>CM056050.1:416972448-417695450 GCA_029574335.1 Rana kukunoris | reverse complement strand
AAACGCATTTTACTGTAAGTGCACATTTGCTGTTTAATCGCCTCGTAAACGCATTTACTGTAATTGCACACGTTTTGCTGTTTAATCGTGTAACGCATAAACGCATTTTACTGTAAGTGCACATTTGCTTTGCTTTTAGTTGCACATTAAACCGCATTTTACTGTAAGTGCAAAACGTTTGCTGTGTAATTGCATGTAAACGCATTTAATGTAAGTGCATGTTTGCTGTGTAATCGCACCTAAATGCATTTACTGTCAGTGCAAGTTTGCTGTGTAATCACACTTAAGCGCATTTACTGTAAGTGCAACGTTTGCTGTGTAATCGCACGTAAGCGCATTTACTGTAAGTGCAAGTCTTCTCTTTAGTAGCACGTAAGCGCATTTATTGTAAATGCAAGTTTGCTCTTTAGTAGCACATAAGCGCATTTACTGTAAGTTTACGTTTGCTGTTTAATCGCACGTAAGCGCATTTACTGTAAGTGCACGTCTGCTGTTTAATCGCACGTAAACGCATTTACTGTAAGTGCAATTTTTGCCATTAAATCGAGCACGTAAAACCGCATTTACTGACAGTGCAAGTTTGCTCATTAGTAGCACGTAATCGCATTTACTGTAAGTGCAAGTTTGCTGTGTAATCGCACCTTAAGCGCATTTACTGTAAGTGCAAATTGCGCTCTTTAGTAGCACGTAAAAGCATTTACTGTAAGTGCAACGTGTCCAGTTTATTTGCACCTAAGCGCATTTCCTGTAAGTGCAAATTTGCCGTTTATTAAGTTTCGAACGTAAACGCATTTACTGTAAGTTTGCTCTTTAGTAAACGCATGTACGGCGCATTTTACTGTCAGTGCAAGTTTGCTGTGTAATCGCACTGTAATCACATTTACTGTAAGTTTGCAAGTTTGCTCTTTTAGTAGCACGTAAGCGCATTTATTGTAAATGCAAGTTTGCTCTTTAGTAGCACATAAGCGCATTTACTGTAAGTTTACGTTTGCTGTTTAATCGCACGTAAGCGCATTTACTGTAAGTGGCAAGTTTTGCTCTTTTACGTCTAGCACGTGAAGCGCATTTTGCTGTAATGAAAGTTTTGCTCTTTTCTCTAAAAACGCATTTACTGTAAGTGCAATACACGTAAGTTGCAAGTTTGCTCTTTATAGGCTCGTACACACGATCGAAATCTGCTGGCTGAAATGGTCGGCACCCGACCGTCCCAGCAAACAGATTCGAACCGTGTGTACGGGCAAGCCGACGACATTTTGGCCACACACTTTACTGTAGTGCAAGTTTGCAAGCATCGCATTTATTGAAATGCTGTTTGGCTGGGTAACCGTCCGCACGGCACGCGTACATTTCGCTGTAAGTTAAGTATGCTAAGCCAGCAGACATGTCCTTCTCGCACACGATCCGTAATGATTTCGACGCATGTGCTGGAAGTGTTTTACTTCCTGGTGACGGTGAGCGTGGCAGCGTCAACGTCACCGCCGACGTCACACAGACAACGTCAGCGCGCTGTCCTGCTGTCTGGGATTTTGGTTGCTCGTGTGTACGAACGCCAGTCAAACCACAATGCCATCAGACAGATTTGTTGCTGTCAAAATCGGGTCGGTGGGCCTGACAGATCTTTTGAACCAAATCGATTGCCTCGTGTGTACGAGGCCTTAGTAGCACGTAAGCGCATTTACTGTAAGTGCACGTCTGCTGTTTAATTACACACATAAACACATTTACTGTAAGTGAAAGTTTGCTCTTTAATAGACACATAAAAGCATTTACTGTAAGTGCACGTGTCCTGTTTATTTGCACCTAAGCGCATTTCTGTAAGCGCATTTACTGTAAGTTCACGTTTGCTGTTTAATCGTACGTAAGCGTATTTACTGTAAGTGCACATCTGATGTTTAATCACACGTAAACGCATTTACTGTAAGTGCAAGTTTGCTCTTTAATAGCACATAAAAGCTTTTACTGTAAGTGCACGTGTCCTGTCTATTTGCACCTAAGCGCATTTCCTGTAAGTGCAAGTTTGCCGTTTAATCGCACGTAAACGCATTTACTGAAAGTGCAAGTTTGCCGTTTAGTAGCACGTAATCGCATTTACTGTAAGTGCAAGTTTGCTGTGTAATCGCACGTAAGCGCATTTACTGTAAGTGCAAGTTTGCTCTTTAATAGCACGTAAAAGCATTTACTGTAAGTGCACGTGTCCTGTTTATTTGCACCTAAGCACATTTCCTGTAAGTGCAAGTTTGCCGTTTATTCGCATGTAAACGCATTTACTGTAAGTGCAAGTTTGCTCTTTAGGAGCACATAGGCGCATTTACTGTAAGTGCACACGTTTGCTGTTTAATCGCACGTAAGCGCATTTACTGTAAGTGCAAGTTTGCTCTTAAGTAGCACGTAAGCACATTTACTGTAAGTGCATGTTTGCTGTTTAATCGCACGTGAACGCATTTACTGAAAGTGCAAGTTTGCTTTTTAGTAGCACGTAATCGCATTTACTGTAAGTGCACGTTGCTGTGTAATCGCACGTAAGCGCCTTTACTGTAAGTGCAAGTTTGCTCTTTAGTAGCACGTAAGCGCATTTATTGTAAATGCAAGTTTGCTCTTTAGTAGCAAACTGTAAGGTAAAGTTTGCAGTTTAATCGCACGTAAACGCATTTACTGAAAGTGCAAGTTTGCTCTTTAGTAGCACGTAATGGCATTTACTGTAAGTGCAAGTTTGCTGTGTAATCGCATGTAAGCGCATTTACTGTAAGTGCAAGTTTGCTCTTTAATAGCACGTAAAAGCATTTACTGTAAGTGCACGTGTCCTGTTTATTTGCACCTAAGCGCATTTCCTGTAAGTGCAAGTTTGCCGTTTAATCGCACGTAAACGCATTTACTGAAAGTCCAAGTTTGCTCTTTATAGCACGTAATCGCATTTACTGTAAGTGCAAGTTTGCTGTGTAATCGCACGTAAGCGCATTTACTGTAAGTGCAAGTTTGCTCTTTAATAGCACGTAAAAGCATTTTACTGTAAGTGCACATGTCCTGTTTATTTGCACCTAAGCGCATTTCCTGTAAGTGCAAGTTTGCCGTTTAATCGCACGTAAACGCATTTACTGAGAGTGCAAGTTTGCTCTTTAGTAGCACGTAATCGCATTTACTGTAAGTGCAAGTTTTCTCTTTAGTAGCACGTAAGCGCATTTAATGTAAGTGCAAGTTTGCTCTTTAGTAACATGTAAGCGCATTTACTGTAAGTGCACGTTTGCTGTTTAATCGCACGTAAGCGCATTTACTGTAAGTGCACGTCTGCTGTTAAATCGCACGTAAACGCATTTACTGTAAGTGCACGTGTGGTGTTTATTTACACCTGAACGCATTAAAATGTCTGGACAACAAAGAGAGGCAGAGAGTCACAAGGGCAAGCAGGCTCTGCATCTAGGGGCAACGCTGGTGGTGGACGCGGTGCATCCTCTTCAGCATGTGGCCGCGTCGTCCTTCTTTTCGGGAGCTGGCCGTGTTTAGCCTCAACATGCAGAGAAAATAGTAGATTGGATGACCAAGCCGTCCTCATCCTCCTCATCCTCTCTCACACAGACTGATCTTAGTTTGTCTGGCAAAGCAACTGCCAAGGCTTCCTCTTCCCTCTGTACAATGGCATCACACAATCCTTCCCTAGTCCCACCGTGTCCCTCTCCTCCTCGAGGAGTCCCCCGAACTGTTTTAACACAGTGTTGGGTACATGCTGAATGAAGATGCGCAGCGTTTTGAAGGCTCCGATGATGGAACACAGATAGAGGAAGGCATTGATGTGAGCCCAGAGAGAGGGGTGGACGAGAGGACAGCAATCTGGCAGTGATGTTCCCCCAGCTGGAGCATACTGCCAGGTTTTTAACAGTGATGAGAGGGGGGTGATGAAGTCACTCACTCTACCTGGGTGCCTGATAGGAGAGAGGAGGAGGAGGAAGATGAGGAGGACGAGGCACAGGCACATCTCCAAAGAGGCAGGATGCCCTCCAGGGGTCAGCTTAAGTGCACACCAACTGCATTACAGAGCGCACATCTACGCTTGTGCATGGCGCTGCTGTGTCTGAACGGTACAGCAAAAGTTCTTTGGTGTGGGCCTTTTTGAAACATGTCCATCAGATCGTACCTTTGCTATTTGCAACATATGTCGCAAGCGTATCTCACGTGGCCAAAAACATCACCCGCCTGGGCACCACATGCTTGTCCAGACATATGTCGACCTGCCATGCAGCTCGTTGGCAAGCACACCAGAAAAGACCCACACCAAAGACCAAAGCGGACCTCCCCTTGCCCTTCTGGGACCTCCAACCCCACTAGACCCCCAGTCCTCCCTGAAGCCTGCACTGAAGGTGTAGAAGTAGGTGTGTCACAACCTAGTAGTAGTAGTACATGGGGGCAATCTACTGATAGTAGCAGACAAATTTCCCTGCCCCAGCTGCTGTAGCGCCAAAAGAAGTACTCTCCCAGCCATCCACATGCCCAGCAGTTGAATGCTAGCTTAGCGAAATTGCTAGCACTTCAACTGCTACCTTTTCAGTTGGTAGATTCTGTCCCCTTCCGTGAGTTTGTGGAATGTGCAGTACCTCAGGGGCAAGTACCCAAACGCCACTTTTTCTCATGGAAGGCGATTCCGGCTCTTTACCGGCATGTGGAAGGCAATGTCCATGCCTCGCTGGACAGGGCGGTCAGTGGTAAGGTGCATCTTACCGCTGACTCATGGTCCAGCAGGCATGGACAGGGACGTTACCTGTCTTTTACGGCGCATTGGGTGACTCTGCTGGCAGCTGGGAAGGACGCAGGGCAGGGTACAGTAGTTTTGGAGGTTGTTCCGCCACCACAGCTCCAAAGCACTACTACTGGTTGTGACACACCTCTCTCCTCCACCCCCTCCTCTTCTTCTTCCTCTGTGCCTCTTCCTGTGGTGATGTTTCCTCAAAACCAGCCGTGCTCCGTAGGCGTACGAGGGGCTACGCAGGAATGCAGGCCAAGAGATGCCATGCGGTGCTAGAGCTGGTGTGCTTGGGAGACAGGAGCCACACTGGGGAAAAGGTTTTGTCAGCTCTGCAGGGGCAGGCTCAGAGGTGGTTGACGCCACGCCAGTTGAAGCCTGGAATGGTGGTCAGTGATAATGGCACCAACCTCCTCTCTGCCCTGCGACAGGGAAAACTCACCCATGTGCCCTGTTTTGCGCATGTCCTGAATTTGGTGGTGCAGCGGTTCTTGGGCAGGTACCCGGGCTTACAGGATGTCCTAAAACAGCCCGGGAAAGTCTGTGTCATATAATGCCACTGCTCGGCTGACAGACCTCCAAAGGGAATACAACCTGCCCAAGAACCGAATAATCTGTGACATGCCCACCAGATTGAACTATACGTTGGCCATGCTGCAGCGGCTGCACACGCAGCAGCGGGCCATTAATGAGTACCTGTGCCAATATGGCAGCAGAACTGGGTCAGGGGAGCTTGGTTTTTTCCCCCACGCCAGTGGGCCTTGATCAGGGATGCATGCACTGTCCTGTCACCATTTGAGGAGGCCACGAGGATGGTGAGCAGTGACAGTGCATGCATCAGTGAGACTGTCCCTCTTATTCACATGTTGGAGCACAAGCTACGTGGAATAATGGACAGGGCCCTTGAGGCAGAACAGAGGGAGGAAGAAGAGGACTTCCTTACCTCTCAAGGCCCCCTTTACCCAGACAGTGGTCCTGCTTGCCCACCTAGCACACAGGAAGAGGAGGAGGAGGAGGTGGAGGATGATTGTATCAGCAGCATGGAGGTGGAGCCTAGCACTTAGCATCAGCAGCAGCAGTCTTCAAGGGATCATTTACAGTCCCAAGGAACACGTGGACTTTTACGTGGCTGGGATGAGGTGCCTGTGGATCCTGTCGTCCTCAGTGACCCAGAGGACTGTGCCCCGAATGCCTCTGCAAACCTACGCTGCATGGCCTCCCTGATCCTGCAAAGCCTGCGTAAGGATCCTTGTGTATGTGCTATCAAGGAGAGGGATCATTACTGGCTGGCAACTCTCCTAGATCCACGTTACAAGAGTAAGGTTGCAGGCCTTATGTTGCCATCGCAGAGGGAGCAGAAGATGAAACTTCTGCGGGAGGCCTTGCAGAAGGGTCTGTGCAATGCGTTCCCAGAACCGGGGGGATTACCAAAACCTGTCCCTGGACAACGTCTTGCTGAGGCTTCGGTGAGTCACAGAAAGAGCGGTGGAGAAGGTGGCCGTCTGACCGATGCGTTCAGACAATTTTTTAGTCTGCAGCCCCAAGGTCTGACCGGTTCCAGCAACCATCGCCAGCGTCTGGTTTACATGGTCTGGGAATACCTAGGAGCAAGATCCGACTTGGACACCTTCCCCACCGAAAATCCTCTGGCTTACTGGGTCTTGAGGATGGATCACTGGCCAGAGCTTGCACAGTACGCAATTGAGCTACTGGCTTGCCCTGCATCCAGTGTTCTTTCAGAACGCACATTCAGTGCTGCTGGAGGCTTTGTGACCGATCACAGGGTGCGCCTCTCCACCGACTCTGTTGATCGACTGACTTTCATCAAAATGAATCAGGATTGGATCAACACCAGCTACCAAGCACCTGATGCTGATGTTACTGAATAATATTTTTTTGTTAAAATGTCGGATCCCTTTGAGACTGCGTATGCTGATGCTGAGTGACTGTCCTGTTATGCTGCTGATGGAATATCCTTCTCCTCCTCACTTTTCTTGCTGATAGCTAGTAAGAAATGTTGTGTTTCTGGGCTCCGCCACCAGTGCCTAAGGCCAAATTTTTGTGCCCCTGTTTAACAGGGGCGTCTAATAACAATTTTTGATGCAATACTTTGCACCTTGCTCTTTATTGCGCTCCAATTACAGTTATTGCGAGGGGTTGCAGTGTTGTGTTGTGCCTAAGGCCCAATTTTTCTGCCCCTGTATAACAGGGGCGCCTAATAACAATTTTTGATGCAAGACTTTGCACGTGGCTCTTTGTTGCGCTCCAATTACAGTATCTTTGAGAGGGTTGCAGTGTTTGTGTTGTGCCTAAGGCCCAATTTTTCAGCCCCTGTTTAACAGGGGTGCCTAATAACAATTTTTGATGCAATACTTTGCACGTAGCTCTTTGTTGTGCTCCAATTACAGTTATTGGGAGGGGGTTGCAGTGTTGTGTTGTGCCTAAGGCACAATTTTTCTGCCCCAGTTTTTAACAGGGGCGCCTAATAACAATTTTTGATGCAATACTTTGCACGTGGCTCTTTGTTGTGCTCCAATTAGAGTTATTGGGAGGGGTTGCAGTGTAGTGTTGTGCCTAAGGGCCAATTTTTCAGCCCCTGTTTAACAGGGGCGCCTAATAACAATTTTTGATGCAATACTTTGCACGTGGCTCTTTGTTGTGCTCCAATTAGAGTTATTGGGAGGGGTTGCAGTGTTGTGTTGTGCCTAAGGCACAATTTTTAAGCCCCTGTTTAACAGGGGCGCCTAATAACAATTTTTGATGCAATACTTTGCACGTGGCTCTTTGTTGTGCTCCAATTAGAGTTATTGGGAGGGGTTGCAGTGTTGTGTTGTACCTAAGGCACAATTTTTCAACCCCTGTTTAACAGGGGCGCCTAATAACAATTTTTGATGCAGTACTTAACACGTGGCTCTTTGTTGCGCTCCAATTACAGTATCTTTGAGGGGTGCCCTTTTTTCTACAATTTTTCTTTCACAAAAAAATAATTGATTGAGCCAAGATCTGGCATTGTAATGCCCCCCCACCACCCCTAAAATAATCGACATATTGTTGCCACACAGCACGGCGCAAGCAGTATTAAATTACTTTTTTCTGAGAGTAATCTCATGTTGTGCAGGGACATTTCTAAACACGTGCCACTACTATAGACACCCAGCAGGTACGATATTTAAAGGAATTTGGGAATTTTTTTTTCACTTTAAGCATCATTAAAATGGTTGCTCTGGAAAAAACTACAGTTTTAAAAACTTTTTTTTCCATTGATAGATGTTCCCTGGGGCAAGACCCGGGTTCTGAAAGACGTTTTCCAACATTAGATTGAATATTGGTCTTTAAAATGAGCGTTTTTTAATTCGAACGAGTCCCATAGACTTCAATGGGGTTCTGAATGTTCGAACGTTCTGATGCGAACCGAATGTGGGTATGTTCGACTCATCCCTAGTAAAGAGGACAAATTCTCTGTTGCAAGGTACCTTTCGACCAGGTCTACTAGTTTGTCTATGGTTTCCGGACCACCATGGCTCACCCATTTCTGCAGGCTGTTAGGCAGAGACCTAAGAAATTTGTCCATGACCTACTCGTTCCAAAATTTTTGGTCCGTACAGCACTTCTGGCTGCACCCATTTCCTGGCCAAATGGATAAGGTCATACATCTGCGACTGGGGTGGCTTTGTTCAGCTGATAACTCCAATTGTGGACCCGCTGAGCACGGACCGCCAGGGTTACACCAAAACGTGCCAATATTTCCTCTTTTAACCGTCCTAGTCCAGCCCACTGTTCTTTAGGCTAACTCTCTCTTTTTCTGCTGTTTTCTCAAACATCTCGGGGTCATCATCTGCAGTCATCTTTGGCAATAAGTGGCTTACCCAAAAAGTCTGCTGTCTGAAGTTGTTTCAGGATGGCCTCCATTTGCTGCTGGTGTCTCTGTTCCAAACCTGCAATGCTCTCTTGGTGAGCCTGTTGTTGAGCTGCAAGGCCTTCGTGCAAAGCCACATTTGTTTGCTGTTGATTTGCATTTGCTATAGCCAGCTCTTTCAATATCTCCTCCATTTTGGTTTACTTTAATTAACTGCCCGCGGCACTCCACCATGTGTGAGGGGTTAGCTCGGTAGCAGGTGTGTGTGACCCCCTGGATGGGTTCACTACATGCTGAACTATACAGAGTGGCAGTTGAGGGTGGTTAAAAACAAAGGATATGGTTTATTCTTCCATATTGCTGGATACAAGTGCCAGCATCAAAACAGCATAAACAAAACAAAACATAAAATAAACCCTTGCCGCTTGGGGCGTCTACCTTCAGAACACAGGAACCTACCTATGGAGTCTGGCACAGCCTACTGCTGGGCAGACACTGCTGGTCACTCAGCAGAAAAACAATAGTCTCTGATTTTTTTTTCACACAGAAAACTTAACACTACCTCACCTTCAGGAGTCTTTTCAGCTCACTGCCCTCCTTAACTCAAAAGCCTCAGGATGCAGCAGTCAGTAGTGATCCTCTGCATAACTTGTAGAGTTCTTAAAGCGGGGGTTCACCCAAAAATAAACTTTTTTTCATTAGCTCCTGGCCTCCAGCATACTGCTAACATGTGCAGTATGCTGTTTTTTTTTTCGGTACTTATCTTTATATGACGCTTTGTTATCCGCTCCGAGCGGGGGGATTACTTCTGCATATAGGCGTTCCTAAATGAAGAGGCATTGATTGACGGACTGCTAAAGCGCGTCACGCCTTCCGAAAATACCCGAAGTGACGCTCGGGTGTTTGCGGCGCCTGCGCAGTCACTTCTGGTATTTTCGGAAGCCTTGACGTGCTTTAGCCGACCGTCAATTAACTCCTCTTCAATTAGGAATGCCCATTCCCCCGCAGGATTCCCCGCTCGGAGCCGGATAACAAGGCTTCATAAAACGATAAGTACCGGAAAAAAAAAAAACACGATTCTGCACATGTTAGCAGTATGCTGGAACTAATGCCAGAAAGTTGATTTGGGGGTGAACCTCCGCTTTAATTGGCTCATTCTGAACAGCTGAAACTATCCAAGGTCCTTAAACCTGATAGCAATTGGTGCATTGTCTAAACAGGGCAGAAATGTATCTCCCGTCTGTGACAACATCCAAAGATTTACCTTACTTCCTGTCACAATATGTTAGTTGAAATAGTTCATATGAAAGCTCATGTGAACTGTATGTTTTTCTGTGTTACCACAATGTCTTTATATGCCCTTTAAAGTCCTTTTGCTACAAAAACAACAAACTAGGTGACCTGAAAGAGGTAAAGAAAAGTAATCTAAACCACTGGCCAGTGGGTTTAAGTAAATCTGGCCTTCCTTGGGGCCCTGGATCATGGTTATTTTGCTGATACAGAATGCTCATACATCTTGTGGTGGGCGCAATTTGACATGTTTGCCCTGGGCTCTAGATGACCTTGTCCGGCACTGAAAGGGTGCAAGGCTGACTCTTCGTAGATAGCAACTTTAAACAACAATATCAGCAGCAGGGTCAGTGCTAAACAAGTGGCCAAAGGACCTCTTACCACTCCCAATGATCCAGATTCTGCTTTTTCTTCCCAGTCTACAGCATACCCTACAACTTGTGCCTGTAGCCTCTGTAATGTAATCAGTTCCCCTTTACTGCCTTTTTTTTGTAACTTATTTTTATTGAACTAAGAAGGCAAGGTATAGAAAACTTTGCAGAACCTTGTTGGGGCATCCTCTAGACTCATAGATACATTTATACAATGGCACCATTTTATTAACAAAATACTTCCAGAAGTCTAGGTGGGGGCTTGGGGAGATTTCCATTTAAGGAGTATAGACTTGCAAGTATAAAATAATAACAACCAAAAAACACTACAGTGCTGACACACAGTGCCCTTCCTATAGTGATAAAATGTATACCAGGTTAAAAAAGAGGTATTTCCGGAGGTATAGGGTTAAAAATGTAAATTAGTATAAAATGTCTGACACTGTGGTGCTGGCAAGGCTGCTTTCATTTGTGGGCTGGAAATCCACAATTTGTAAAATAGGAAGGGAAGGTAAGAAAGTGCCAAAC
Organism: Rana kukunoris; assembly: GCA_029574335.1. Lineage (NCBI taxonomy): Eukaryota > Metazoa > Chordata > Amphibia > Anura > Ranidae > Rana > Rana kukunoris. Next base: position 417,684,676 of record CM056050.1, on the reverse strand, counting down.
CGGCATAGTGTAGCACAATTTATTAAGTAAAATGCCATTTATATATATAAAAAGAACTCCTTGGTGGAGAAGAAAGCCGCCTGTGGTGGGAAGCAAGATGAGCCTGGAGTTCCAATTGGCTCACACAGCGCTTGGACTGAAAGCTCTCTCACTACTCCAGCTGGACACATCGTCTTTGGGCGGACATCCGATTTCTGGATATGCCATCAGGGCCGCAACAGGTCAGCCTGACGCTGGTCTTGCTGCACACGGACTCCAGGCTCATCTTGCTCCCCACCACAGCTGGCTTTCTTCTCCACCACCAAAGACTACCACACAGCTACCAGCTCATTACAATCCACTGCGGACAGTCATCCTCTCTCTCCCCCTCACCCGCTTATGAATTCTATTTATTTTGTATGGTACTTTATTTAATAAATTGTGCTACACTATGCCGGTTTAGTGCTTTCTTCCCTTCATAAAATAGCAACCCTATCAAAATTGTCATGGCCCTGGAGGCAGTCAGTAAATAGACTAGACTCAGAATATAGACGTCAATAGATAAATGGTTGTAACTAAATTAATTCACTGTGAAATTTCAGACCAGAAAAGCCTAACACTCGGACAATACCAAAACACATGTAAAAACGTGGCAGTGTCTTCTGGACAGTGCCAGCATTTAGATGAGTGCAAGTGAAGTAGACTCTATGGAGAATTATAAATTGTATTAACCTGTTCCTGGCGGAGACCAAGTATTGCATGGGATATTCCCAGATGTCCTCCTAGTTTTCTGAATACAGCTCCAGGGCCTCCCGCTCATCAGCAGGGCAAAAACTTGTCAAGACCATTGTTTATAGTGGGTTGGAGGCCTTATAAATTGTAGAGAGGGGTTTCCTCCCTGTTTCGATCCCTGATATCGTAAGGGAAATTGGCTGGTTGCAAAATTGTAATTAAAATACATGGCACACTGGAGGTACCAGAACAGGTATGAGTAGTGAGAGAGTAGATCAGTTTAAGAGAGTCAAATGTTGGAAGGACCCCCCCCCCCCTATAAAACATTGGCAGGAATTTATTCCCTTTAGAAGCCCATATGTTAGGGTCTGGGAAGAGAGAAAATGGTTTAAGAGAGGGGTTACAACACATCGGTGTATGAGGCGAGAAAACGTGTGAGGATATCGGTGTTTAATTTGCCAGGCCATGTGATGTGATCTCATGGATTGCGTAGTTGGAAAGAGAGCCTCTGTTTATTATGTAGTTACGCAAGGCTTCATAGGAACCAATATACACTGCCTCTAGTACCACTGCTGCATTGATCTCATGCCACCAACCAGTTAATGTGTCTGAGTAAACAAAGCAGCAATGTAATAAGCAAATAAGTCTGGACACGCCAGACTATCCTCTGTCCATGGTCCCTGCAGTGCCGACAATCGAAATATGGGTTGTTTAACCACTTTAGCCCCGACCATATTGCTGTCCAAAGACCAGAGCACTTTTTGTGATTCGGCACTGCATCGCTTTAACTGACAATTGCGCGGTCGTGCGACGTGGCTCCCAAACAATGTTGGCGTCCTTTTTTCCCCACAAATAGAGCTTTCTTTTGGTGGTATTTGATCATCGCTTCGGTTTTATTTTTTTTGCGCTATAAACAAAAATAGAGCGACTATTTTGAAAAAAATTCAATATTTTTTACATTTTGCTATAATAAATGTCCCCAAAAAATATATAAAAAAACATTTTTTTTCCTCAGTTTAGGCCTATACGTATTCTTCCACATATTTTTCATAAAAAAAAATCGCAATTAGCGTTTATTGATTGGTTTGCGCAAAATTTATAGCGTTTACAAAAAGGGGTAGTTTTTATGGCATTTTTATTAATATTTTTTTTTTACTAGTAATGGCGGCGATCAGCGTTTTTTTTTCCGGTACTGGCAATATATTATGGCGGACACATCGGACACTTTGACACATTTTTTGGGACCATTGGCATTTTTATAGCGATCAATGCTATAAAAATGCATTGGATTACTATAAAAATGCCATTGGCAGTGAAGGGGTTAACACTAGGGGGCGGGGAAGGGGTTAAGTGTGTTCCAATTTGTGTTCTAACTGTATGGGGGGGTGGACTCACTAGGGGGAATCACTGATCTTCCGTTCATACATTGTATGAACGGAAGATCAGCGTTTCCCCCGCTGACAGGAACGAGTGCTGTGTGTTTACACTCACAGCTCTCGTTCCCCGCTCTGTAACGAACGAGCGCGGCGTGCCCGGTGGCGATCGCGCCCGCCGGGCACGCACGCGGGACTCGGGGCGAGTGGGGGGCGCGTGCAGCGGGCCGCCGGCGGCGCGCACGTGCCCCCTAGCGGCCGCGAAAGTCCCGACGTAGAGCTACGGGCTCTCGCCCAGGAGAGCCGACCTGCCGCCGTAGAACGACGGCGGCTGGTCGGCTAGTAGTTAAAACCCCATAGGAAGAAGGCCATTGTACATTCAAATAGTCTAAAATGTTTTCTAGGTAGCCTCAATGGGGCATGATGAAGAATATATACAGTGCCTTGAAAAAGTATTCACATCCCTTAAAATTTTCCACATTTTGTCATGTTTCAACCAAAAACATAAATGTATTTTATTGGGATATTTTATGTGATAGACCAAAGTGCCACATAATTGTAAAGTGGAAGGAAAATTATAAATGGTTTTCAACATTTTTTACAAATAAATATCTGAAAAGTGTGGCGTACATTTGTATTCAGCCCCCCTTTACTCTAATATCCCTAAATCTAGTGGAACCAATTGCCTTTAGAAGTCACCTAATTAGTAAATAGAGTCTACCTGTGTGTAATTTAACCTCAGTATAAATACAGCTGTTCTGTGAAGCCCTCAGAGGTTTTTTAGAGAACCTTAGTGAACAAACAGCATCATAAAGGCCAAGGAACACACCAGACAGGTCAGGGATAAAGTTGTGTCAAAATTTAAAGCAGGGTTGGGTTATAAAATAATATCCCAAGCTTTGAACATCTCGCGGAGCACTGTTCAATCCATCATCTGAAAATGGAAAGTATGGCAGAAGCAGCCAAGAGGCCCATGGTAATTCTGGAGGAGCTGCAGAAATCCACAGCTCAGGTAGGAGAATCTGTCTACAGGATAACTATAAGGCTGCATTCACACCTAAGCATAGGCGATTTGGAGCGTTTTTTACCGCGATTTGTCGCAACAAATTGCAGCGTTTTTTACCGCGATTTTGTACAGGTCATTGTCACCAATGTAAAACGCCCAAGCCGTCCGATTCGCACAACAAAAAAGGGTCCGGGACTTGTTTGAGCTTCAGGCGTTCAGCGTTCAGCGTTTTGGAATGGAGATGTGAACCATCTCCATAGAGAATAATTTTTTTTTTCCCCTCTAGCGTTTTTGAGTGTGGCGCTTCAGGCGACAAAACGCTCAGGTGTGAATGCAGCCTTAGTCATGCTTTCCACAAATCTGGCCTTTATGGAAGAGTGGCAAGCCATTGTTGAAAGAAAGCCATAAGAAGTCCTGTTTGCAGTTTGCAACAAGCCATGTGTGGGACACAGTAAACATGCTCTGTCAGATGAGACCAAAATTGAACTTTTTGGCTTAAAAAGCAAAACTCTATGCTTGGCGGAAAACAAACACTGCACATCACCCTGAACACACCGTGAAACATGGTGGTGGCAGCATCATGTTGTGGGGATGCTTTTCTTCAGCAGGGACAGGGAAGCTGTTCAGAGTTGAATTGCTTTGCCAGATTTAATAGCAGTGTTAGATTTAAAGGAATATATTATGATACCTCAGAGGGGATCACCATCCCCAAATATTTGTCAGTAGAGGTCCACTGCAAAGCTGGGTCAGCCAGAATACCTGCCTCCAGATCTATGGCATGATGAGAGACTTATCTGAGTTGACCCCTAGGCCTGTTAGAGGAAAATATGAGGAAATTAGGGCCAGTGCTTCCATTGGGAAAAAAAGCATATCATAGCCAATTTTTCAGTAACTGGACATATTAGTATACCTTTAACCAGAGGGGAGATTTATGTAGAGCTTGGGCATTTGGTTCCATCATTAGTGCAAATAACAGGCAAAAAACTTGTGCGAACATGCAAACCCTATTAAAGTCTATGGGACACGAACAAAGACTTTTGGTAATCTTGCATACCTAAACCAATCCCCGGGAGTTCCAGTTACACTGTATATATGTGTTTTATTTACTTCTTCTAAAAGCAATCAATTGTGGGACTAGAGGTACCAGGAGAAACGGACTCCATAGACATTAGTAGAAATAGACTACAATTCCCACAATGCCTTGTCTTCCTGGAGCACATGATACCCCCGCATAGCCTGATGGGGGAGTTTACTTAAAGACTGGGAGAAGCCGGACTCGCTCTCTTAGGATCTGCACTTCTCCCTCTGCGGAACGAGGGAGAGTATCACAGCCGAGTACATAGGCCTGAAGCCTGGGCCTGTGTTCACCGGAAGGGCATCATCCGGACACCGACAAGATCAAGTGTTCCAGCTTGTGTTTGCAGGAGGCGGAGACTTCCACCAGCTGACGGTTGTACTAGTGGCGAGCAAGAAACCGATACTGTGTGTGTCGCAGGGTGATTACCGATCGGCGTGTTTGTCGTGAGGAGTGCAGGCGGACCGGGCCTGCTCGGGTGAGAGGGCAGTTGCCCAAAGGCTTTCAATGCTATTTTAGCCCTTTGACTTTCCAGTGTTTCACTATTGGAATATTAGACTGTGATTGATTTACCTGAGAGACTTAACGTCCGAAGCCACGCTAGCAAGGTTATCGGGGTTGATCTAAAGATCACCCCGCCAGCACCCATATTGAATTGCAGCTTTAGACTTAGTGTTACTACCCCTTGGATTACTAACAAGTTAAAGTGCACCAACGTTTCACCGTAGATCTCGCCCTTGAGGAACATTCTGGAGTTATCTAGGCCAGGCCTGGTCAGGATTACTTGAAACTGTATTTGAAGGAATTGCCCACTAGGGGAGCTTGCGAGCATAGACAATTCATAGTTACTTTAAATGTTATAATATTAGTATTTTTATTGATTCTTACTGACTCCAGCAAGGCGAATTACCCCCCATTATTTAAAAAACTTAGGGAAGATATTCGCTGTTGGGCAGATTATTTTCTTTTGTGGTTTGGCAGAATCAGCTCATGAAAAAATAATGTTCCTACCCAGACTCCTTTATTATTTTAGAACTTTACTGGTGGCAATCCCGAGGGGGGACATACAACGTCTGCAAGCTGAAGTTTGAACACACCTGACCTGTGTGTCCATTGTCATTGGACAGTTTAACCCGCCCTGTTTTCCAGGGTAAAAGAAACCGTGGCAAGCTGACAGCCTGGTACCTGCAGTCGCTCCTTAGCTTCGTACCAGTCTACCTACACTTTGAGCTCACAGAACAGTTAAATCCAGGGCCGGCGCTACCACTAGGCAGATTAGGCGACCGCCTAGAAGCGCACTGCCGACTGTGGGCGTCCAGCCGCTGGTTATTGCACTCCAGCCCAGTGCCGCACTGTCCTCCACAGAGCTTGCACTCTTGCACACAATCCACGAGCGCCCCTTCGCCCTAACAGCAGTGCCACCAGCACCACGGAGCGCGGCTCGTCAGGGACAGTCTCCTCTCTCCTTTACGCTGAGCACATGATCGTACGGCATCGGACATCGCCCGCTATCCCCCCCCTGCGATCAGCCCTGGACCCATCACAGCTCCTGCGCTTCCTCCGTGTCCCGTGTGCCATGTGACAGGGGGATGTGGCCGCTCCGCTCTCCTCCGACTCTCAGGCTCTGCTGTGTACCTACCTGGTGCGGGTGATGGGAAGGAGCAACCCCAGTGATCGGTGTGGTTGGGAGGTAGGTGCGGGGCGGAGGAGTCTCTGGGGAGGGAGGGGGAGAGGAGAAGTCACTGTTTTTGCAGCTGCCGCTTATTGATAAATACTGTGTGTACTGTAGTCAGACCATATGGATGGATGGAGGAGGGGGTGGGGACTGGACTTCATACATATATAACAAATTACTCTCCCCGAGTATTTAGAATGCAATATTGCACTTTTATACAAGTCAGAAGGCAAATGGCAGCAACAGAGACGGATCTGTATTAGATATTTGTAATTAGGGGTGTGTGTGAGTAGTGCCTTTGTTATCTTCAGTAAGGGGGGTCAGTGTATGTGTCAGGTAAGGGGGGTCAGTGTAGGGGTCAGGTAAGGGGGGTCAGTGTAGGGGTCAGGTAAGCAGGGTCAGTGTAGGGGTCAGGTAAGGGGGGTCAGGTAGGGGGGTCAGTGTATGTGTAAGGTAAGGGGGGTGGTCAGTGTAGGGGTCATGTAAGAGGGATCAGTGTAGGGGTCAGGTAGGGGGGTCAGTGTAGGGGTCAGGTAGGGGGGTCAGTGTATGTGTCACGTAAGGGGGGTCGGTGTATGTGTCTTCCTTACCTCTCAAGGCCCCCTTTATCCAGACAGTGTTCCGGCTTGCCCGCCTATCACACAGGAAGAGGAGGAGGAGGAGGAGGAGGATTGTGTCAGCATGAAGGTGGAGCCTAGCATTCAGCATCAGCAGCAGTCTTCAAGGGATCCATTACAGTCCCAAGAAACCCATGGGCTTGTACGTGGCTGGGAGGAGGTGGCTGCAGATCATGTCGTCCTGAGTGACCCAGAGGACTCCGGACCGAATGCCTCAGCAAACCTACGCTGCATGGCCTCTCTGATGCTGCAAAGCCTGGGGAAGGATCCTCGTATTCATGGTATCAAGGAGAGGGATCATGTATTCAGTGCTGCTGGAGGCTATGTAACAGATCACAGGGTGTGCCTGTCTACTGACTCGGTCGATCGACTGACCTTCATAAAAATGAATCAGTCTTGGATCACCACCAGCTACCAAGCACTTGATGCTGATGTAACTGAATATTGTTTTTTAAATGTCAGATCTCTTCAAGACTGCCTATGCTGAGTGACTATCCTGTTATGCTGAGAGACTATCCTCTTCCTCCTCAATGATCATGCTGATAGCTTGTAAAAACATTTTTGGTTCTGGGCACCGCCACCAGTGGCTAAGGCCCAATTTTTCTGCCCCTATAACAGGGGTGTGTAATTACAATTTTTGATGCAATGCTTTGCAGCAGGGCTCATTTCTGCGCTCCAACTAGAGTGTCTGTGAGGGGTTGCAGTGTTGTAGCACCAGCACCAGTGCCTAAGGCCCAATTTTTCTGCCCCTGTTTAACGTCAGGCGTGTGATTACAATTTTTGATGCAATACATTGCAGCAGGGCTCATTCCTGCGCTCCAACTAGAGTATATGTGAGGCACCAGTGCCTAAGGCCCAATTTTTCTGTCCCTGTTCAACAGGGGCATGTAATTACAATTCTTAATCTAATATTTCTCAGCGGGGCCCATTCCTGCGCGTCCACCAAGAGTAACTGTGAGGGCTAACAGTGTTGTGGCAACACCACCAAAGGCCCATTTTTTCTGCCCGTTCAACAGGTGCATGTAATTACAATTCTTTATCTAATATTTCACAGCAGGGCCCGTTCCAGCGCCCACCGAGAGTCACTGTGAGGACTTACAGTGTTGTGGCACCAGCACCACCACCACCACCAAGGCCCAATTTTTCTACCACTGTTCAACAATGGCATGTAATTACAATTCTTGATATAATAGTTCACAGCAGGGCGTTTCAGCGCCCACCAAGTCTAACTGTGAGGGATTACAGTGTTGTGGCAACACCAACACCTAAGGCCCAAATTTCTGCAGAGTATATACGGCAGGCCCCTACTTTCAAACATTCAACTTTCAAACGACTCCTACTTGCAAACGGAAGGAGACAACAGGAAGTGAGAGGAAATCTACCCCTAGGAAGGGAAATTCTCTCCTATAAGGGACCTTTCACACGTGCGGACCGTTCGTCTGTTTTTTCATACATTCGTTTACGGACTGCAATGCTTCCCTATGGGATCGCGGACGTTAGCGGATGAGTATCAGACAGCGAACAAACGTTACAGGGGTGATATCCCTTCCCTATGTTATCCAAAAACGTAATAATAGATTATTTGGCTCAAGCTATTTTTCAAAATTTTCGAATTTCGAATTTTTCAATTTTCAAAATTTCGAATATTTAAATTTTCTAATTTTTCAATTTTCGAAATTTCGAATTTTCACATTTTTCAATTTGAAAAATTCTAAATTAGAAAATTTCTAAATTAGAAAAATTCTAAATTAGAAAAATTTAAATTTGAAAAACTCGAAATTCGAAAAATGAATTTTTATCAAAAGCTTTTCAAATTTTGAATTTTTTCGAATTTTTCACTTTTCAAATTTCGAATTTTCGAATTTTTTACTTTTCAAATTTCGAATTTTTCAATTGAAAAATGCAAAATTCGAAAATTGAAAAATTCGAAAATTGAAAAATTCGAAAATTGAAAAATTCGAAAATTGAAAAATTCGAAAATTGAAAAGTGAAAAATTCGAAAATTAAAAAAGTGAAAATTGAAAAGCTTTTGATAAAATTCAGAATTCAAAAATTTTCGGATTTCCGAAAAAGCAAAAAACTAATTTTCCGAATTTCCGAAAACAAAAAGAATCAAAGGAAAACAAAAAAATAATTTTCGGTAAATTAGAAAAATTTAAATTTGAAAAACTCGAAATTCGAAAAATGAATTTTTATCAAAAGCTTTTCAAATTTTGAATTTTTTCGAATTTTTCACTTTTCAAATTTCGAATTTTCGAATTTTTTACTTTTCAAATTTCGAATTTTTCAATTGAAAAATGCAAAATTCGAAAATTGAAAAATTCGAAAATTGAAAAATTCGAAAATTGAAAAATTCGAAAATTGAAAAGTGAAAAATTCGAAAATTAAAAAAGTGAAAAATTCGAAAATTGAAAAGCTTTTGATAAAATTCAGAATTCGAAAATTTTCGGATTTCCGAAAAAGCAAAAAACTAATTTTCCGAATTTCCGAAAACAAAAAGAATCAAAGGAAAACAAAAAAATAATTTTCGGAAATTCTACAAATTCGTAAATTTCGAAAATTTAAAAGTTCGAAATTCGAAAATATAAAAATTCGAATTTTTCAATTTTTTAAAAAAACCAGTCACATGCGACACAAGTCAGTACCAAAACAGAAGTACAGTGAGCAATATGACAACATAAGAAGATAGGTTGCAATAAAGGGAGTCATAGAGCAGAACACAAAACAAAAACAGAAACAAAAAAAACATACAGTTGCCAAGTTATCACGTTGCAGCAAAGTATATAATCAGTTGCATAGAAAACAAGCTAGGGGGGGCGTGACCGGAAGCCGAGCTGGACGGACGTGCTGCCTAGGAGCTCCGCTTCAGCCCGCAGCACATAGGCCGATTTCGGGGGAAATCTTCCTAGCTCCATGAGCTCCTCTCGCTCCAGCAGATCCTCCGCCTCCAGAGGACTTGCCCTACCGTTTTCCGGAGCCTCCACGTCCTTCAGGGACTACTTCAAGGTCCCCGACATGCCGCCGGCTGGCCATAGCAAGATGGCGCCGGACACCGAGGCCTTGCAGCGCCGGGACCTGTCCCCACAGCGTGGCCAGTACGCCGCTCAATCGCAGGCATCCGGGGACACACCATCATCCCCGCGGAGGACTCCGGAACAGCAGGGGGTGAGTGACCAAAACCGCCCGCCTCAGGACCCACACGCGCACGGCGGGGACCAGGCCGCAATGCATCCTCCATCGCAGTGGCGGCAGGCCGCGGAGCCCGCCCCCGGATCGCACGGCACAGCACAGGCCCTGGGGTCACAAGACGCCACCGTGGAGCCATCCTCCCCCCCAGACCCACTTCTGGACTTCCCGGCCCTGCCGAACCCAGCGCACCCCCCCATGACGCCCTGGCGAGGCCTGGTCCCCCCCAGGCACATGACTTTCCCTCGGGGTGGGCCTCAAATCCTCCCCAGGCCCAGAGAGCACCCCACCCCACAGACTTGGTTTTGCCCCTGACGGGGGCACATGAGGAAGTTCTCCGCCCCCACCTCTCCTACGCCCGGATGGCACAGACCGCCCCACCATTTCGGGGAGACGGGTCCCCGGGGCCTACCCCGCACAGCCCCCCCTGACCGCCTCAGTATCTGACCCGGGTGCTCTCCCATTTGAACGCCCCCTGACCCCAGCCATGATCGGTGCCGCAGAGACCCCCCGCCGCTACGCAGACCCTGCATCCCCCCGCCAGCCATGGGGCCCGGATTGGGCTGAGCAGCCCCCCTGGCAGTCCTTCCTGCAAGCCTTCCCTACCAAAGAGGACTTTAAGCAACTGATTGCAGACGTAAAGGACACCTGTAGGACCGAAATTCAAACCATTCAAGCAGGCCTTAAACACCTGGCCGATAGAGTAGAGATGGCTGAAGAAGAGATACAGGAGACTAAACTGGCCGTACATAGGACCCAACTTCAGGGCTCCGACCACCATCTTATGCTACGGGACATGCAGCGCCACTTAGAGGACCTGGACAACAGGGGGCGCCGCAACAACATTAGAGTGCGAGGCCTCCCTGAGGCAGAAGAGGCTGAGGACCTGCAGAAAACGCTCCAGACGATGTTTAACGACCTCATAGGGGCACCCTTGGATAGACATATCGAAATGGACAGAGCTCATAGGGCCCTACGCCCGAAAGGCCCCGCTTCTAAACCACGGGATGTTATTTGCCGCATACAATCATACCCGCTGAAGGAGACCATCATGCACAAGGCCCGCGCTGCACGTGACCTGGTGTTCGACAACTCCCCAATACAAATATATCCAGACCTTTCCTGGATCACGCTCCAGAAGCGGAGACTCCTACAACCGCTACTGCGCACCCTGCAGGACCGGGACATCATTTATAGATGGGGCTTCCCCTTCAGCTTGACGGCCAAACACCAGGGGAGGTCGGCGATCCTACGATACCCCGAAGACCTAGACCCCTTCTGCGACGCCTTGGACATTCCTGTACCTCAGCTACCTGACTGGGACTTGGTGGCCACCCCCCCTCCACCTCCGGTGGTTTGGCAGAAGGTTCCACCGAACAAGCGCCCCAAGGGCCCAGGGCCATCCCGGCGATCCCCTAAACACAGAACCGGAGGTCCCGGAGTTGGAAGGCCCCTTCCCCGATGACCAACTGACTGTCCTGTGCAACCCGACCAACCCAAGCCAGATGACGCCAACTACTGATATGTACTCTCCACTTTTTGTTGTTGTTTTTTTTTGTTTGTCCCTGGCGGTGCTGGTATGCTATGACCCCTTTATTGGACGCTCACAAGCTCCGTACCCTTGCCTTTCCCCCGAAGGCCATCACCACATTTATTCTGTTTTTTATTTATCGGGCTGTCCCGAGGCGGCCCCTGTCTGGACTGTTCGGATTTCTGGATGCTGATCCCCCCTGGTGGCTATCCACCAGAGAGTTCCTCCCTGGACCTCGGTCCCCCTGAGTCTCCCCGGCCCGGACCTCTTAAAGCTCCCGGCCGGGAGTCCGATTGGAACTTGTATGGCCCGCGACCTCTTGGTCAGCCAGGGCACGCATACAAATGTTTATTGTGTTTAATCTGTGTGTTCTTACTCTCATTTCTTTTCCCCCCTCTAGAGCTCCCTGCTCCTGGTCGCCGCAGTCTGTACCTCGTCCCCATCGGCTCCCGGCTCTCCTCGCTTGGCCGTCGCCCCCCCTGGCCTGGACACGCCATTTGCTCCATCAGATAAGTAAACACATAGCACACCCCATCCTAGATTATGGCTAGAATTTTCTCGTTAAATGTACATGGGCTGAATTCCAACAAGAAACGACACCTGGCGCTCCGAGAGTTTAGGCAGTCGGGGGCAGATATTATTATGGTGCAGGAGACCCACTTTGATAGGGGGGACTCCTTCACGTTTGCATCCCGATACTTCCCCCAGGTATACCAGGCCTTCGGACCACATAAAAAGGCAGGCGTAGCCATTCTCTTTAAAAAGGGGTCTCCCTTCTCTTGCTCCTCCACATATTTAGACCCTCGGGGACACTTTTTAATTCTTAGGGGCCTGTGGCAGTCACAGGCCATTACCCTCTGTGTAGTTTACACGCCCAACACACATCAACACCACTTTTTGACCAGGGTTTATGCACGACTGTTCCGAGAGTCACATGACTTTCTGGTAATAGGAGGAGACTATAATCTAGCTCATTCGGTCACCTGGGACCGCCTGGTGGCCAATACCCAGACCTCGCAAACCCGGGCCCTCAGGGACTCAAAGTTGTTCCGCCAGTTGACTAGGAAAAATGCACTTTTTGATGTGTGGCGAGCCCTCCATCCAGGAGATCGACAATACACGTTCTACTCGGCCCCGCATCGCACTCACACGCGAAAATAGATTACTTTTTTGTGAATAACAACACGCTCCGGATTGCGGAAGCGGCTAGCGTGTTGCCTATCTCCTGGTCGGATCATGCCCCCATCACATTAACCCTGAACTTAAACGCTCCCCTCCGCCGCCCCTATAATTGGAGACTTAATGACTTCCTTCTACAACACGACCCCTCGAAACGGGCATTGGAAGAAACCCTCCAGCACTATTTCACTGAAAACGACACTCCAGACATCTCCGCCTCTACCCTGTGGGCTGCCCACAAGGCGGTCCTTAGAGGACGATGCATGGCCCTTTCCTCAGCGATGAAGAAAGACGCCGGTGCTGCTAAAGCACTGGCTGAAAGCCAGCTAAAGGCCTTGGAGGCAAAACTCCTGCTAAACCCCTCCACTGCACTTCTTAAACGGATTGTCCAAACACGCACGACGCTGCGGGAACTAGCCCTAGGCAAAGTAGAAAAGGCGCTGACCCGACTGAAACAACTCTATTACGATAAGGGCAATAAGGCGCAGGCTCTCCTGGCCAGGAAACTGGCGGACCGAGCCCTCGCCTCTACCCCACACCAGATAAAGGGCAGGGGGGGCGATCTTCTGACCCCCATCCTAAGGACATAGCGGGAGCCTTTGCAGACTATTACATAGACCTATATAACAAGCCGGAAGTCCCACACAACCCCCCCGTCTCCCGACATGAAAGCCCAAATGGCCCGATACTTAGAACAAGCGGGTCTACCCCGACTTAAGACAGTGGACTTGCAGGGCCTGAACGCTCCTATACTAGCGGAGGAGGTGGCAGAGACAGTGAAGGGCCTCCCAGCCCATAAATCCCCGGGCCCTGACGGATTGCCTTACGAGTACTATAAGACCTTCCTCCCGTTACTCAGCCCCCACATGACCACATTATTTAACGCCTTTCTCCACCAGACCCCAATCCCAAGTGACATGCAGGGATCCTTTTTGACCCTTATACCTAAACCGGACAAGGACCCAGCCTCCTGCGCTAGCTATAGGCCCATAGCGCTACTGAACTCGGACCTTAAGATATTCACCAAACTTCTATCGATTAGGCTGAATGCCATTCTCCCCTCCCTGATCCATAAGGACCAAGTAGGTTTTGTGCCGCTACGCCAAGCAGGGGACAACACCAGGAAGGTCATTGACCTGATTGATGTAGCCAACAGGGACGGTGCGGAAGCTCTTATACTGAGCCTAGACGCCGAAAAGGCGTTTGATCGCCTGAGTTGGCCCTTCATGTTTGCTACCCTACACCACATGGGGTTTAAAGGACCCTTCTTGCGGGCGATACAACACCTATATTCAAACCCTACCTCCCAGGTTAAAACCCCCTTCGCCACATCCCCCCCCTTTCAAGTAGCCAACGGAACGCGCCAGGGATGCCCACTTTCGCCCCTGCTCTTCGCTCTATGTGTCGAGCCCCTGGCAGCGTCCATACGGGGAAATCCGGACATTAGGGGTATCTCGGTGCGGGGAAAGGAATTCAAGACATCCTTATTTGCGGACGACATCATTCTCACCCTGACCCGACCCAGAATCTCTTTACCTAACCTTCATGTTGAGCTAGATAAATACGGGACACTATCGGGTTACAAAACGAACGCCTCAAAGTCAGCGGCCCTCCCGATCAATATCCCAGAAGGTGAGCTCCATCACCTACAGTCGAACTTCCCCTATACTTGGGAGAGCTCATCCCTTAAATACCTCGGGGTCCATATCACCCCGTCCTTCAGTTCCCTATACCAAGCCAATTTCCCTCCCCTATATCGCACAATTAGGGGCCTTCTTCTGAAATGGAAGGCACATCATATCTCACTCCTAGGCCGCGTGGCGGCCATAAAAATGGTCATTCTCCCCAAACTCCTCTATCTGTTCCAAACGCTACCCATCCCGATTCCGTACGCCCACCTCCGTAAACTCCAGAGTGATATGCTGAAGTTTGTCTGGAACTATAGGAAGCATAGGATCCCTGGGTCGGTCATGACAGCCTCAAGGGGGGACGGGGGCCTGGCCTTCCCCAACCTTGTTAAATATTACCAAGCTACCCAGCTGCGTGCAGTAGTCTCCTGGTTCCCCCAGAGGTCCTTCAATAAATGGACGGAGATAGAGAAGATATGGTTAGCCCCGGTCCACCCAAACAGCCTCTTATGGGATGCCGCTGTGAGAGTGGAACCTGGCCGCTTGTTGGGCTCAATGTCCCTACTTAGGGGGCTCTGGCGTAGGATGTCCCGGGAGGTGGCGCTGAAGTCCGAGTCCTCCCTGTTGAACTCCTTCATCTGCAACCCCAAAATCCCGGACAGCCTGACCCACCAGATGTCATGGCCCTGGGCCTCTCGAGACCTATTTCATTTGGGACACTTAGTGGACCCCAGATCCCGCAGGCTGCTGACGTTCTCGGAGCTCCAGGTGAAACACGACCTGCCCAGACAGGTGTTCTATAGCTATCTACAGATAAGGCATTATGCCCAAACAATAGCCCCGAAGCTCCAATTTTCACAGCCGTCTCCATTTGAACGTATTGTCCTGGAAGGGCGCCATAGACGGGGGCTGATCACTGACATCTATCAGCTGTTGAATGCATATGATTGGCAGGGACGGGGGAAGCATGCATATATGCTGAGGTGGGAGAGAGAGCTAGGGGAGTCAATGCCGATAGAGGCCTGGCAGGCCGTCTGGAGGCACGCTGCTAAATCGTCCCTATGCACCTTGTATAAGGAAAACTCATATAAAATTATGTGCTTCTGGTACCAAACCCCGGATATACTCCACAAAATATTCCCCACCACCTCTGACCGATGCTGGCGATGCCATCGGGATAGGGGCTCTCTCTTCCACATCTATTGGACATGCCCCCTTATCTCCCCGTTTTGGCAGTCCACGCAGCAGCTGCTTACCCGTCTCTTTGAGACGCCAATCCCCCTGACCCCTAAACTATTCTTGCTAGGGATTTCCCAGCCCCGCCTGGCCAAACCATATAAGAAACTACTTAGATATATACTAACGGCGGCTAGATGCCTGGTAGCCCTTAACTGGAAAAAATCCACCCCCCCGTCCCAAGAGGCCCTTTACGCTAGGATCAAAGACGTAGAGCTGATGGAGCGGATGACAGCCAGGATACGTAATAGCATGGACGCCCACGACGAGGTCTGGAGCGAATGGCGCCGACGGGAGGACCCGCGCGGGAGCGGGCGAGGTGGCAGACGCGGTGACCTGATTCTCTCTTCCCCCTCTTCCCTTCTTTTCTTTTCCTGATCCCTCTCTCCTCTTATACAATTTACTGGTTAGGTGTCACCGTTGACACCAGAGTTTAGGAAATGGTTAGAAATGCATAACATGTTGACATGAAAGGCAGTAGAGTCAGCTTTTGAAACAGGGCCCAATGGGCCGGGAACTTAATTCCTCCTCTACCCATAAAGGGCTAGAGTAACATCTGTACTCTTGGATGACTGTCTGCTTTGGCTTTTGTTATTGCCTGCATTCACCTGTATCTTGCGAATCTGTTTCTCATAAATAAAAAATTTTTATTTGAAAAAAAAAAAGAAAACAAGCTAGTATCACAACATACTAGAAGTACCCCAGCGTTACAGGCAATGAGCCAGACACAGGCAGTTAAGCAGAAGAGGGAAGAATTATAGATTACTAAGGATTAGCTTTGGATATTAGCATTTGGAATCACCTTAACAGAAGAGATAGGGGGAGGGGGGGAGAGGGGAACATACCACTACCAGGATTTGCCACTGAGAGAAGAAACAAAAAAAAACCAGCGACCACTGGGTCGAATTCACAGGGGCTCCCAGTACCCAGGATCAGAGCGTGAGATGTCTCGCCGCGACCCATGCCGCCCAAATCTTGTGAAACTTCCCGGGGCAATTACGCCCCATATACGTCAGTTTATACAGGGGCAGAGCCGTGTTCACCAGGTTTTTCCAAACAGCAACCCGGGGAGGCTCTGTAGCTTTCCACTGAAGCAATATAGTCTTCCTAGCGTAGAATGCGGCGTAAAAAATAAACAGTTTCTTGTACGTAGTAGTAGGTAAATTATCTGTGATACCCAGTAATAAGACCAGGGGTTAATGCCAACAGATATGCCACTAATAGAGTCTATGTCAGCAGCCACTGCCCCCCAGAACTCTTGCACCCTTGGACACAGCCAGACCATGTAAATGAAATTACCAATCTCTTGTCTGCATTTGGGGTAACGATCATCAGAAGTACGATAGATCACGGCCAGTCTTTGAGGGGTGTAATACACCCTATGGAGAAATTTAAGCTGTATAAACTTATCCCGCGCAGAGATCATAAGGGGAATAAACTATTGCAGTCCCTCAGACCAGTCCTCCTCGTCGAGTGCCGGGAGGTCCCGACGCCACGCCGAGAAGGCCCTGGAAGCGCCAAAGTCACCCGCGCATGCAAGACGGAGATAAATGGAGGACAGCGTCTTGTCGACAAAGCGAGAAGCGAGCAGTCTCTCTACTGTATGAGGTTTGACCTGAATAGACCCCAGGAATTGCGCCCCGAGGGCATGTCTCAGCTGCAGGAACCTGATGTACATCCAGGGGGGCAGCCCAAATGTACCCCTCAGCATGCCCTCAGGCATAACATCCTTCCACGTTCGCACTCCATATCTGGCCCACAACTGCGGGTCAGGTCAGGCACGGTCCTCAGCTGGGGCATGAACGGGTTGCCCCACAGAGGAGTGTGAGGAGAGAACACCTGCGGCTCCCCCAAAAGCCTCGTCACCTGTCGCCACACCTGGAGAGTAGCCTTCATAGGAGCGGTAACCTGTGCGGAGGACCTAGGTCCCCTGTAAACCAAATTACTTAGCTCAGAGTAAGACCCCAGAATGGCTGCTTCCAAGTTGACAGAAGGGTTAGAATGGTCCTGCGCGAACCACTATCGCACAGTGACCAAGACCGCGGCCCAGTAATACTTCCTAAAATTGGGGAGAGCAAGCCCACCCGCCGACAGAGAGAGCTGGAGCGTGGACCTAGCCACCCTAGGCACCGACCCCTGCCAGAGAAATGAAGTGACAACTTGGTCTAGTTTTACAAAAAAAGAGGCCGGAATGGTAACAGGGGTGTTCCTGAAGACATATAACATTTTCGGAAGAAAGGTCATTTTCAGCAAATTGACCCTGCCTACAGCAGTGAGCGGTAGAGACCTCCAGACTGAACATCTCTGCACAAGCCTCTGCAGGACCGGGAGTACATTCGCTTCCATGTATTGCGGTAGACGTCTATGAATTCTAATACCTAAATATTTAAAACTATCGACCCACTGGAGTGGGGTATGCAGGTCCTGAGGGGGGGACGCACAACCCAGGGGGAATATGACCGATTATATCCCAGTTTATCCGAATTCCCGAAAACCTGTCAAACACATCAATCAGGTCTAGGGCCGCTGAAAGAGAATGAGTGGGATCCCTAAGGTAAAGGAGGGTTTCATCAGCATATAAAGACACCTTCTCGACTATAGGATGAAACAGTATACCAGCAACTGCCGAGGAGGACGAAGGAGAATTGCCAAAGGCTCAATGGCAAGAGCGAACAAGGCTGGGGAGAGCCATCAGGGCTGAGTACAGCATCCAAAGCCAGGATAGAAAGGTAGGACCAAGGCCAAAACCTCTGGAGAACAGTCCACAAATATTCCCACTCCACCAAATCAAAGGCTTTCTCAGGAATCCAATGATACTATCACCTCCCCCCCCCCCCCCCCCCCCCAGCCACATGATATATTATTGTAAACAGCCTCCTCAAGTTAATATCAGTACCCTTACCGGCATAAATCCTGTCTGATCCCCGTGGACTAAAGAAAGGATTACTGCATTAAGACGATTGGCAAGGATTTTAGTGAGAATTTTAGCGTCCACATTTAATAACGAGATTGGTCGGTAAGAAGACGAACAGAGGTCAGGGTCCTTCCCCGGTTTGGGAATAGCCCGAAGAAGGGACCTAACAATTCTCAAAAACGTACATCTTTAATAAACCAAAAAGGGCTATGTTTATGTCTAAACTGCCATGATTCTAAAAAGCGATCCACATTTGGGTTGCTTTTTTGAGGCATTTTAAAGGTGACGAGGAGGTGATGTGATGTCTTTTAACCCTGTAATTGCCAAACCATCATGCTGCAACAGCCTGCATTGCACGCGGTTGACGGGCATTTGCAGTGCTTCCCCTATTTGCTTGGGATGCTTTCCCAAGAGTGGCACCATTAGTTTCTGATATGCCCAAATGTAAATAGGAACTGAGAAGTGAAATGTACATGAAACAAGCAAAACAGAATAGACACTTATCATTGGAGCCTCTTTTCCGAGCAGCAGCATATGAAATTGCATATGTACACTTTCTGTCGCCACAGTAGGTATACAGTATCTGTATGTAAAACCACCAACACAGTGGGCTCCATTCACAAAGCGGTATCTTACCACATCTGAGTATGTGGTAAGATACCGCACAGCAATTTTCAAAATGATTTTGGTATTCACTAAAAAACCCTACTTAAATACCACATTAGTTATTTTATAAAGTCATGCTTTATTTTAGTAGTGAAAACATGCAGTAATTTAACACCTGGTGCCAAATGGCACCTGAAGGACTCTCAGACCATGAGAAACAAAATTCTCTGGTTTTATGAAACAAATATTGAACTCTTTGACCTGAATGGCAAACGTCATGTCTGGAGAAGCAAGGCACCGTTCATCACCTGGCCAATACCATCCCTACAGTGAGGCATGGTGGTGGCAGCATCATGCTGTGGGGGTGTTTTTCAGCTAAAGGAACTGGGAGACTAGTCAGGATCGAGGGAAAGATGGATGCGGCAATGAAAAGACACATCCTTGATGAAAACCTGCTCCAGAACACTCTGGACCTCAGACTGGGGTGAAGATTCACCTTCCAAGAGGAAAACCACCCTAAGCACACCGAGATAACAAAGGAGTGGTTATGGGAGAACTCTAAATGTCCTTGAGTGACCCAGCCAGAGCCCAGACTTGAACCTGATTTAACATCTCTGGAGAGAAAATGGCTGTGCACCGACGCTTCCCACCCATCCAACCTGATGGAGCATGAGAGGTCTTGCAAAGAAGAATAAGAGAAACTGCCCAAAAAAAATCGGTGTGCCAAGCTTGTAGCATTATACTTAAAAAAGACTTAAAGCGTTAGTAAAGTAATTTTTTTTTTTTTACTTAAAATAACATACATGTCATACTTACCTTCACTGTGCAGTTCGTTTTGCACAGAGTGGCCTCGATCCACGTCCAAGGACTCCTCATTGGGCTGTTTGATCATTCGGGATTCGAATATACCAGGATCCGGTTTTTACACCCAATCTCACACAACAGCCATCAGATTACACACATATGATAGATGATTTCTTTTCATGCACCAGTTTCCATCGGTGTAGAATAAGAGCCGGTTCACACTGGGGCAACACGAATTCCAGCACGACTTTGGGAGGCAACTTGGACACGACTTGAATATGAATCATGAGGCAACTTACAAGGCAACTTCGAGTTGCTTTCCAGTGGCCAATCAAACAACAATCAGCTCTGTGGGAGGGAGGGGTTTGCCTGAGAAATGTATGTTATCTTCCTGTATTGTTGCTTCAGTTAAGACAGTAATCAGGCTTCTGAGGCAACTTCCATTGAAACCAATGGGTACAAGTTGCCTACAATTTGGATTGAAGTAGTACAGGAACCTTTTCTGAAGTCGGAGCGACTTCAGTAGTGTGTATTTAGACGGCTCCATTCACTTTCATTGATTTTCTCAACCACACGACTTGGGATGACTTGAAGCAACTTCAAGTCGGATCCCAGGTCGCCCCTGTGTGAGCCGGCTCCTAGGTTTTATGTTTATATATCCATGTATATACAAGTATGTACAAGGTTTTATATTTATATATTCATGTATATACAAGTATGTACAAGGTTTTATGTTTATATATTCATGTATGTACATGTTTGATGATATATGTTTAGGTAATTGTGATGGTGTGAGCATAGTACTAGTATTTTCCTATAGCGATTGTGAGATGTGACTGCCTGTGCGCATATGTACAAAACAGGGGGATAACAGAAGACTTTGGCCACCCCCCTCCTAGTAGCAATTGTAGCATTGAAGGTTTTTTTTATGCAACTTTTATGCAATTTTTGGTTTATGCAATTTCCATGCAACTTTTGGTTGTGAATCAACCCATACAGGCATTCGCATCTTACAATGGGAATATTGCACATTCGATGCTATGGATACTAGGCATTGAATCTATATGCACACGTTCCTTAGTATATAAACAATTTTTTTGTTAATTGACATTTTTATATATATATTTATTATCCCTTTCCTTAATCGCCCCTCTTTTAGTATGTTGATATGAACCTTTTATTAGTTTCGTCGGGTGTTATGTGCCTGGAAATTATTTTGGCACACACATATATAAGGGAGATAATCGGGTTTCCGGCCCGGACATGGGACGGAAACAGCACTACAAAAAATATGGGATGACGCTCTCGAGGCCGCAGACGAAGGAGAATCTTGTCTTCTAGTTCTGTTGGACCTAAGTGCAGCTTTCAACACGGTAGATCACAAACTGCTACTGACTCGGCTAGCTGAAGTAGACAGAGTCGCGGAAGATGATCTATTCTTGGTTCTCCTCTTTTCTGGAAAACCGATCACAAATAGTGAAATTGGGACCGTTCACTTCTGAAAAACGCAAGGTGTCATGCGGAGTCCCTCAAGGATCCCCTCTGTCGCCGGTGCTGTTCAACATCTACCTCCGCCCTCTCTTCGAAATCATCAGTAGCCAAAAACTACTTTATCACTCTTATGCAGATGACACACAATTGTATTTTCGCATCTGCAACAAAAAGGATCATCATCTCAGTCTATAGACATGCCTCTCTTTGATAGAAAACTGGATTACAAAGAGTTACCTTAAACTCAACAGCTCCAAAACAGAACTTCACCTGTTTCACGCCCGTTGCAAGAATCAACTTGCACCAACTGGGACACCCCCGCCCATTCTGGGCCAAATCATCACCCCTAGCGCCAAAGTCAAAAGTCTCGGGTCATCTTTGACACCTACATGACAATGGACGCAAAAATAGGGTCAGTAGTCAGCGGATCTCACCATCTGCTGCGCCTACTATGTAGACTCATTCCTTTTATTCCTTTTATTCCTAAAGAAGACATAGCAGTCGTAGTGTGAACAATCCTGAACTCCAGACTTGACTATGTAAATGCGCTTTATCTTGGACTCCCTAAGTTCCAAATCTCTCGTCTGCAGGTCATTCAAAATAGAGCTGCCAGATTTGTGACTGGGAAAAAACCATGGGAATCCATCTCACCTTCGCTGAGATCCCTTCACTGGTTGCCAGTAAAAGACAGAATTACTTTTAAAGCACTCTGTCTGACACATAAGTGCATCCATGGGAAGGCCCCCCCAATATCTATGCGGAAAAAAAAAAAACTTACAACTCCAATCGCGTTCTGCGATCCACCAACCAAAATCTGCTCCAGATACCCAAAGCCAGATACAAGTCCAAAGGAGAAAGAAGATTTGCGCTCCAAGGTCCCAGACAAAACTCATCTCTTTTGATATCAAAAGAGACAGGAACAACGTGCGCCCAGAGGCGATTTAGTTTGCATGTGCTGCGCTCAGTGGCGTAACCAGAGTTATGGGCGCCCGGGGCAGAATTTTTTTTTCGCCCCCCCCCCCCTTGTATAATCATCCACTCTGGTTATAAGGATCTGTAATGTATCCCTCTCAGGGCTTTCAGCATGTAAGGGGTAAATTATTGCAGGATTAATCATTTAACCCCTTACTGTAAGGGATTAACAGACTGACCCCCCCCCCCACAACCACAGATCCCCCATCATAGACTGAACCCCCCCCCCCACAATCACAGATCCCCCATCACAGACTGACCCCCCCACAATCACAGATCCCCCATCACAGACTGACCCCCTAAATAACAGACCTCTCATCACAGATGGATCCCCCCAATCACAGATAGACCCCCCACAATCACAGACCCCCTATTTAACAGACCTCAGACAGTAACCCCCAGTAGTGCAGACCTCAGACAGTAACCCCCACAATAGTGCAGACCTCAGACAGTAACCCCCACAATAGTGCAGACCTCAGACAGTAACCCCTATAATAGTGCAGACCTCAGACAGTAACCCCCAGCATAGTGCAGACCTCAGACAGTAACCCCCAGCATAGTGCAGACCTCAGACAGTAACCCCCATAATAGTGCAGACCTCAGACAGTAACCCCCATAATAGTGCAGACCTCAGACAGTAACCCCCATAATAGTGCAGACCTCAGACAGTAACCCCCATAATAGTGCAGACCTCAGACATTAACCCCCAGTAGTGCAGACCTCAGACAATAACCCCCAGTAGTGCAGACCTCAGACAGTAACCCCCAGTAGTGCAGACCTCAGACAGTAACCCCCAGTAGTGCAGACCTCAGACAGTAACCCCCACAATAGTGCAGACCTCAGACAGTAACCCCCACAATAGTGCAGACCTCAGACAGTAACCCCCAGTAGTGCAGACCTCAGACAGTAACCCCCAGTAGTGCAGACCTCAGACAGTAACCCCCAGTAGTGCAGACCTCAGACAGTAACCCCCAGTAGTGCAGACCTCAGACAGTAACCCCCATAATAGTGCAGACCTCAGACAGTAACCCCCATAATAGTGCAGACCTCAGACAGTAACCCCCATAATAGTGCAGACCTCAGACAGTAACCCCCATAATAGTGCAGACCTCAGACAGTAACCCCCAGTAGTGCAGACCTCAGACAGTAACCCCCATAATAGTGCAGACCTCAGACAGTAACCCCCATAATAGTGCAGACCTCAGACAGTAACCCCCATAATAGTGCAGACCTCAGACAGTAACCCCCATAATAGTGCAGACCTCAGACAGTAACCCCCATAATAGTGCAGACCTCAGACAGTAACCCCCATAATAGTGCAGACCTCAGACAGTAACCCCCAATAGTGCAGACCTCAGACATTAACCCACAATAGTGCAGACCTCAGACAGTAACCCCCAATAGTGCAGACCTCAGACATTAACCCCCAATAGTGCAGACCTCAGACATTAACCCCCAATAGTGCAGACCTCAGACATTAACCCCCAGTAGTGCAGACCTCAGACAATAACCCCCAGTAGTGCAGACCTCAGACAATAACCCCCAGTAGTGCAGACCTCAGACAGTAACCCCCAGTAGTGCAGACCTCAGACCTCAGACAGCGGCGTGTGTGGTTTCCCTCAAGCGCGGGCTCCTCCTCCTCTGTGGGTGTGAACAGAGAGGAGGGGCGCCGCCGGGTGTACCAAGATGGCCGCCGCTCCGGAGCTAGGCCGAAGCCGGGGACTTTCCTAGGCCGAGGCTCCGGAGCGCTCCGCGGAGCCAGTGGATGGATTCGCCCCCCCCCCCCATTTTTCGCCCGGTGCGACAGCCCCCCCTGCCCCCCCCCCCGCTACGCCAGTGGCTGCGCTATATAAGTTCTTCACTCACTCAATAATAATTATACAACTATATACATATTGAAACGTTCACATCGTTATATGTGTGCATTTTACACTCACACATAGCTATCTGTCATTCTTATTACTATCCATTACAACATATTTCATTATACTTCATCACATCTACATTCATACCCTTTTGTGTCTTAATGTTATAACTCCATAATAGTTTTCATGTCACAATATTAGTGCCACTTAATTGGTCTTTTTTTTACATGACTTACATAAAACACAAAATATAAAATTTATAAAGCACAAAAACCAAAACATATATAAATAACATTTATTCAGACATCACATTTACTATTTTATTTTTATTTCACTCTTTATTACATCACACTAGAAATATTTTTAATGTTTTCAATATTTTTATGTATTTTAGGTGGTAACTGGTCATCAGGGGCGGACTGACAACTTGGCCCCTGGGCTTACAGATGGCCACCATGCCAGGAGGCAGTGCAGAGGCAGGGCAGCTAAAATCTCTGGATTTTCACATCAGAAGCATGTTGGTTTCAGACATACAGTGCGGAAAATAAGTATTTGAACACCCTGCTATTTTGCAAGTTCTTCCACTTGGAAATCATGGAGGGGTCTGAAATTGTTATCGTAGGTGCATGTCTACTGTGAGAGACATAATCAAAAAAAAAAAAATTCCAGAAATCACAATGTATGATTTTTTTAAACTATTTATTTGTATGATACAGCTGCAAATAAGTATTTGAACACCTGAGAAAATCAATGTTAATATTTGGTACAGTAGCCTTTGTTTGCAATTACAGAGGTCAAACGTTTCTTGTAGTTTTCACCAGGTTTGCACACACTGGAGGAGGGATTTTGGCCCACTCCTCCACACAGATCTTCTCTAGATCAGTCAGGTTTCTGGGCTGTCGCTGAGAAACACAGAGTTTGAGCTCCCTCCAAAGATTCTCTATTGGGTTTAGGTCTGGAGACTGGCTAGGCCACGCCAGAACCTTGATATGCTTCTTACAGAGCCACTCCTTGGTTATCCTGGCTGTGTGCTTCGGGTCATTGTCATGTTGGAAGACCCAGCCTCGACCCATCTTCAAAGCTCTAACTGAGGGAAGGAGGTTGTTGCCCAAGAGGGAGATTGACAGTCATGTTTAGCTTCTTCCATTTTCTAATGATTGCTCCAACAGTGGACCTTTTTTCACCAAGCTGCTTGGCAATTTCCCCGTAGCCCTTTCCAGCCTTGTGGAGGTGTACAATTTTGTCTCTAGTGTCTTTGGACAGCTCTTTGGTCTTGGCCATGTTAGTAGTTGGATTCTTACTGTTACTGATTGTATGGGGTGGACAGGTGTCTTTATGCAGCTAATGACCTCAAACAGGTGCATCTAATTTAGGATAATAAATGGAGTGGAGGTGGACATTTTAAAGGCAGACTAACAGGTCTTTGAGGGTCAGAATTCTAGCTGATAGACAGGTGTTCAAATACTTCTTTGCAGCTGTATCATACAAATAAATAGTTAAAAAATCATAAATTGTGATTTCTGGATTTTTTTTTTTTGGATTATGTCTTTCACAGTGGACATGCACCTACGATGACAATTTCAGACCCCTCCATGATTTCCAAGTGGGAGAACTTGCAAAATAGCAGGGTGTTCAAATACTTATTTTCCGCACTGTATCAGGGACAGATGTAAAAAAAACATAGGGCCAGATTCAGGTAGATGAGAGTATCTTTCCTCTGGAGTAACGCTTCTCATTTACGTTACTCTGAAGACCCTTTCAGCGCAATTCCTGTAATTCACATAGCAGTTGCGCGTAAACTTGCGCCAGAGTAACGATAATGCGCTGGCGTAACCCGACGCAAGTGGAAGTGGGTGTGATCATATGTAAATGATGGGCGGAGCCCGGCGCAGAGGCTTACGTTCAGCGCATCATCCACGGAGCATGCGCAGTGAGTGCGGCTCCACTCGCCCCCTTGTGCGCATGCTCACAACTTCCGTCGGCACCACTTCCTGGGAAACGTCAGCGCAATGCGTTCCGCTGGGCGCTTAAAAGCGCTGGCGGAAACGCCATTCCGGCGCAAAAGTAGTTCCGTTTCCCCCCACCCCAGGGAAGATACTTTTGCTCTGTAATGGCTGCTCCCGCTACCCCCAGAGAGAGGAGGAACCTCAACTTTAATACCCAGGAGGTCTCAGTGATTATCTCGGCTATGGAGACGGAGAATGAATTTCTCCATGGGAAAAAAAGCCGGAAGACCAGCCGGGAGAGGAAGCAGGGCATCCTGGAGTCGATTGCTGCCAGGGTCAATGTCCTGGGCTACTCCACCCGGACTGCTGGGGACATACAAAAGAAAATAAATGACCTGCGGCGCAAGGTGAGGGACAAGGTGGCCTCCATCAGGAGGTATGAGAGGGGCACAGGTGGTGGTCCCCCATGTCCTGTCACCCTGACCGCAGAGGAGGAGGTGGTTGCTCGGTGCCTGGAGAGGGAGCAGGTGGAGGGGGTCGCAGGCTATGACTCCGTGGAGGAAGGCACAAGGACAGGTAAGTGTTTTTTAATCCCCTATTTGATGTTTTGCATTTGGGGGGGGGGGGTACATGTGCCAAGTGTGTGGGACCACCAACATGTGTCTGCTTTGTGTCATCCACAGATGACGGAGCTGGGCCATCATCTGTCAGCCTGCATTCCACCCCATCCCCCCCACGCCATCATGTGCCCGAGCCACTGGGTGGTGAAGAGGTTGTGGAGGAGGAGAGTGGCCACACCACACCTGCCGAGGTGGTTGTGGAAGATCCTGCTGTGGCAGAGCAGGACTTTTCTTTGGTTTTGTCTGTCTCCTCCCCTTCTCCTGGCCCGTCTGTCGTCCCCTCCCCCATCCTTGGAAGCCCCTCAAGGGCGACTCCTTCCACCCGAGGACATCCATCTTCTGGCCCCAGGAAGGCGACCCAGAAGACCAGGGGGGTGTCTGATGGTGTCCAGGACCAGTTGGCGAGGGATCACGCCAGACAGACAGAACAAATGGGGGCCATAGCGGTGCACTTGCAGAAAGTGTCTGACAGCCTGGGCTCCGTTGCCAACCTCAGCAACGCAGTGCAGGATGTCAGCTGTAATTGCGCTGCAGTGGTCACCACTTTGGGGGAGGTGCAGGGGGATATTCAGCACCTCACTGCAGCCGTCCAGGCCAACAGTGCTGCCATCCGGGAGCAGGGGAGGCTGAGTCGGCGGGCCCAGCATTACCAGGTGACCCGTCAGCTCCGGATGCAGGCCCAGACGAACAATTACCTTGGACGGATAGCCAGGGCCTTGGAGGGCACGCAGGCCACACCTGCCAGGAGTGGCCCACCTGGGGATCAGCCACCTCCAGATGCCCCCCCACCCCCACCCACTCCATCCAGGCAGCTGCGGAGCCAGAGAGGGGCCCCCAGAAGAAGCCCCCGGCATCCCCGATGAGGCCTTTTTTTTTTCTTGTTTTATATTATTGTTTTTCACATACTCAGGTCATGAGTTTATTTTTTCTTTTTCTCAGGGTATGAGATTATTTTTCTTTTAATGATCAGGATATGATATTTATAATTTATTTTTGTACTGCACACGGTCAGGAGTGCAGGGGACAGTGTGAATGGTGTGTGAATGTGAGAGGGTGGCACTCCTGAAAGTAAGGGGTGTCACCCTCGGCCGTGGTGGTGAAGTTAACCCCACGGCTGAATGAATCACGTGTGAAAGGTGTGTGAATGGACAGTGACATCATTGGGGCCTTGACGCTGGCGTTACTGCTCCCAACTCCTACATGCTGGACTTGGGCTAATCCAATGCGATGTGCATGTGGTGTGTGTGATCTAGGGACATCAGTGGTGTACACGCGTGCACTGTCTGTGTTATTAATGTTTTGGTTTAGTGTCCAAAGATGCCTACGGCGAGGACCCTCCTGACTGCTCTTCCATCAGCAGACTGGGTGTCCTCTGGCAGGGGGGGACTGTGTGGGTCGGGGGTCAGGTCATCACGTATGTCAATATGCAGGCCTTTTTTCATAGCAAAGTTGTGCAGAATACAACATGCACCGATGATCTGACACACAAAGGTAGGGGAATACAATAGGGCCCCCCCAGACTTATCCAGGCATCGGAAACGGGACTTCAGGAGCCCAAATGTTTGCTCCACCACTGCACGGGTTTTGATGTGTGCTTCATTGTATTTTCTCTCTCCTCTGGTTTGGGGGTTCCGGAAAGGAGTCATTAGATGGGGTCCCAATGCATATGCAGAGTCACCTGTAAGGTAAAAGACAGGAGAATGTTAGTCATGCATGTGCGATTTCTGTTGTGCATGACGGGAGGGGATAGTCATGCCTGACTCCCATGTCACTCACCAACCAGCCAACTGTCCCCATACATGTTCTGGTTAAATTCTGCTGGGATGGGGCTCTGACGGTATATGAAACTGTCATGGCTGGACCCGGGGTGTTTGGCACGGACGTGCCATATGAGGCGTTGGGCATCAGCTATCACCTGTACGTTGATGGAGTGCCAATGCTTCCGATTGCGGTATATGTGCTCTGTGGCACTGGGGGGCTGTAGGGCCACATGTGTGCAATCAATGGCCCCCACAGTGCGTGGGAATCTGGCAATGTTGTAGAAATCTGTCATTGCCTTCTGCCGCAGCTCCTCAGTGGTGGGTCTGATGAACTGGTTGGACATGCGTCTGAGGATTGCAGGGACAACCTGGTGCACACATCTGCTTATGGAGGACTGTGACATCCCAGCCACCACTCCACTTGTACGCTGGAATGATCCACTTGCAAGGAAATGGAGTGTTGCCAGGACCTTCACCAGTGGCTGCACTGCTTGTGATCGGTGTGTTGGGCTGGTGATGTCATCCTGCAGGGTTGTGGTTAGTTCAAGTATTGCATCTGGGCTGAATCTGAATAGGCGATACACCTCCTCATCCCCCATGCCAAAGAGGTTCATACGAGTGCGGTATATCCTCTCACGTGGCCGCCTTCTTGGTTCCAGGGGACCCATCAGTAGTTCTAGGACCACGAGTGCCCCTGGCATGTTGGCACACAGAGGTGTTGTCCTTGCAAGTGGGGGTGCTCAGCTAGCTCCGATCGTCGGTAACGCTGCTGTAGCTGCTCTCCTGCTGACCTGTGACCGTCTGGAGTAAAGATAAAGCAGCCTTTTGTAGAAATAACTTTGCGCCGGACGGATCAGATACGCGCGGCGCATGTAGCCAGCGTATGGTGCTAATCCGTTCGTGAATTGAGAAAAATCCCTCATTTGCATATTTGCAGGGGAAATCAATGGGCGCGACTGATGCGCCCAGCGAAAATAAACGCTGACGATACTCTGGCGTCGGAACGTTCCGCCGGTCGCAAATGACCCGTTATTGGGCGCATCTAGTTTGGTGGGTACGGGCACATAGAAACGTCGGCGCATCAGCACAGTTACGCGGCGCATATCCAAATACTCCAGCGCAAGTGTTCCTGAATCTGGCCCATAGATTTTTACATACTGTCCCTGGTTTTACTGAGCCTGGCAACCCTGATGGGGCCCCCTAGTGACATGGGTCCCTCGGGCAGTGCCCGAGAGACTCAATGGTCAGTCCGCCCCTGCTGGTGATCTATATATATACACATCACCCAATAATTTGTATTAGTTCCTGGAAGAGAACAAGATTCACTAGTAGTTTTTTCACTGCTCAGTTTTCACTTTCATTTTATTTTCATCCCCTACACATTATGCATTTTCACTATAAAATCACATTACACAGAGGGCATTTTTTTAAATGTATTTATTTATTAGTAAATGGGTGTGTATACTCTATTATAACAATAGTCTTTTATCACTAGATACACACATCTATCTAATTTAATTTAATTTAATCTAATTTAATTTAATGCACTTTCTTGATACGGTTCCACTATATTTACAGATAAATTCATATAGTTTCAGCCACTTCATTTATATCTTTTTTTTTTTTAAATATGAACTTCATTTTTGTATCTATATGAATTCTTTTATACTAGAAACATTTATTACATTTGTATATTTATTTATTTTCATCATACATTTTCCAATAATCCAGACATTTTGGGGGTTAAATCTCAGTGATCTCTGAGACCTATACACACACACACAGATGATTGTAGTTAGAGATTCATATCTGGCAACCCCATTGGTTAATTAGTTTTAACCTATCAGGTGTTAGCATTGATCACATGTCTTTGAAAGTTTGCTATATATTAGATGTGATGTTTTATAATTGTCAGCTATGATTAAGCACTAATTTATAGTGCGAAATGCATCAGCTGTTTTACTCCCGTGTAGTGTGCTGTGACTTGTAGTGCATTTTCCTTTTTTAAATAAAGCCAACCATCAAGGTTTTTTGGAGTGCCGCTGTCCATATTTTATTTTCCCATTTGCTGACTTGCATACACACGCATGGGCGTTCGCTCCATAGGGCAAGGGAGGGTGCTTGCCCCCCCCCCTAGAAAACAGTGCCATTATTCTCTGAGGGCAAGAAGCAAGGCGGCGGCATGGTGAATGACATTAGAGCCGCTCTCTCTCTCTTCTAGCTTCGCTGACAGAGAGGGGTGGTGGGGGGGGCGGGCGATCTACAGTCCAGACAGCCCGCGGCTCTCCTCTCCCTGTTCTCTGGTAAATGGAGCCACGGTGCTGTGACAGGGAGAGGAGAGCCGCAGGGCTGTCTGCACTGTATATCTCCTCCGATCGCCCCCCCCTCCCAGGGCCGACCTTTGCGGTGTGCGGGATGTGTACGGCATGGTCCCTTGTACTTGTACGGGATGTGGGCGACATGACATGGTGACAGGCGCCTGGCTTTGCGGGGGTGCAAGCAGAAACCTGAGCGAGCCGTCGGCACACTCGGGACATGGCCGCAATCATCCCCCTTCCCTGTGCAGCGCCGCAGGTCTGAGTCTCGGCTGCCTGTCTCACAGTCACAGGCAGCCGAGCAGTGAAGCCGCCTCCCCCTTGGCTGTACTGTGCTGTGCTGTGTGTGTGGCCGCGGCAAACACATTAGCTGAGCCTGCTATACAGGTCTGAAGGGGGGGTGGGGGGGGGGGGTTCTGTATTGTAGGGGGGTCGGCACTGTAGAGGGGGTTCGGTATTGTAGGAGGGGGGCTCTGTATTGTAGGAGGGGGGTTCTATATTGTAGGAGGTCCTGTATTGTAGGGGGGGGGTTCTGTATTGTAGGAGGGGGTTCAGTATTGTAGGGGGGTTCTGTATTGTAGGGGGGGCTGTATTGTAGGGGGGGTCTGTATTGTAGGAGGGGGGATTGTGTATTGTAGGGGGGTCTGTATTGTAGAAGAGGGGTTCTGTATTGTAGGAGGGGGGGGCTGTATTGTAGGAGGGGAGGTTCTGTATTGTAGGAGGGGGATTCTGTATTGTAGGGGGGGCCGGCACTGTAGGGGGGTTCGGTATTGTAGGGGGAGTTCTGTATTGTAGGGGGGTTCTGTATTGTAGGGGGGAGGGTTTGTATTGTAGGGGGGGCTGGATTGTAGGGGGGACTGTATTGAAGGAGGTGGGCCTGTGTATTGTAGGGGGTCTGTATTGTAGGGAGGGGGTTCTGTATTGTAGGGAGGGGGTTCTGTATTGTAGGGGGGGGGTCTGTATTGTAGGGAGAGGGGGGTTCAGTATTGTAGGGGGGTTCAGTATTGTAGGGAGAGGGGTCTGTATTGTAGGGGGGGTTCTGTATTGTAGGAGGGGGGGTTATGTATTGTAGGTGGGTTTGTATTGTAGGGGGGTCTGCTCTTTAGGGGTGAATCTGTATTGTAGAGGGGGTTCTGTATTATAAGAAGGCGTCTGTGTTGTAAGGGGGGTCTGCACTGTAGGGGGGTGTCTGTGTAACATACAGGTGTCTAGAGCTGTGGGGGGCTGTGTAATGTAAAGGGGTGCTGTGTAATGTAAAGGGGCCCAGAGGTACAGGGTGCTGTGTAATGTAAAGGGGTCCAGAGGTGCAGGGTGCTGTGTAATGTAAAGGGGTGCTGTGTAATGTAAAGGGGCCCAGAGGTGCAGGGTGCTGTGTAATGTAAAGGGGTCCAGATGTGCAGGGGTCTGTGTAATGTAAAGGGGTCCAGAGGTGCAGGGTGCTGTGTAATGTAAAGGGGTGCTGTGTAATGTAAAGGGGCCCAGAGGTGCAGGGTGCTGTGTAATGTAAAGGGGTCCAGAGGTGCAGGGGTCTGTGTAATGTAAAGGGGCCCAGAGGTGCAGGGTGCTGTGTAATGTAAAGGGGTCCAGAGGTGCAGGGTGCTGTGAAATGTAAAGGGGTCTAGTGATGCAGGGTGCTGTGTAATGTAAAGGGGCCCAGAGGTGCAGGGTGCTGTGTAATGTAAAGGGGTCCAGAGGTGCAGTTGTGGAGAGGGGGTACACAGTAGGGACAAAGAGATATTGAAAGATGCAGGAGGCACAGTGGGGTGTTTTTTTCTTTTAATTGTGGGGGGGGGCTCTTTTAACCCCTGCTAGCGGTCGATGAAAGGGTAAAATGCGACTGTGTATTGCCGCTGCCGAAGCGCCCCCCCCCCCTGAAAAAATTTCAGCGGACGCCTATGTACACACGTTCATGCGCAGCGCCGTCCTCACTTGTCCCCGCTGTGTTCTGGGAGCCAAACGTTTCCCAGAACACAATGGGTGGGGGCGGAAAGTGACACACTACCCCCAAAATCCCCGCAGAGAGGACTCCCCGGAAATGGGTGCAAATACCTGTCTTAGACAGGTATCTGCACCCCCTCCCCTTGAAAGGTGTCAAATGTGACACCGGAGGGGGGAGGGTTTCGATGAGTGGAAGTTCCACTTTAGGGTGGAGCTCCGCTTTAAGGTACCCCTAGCAATCTCTGGAGGAACCCTAGTTGTAGAAGGGCTAGTTTAGTCAGACTTGCCAGCTACTCATAAAAGAAGAGAAAATAAGATTGTGTGTCTCATAATTGTCAACATTTACAACATGTATAATACAAGGTAATTTAAAACATGACTTGGTGAGAAACATTCAGTAGTTAGTAATTCAGTCGGTAATTTGAAATAACAATGCTTTTTTTTTTTTTTAAGACAAGAGACTTTGACAACAATATAGGGAATCATGCAGAGTACATTTTCCAGGTATAAAATAAGGCAAGATATAGTAACTTTAAAACAGAACCACTTTAAAGCGGAGGTCCACACAAAAAGTAAACCTCCACTTTTTCGTAACCCCCCCCCCCCCCCCCTCCGTTGTCAGAGTTTGAGTTCAGAGCTCCACACTCCCTAAGGGGGTCAGTGTGTGAAGGTAGCTGTGAAGAGGTGCTGGTATGCACCATACTGTCCATGTCGGGACAGATCAAGGTGTGAGAAAGAGTCCATGAGGGACAGGTCAGCTGGGAAGCTGCAAGTAAAGATGCAGAGCTGAGGTACAGCGTCTGTGTAGGAACACTGGGATGTGTTTGATGGTCAGGAGGACTAAGTGGAGCAGTAAAGCTGCCAAGTGTGTCAGGAGGCTGAATGTTATGTTGTTGTTTTTTTAAAGGGTAAAGTTTATTGTACATATTGATAGTATCATACAAGGATACAACACAGTACACATTTTCGTACAGTATACGACAAGTACAACATCCGCTAATCATAGAGTCATACAGTTTACAGCTCTAATCTTAAGACACACTGCATGTTAAAAATTAAAAAAAGAAAAACAGGAAAACATGAACCATAAACAGAAATCATAATAGAAAACTATCACCTGCCTCACACCATACCTCCATTGTACAAATTCAAACCATCCAGCGCCCAACTTGGTTACAGGCCTCCACCTACCACTCCAGCTGCCTCCCAATTGCTAATCTTTATGCCACCGCCTCTTCACCCTATACCTTTTCCACCCATCTAGCCCATACTTTATCAAATTGTTTAGGACACCCCCTGGCAATGTAGGTCAACCTATACATCGGCACAGCTCTATTTACCAGGACCACCCATTCCTGTAGGGACGGGGGCGACGGATTCTTCCATTTAAGGGCCACCGCTTTCTTAGCGTAGCA
Organism: Rana kukunoris; assembly: GCA_029574335.1. NCBI lineage: Eukaryota > Metazoa > Chordata > Amphibia > Anura > Ranidae > Rana > Rana kukunoris. The sequence continues at coordinate 417,650,813 of CM056050.1, read as the reverse complement.
AAACAGTATTCTAAGCAGATTTTTCTGTGAGTTCGATATTTCCTCCTTTTCCAGGTCCCCTAAGAGACATCTAGCCGGGGAGTAAATGTTCGGGAGCTCCATAGTATCCTCCAGAAATTTTAATTCTTCTCTCCAGAAGCTCACCACCCGGGGGCATAGCCATACCATATGAAAGAAATCACCCTCCGCTGTGTGACAGCGAGGGCAGTCTGATGAATCCCTTCTACCCATCTTGTGTAGACGCTTGGGAGTATAGTAAATCCTATGGAGAGAGTTGAACTGAGTCAACTTGTCTCTAGCTGAAATCATCGAGGGCACCATGTCCAGGGCCTCCGACCACGCATCTTCTGTGAGGGACGGTATATCTGCTTGCCATTGTGACAGCACCCTCCCCATTCTAGGAGAAGATGATGTCAGCAGCATAAGGTAATATTTGGAAATCAACTGTGCATGTTCCCCATCGGTTAGTATCTTTTCCATTGTAGAAGGGGAGAGCCCCACCACCCCTCTGCCATATTGGACGTTTACCGCATGACGCAGCTGAAGATATCGGAAAAATAATGTATTGGGAACCCTATATTCCGATTTCAAGTCCACAAAGGTCCTAAAGACCCCGGACCAGATTCACAGAGTGATTACGCCGGCAACCACCTTTTTAAAAATATATATATATATATTTTATATATATATTTTTTATATATATATATTTTTCTCTTTTTTTTCTTTTTATTAAAGGCCCCCCCCGCTTCTCAATTCACGGCAGCCCCCCCCCCCCCGCTTCTCAAATATTCAGGCGGAACCCCCCCCCCGGTTCTCTGCTTCAGGGGGCCCATGCCTGAAGCTGTGTAAGGGGCCCCATAATTCCTGATGGCGGCCCTGCTCGTATTGATGGTGAAAGTCCCTTGCGTGGGAACTGGGAAGACCTACTTTTTTTAAAATAAAAGTGAGCAGGAAAGCCCTGAAAACTATTTCTGGCTTGTAGTAAACTCACTGTTTTGGTGCTACCACTGAGCTACAAAACCCTAACTTGTAACAATTTGTGGAGGAATTGATCCATGCAGGGATGGCAGAGTTCCAGATCCCCGCATACCAAAAAGCGTTATTTGCCAGAAACTGCGTTATGCTGTGTGCAGCAGCTGATATGATTGCAGTGAAATCTGCATGGAGAAGTATGTTGTCTTGCAAGCCTTAAGTTTTTTTTTCCACTGTGCCATGCCATCAAATGTAGCCACTGTGTCATGCCATCAAACGCAGCCACTGTGCCCATCAATTGTCACCACTGTGCCATGCCATCAAACGCAGCCACTGTGCCAACAATTGTCGCCACTGTGCCCATTGTCACCACTGTGCCATCAATTGTCACCACTGTGCCATCAATTGTTATCACTGTGCCATCAATTGTTACCACTGTGCCATCAATTGTGACCACTATGACATGCCATCAAACGCAGCCACTGTGCCATCAATTGTCACCACTGTGTCCATCAATTGTCACCACTGTGCCATGCCAAACACAGCCACTGTGCCATCAATTGTTACCACTGTGCCCATCAATTGTCACCACTGTGCCATGCCAAACGCAGCCACTGTGCCATCAATTGTTACCACTGTGCCCATCAATTGTTACCACTGTGCTTCAGACAATCAGGTTACCGGTAACCAGAATCTATACACACACCGCCACTGTGAACACCAATCTCCCTGTATAGCAGGGGTGCCCAACCTTTTGAAGAGCGAGGGCCACTTAAGCGACTTGGTAACCGGTCATGGGCCAGCTGACAGCCTCATAGTCTCCTCTCCCTCCCACGACTTTACCAGTGATCGGTGCTCACAGCTGACCCTCCCGATCATTCCCAGCTGTTTCCTGTCCTTATCCGGCCCCCCTCTGTGTCATTCTCTGCCCCCGCGTCCTCCTTCTCCAGGCCCATGTCCTCCACCCCCCTCATCCCCGTCAGCCGGCTCCCTCCTCTCCTCTCCCACCGACTGCTGTGGGGGATGTCGGGATGGAGAGCGGAGGAAGGGATGGGTAAATATATCATTTACTGGTCCCTTCCTCTTCTGAATAGGACACAGTGAGCAAGATCGCTCCTGTGTCCTGTGAAAACTGAGCAGAGTAACCTGTGTGTACTCTGCTCAGTTTATGAATGGAGAGGAGACACTGTCTCCTCTCCATTCATCTTCAGTGCTGAAAGGGACTGGTGAAATCTCTGTCCTCAGTCCCTTTCTCTGCCTCAAAAGAGAGATGTCAGGGGTCTGTTTAGCCCCCTGATATCTCCCCAAAGCCCCCCAACAATAATTAAATTGTAAATAAATTATAAAAAATTTAATTGTAAAATACTGACACTATTCCACCCTGCCATATCAACACTCCCCAAAAAGCAATGTAAAAAAAATTAAAAACAAATGAAATTGTAAAAAAATCAATACGTAAAAGTAAGAAACTATTGATACTGCTCTACTGACACCATCCACTACCCTCACCACCCAATCATCCCCCCATTTTTTTTTTTTTAAATAATTTAAAAAATGTAATTGTAAAAAAACAAAATACATTTAAACACTGTCCATAGCCCTACTGACACCATCCACTGGCCCCTAAAAAGCATTTTGAAAAAACTAGAAAAAAAAAAATACAAAAAAATGTAATTCTAAAAGATTATTACGAAGAAAATAATAATAAAAATAAAGAATTACTGACACTTTCAATTTCCCTACTAATACCATCCTGCACATACTACCCACTGCTGTACCCTCCACACTCCTCTTCTGCACATACTACCCACCTACATACACTCCTCTTCTGTATATACTACTCACCTACATACACTCCTCTCCTGCATATACTACCCACCGCCATATAATCCGCACCCCTCTCCTGCATATACTACCCACTGCTGTACACTCCACACCCCTCTCCTGCACATACTACCCACCTACATACACTTTTCACTGTACATTCCCTATTTAACATTACTGCATTCTGCACTGTGTAAGTCATCTCAGATTATTAAATCACACCCCCTTTAAGCCACGCCCAATATGTAGTGCAATTTAAGCCATGCCCACATTTCGCCGTGGGGGGATAGGGGAGCGCCACCTCCCTGAAATATGTTTTTGCAGGTTGGGATGTCTGAGCGCTATATAAGTCAGTGTTGCCAACCACCCGTAGTTTACGAGCAGCCCGTAAAAACAAGCCATTTTTTTCATGTTCGTAAATGTCCGCGATAGGACATACAGTAAGTGCCCGTAAAAATTGCTGCGACCTGTCGGCTTTGAACTGCGCATGCGCAGTTCCGGCGAGCTGCCGACTCCTAAACTAATCTGATCCTGTATTCGGCCAGCGCTGGTGGGCGGGACCGGGGGGCGGATGTGACAGAGGCTGTACGGCATGTGCGCTACTGGCTGCGATGCGAGTGCTGTCATGGCGCATCCCGTCAGGCGTACCAGCCTTTAAAAATAGTCACCATCCATGAGGCAGAAGCTGAGCCGGCGGAATGGAGGAGGCTTGCCTGTCGCACAGCCCAGGCAACATGATCCACAGCACAAGCAGACCAGCTCAGGGCAAGCCTTCCTTGGTTTAAGGTAATAAAGAAGCTGGGGTTGGCAGGAGGTGATGGAGGCAGAAGGTGGTGGGGGCATGAGGTGATGGTGGCATAAGGTAATGGTGGCAGGAGGTGGATGAGGTGATGGTGGCAGAAGGTAATGCTGGCAAGAGGCGAGATAGTGGCAGGAGCTGGTGGTTGCAGAAGGTGATGGTGGCAGGAGGTTATTGTGGCAGGAGCTGGTGGGGGCAGGAGATGATTGTGGCAGAAGGTGGCGGTGGTGGGTGCAGGAGGTGGTGGTGTTTGGGACAGGAGATGATGGTGGCAAGAGCTGACAGGAGCTGATTGTGGCAGGAGGTGGGGGTGGTGGGTGCAGGAGGTGGTAGTGGTGGGGGCAGGAGGTGATGGTGGCAGGACATGGTGATAGGTTCAGGTGGTGGGAGCAGGAGGTGATGGTGGCAGAAGGTGGTGGTGGCAGGAGATAATGGGGGGCAGGAGGTGATGGTGGCAATAGCTGGCAGGAGGTTATGGTGTAGGAGCTGGTGATGGCAGGAGGTGATTGTGGCAGGACGTGGTTTTGGTGGTAGGTGCAGGTGGTGAGGGCAGGAGGTGATGGTGGCAGGAGATAATGGGGGCAGGAGGTGATGGTGGCAAGAGCTGTCAGGAGGTTATGGTGGAGGAGCTGGTGGAGGCAGGAGGTGATGGTGGCAGGGGGTGATGGTGGCAGAAGATGGTGGTGGGTGCAGGTGGTGGTGGGGGCAGGAGGTGGTGGTGGCAAGAGCTGACAGGAGCTGATTGTGATAGGAGGTGGTGGTGGCAAGAGCTGACAGGAGCTGATTGTGATAGGAGGTGGTGGGGGCAGAGGGTGGTGGTGGCAGGAGGTGATGGTGGCAAGAGCTGGCAGTAGCTGGTGGTGGCAGGAGGTGATTGTGGCAGGACATGGTGGTGGTGGTGGGTGCAGGAGTTGGTGGTGGGGCAGGAGGTGATGGTGGCAAGAGCTGTCAGGAGGTGGTGGTGGCAGAAGATGGTGGTGGCAGAAGGTGGTTGTGGTGGCAGTAGGTGGTGGTGGTGGGGGCAGGAGGTGATGGTGGCAAGAGCTGGCAGGAGGTGATGGTGACTGGGGGTGATGGTGGCAGAAGATGGTGGGGGCAGGAGGTGGTGGGCACAGGAGCTGACAGGAGGTGATGGCGGCAAGAGCTGACAGTGGCTGGTGGTGGCAGGAGCTGGTGGGTGCAGGTGGTGATGGTGGCAAGAGCTGGTAGGGGCAAGGGATGATGGGGTCAGGAGGTGGTGGTGGCAAGAGCTGGCAGGAGGTGATGGTGGCAGTGGGTGATGGTGGCTGGAGATAGTGGGGGCAGGAGGTGATGGTGGCAAGAGCTGGTGGGGGCAAGGGATGGTGGGGGCAAGGGATGGTGGGGGCAGGAGGTGGTGGTGGCAAGAGTTGGCAGGAGGTGATGGTGGTGGGGGCAGGAGGTGATGGGAAACAGAAACCGATGGACTATTATTAGATCAAAAATAGATATATATTTTTTACCTTAATATCTACCTTAAATCACATTGCTATTTGCATAGTGTACTTGTTTGTAGCCTAAATACTGAAATTTGCACTTAAAACTGTAATTTTGTAAAATGCCAGTAAAAATGTGCCCGTGCCAGTAAATTTTGGGTGTTGTGTGCCATTAAATTTCAATCTGGTAGGTTGGCAACAAATGCATTTTTACTGTACTCCAGATTTTTTATTGTTATTACTACATGTACTAATAACAATAAAACATCTGGAGTACAGTAAAAATGCATTTATCCTCTCGTATATCAGCAGCAAGAACGGCATTTCTATACAAACCCGGGACATTACTTCCCCTGAATGTATGGGTAGTTGGTAAATGTCACTTTGTATCATACGTCTGTTGCTATCCTGTAACCCTTCAGAGCAAGTTCCCTTGCAGAATCCACACGCAACCGCTCCGCCTAGCCGGCGCGGCCGATCATTCTCTGCGCACGCGCATTGAGTTTCAAGCCAGCCAAGTTGTGTAGCGGTAGTGACGCTAAGCAACAGTGGCTGGCGGAGGAAGCAGGGCGAGGCGGGGAAGTACTGGGGACTTGCAGCCCGAGACGGGTGATTGTGACCCGGCTCAACCATGGGCTGCACACTGAGTGCCGAGGATAAGGCGGCGGCGGAGAGGAGTAAGATGATAGACCGCAACCTCCGGGAGGACGGCGACAAAGCGTCCAAAGAAGTGAAGCTGCTGCTGCTTGGTGAGGAGAAGTTCATCCCGGGCTGGGTCTCTGTTAACCGCTTGAGTTCTCCTTTCTAGTGTCCCCTTTTTTAGTCTCCTCATTTCTAGTAGCCCCCTTTCTAGTGTACCCCCTCCTTTCTAGTGCCCCTCCTCCTTTCTTGTATCCCCCTTTCTAGTGTCCCCCTCCCCCTTTCTAGTGTCTTTTTTTTGGTGCCCCTCCTCTTTTCTAGTGCCCCTCCTTTTCTTGTATCCCCATTTCTAGTGTCCTCTTTTCTAGTGCCCCTCCTCTTTTCTTGTATCCCCCTTTTTAGTGTCCCACCCCCCTTTTTAGTGTGCGTCCCCCTTTTTAGTGTCATGTCCCCCTTTCTAGTGTCCTCCTTTCTAGTGCCCCTTCCTTCTTTCTTGTATCCCCATTTCTAGTGCTCCCCCTCCTTTCTAGTGCCCCTTCCTTCTTTCTTGTATCCCCATTTTTAGTGCTCCCCCCTCCTTTCTAGTGCCCCTTCCTTCCTTCTTTCTTATATCCCCATTTCTAGTGCTCCCCCTCCTTTCTAGTGCCCCTTCCTTCTTTCTTGTATCCCCATTTCTAGTGTCCCCCCCTCCTTTCTAGTGCCCCTTCCTTCTTTCTTGTATCCCCATTTCTAGTGTCCCCCCCTCCTTTCTAGTGCCCCTTCCTTCTTTCTTGTATCCCCATTTCTAGTGTCCCCCCCTCCTTTCTAGTGCCCCTTCCTTCTTTCTTGTATCCCCATTTCTAGTGTCCCCCCCCTCCTTTCTAGTGCCCCTTCCTTCTTTCTTGTATCCCCATTTCTAGTGACCCCCTCCCCTTTTCTAGTGTCCCCTCCTCCCGTTTAGTGTCTTTTCTAGTGTCCCCTCCTCCCGTTTAGTGTCTTTTCTAGTGTCCCCTCACCCTATTTAGTGTCCCCCTCCCCCTTTCTAGTGTCCCATCCTCCTTTCTATTATCCTCCTTTCTAGTGTCCCCCTCCCCTTTCTAGTGTCACCTTCTCCCATTTAGTGTCTTTTCTAATGTCCCATCCTCCTTTCTATTATCCTCCTTTCTAGTGTCCCCTCACCCTATTTAGTGTCCCCCTCCCCCTTTCGAGTGTCCCCTCCTCCCATTTAGTGTCTTTTCTAGTGTCCCCTCCTCCTATTTAGTGTCCCCCTTTCTAGTGTCCCCTCCTCCTTTTATAGTGTCCGTTTTCCCCTTTCTAGGGCCCTCTTTCTAGTGACCCCTCCCCCTTTCTAGTGACCCCTCCCCCTTTCTAGTGTACTCTTACTAGTATCCCCTCATGTTAGTGGCACCTCCCCCTTTCTAGTAACCCCTCCCCCTTTCTAGTGTACTCTTTCTAGTATCCCCCTTGTTAGTGGCACCTCCCCCTTTCTAGTGTCCTAGACACACACGTTTATGGGTCTGATAGCTGCTGTGGCATGCCAAGGACTGGACCCCAATGTTTTTGTTAACCAATCCATGTACTTTCTATCATATCCTTCTGTGGGAAGTTGTCTTTATTCCACTGCTTGACTTTTGTGTCTCAATTCGTGGCATTGGATGAGAAGAGCTCAGATTATCCATAGCCCTAACTTGTTTTTAAAATGTAATTTAGAGAAGGGTTAGAAGGGCTGCCAACTTTTTATTGCTGTCTGTGACCCTGCTAGGTAGAGTCAGTCTGTTGATCCTGGTGACCACTACCAGAGGGACAGGACGTTCAGTTCTAGAGCTGTCACCAGAACATGAAGTTGGGCCACTGGTTCTGATGGCAGCCAGATGATGTTCTTTGACCACGGGTAGAAGGAAAGAAAATTGCTTGATTTTCCCCACATCAACACAGTCAATGTTAAAGGGGTTGTAAAGGTACAATTTGTTTTCCCTAAATAGCTTCCTTTTCCCTTAGTGCAGTCCTCCTTCACTTACCTCATCCTTCCATTTTTCTTTTATATGTCCTTTTTTCTTCTGGGAAATCCTCACTTCCTGTTCTTCTGTCTAACTCCACACAGTAATGCAAGGCTTTCTCCCTGGTGTGGAGTGTCGTGCTCACCCCTCCCTTGGATTACAGGAGAGCCCTGGTTCACACTGGGCTGCGGGAGTGAAGTCGTGCGAGTTCAGCTGAACTCGCACGATTTCACTCCCGCTGGCAGTACCGATTAGGACGGTGTCATTGCCGGCAAATGCTGCCGATTTGAGATGCGATTTGACATGTGAAATCGCATTTCAAATCGTACCCAGTGTGAACCTGGGCTTACAACCCCTTTAAGCCTAGTACACAAAGGCCGAATGTTGGGCGGCATTAGCTGGTTCAATAGAAACTCGAGGACATTTGGCCCCTGCATACGGCAGCCGATCTGACAGAAGCCGGCCATTTGAATGCGCTTGATTGGAAAAAGTCTCCTGATCGGCTGCTGATCCACGCTCTCAAAGGCTGTCAGTATACCAATCTCCATTGCTGTGTTGTTGTGTTCTAACGTTGGTACAGCTCCTCCTCCTGAGCTGTCATTTTTTTTTTTCGTTTAGCAATGCTGGGATGAACGGAAAAAAAAAGTGTGTATGAGGCCTTATTAGGCGGATGCCTCCCGTAGCACTATTGTGTCCTGCGGGGAGCCTTCCCAGCCAGGGGAACACGATTACTGCTAGCGGATAGCTACTTGGGTCAAATCTTGGCCAGTCCCAGCTGAACTCTCAGAATTTCAATCCATGTATGGCTGGGTTATGATTGGAGTCGGCCTCACTTTGTAGAGCTTTTCTCTTGCTTCCAACATGAAGGGTTATTTTCCTAACAGGACGCTGACAGGGGTTATATCCCTTCCCTGCTACGTTAAGCAGGGACTGGCTAAATTTCGATTAGCCTGTGGTCATCACTCCTAGAGAGAAGTTGATCATTTGACGGGACATGCTGGAAAACTTTCCTTAGTCTGCAGCTGCAGTCACTGATTTTTGTATTCTAACAGCACCAGGTCCTGATGTCAGAATACAATGTCCTCCATCCACAACTCGCTTGTTTGAATGAAGGAATCTGTATATTTAATTCAGCCTGCTGGCTAAACAAAATGAAAATATAACCCATTTGTGGCTGGCTTAGAACCAAAAATGTTTTGGCTACACATACATTTCTTGTGGTTGAACTTGATGGACTTGTCTTTTTTTTTCAACCTGCCTAACTATGTAATATACATTTTACAGCATATCAATGGTCAACAATTAAAATGGTATATACATTTCCACATTGAATTTCAATGATATGTAGCCTACTTGTATTACTTGAATGAAAGAGCTAACGGATGCCTTCTTCCTCACAAGCAGGGTTTATGGAGGAAACCCCCTGCAGGACATTCTAATATGACAGCAGGACTCGCTGCTGTCACAATATACATCATTGACTACAGCCCCTGATCTACAAATGTTTTCCAGCATATCCCTCAGGTTCCATTCACACCTGGCGTTTTTGGAACACATTGCGACAAAGTGCACAGGAAATATGTGTTTTGCTTTGTGTTTCAGAAAGATGTGTAGCTTGCTTTGCTTGGCAAAGACGTTCAGTAAAGGCTTTGGAGCTCCTTTGGTGCGTTTGTCTCGTGTAGGGTAGCCCATTCAAGTGAATAGGCTGCCCTGTGCGTGATGAATGGAAGCGCACAAAAGAAGAGTGGGAGTGCGAGTTCCAGCTACGCTCGGGTGTGGACCCAGCCTTAGACGTCGGTCAAATGATCGACTTCTGTTGAACAGAGATGGCCACACACGAATCAAAATTTGTCTGGTCCCTGCTGAACCAGTTGAATTTTGATAAATCTATGGCCAGGTTTAGACCAATCTGGACTGAGTGGTTGCAGAAACCGCCTGCCTGTTCCCAGTTCACATTTCGACTTTGATTTTGAATGTTTGAACTCTCCTGCATTGCCAGATGCACCCTCCAAGTCACTGATATATAAGGCCAAGTACCTCTATTTCCTTAGTGAAGAGGAATAATCGCATACGTAGTTCGAGGCCATAATGATGAGGGCTTGCCTTTTAACCTCTGGTCCAAACACCCCTGGAATGCTAAGAGGAAATAATAGGGCACAGGTGCCAATAGTCAGTCCACAGGTGCTCACTTCTAGTAGATGACTTGGCAGAGAGGTGCTCACATAGAACACAGAGTGGATCACTGAGGAATCAGGTGAAGGTGCCACTGAGGAGAATGGAACAGCAGCTGGCAGGAACATTGGATGACAGGCTGGGCAGGTGGTCTGAGACAGGCAGAGGATGGCAGGTAGTAGAGCGTAAATGAGTAGCATGATTAGGAGACAGGTTGAGATCTACTGGGAAGTCAGCAGAATCGTGATTGGGAGGCAGGTTGACCTCACAACAAGAAGTCCGTATTGTGATCAGGAGGCAAGCTGAGGTTTCACCAGCAGTTACATAATTGGTAAGGTTGAATAAACACTCTAGTCCAGTGATGGCGAACCTTGGCAGCCCAAATGTTTTGGAACTACATTTCCAATGATGCTCAGCTATACTGCAGAGTGCATGAGCTTCATGGGAAATGTAGTTCCAAAACATCTGGGGTGTCAAGGTTCGCCATCCAGTTTTACCTATATATGTGTTCAGAAGAGGTGAGCCAATGTCAAACCAGTAACAAAAACAAGACAAGTTGTAGTCAAAAACATAGCTGAGGTCACTAGCAAGCAGGCAGAGCAGAAACCAGTCCAGTGGCAGGACAGATCAGGAACAGGTTCATAGTCCAAGTTATAGGGTAACTGCTAACTAGATTTGAGAAACACTGCTCTAAATAAACTGTCTGGTACCAAGTTTGAATTGGGCATATGCATCCATGCCCAAGGAAAAAAAAAAAAAAAATAGTGGAGCGTCTTATCCAAGTGGTTGAGAACCTTAAAGTAGAACTTTTGGAATATTACAAAAATTGTGGAACAGCCAGACTATCTCTTTCATTCAAGTTTCGTACCTGCTTTTCCACACCGTACAATGAGCCTCACATCTGCTGCTCGGTGTACAATTTTGTCAGTGTCGAGGATGAGTGATTTCATCTTGGCTCGGCCAATGAAAACATTCAGCGATTGCTACCCAGAAGCCAACTGACTGAAGATGTCAGTGACCAGTGGGAAGCTTTGGATCACTACAGTGTTGGAGTGAAGGTAAGTACAGTTCCGCTTTAACTGTATCTGAGAACCACAAATGATATTTATTTTTTAATGATATGACTAGTGCACATGGGTCAAATGTCGGCCGGTTCCTACTGAACTGACTGTTTTCGGCCCGTGTGTACCCAGCCTCAGTGGGCATGCAGGGGGAGGGAGTGAGCTGTCATTTATTCAGAGTGTAAACGCCCACATATTTTTTACTCTATAGTCATGTGGTATGCACAGAGGAACTGAGCAGCTTAGAAGGGAACTAAAACTGGAGCATGCTCAGATGTGGCAGTGGCTGGTATACACAATCTCAGGCTGCAGTGACAAGGCTGCACAGACAAGGAGGGAGAGGCGGTGAACAGCAGGATTTTTTTTTCTAGAATATAGAGCATGGAAGCATGTAATACAGCATGTACTGACCGTTTGTATTGATCTGAATTTAATGACACAAACCCAAACCAAAAGTTTAGTATATTGAAGCTTATTAATCATAATATACAATGTATTCAAACTAGGGCTGTGCAAATTAACCTTTAATTCATCGATTAATCTTTCATTTTTTTGATCAATCAAAATATTTTTGATCGATTAAAATTCTTTTGATTGGTACTCAGCTGGCTTCTGGGCCTTCAGGGAGTTCTGTCGGAGATCTGGTAAAGTCACGGACACCGGCGGGGCTTGCCGTGTCCATCTGAAGGGCTCCTTTGCTGTGCCTTCATATCTGCATGCCGGCAGGACCTTACTATCTGCCACACACAAGGGTTGTTATGCCGTGTACACACGATCACTTTTTGTGATGAAAAAAAACGTCATTTTATCTGACGAAACAAAACGACGTTTTTCAAACTTCATTTTCAAAAACGACATTGCATACACACCATCGTTTTTCCACAATGCTCTTGCAAAGCGCGGTTACGTAAGACACTTTCGACGGCACTCTGTTCCATTGAAGCTCCCATCTCATAACTTGCTTCTAAGCATGCTCGGGTTTAAAAACGTTGTTTTAAACAACGTTTTGCCCACACACAATCACTTTTTATGACACAAAAAACAACATTTTGAAAAACGACACAAAAAATTCAAGCATGTTGGAATTTTTTTTGGGTCGTTTTTTTGAAGACATAAAACAACGTTTTGCCCACACACGATCATTTTAAATGACGTTTTTTAAAACGTCGTTTTTTTTTCATCACAAAAAGTGATCGTGTGTACGCGGCATTACACTTCCCACTATCAACCTGGGATTCTACAATCATCCACTGGGAGTTGTGATAGTTTCCTTCATGGGACGTCTAAATGCAGACGGACTGATGTTAACCTCTCCTCATCTGGATTCAGCAGTTGTATTGTTGTACACTTTTATACCAGTATCATACTTGGCTACATGTTTTTATGACTGCTTTTGCTACCGTTTGGTATTACTCGCACCATTTTTACAGTTTATGTAGCTACATCGATTTTATCTCCAGTGCAATATTTATTTGGTTACCTACTTTTTGTATCCTGCTATCCATTTTTCCAGTGGTTGGTAGCTGCACTTGGAATCGGCCTGCAAGGAGATCAACTAAAAGTAGTTGGATCTGTATGTGCGTTATAATTAATCGAAATTAGTCGATTAATCGATTAAAAAAAAAAAAAAAAAAACATTAATCGAACACAAAAATTTTGATCAGTAACAGCCCTAATTCAAACCACTTGAAATTTTCCACAAATTTATTTTATGATAGACCAAAACAAAGTGACACATAATTGGGAAGTGGGAGAAAAATGATTTATTAGCTGAGCTGTCGGCGGAGAGGGCGGTCCCCGATCGCGCTGCGCAATCGAAATGGTCCCTGCTGTCTTCTGGGACCCGTGTGTCCTGGGGGGGTCAATGGCTGGAAGTGGGTGCAAATACCTGTATTATACAGTCATCTGCACCCCCTCCCCCCTGAAAGGTGTTATATATGACACCAGAAGAGGGGAGGGTTCCAAACAGTGGAGGTTCCATTTTTGTATGGACCTCTGCTTTGTTTACTTGATGAGTGCAAAAATCGTCCAGATTTTGCAGCATGTTTAAAAAGATTTTCATTGCACTCCTTCTTTAGTATAGTACATTTGCATTGCAACAGTGCATTTAAATGGATTTCCACATTTTCTTTGCCCCCTGGTAGCCCACATTTATTCAGTAGTGAACTGGCTGCCTCCTTAGAGGTGTGTTTTGGTGTCATTCAGCTCATTATTAAGCGAGGAAACATATTAGAAAGCAATATAACTAACTGGGCTAAACACAATGATGGTTGGTTCCCTTCCTACTAGTCTTCAGCTGGATGGAAACTTGGCTTGCTTCTTTTAAATAAATTGTGTCTGAGAATTTTATGCTGCAGATAGGGAAGTAACATTTAAACAGGAAGGAAAACTTGCTTAAAGACCTTTTGTTTTGCAACTGTAAGCCAGCAGCCTAATATCACAAAGGACATGTTTTGCGGTGGAACGTCATCCAGAGCTGGGTAGAATGAGGAAGGGTTTGAGCTTCTCCTAGATATTCGTTGTTGCTTTTGTCCCCACTATGGAACTTTCCTTTGACTTCTGTTTTGGCGATAGCCAGGGCATTGCCTTCAGCGTCTGTGTCCACTATTTTGAATGTGGCTTCTTTCTATAATATATTACATTGATTTGTAAGACGGTCCTTACAAGATATGCAGTGGTGCCATTCTCTCTTTGTTACAGTTGCACATTATAAAGCCTCCACTGCAAACTGCCTGCTGATCCATTTACATATGACGAGCATCATTCTCTTGTTATTTAGCAGCTCTTGAGGGCAGAGAAATATGTCATGTGCTCAAAGCGGTTAAAGTAAAAAATGTTCTGCATGCAGCGCAAAAAAGACACAAGTCCATCTACTTCAACCACAAAACATGTTTCTTGTTTTAAAAAAATAGTAATAGAAACCCTTGCTTCGATGGGTCACTTCATGATGGTAAAATTGAGTTTTGCCGCGTACACACGGTCGTTTTTTGTGATGAAATAAAATTACATTTTTAAAAACGTAATTAAAAATGATCGTGTATGGGCTTCACATCATTTTTTGTCTTCTGAAAAAAAAAATTCCAACATGCTTCAATTTTTTATGTCGTTTTTGAAAATGTTGTTTTTTTGTGTTGTAAAAAATGATTGTGTGTGTGGGTTAAAACGACGTTTTAAACCTGCGCATGCTCAGAAGCAAGTTATGAGACGGGAGCGCTCTTTCTGGTAAAACTACCATTCATAATGGAGTAAGCACATTCATCATGCTGTAACAGACAGAAAAGCGCAAATCGTCTTTTACTAACAAGGAATCAGATAAAAGCAGCCCAAAGGCGAATAGAACTTCCCCTTTAGAGTGCCGTCGTACGTGTTGTACGTCACCGCGCTTTGTTCATCATTTTTCAAAAACTATGGTGTGTGGGCAACATCGTTTTTAATGATGAAGTTGGACATGCTGAAAAATGACATTTTTTTTCATGCCGAAAGGTGATCGTGTGTACGCGGCATTTGACTTTGACAGAAGAAAGTGTGGTCTGTACAAGGGACATTGTTGCAAATCTTTGACCAGAGAATGCTCATGTTACACATCCGCTTTTTTTTTATTTTATTTTCCTCTGAATACATTTATAACATTTTAGGGTAACTTCATGTATTAGCTTTTGGATAGAGCAGGGGTTCTAACCCATCCATACTGAAGTTTTATTTATTTTTTTAAACAGAATGAAAAAATGGGGTTCATAATGTTTGGCAAATATTGGATTCTGATGAGCTTGTTGTTTATAGCTATAGTGCTATGTCCCCATTAATCATTTCCCACATTGCTAAAAACCTGTGGTACCAAGGGCTGTTTAGTTGGAATACATTCAGCAATAAAAATTTTCAGTTATATATTTGATACTAGAAACTTTGTCGCTTGCATTGATGGTTACTTTGTGCTGTCAACCTACCCTTTTAACTTGATAAATATCCAGGGTGTCTGAGATCCTGCTAAATGATCACGTGAGTCTTTGACATAAAAAGATGATTAGAAACTTCATATCAGAATTCTCAAACCATGAGGCAGGGAAAAAAAGTATTTGATCCCCTGCTGATTTTGCCCACTGACAAAAAAATGATCAGTCTATAATTTTAATGGTAGGTTTATTTTGCCAGTGAGAGACAGAATAACAACGAAAAATATACAAAAAAACGTTCTAAATTTGATTTGCATTTTAGCCTAGGTTCACATTGGTACGTTTTGGCATGTCAAATCGACTGCTATTGCCGGTAATGGCACAGTCTCAATGGCTGCGGTGCCTCACCGATCCCCAAAAGTTGTTCCTGTACTACTTTTGGCAACTTCGGGGGGGCGATTTGTATCAACATCTGTGCAGGAATCCACACGGATATCTGTGCAATCGCCGCTGAAGTCGGACTGCTTTGCCAGGTTAGAAATTGTGCAAGTTCAGATGAACTCGCACGATTTCTAACCCGCAGCAATGTGAACCTAGGCCTAATGAGTGAAATACGTATTTAATGGTGGCAAAACCCTTGTTGGTAATCGGAGACTTTCAGATGTTTCTTGTAGTTTGCACACATCTCAGGAGAGATTTTGTTCCTCACCTCTTTGCAGATCTTCTCCAAGTCATTTAGGTTTCGAGGCTGAAACCTGGTCACTCAAACCATCAGCTCCCTCCACATATTCTCTATGGGATTCAGGTCTGGAGACTGGTTAGACCACTCCAGCACCTTAAATTGCTTCTTCCTCAGCTTCTCCTTTGTTGTCTTGTGTTTGGGTCATTGCCAGCAAGGAATACCCATCCATAACCTTTTTTTTTTTTTTTTTTTGCCAAATAACTTTTTATTGAAAATGATAGCTTGCAGCATACAAATGCATAGGATATAGCATGAGGGAAGATGTACAAAGTAGGACACCAGTCTGCATACATTACAGGCCTTTCGGCTATAAGAGGAATGGTCGACAGCACATACTTAGAGTTAAATCTGCTATATCGTAGAGGCGTACTTTATGACTCTGCAAAACATTAAACCTGAAGTGAGTCACAGGGGTACTCACGGAAGGAAGGAGACGGAAAGGAGGAAAAGAAAAAGGGAGAGAGAAGAAAAAAAAAAGGGGGAAGAAAAGAAAGGGGGAGAGAGGTGTCATCGAAGCAGCTCGTTTACCTGGTTATATTGGGTCCTCCCGGAGGCGCCACGGCTCCCAGACAACGTCATGGGCTTCAAGCCTGTCCTGTATCCTAGCAGTCATTCTCTCCATCAACTCCACATCTTTGATTCTAGCGTATAAAGCCTCAGGAGTGGGGGAGAGCAATTCTTCCAGTTAAGGGCAATGAGGCAGCGTGCAGCTGTGAGGATGTGGCGTGTTAACTTCTTGTAGGGCTTGGAGACTCTCAAGGGTGACAGGCCTAATAGGAAGAATTTGGGGCACATGGGGACCTGCATGTCTAAGAGACGGCCCAGCAGATGTTGGACTGCGGTCCAGTAGGGGGAGATCACCGGGCAGCTCCAATAGATGTGAAAGAGGGAGCCCCTGTCGGTTTGGCATCTCCAACAAAGGTCCGAGCTAGTGGGGTATATGGCGTGAAGTACGTCAGGGGTCATATACCAGAAGAAAAGTACTTTGTATGAGTTCTCCTTGTACAATGTACAAAGTGAACTCTTCGCCGCCTGGGACCATATTGTCCGCCATTGCTCTGTGGAGAGTACCTCATTAAGGGCTTTTTCCCACCGGATCATATAGGAGTGCTTACCCTGGGATTCTAATCGATAGACGTTTAGTATCTTGTATATGTCGGAAATAAGGCCTTTCTGGGCTGATCCGGCCAGGATCAGGGCCTCAAAGGGTACTGGAGCGGAAAATTGCAGGTCGGGTGCTATGGATTGGGCGTAGTGGCGGATTTGCAGATAGCTATAGAATACCTGCCGAGGGAGGTCAAATTTGGTTTGGAGGCTAGAGAAGGGCAATAGTTTGCGTGAGAGAGGATCCACTAGGGTCCCAAAATGAAATAGGTTCCGAGACGTCCACGGGTGGGACATGTGGTGGGTGAGGCTATCTGGCACTTTGGGGTTATACATAAACGAGGTCAAGAGCGAACATTCCGAGGACAGCCCGAGCGGCCCCGACAGTCGACGCCAAAGACGTCGAAGCTGTGTCATAGATCCCAGCAAACGTTCAGGGGGAACCTCCGCGTCCGCACTCCAAAGTAGGTTATTAGGATGGATCGGGGCTAGCCATAACTTTTCGATCTCCGTCCACTTGTTGTAAGATCGTTGTGTGAACCAAGATGCTATCGCATGCAGTTGCGTGGCTTGGTAGTATTTAACAAGGTTAGGAAACGCTAATCCCCCGTCCGAGCGCGCCGCCATTAGTACTGTCTGTGGTATTCTATGCCTCTTGTAGTTCCAAGTAAATTTAATCAGGTCAGATTGGAGTTTTCTTAGGTGTTTGCAAGGGACAGGGATGGGTAACGTTTGGAAAAGATAGAGGAGCTTTGGGAGTAACGTCATTTTAACTGAGGCGATCCGGCCGAGCAGGGAGATATGGTGTTTTTTCCATTGTGCCAATAGGGATCGTATTGAGCGGAATAGGGGAGGGAAGTTTTCCTGATACAGAGTGGTGAAGCTTGGAGTGATGTGGATCCCCAGATATTTCAGGGAAGTCGTTTTCCAGTGATAGGAGAAGTTGGCCTGTAAGTGAGCTATCTCTGCCTCAGCTATATTAATCGGGAGGGCCTCCGATTTAGACGTGTTAATTTTGTAACCCGACAAGGCCCCATACCCGGCCAGCTCCGCATGAAGGTTCAGGAGGGAGATTCTAGGTTGGATCAGAGAGAGGATGATGTCATCTGCGAACAGGGAGATTTTAAATTCCTTACCCCTAACAGGCACCCCCCGTATAGATGGGTTGCCCCGTATGGTGGCCGCTAAAGGCTCAACACAAAGAGCAAATAGCAGGGGCGAAAGGGGGCACCCCTGTCGAGTGCCGTTGGTGATCGGAAAGGACGAAGATAGGGCGAAGGGTGTTTTGACCTGGGAGGAGGGACTGGAGTAGAGGTGGCGAATCGCTCTCATAAATGGGCCCGGATTCCCACGTGATGCAATGTGGCGAACATAAAGGGCCACCCCAGTCGGTCAAATGCCTTCTCGGCGTCCAAGCTAAGTAGCAGGGACGCCGTGTTGTCTCTGTTCGCCACATCCACCAAGTCTATTACTTTTCGGGTGTTGTCGCCTGCCTGCCTGAGTGGCACAAAGCCTACCTGATCTTTGTGAATGAGGGAAGGGAGGACCATGTTCAACCGAATCGATAGTAGTTTTGTGAAAATTTTCAGGTCTGAGTTCAGCAGGGCAATTGGTCTATAGTTGGCACAAAGAACAGGGTCCTTGTCCGGCTTGGGGATCAGGGTGATAAAGGAGCGCTGCATGTCTGCCGGGATGGGGCTATCTTGAAGGAAGGCATTAAAGAGTTTGCACATGTGGGGAAGCAGAAGGGGCAGGAAAGCTTTATAATATTCATAAGGTAGGCCATCTGGGCCTGGGGACTTGCGGGAGGGTAGAGATTTGATGGTCTGCTCTATCTCCTCTTCAGTGATCTGCATATTTAGGGAAGTTAGTTCAGAGGGTCGGAGCTTAGAAACACCGCTTTGTTCCAGGTATTGTGTCATGCTAAGTGAAACGGCCGGGGAGAGAGGGTCACTGGGGATGCCAGGGTTGAGAGGTTTGTGTAAGTCTGCAAAAGTACGGGCTATGTCCCTGGGGTGGGATTGGAGACAGCCCGAGCTGTCCTTGACTTGATGGGGCGTCGCCGCGAGGTGAGTGTCGCGCAGCTTCTTTGCTAAGAGGGAGTGGGCCTTATTACCCTTGTCGTAGTATATTTGCCGAAGCCTAACGAGTGCTTTTTCCACGCGGCCTAGGGCCAGGTCCCTCAGGGTTGCTCTGAGTTGTGTAATTTTCTTCAAGAGGGCGACGGAGGGGGAGATTTGCAGTCGGCACTCCAGGGCCTCAAGTTCCCTTTTGGTTCGCTGAGTAGTGGCTAATGCGTCTTTCTTTAGGGCCGCGGATATTGCCATACATCTACCTCGAAGGACTGCCTTATGGGCCTCCCAGAGCATAGACGTGGGGATGTCAGTGGTGTTGTTTTCCACAAAGTAGAGTTGTAGGGTGGAGGTGAGTTCCGTTTTAGATGGTGGGTGTTGGAGGAGGAAGGTTTTTAGTCTCCAGTTGTAGGGCCTATGGGTAGGGGAGCCTAGGTCTAGTGTAAGCATGATCGGGGCATGGTCTGACCACGATATCGGGAGTATCTGAGCCTCCCGAACCACCCGAAGTGTAGGGTTGTTGGTGAAGAAGTAGTCAATGCGGGAGTGGGCTTTATGAGGGGCAGAGTAAAAAGTGTACTGCCGATCGCCCGGATGAAGGGCCCGCCAGGCATCGAAGAGGGCATATCGTCTGGAGATTTGGCGGAAGAGCTTCGAGTCCCTGAGAGCTCGAGCTGACAATGCCCGGGGGCCCACCACATGGCGATCCGCAGTAGCGGATTGGGTCAAGTTAAAGTCGCCCCCTACCACTAGTAGCCCATGGTCCGACCGAAAGAGGCGGGTAAACAGTCTAGTTAGGAAACGGTGTTGCCGGAAATTCGGGGCGTATAGCGCGCAGAAAGTAACCTCCTGCCTCTGCCACAGGCCCCTGAGGATAACAAAATGGCCCTGGGGGTCGCTGTATTGGCTGGAGCAAGTGAACGGAGATCCATGTTTAATGAGTATTGCAACCCCAGCCCGCTTACGGGGACCCGACGAGGAGTATATCTGTGGGAATTGTTTAGAGGCGAACGCGAAGGACCCCTTACTGTCAAAGTGGGTTTCCTGGACAAAAACCACATCCGCTCCCGACTGCTTGAACTCCCTCAATGCCAGATACCTCTTTTTATCAGAATTCAGGCCGTGCACATTCAAAGATAGGATCTTAGCCATGAGGTCGGAGGGGAGGGGGGAGAGAGTCTCCTACCTGAAGTGATGTGGAGCCGACGGAGATCAGAGGCCACGGACCAGTGCGCCCCGGGAGGTGTTCCAGGCAAATTCCACTGGGGTCGTGGTGAGCCACCCGATGACTGAAGGGAGGGGGAGAGAAGGGAGAGCTGAAAGAAAGAAGAGTTAGCACATACAAAAAAAAACAGTGATGAACTAAATCTAACATTAGCGCCAGACCTTGAAAGGCCAATAGGCCTAGGTCAAAACGGTTTCCGCGGGATCCGTCTGGCCACACCACATGAGGGTGCGCCAGACGGGTGCCCGGGAGCCCTGAGGTGGTCATAAAAAAAAACTGCGATTGCAAAACGGGAGAAACTACGGTCACTGGACCAGGGGGGGGAGGGGGATGGATGAGCAGAAGGTTCCTTTTCTCTCAAGTCTCAACAGAGACACGCCCATTAGACAAACTAAAGATGGAGCTTAGGGCACTATGGGGGGGGGGGGGACTGAAAACTCAAGGGGGATGTCCAGGGCATAGTCACCAAAGTTAGTGAAGAATTGGACTATCCTAAGAAAAAAAAAAAAAAGCAAACACATCCCAGGAGGGGGGGGGTTCTGAAGTTCAGGTGCCTCTGCGGTGGGCCGTCTTGCGGGGTGTCTCCTTACTCCTGGGGCGGTTGGGTGGGGGTACTTTCTGCCAGATCACTGGCGGCGCGGGCGGAGTGGCCACAAGGTCCCACTCCGGGAGCTGGGGAACAGGAATCCCCAGGACATCGCAAAAGGTTTCGAGGTCCTCCGGGTATCTCAGGATTGCAGACTTGCCCTGATGTTTGGCTGTGAGGCTGAAAGGGAATCCCCACCTGTAGATAATATGTTCGTCTTGCAAGGCACGTAGCAGGGGTTGCAAGAGTCTGCGCTTTTGTAGAGTAATCCACGAGAGGTCTGGGAAAAGCTGCACAGGGACACCTTGAAGCGTTACTTTCCGCGCCAGACGGGCTTGGCGCATAATTTCTTCCTTCAAGGGGTAGGAGCTAATCCTGCAGATTATATCCCTTGGTTTGGAGTTGGCATTTTTAGGGCGCAGCGCCCGGTGTGCTCTGTCCATCTCAATGCATGAGGTGGGGGTTTTCCTAGGAGATTGTTGAACACCGTTTGCAGCGTACTTTGAAGGTCCTCCTGATCTTCGGACTCTGGGACCCCCCTCAGCCTAATATTATTTCTGCGCCCCCTATTGTCCAGGTCCTCCACGTGGCGCTGCATGTCCCGTAGCAGGCTGCGGTGGTCAGCTCCCTGGAGATGAGCCCCGTGGACCGCCAGCTTAGTTTCCTGAATCTCCTCCGCTGCCATTTCCACTCGATCTGCCAGGTGCTTCATACCTGATTGGAGCACCTGAATTTCTGATCGGCACGCTGACTTAACTTCCTCAATCAGTTGTCTGAAATCCTCCTTGGTAGGAATTGCTTGTAGGTAAGAGTGCCATTGAGGAGAAACATGATGGATAGATGCTGGTGCTGGTGGGTGCCTAGAAGAAGGGGGGGGGGACACGGTGGCTGTGGCTGGGAGTGTGGGGTGGCATAGCCATGGGCTAGGTATGCCAGCTCCGTGGGAGAATGCCTCGGGTCACCCCATGATGGTGCCTGGGTGGATGCAGGGACATCTGCCCCAGAGGTATGAGATTCAGGGGAGCCAGTTTTCTGGGCATAGGTAGGTGTAGTATGCTGGGCTCCAGGAGAGCAGGAGGGCTGCAGCTGCGAGAGTCTTTGAGCCTTAGGTGGGGGTAGATCAGGTGCATGGTGGAAGAAGGCCTCATGGATCCCCTCAGGCTCTTGTAATGGTTGGTCGGCTGGGTACAGTGGTGCCGGCAGGGAAGTCCATAACCTGTTTTTAATGCCAAATATGTTACAGTACATGGCCCTGTTCATCGTCCCTTTTGATGCAGTGAAGTTGCCCTGTCCCCTTAGCAGAAAAACACCCCTAAAGCATAATGTTTTCACCTCCATGTTTGATGGTGCGGGGGGGGGGGGTGTACTAGTGGTCCTAGGCAGCATTCCTCCTCCTTCCCTTCCCTTCCTCTCCTCTCCTCCTCCTCCTCCTCCCCATGGCGAGTTGAGTTGATGCCAAAGAGCTTGATTTTGGTCTCATCTGACCACAACACTTTCACACTGTTCTCTGAATGATTCAGACAGGCCTGTACATTTTTTCTGAGAAGGGGGACCTTTGGGGTGCTGCAGGATTCCAGTCCTTCACAGCGTAGTGTTACCAATTGTTTTCTTGGTGACTATGGTCCCAGCTGCCTTTAGATCATTGACAAGATTCTCCCATGTGGTTCTGAGCTGATTCCTCATCGTTCTCGTGATCATTGAAACTCCAGGAGGTGAGATCTTGTATGGAGCCCCAGACCTAGGGAAATTGGCAGTTATTTTGGGTTCCTTTTCAAATAATAATCGCACCAACTGTTGACACCATCTCACCAAGCTGCTTGGTGATGGTCTGGAAGCCCATTCAAGCCTTGTGTAGGTCTATCAGATTATCTACGGAAATGGGTAGGCCATAGACAGACAATAGATGTTGGCCGAGCCCCATACTACTGGAACAGGTGCTGAGACTCACTGGAGTCCTTGTCCAACACTGACAGAAATGCATGTGTGATACTTCTCTAGGTAGTGCTAATAATTGGGCTCCACTTATTAGGTGATTTGCCAGCTAATTGGACGATTTCCTCATTTGATAGTAAGTATCTTTGGCCGTGTCTCCGCCCGTGATGTTCATTATTGCTTCCTAGCACAGCAGAAGTAGGAAATTTTTACAGCTGGTATACTGGTGGATGCAGCATGCATTTAAAATTTCCTATATGCTTTAACATGTTGTAACCTAACAAGTTTAGCTTAAAAAAAAAAAATATATATATATATATATATATATATATATATATATATATATATATATATATATATAATATATATATATATATATATACACTGTGTGTGTGTGTGTATGTGTGTGTGTGTGTGTGTATATATATATATATATACTGTATATAACAAGGATCATTACTTATCTGAAAGTGTTTACTAAACCCGCAACAGTGAAATCAGTCTGTATATACAGTAAAGCATGCTTGTTATTCTAACTGTGAAACCTAAGGGGTTAATCATCTGTGTTGTGTAAAAAGGCTGCTTGCTCCTGTCATCTTTGGTCCTCCCCTTCCACTGTCCCCAATCCATCTCCTGATAGTACAGCACCTTGGAGGCACTTGCAAATGCTCAGTTTGTTATGTATTGCTAGGGAGTTTTTTTTGGGGGAGGGTGCATGTGATCAGCACAGGGACAATCGGCACTGTCCAGACAGAGGGTCAGGGGTCATGCAGCCTCGTAGGACAGTCAGGGGAGAATGAAAACTCCTAAAGGCTTTAATCAGTGTTCAGACAGACACTGATACAAGTCATAAGACTGCTATATACTGCTCATGAGGAAAGGTATTTAAAAGTTTACATTTACAAAAATAATGGGAGTTCGGTGTGTTGTGGAAGACCAGATATAGGGAAACCTGGGTTTAGTAGCAATTTAGGCGATGTGTCCCTTTTGCTTCTGTCTTCTATTTCAGTAAAAATTTTGGATCTTCTATGCTCCCACCGCCAGTATCTTCCAGTGCGGTGGAGGTTAGTAGAACTAAAGGCTTATACACACGATCGGACTTCTATCGAACAAATCCGTGGAATTTTGTCCGAAGGGCATTGGCTGTGAACTTCTGCATACAGACGGCAGAACCTTTTCAGCCAACATACACAAAACTACGTTGTTTTTCAGCTCTTTAGCGCCTCCCTTTGGGCAACTTCTACTAATGTTGTCTGATGGTTAGCATTGGTTTGGAGCATGCGTGTCTGTACTTTGGATTTTAGTCAGACGGATTTATGTACACACGATCGGATAATCCGACAGAACACATTTGTTTCTGTGTTGTCGGACAATTTGAGAGCATGACCATCCAACATTTGTTGTCGTAAATTTGGACAACAATTGTCCGATGGAGCATACAGAGGGTTGGATTACCTGACAAAACATGTCCATCAAACAATTGTTGTCGGAATATCTGATCGCGTGTGCGGGCCTTTAGTCACAGGCTCTCATTAAAAGTGCCTAAAAATACCTGCTTTTTTTGCTTATTTCTTCCAATCATAGAACCGTAACTACAGCTTCTGTGAATGAAACAGGAAATATGAATAGAGGGGGCAAATCTTTGTCATCCATTTGTTTTCTATCCATCCTGTTTCATTCATAGAAGATGTAGTAATGTAGAAGGAAGCTTACTACTGAACTAAAAGACACACAAAGGACACCTCACAGTGAAGGTCCCTCATGCTTGTTTTTGTTTTGGGTAAACTTAAACCTTGTACACACCACTTGTCTTTTTTTTAGTTCAACCCAATGTGTTCGATGAAAAAAGTGACCCCTTGGGTCGGAGCCACTGCACTAACTATGCAATTTTAGTACATCCATCTACCCTGCTGAGCCAATGTGTTCTGACAGGGGGACGGTACCCCGCCACAACACTTCACGTCGGACAGCCTATGTCAAACGACCCTGATGCCACGTACACACGATAATTTTTCTGCATGAAAAAAGTAGTTTTTAAAAACGTAATTTTAAAATAATCGTGTGTGGGCTTCACATCGTTTTTCATCTTCTGAAAAACGACCAAAAAAAAGATTGAGCGTGCTGCATTTTTTGAAAAAATTCTGTTTTTCCGGATGTAAAAAATGATCGCGTGTGGGCTAAAACGACGTTTTAAACCCGCGCATGCTCAAAAGCAAGTTATGAGACGGGAGCGCTCGTTCTGGTAAAACTACCATTCATAATGGAGTAAGCACATTCATCATGCTGTAACAGACAAAAAAACACGAATCAGCCCAAAGGCGAATAGAGTGTCGTCGTACGTGTTGTACGTCACCGCACTTTGTTCATCATTTTTCAAAAACGATGGTGTGTGGGCAACGTCGCTTTTAATGATGAAGTTGGAAAAACGAAAATGATTGTGTGTACGCGGCATAAGTCCTTTTCCAGGCACTTCCTTTTATGGGATGGCAGTTGTCTTCCATTTGTATTCCTGTGTTATCTCTAGGGATGCAACTAACGATTATTTTCATAATCGATTAGTTGGCTGATTATTCTTTCGATTAACTTTTTGGTGTATAATTTTAGTTAATATGTACAGTTAAAAAAAAAAAAAAAGCTATTTATTCTTTGAATAGCTATATGCAGTGGTAAATCTAAATAACCAGCTATATTCTCTCGCCTTGATTACTGCAACTCCCTCCTCATTGGCTTACCTCTGCATACTCTAACCCCCCTTTAATCCATCATGAATGCTGCTGC
Organism: Rana kukunoris; assembly: GCA_029574335.1. Taxonomy (NCBI): domain Eukaryota; kingdom Metazoa; phylum Chordata; class Amphibia; order Anura; family Ranidae; genus Rana; species Rana kukunoris. The sequence continues at coordinate 417,625,587 of CM056050.1, read as the reverse complement.
CAGACTGATCCACCTTACCAACCGCTCTGTCTCTGCTTCTCCTCTGTCAATCCCTCCACTGGCTTCCACTCACCCAAAGAATTAAATTCAAACTACTACTTACAAAGCCATCCACAACTCTGCCCCAGCTACATCACTGACCCAGTCTCTAAATGCCAACCTAATCGTTCTCTTCGTTCTTCTCAAGACCTCCTACTCTCTAGCTCTCTCATCACCTGCTCCCATGCTCGTCTCCAGGACTTTTCCAGGCCTATGGAACTCCTTACCCCAAACAATCTATCCGCCTATCTCAGTGGTTCTCAACCTGGGGGTCGGGACCCCCTCGGGGGTTAAATGGCAATTTGCCAGGGGTCACTGAATCCTGGGCTGTTCCTGAAGCCCGCACCACTTTCCTAGCCTTTTTGCGACCAAGCCAGAAACAGTGAGTAACACTACCTTTGATTATAGTTGCCATTAAAAGTCCCCGCTACAGTTCTCAGATCGGCAGATGACCTTGATCAAGAGCACCTAAGTTGGCTGATCAGAACTCCCTGCCAGCACTGCCAGTGATCCGACCCCCCGACAGCACTGCCACTGATCCCACCCCCCCACCAGCACTGCCACTGATCCCACCCCCCACCAGCACTGCCACTGATCTCACCCCCCCCCCCCACCAGCTCTGCCACTGATCCCACCCCCCCACCAGCACTGCCGCTCATCTCATTCACCAAGGAGTAAGAGGAGGAATACAAATAGAGAATACATTAAAAGGAGAGAAAAAGAGGGGGAGGAACAAAGAAAAAAAGGTGAGAAAGAATAGAAAGAAAAAAATAACATAGAGAGGGATAGGGAGAAAAAAAACAAGACATTAGGATATAGAGGGATACAAGGGAAAGAAAGGAGAACAAAGAGAAAGAGTGGTACAGCCAAAAATGTACCATACGGGGTTTTAATACTATATGAGTGGAAGGCACCCAGGAAGTGCTAAATGTCCATGGGTTAGGGGCGCAAATTACTTGGCCTGCCTTGGGTGCTGACAACCCATACTACGAAAATCATTTTGCTGTTAGGGGTCCCCACAACTTTGGAAAATGAATCAAGGGGTCACGACACTAGCACGGTTGAGAACCACTGGCCTATCTCCTTCTCTATTAGCTTTTAGAGGATCCCTGAAAACCCTCCTCTTCAGAGAAGCCTATTCTACCCACACTTAACTGTATTTGCATTTGAGTCCATCTGATCATCCCCCACAGCTACTACCCTTTGTTCCACTTGACCCTCCCTTGAAGATTGTAAGCTCTAACGAGCAGGGCCCTCTGATCCTTCCTGTATTGATTTGTATTGTGACTGTACTGTCTTCCCTGATGTAAAGCGCTGCGCAAACTGTTGGCGCTATATAAATCCTGTATAATAGTAATAATATATGATTAAAGAACAACATCTAATCCAGTCTGAGAATAACAGGCAGAAAATGTGTACGGTTGTGCTCAAAAGTTTGCATACTCTTGGAGAATTGGGAATATATGTACCATTTTTAAAGAAAACGTTAGTGAGCAGGCAAAACACATTTCTTTTATTTCTTATGGGATTTATATTCAGCTGTAGGTCATAACAGAATTGTGCAATCATCAAACAAAACATGGGAACAAGTAAACAAATGAAATTACCCCTGTTCAAAAGTATGCAAGGCTTAGTTCTTAAAGGGGTACTAAAGGTTTGATAAAAAAAAAAAAATGTCATACTTCCGCTGTGCAGCTCGTTTTGCACAGAGTGACCCTTATCCTCTTCTTCTGGGGTCCCTCGGCAGCTGTCTCGGCTGCGGGCGCACTCCCGAGTCCTGTATTCTGTGTCTATAGCCCCCAACTACAGGACTCAGCCGCGCACCCTGGCCCTCTCGTCATTGTAGTTGATTGACAGTAGCACAAGCCAATGGCTGCGCTGCTATCAATCTATCCAATGAAAAGCCGAGAAGCTGCGAGGAGGGCGACGCGGGTTTTGCGCCCATGGAAGTTTGGTGCTCAAAAAAGTAAAACGGGGGCTGGGGGGCAGGGCGGAGAGTACAAGGTGTTTTTTCACCTTGATGCATTAGGGTGAAAAAACACAAAGGTTTCCAACTCCTTTAACCACTTCAGCCCTGGACCATATTGCTGGTCAATGACCAGGCCACTTTTTGCGATTTGGCACTGCCTCGCTTTAACTGACAATTGCGCGGTCGTGCGACGTGGCTCCCAAACAAAATTGATAAATAGAGCTTTCTTTTGGTGGTATTTGATCACCTCTGCGGTTTTTAGTTTTTGCGCTATAAACAAAAATAGAGCGACAATTTTGAAAAAAATGATTTTTTTAACTTTTTGCTGTTATAAATATCCCCCAAAAATATATAAAAAAAAAATTTTTCCTCGGTTAAGGCCGATACGTATTTTTCGTAAAAAAAAATCACAATAGCGTTTGGTTTGCGCAAAAGTTATAGCGTTTACAAGATAGGGGATTGACACTTTTTTGGGACCATTGGCATTTTTATAGCGATCAGTGCTATAAAAATGCATTGATTATTATAAAAATTTCACTGGCAGGGAAGGGGTTAACACTAGGGGGCGGGGAAGGGGTTAAGTATGTTCCCTAGGTGTGTTCTAACTGAAGGGGAGGTGGGGTTGACTTGGGGAAATGACTGATCGCTGTTCATTCATTGTATGAACAGACGATCAGGCATTTCTCCCCGACAGGACCGGGAGCTGTGTGTTTACACACACAGCTCCCGGTTCTCGCTGGGCACACGCGTCGGGACCAGGCGTGAGCGGGGGGGGCGCTCAACACACGTAAACACACAGCTCCCGGTCCTGTCAGGGGGAGAAATGCCTGTTCATACAAGTTAGTCCCACCCCCCCCCTTCAGTTAAAACACACACAGGGAACATAATTAACATAATTAACCCCTTCCTCGCCCCCTAGTGTTAACCCCTTCCCTGCCAGTGGCATTTTTTATTGTAATCCATGCATTTTTAGAGCACTGATCGCTATAAAAATGACAATGGTCCCAAAAATTTGTCAAGTGTCCGCCATAAGGTCGCAGTACCGATAAAAAATCGCTGATTGCCGCCATTATTAATAAAATAAAACTTATTAATAAAACTTTTGCGCAAACCAATCAATAAACGCTTATTGCGTTTTTTTTTTTTTTTTTTTGTTTTTTTTTTTTTTTTACCAAAAATATGTAGAAGAATACGTATCGGCCTAAACTGAGGAAAAAAAGTTTTTTATATGTTTTTGGGGATATTTTTTCTTTTTTCAAAATTGTCGCTCTACTTTTGTTTATAGCGCAAAAAATAAAAACCGCAGAGGTGATCAAATACCACCGAAAGAAAGCTATATTTGTGGGAAAAAAAGGAAGCCAATTTTGTTTGGGAGCCACGTCGCACGACCGTGCAATTGTCAGTTAAAGAGACGCAGTGCCGAATCGCAAAAAGGGGCCTGGTCATTGACCAGCAATATGGTCCGGGGGTTAAGTGGTTACTATACAAAAACATCTTATTTGTTTTTTAAAACATTTCCTGTTTAAAGGCCAATATGGAGTAGTAGTGTTGTACCTTTGAGGCATTATCAGAGTTTTTAGTCTAATGCTTTTACCAAGCACAAGCAAGACAGATGTTTGTATAATTCTGGATCTTAAAGGGGTTGTAAAAGCTTGTGTTTTTTCACCTTCATGCATCCGATGCATGAAGGTGAAAAAACACCTGGCAGTCACCGCCCCCCAGCCCCCCCGTTTTACTTACCTGAGCCCCTTCATCTCCTCGATGGGGAAGCACCGGCCTTCTTTCCACTGATTGATTGGATATATTAATAGCACCGCAGCCATTGGCTCCCACTGCTGTCAATCAAATCTAATGACACAGCGCTGGGGGGCAGGGCAGAGTCCGACATTCGTGTCTATGGACGCAAATGCTGGACTCAGGAGTGTACGCGCAAAATAACCTTCTAGGAGAAGCGCTGTCCCTGGGGGACCCTAGAAGAGGATGTTTGGGGGCTACTCTGTGCAAAATGAGCTGCACAGTGGAGGGAAGTGACATGTATGTATGGAAAAAAAAAAAAAGATCCTTTACAATCCCTTTAACTCAGGGGTGCCCAACCTTTTGAATAGCGAGGGCCACTTAAGCGGCTTGGTAACCGGTTGCGGGTAACCATTTTTAGGCTACACTCTGCATATGCAGAACGGACAAGGACACAGCCCACTTGACTCTATGGGCCCTCCGATCCGCCCCTTATGTGTCTTTTTTTTTTTTAAGCGGATTGGATTAAAGGTAGGCTGGTGTAAATGGGACACAAGTCTGTTTACATTTGCAGTTTCATAGAGGTGAATGGAGGGTCTGATTGGGTTGGAACAATTATGTGAAAGGGGCCTAAGGCTGCTTTCACAAAGATGTGCTGTGGTTTACCGACATCGTGGGTGCAGAGCAGTTCACTTGTGGCTTTCCTGCGGGTTAGCTGCACTTTGTCATAGACTTCTATTATATCCTGCAGGTATGGTGCACTTTCTGAAAGCGCACCAAACCTTAGGTAATAACAGAGGTCTATGGCTCAACCAGCCATCCCAGAGCAGGAGGTCACGGGCCACATCAGAGGGCTCCGCGGGCCACTGGTTGGGCACCCATGCTTTAAGTCAACCAAGCTCCTTTGTACAAAAGAAGTTCCACATTCCTACTATTATGCTGAGGCCTTGTATCCCCTCTTCTTTCAGGGTGCATCATTTCATGTGAAAGGTCTTATTTAGGTGGTGCAAGTTTCTCAGTCTTGAGGTGCTAAACTTTGTTCCGTCACGTATGGATTGTGATTTTTAAATGATAGCTCAATGCACCATAATGCGTGACAATACAAGTCAAACTTTATTCATCCCCTGCCATGGATTAATATATATATATATTTTTTTGTAACTCTTCATGTTCATACATCAAAGGAAGATGCAAATTGATTGTTATGACCAGCCTTTCTAAGGCTCGATTTACACCTATGCATGTTGCTTTTGAGCGTTTCTGCAGTGCTTTTTGCGGTGCTTGCTGCGTTTTTGACGTGCGTTTTTACCGCGATTTGTGTTTTTTTTTTTTTTTTTTAACCATCATTTTTTATTTGTTTACATTTCCTTTCACAACCAGCTATAAACAGGTTAAAAAAAAAAAAACGCAAAATCGCAGTAAAAACCCAGTACTTGCGTTTTTGATGCAGGTCCATTGGATTCTATTACATGCAAATGGCTGCTTTTTGCAGGAAAATAAGTCCCTGGCCCTTTACAAAAATGCAGAAGCACAAAAAAGCATTGATGTGAACATGTTCCATAGGAAACCATGTTAAAAAATGTCCCTGCATTTCTGCAAAATGCATCAAAAAAAGCATTTGTGTGAATGGAGCCTTAACCAGGTTCTGTGGAGCCCAGGCTTCCTCTAAAGGTTGCTAGGGATTTCTTGAGCAGTGAGCAACTTCAGCCTTGGAACCCACTGACACTAATGATCCTTTTTTGCTGTCTATAAGGGGAACTCTTCTATGTCAGTAAACAGATCCATAGAGGGGCATGAAATGAAAGCCAGAAGACATGTGCAGGAGCCCACATTGCACCCATTATCTACGGATTGCGGGTGCAATGCTTTCCGGGCTCCTGTTGGAAAAATAATAAATGCACATTTTGTATCTGCAAAAATATGTTTATTTTATAATTTTTCTGGTAAACTTATTCTTTAAAAACTTTGAGAAAAACTAGTTTAGACAATTACGGGAGCTGCAGATATAATTGGACATTTAAGTGTAGTGATCTTGGCTTCTAATAAATTCCACACCCTCTTGGGTGCAGGCAGCTGTGCTAAATAATAGAATTTCTCCTAGTTGCAGTGATCTTCATCGTGCAATCCTGCTCTTCAGGTTTTTTTGTTTTTCATCAAAGGGAACTTGCCCCTACTAACACAAAATCTGAACTCCAGGCCTATTTCAACAAAACAAAAAAACCTTTAATTCTAAGGCCTCTTTCACACGGGGCGGATCAGTAATGACCCGCCTCCATATGCTCAGCGGGGATCGCTCCGTTGATCCCCATTGAGCCGTCGGATGATCTTTTTTCCGCTCTCCCCTATGGGGGGATCGGATGAACACGGACTGTATGTCGGTGTTCATCCGATCCGCAGACGGAAGGAAAAATAGGGTTTTCTTTAATGCTGAAAAAATGCAGGGTATCCGACATTTATGAGGGTTTTTGAGCCTCAAGCTTTTGTGGGAGGGCGGTTTTGCTAAAAAAAAAAAAACGCGACTGCAGCATTCTACAGCTAACACTACTGGTGTTTTTATAATGCCCAGTATGCATGAGGCTTAAAGGTTTGCTTAAAAAAATAAAATAAAATAACAAACATGTCATACTTACCTCTGCTGTGCAGCTCGTTTTGCACAGAGTGACCCTGATCCTCATCTTCTGAGGTCCCTCCGCAGTTGTCTCGGCTCCTCCCTGCATCGGCCAACCCCCCTGAGAAGCGCTTTCCCAAGGGGGTTACCTTGTGGGCGCGCTCCCGAGTCCTGTATTCTGCATATATAGCCGCCTACTACAGGGCTCGGCCCCACCCCTGGCCCTCTCTTCATTGGAGTTAATTGACAGCAGCGCAAGCCAATGGCTGTACTGCTATCAATCTACCCAATGAAGAGCCGAGAAGCCAGTGCGTTCTTGACGCTGGACTTTCGAGGGCTCAGGTAAGTAAAGGGGGGGGGGGGGGCTCTAAGCATCAGATGTTTTTTCACCTTAACCACAGAATACGTCAACAGCGCGGACCTGAGGCGCCGGGGTCACGTCTTTGGACGTGATGTATTTGTAATTCCCTGTGGCGCGCGGCAGGGAAAAACAGTCCCGTCGCATCACGAGGATTCGATGCGTGTACCCGGCGGCCGCGATGTCCGTCAGGTACACGCGATCGGCGGTGACAGAGCAGGGACGTGGAGCTCTGTGTGTAAACAGAGCTCCACGTCCTGTCAGGGAAAGGAGACAGATGCTGTTTCCCTTGTACATAGGGACACAGCATCGGTCACCTCCCCCAGTAAACCCCCCCTCCCCCCACACAGAACACACCCAGGCAATACATTTAACCCCTTCCTCACCCCCTAGTGTTAACCTCTTCAATGCCAGTCACATTTATACAGTAACTAGTGCATATTTATAGCACTGGTTGCTGTATAAATGTGAATGGCGCCAAAAATGTGTCAAAAGTGTCCGATGCAATATCGCAGTCCCAATAAAAATCGCAGATTGCCGCCATTACTAGTAAAAAAAAAAAATATCATAATTCTGTCCCCTACTTTGTAGGCGCTATAACTTTTGCGCAAAGCAGTCACTTGTGATTTTTTTTTTACAAAAATACGTAGAAGAATACGTATCGGCCTTAACTGAGAAAAAAAATATTAAAAAAAATTGGGATATTTATTATAGCAACAATATATTTTTAAATTGTCGCTCTTTTTTTGTTTATAACGCAAAAAATAAAAACCGCACGGGCGATCAAATACCACCAAAAGAAAGCTCTATTTGTGGGGGAAAAAAGGACCCCAATTTTGTTTGGGAGCCACGTCGCACGACCGCGCAAATGTCAGTTAAAGCGACACAGTGCCGGAAGCTGAAATTTCGCCTGGGCACGGAGGGGGTTTATGTGCTCAGTAAGCAAGTGGTTAATGCAGAAAAAAGGGGAAGCTTTACAACCCCTTTAAATGCAACAAGTGAATGAATATGCCTGCATTTAACTTGGTTTCAGCTTCTTGTCCTCCCATATACAGAAGTATATGAATTGGAAGAAGGAGAATCGGCACAGGAACCAATAAGGTGGCTGCAGTACATATGAACTTGTGGGGGGACATGCTCACAACAGTAGAGAACATAGTGATAAGCTCATCGCTGCTGCTGTTCCTTGCAGGCCAGCCAGAGACTAGAGGTAGGGAAGGTGACCAGCCTGCATTCCAGAGCTGCAGTAGAGCGATAACAACCTGGCTGTGCTGCCTGGCCATATTGCCTCTATCTCCAGAAGGGATGTAAAGAAATAGAAATTATTTTGTACATAAAATAGCTAGCTGTATATCTAGAGATTGACTTTAAACTAAAATACATCTTATGAAGCAATTATTATATAATTCATTTATTTTTTCAGCAAAAGGAGAAGTCTTTGTTTAAGGGCTGATCTTTGCATTTAATACAGCCCCTCCTTCTTTAATCCTGTGCACTCTCATGTCTTGTCTGTGCCCACGCAGATCTGCACTTTGTTCTTCATGGTTGTATCATTCCCCGTGGCTGCGCTGGGGGTTTTAGCTTGTCACAACAAGGAAATTTAGTGGCTTTGGAACAATAGCGCAGCTGCCCAAGGAGTTTCTGTTCCTCATCTTACCAGGCACAGTTGGGTGTTTAAAGCAGGGGAGGGGGAATGGGCTCACTTGGCTTTAACACATTCCCTTCTAAAATTTGAATAAATAGAGACAGTATGAAGAAGTCAGAAGGCATGGATACGTGTGTCATCCCATTGCATCTAGAATATAACTGGTGGTTATCGGTCTGTTACTTATTTTAGAATGACATTTATCGTTTTACTTACTTTACAACAATAGTATTTATTGGCTGTACCAAAAAAATTACATTAAGTGACATGAAAAGGAATTGCTCTAGCCATAGTAATGACAATTAGATCAAAGGGGTTAGAAGATAAACTGCAAAATGCATTTGAGACTAACATAAAGTAAAGCATAAGTCACCTTCCTCTTTCTGCAAAAAGTATTGCATCATTTGAGCTCCTTGGAAGCAATGTAATGTCTCCTTTTCTCTCACAAACAGATGTTTCTTTGTTATGTACGTGTATAAGCTGGTGTATTCCAATGCCTCTGTATCATGTCTCCAGGAAACTAAACCAGGATATTTCTCCTTTTAATTACTTTAAATATTTACCTTTTTTTCATAAGCAATTTAGAGTGAGAGGAATCCCTGCAAGTTCAGTTTTTTTTTTTGCCAGGAATAAAATAAGAACCTCTAAGTTTTCCAACTGTTGCATACTTTTTATTTTTAATACTTCCAGTTTTAAATATATGGGGATACATTTTAACTGGCATCAAATATTGACATGACATATGTGATTTTGCCATCTCCTTTATCATTGCAATTCATCCTTTTGTTTTTTTCTGGGGTTTACCAAGTAATATAGAGATTTACAGTACGTTAATACAGCTATATCTAGTAATAAATTGAATTAGTTTACCCTTAAACGATGGGGTCACTTTCTGAAAAATGGATCTAATACCGTATATACTCAAGTATAAGCCAACCCAAATATAAGCCAAGGCACCTAATTTTACCACAAAAAACTGGGAAAACGTATTTACTCGAGTATAAGCTTAGGGTGTCCATCTGCATGCCTCACTTTGCCTCGCTGTGTCCATGTCCATGCCTCGCTGTGTCCATGTCCATGCCTCGCTGTGTCCATGTCCATGCCTCGCTGTGTCCATGCCTCGCTGTGTCCATGCCTCGCTGTGTCCATGCCTCGCTGTGTCCATGCCTCGCTGTGTCCATGCCTCGCTGTGTCCATGCCTCGCTGTGTCCATGCCTCGCTGTGTCCATGCCTCGCTGTGTCCATGCCTCGCTGTGTCCACGCCTCGCTGTGTCCACGCCTCGCTGTGTCCACGCCTCGCTGTGTCCACGCCTCGCTGTGTCCACGCCTCGCTGTGTCCACGCCTCGACTGATGTTTAACATGGGAATCTATGGAAGGGGTGCCCAGCTTTAAAAAAACAGTGCTCCCCGGTCGTGGGTCCCCCGGACAACAAACTTTGGGGTCCTGAGGACCTACGGCTGGCTGGTACCGGGTCCCCAAAAAGGTGACTCAAGTAAAAGCCGAGGGGGGCATTTTCGGCACAAAAAATGTGCTGAAAAACCTGGCTTGTACTCGAGTATATACGGTAATAAATACTTGCACTAGTTGAGCACTTGAACACCATTCTATTGAATAAATTGGCTTAAAACCAGTAATGCTTGCTAATGCCATAGACATCAAAAAGCAGACCATGGAGAGACATGTTGTAAAGGTTCCTTTATTTTTTATTTTTAGTGTAGGGTTCCATGGGCACTGGATGCAAAAGAAAAGCATCCTGCTCTGCCAGGAACTTTTTCCCAGCTGACAGTGTAGGGAAGTGCAGTCAGCCAACACAGTCACAAATTTACATTCACTATTCAGGCCAGTTTGAAGTCACACACAGCTTGGCAAACATTGAACTGTGTATTGTGCCAGTTAGGTCAGTTATTTGTATTAACATATGCATTTAAATATGTGCTTTTGTGTAAAAAACACATTCATTTACAAACTGACTTTTTTGGTGTATTGTATGTCGGGGAAAAATATAAAAAAAAGTGCTCTGCAATCTGTGCATATTTTTGCATGTTTTATCCACTTAAAGACCCCTGCAAGTACAAACAATACGTGTAATTGCAATTCTTGGTGATTTTAATTTACACTAGGGGTGTTCAACCTTTATTACGATTGCTGAATAAAATAATATTTAGTTTTATATATTTGTGTTTTGATGTATTTCATAACTATGGATTTCTGGGTGGCAGATTTGATAATCTGTCTCACATTTTCACATCTCCTAAGGTTTTCAATGGGATTATGCTCTCAGGCAGGGATGAGCTTTGTATTGGAGTCGAACTCGTGTTCGTTCGTTCAATCACGAACATTTTGGGCCGTTCCCGCCAAATTCGAGTGGTGTGTCTCGGCCCATAATTCACTGCGGCATCGCAGTGCATTGCTGGCTGATGATTGGTCAAGCATGCAATATGACCCCCCATGCTTGGCCAATCGCAGCGCGCAAAATACAGTGAGACAAAATTGGCCAAAGCAAGGGTGGCTCTGGCCAATTATGGCTCAGGGGGTTTAGTACACGCCCCACACTATATAATGCTGCCATCCCCATTGATAATGTCAACCTATGACGAAACACGTCTGGGACGTAGGCGTGCAGTGACGTCACCGCGTTCACGTAAGGAGGAAGGGCTTCTGATCTATGCCGGCCGGCATTTAATTTTACTGCTGTACTTTACATCTTTTGTGTAAGTGGCTTTTTAACTTATTTTTTATTAAATCGCATTGGTATCACACTAGGTTGCGGTCTCCTTCTCTATTTATGGTTCACCGCTGCCCTGCATGATATGCTCATTGGTGACTATTCAACGCTGCATCTTGTCTGACGAGGATCCTGTGACTAGCTGTCTGCAAATGATACAAGGATCCCAAGAAGCCGTGTGATCTGGTTCCGTGATAACCTACATTGGATTCAATTATAGGCTCCTAACTAGCTTATCTCTGGTAAGCTCCAGTCCATGTGGTGGCGGTTCACGTTTTCTGAAGCACACTTGGGTGTTATCTGTGATGAACGGATTTTCTTCTTCTTTATTGTATTGGACTTTTATATATTGGACTGTATTAAGTACTATACCGTTATTATATACGTTTTTCTAGTTGGCGCAAACTTTTTCTTTTTCAATGCTGCCTGGAAGTTGGCCTTGTGTAGTGTGTTGGTGGTTGACAGAGAGAGAGTGTGTCATTTCTTTGGAGCAGGCAGTCAGGCTAGTCAGTTAGGCCCCATGCACACGAGACGCTGGTAAACTCGAGTTCAGAGGCATTTGGACATTTTTTTTTCAACTGCCCCTGAATACATTCAATGTTATCCTATGTGTCCATGCACACAATCTCGTTTATTGCCGTTTTTAGGCAGTTGAGTTTACCCTTGTTTTTCCAGAAGCAAAAAAATGGGTTCAGACGCAAACGTACTGGCGTTTTGCCGCGATTTCGTTTATAGGCGTTTTTAATGGTGACCTATTTTTTTTACATTAGACATCTCAAAAATGATGGCAAATTATGAAAAACCATTAAAAAAACATAAACAACTGTAATTGCTTGCATTGCATTGTGGACAATCCACAACGTGTGGCAGGTGACGTGGCCAGTGGACAATACACAAATTGTGGCAGGGGACATGGCCAGGTGATGTGGACAATCCACAACTTGTGGCAGGTGATGTGGCCAGGTGACATGGCCTGGTGACGTGGCAAGTGGACAATCCACAACTTGTGGCAGGTGACGTGGCAAGTAACGTGGCCAGGTGATGTGGCAAGTGAACAATCCACAACTTTTTGCAGGTGACGTGGCCAGTGGACAATCCACAACTTGTGGCAGGTGACATGGCCAGTGGACAATCCACAACTTGTGGCAGGTGAGGTGGCCAGGTGATGTGGCAGGTGAGGTGGCCAGTGGACAATCCACAACTTGTGGCAGGTGACGTGGCCAGTGGACAATCCACAACTTGTGGCAGGTGACGTGGCCAGTGGACAATCCACAACTTGTGGCAGGTGACGTGGCCAGTGGACAATCCACAACTTGTGGCAGGTGAGGTGGCCAGTGGACAATCCACAACTTGTGGCAGGTGACGTGGCCAGTGGACAATCCACAGCTTGTGGCAGGTGATGTGGCAAGTGACACGCTAAATACAAGTACACTGCTGCCCTTTCAGCTGCTACTCACTTTGGTCTCACAAAATGGCTGAAATGGTTAAATAATATTGTTTTTTGAGCTTAGGGAGGGTCTTATGATGTCTCTTAACTAAACGCTTATAAACGCAAACGTGGTAAAACGCCGGTTAAGTGTGCACCTAAAGCTACGTCAATAGATTTGCTGGTGTTTCTCATATTAATTCCTGTGTAAATAATATTAAAAAAATCACAAAAATAAAAATGCATGCTTACAAAAGCACCATGCATTTTGGTGCAGCGGCATTAAAAAATAAAATTAAAAAAAGGCCCATGCACTTTGGTGCTATTGAGGGGTGGCAGGCAGTTCATTCTCAAATTTAATAGGCTGTTCTGCAGCAAGACACATACTCTGATGCATTGCATATATGTGTGAAGTTGAACCTTTAAAACGCAGTCAGGAGGCCGAGGGGCTGTTTTGTACAATAGCACTAGCCTACCTCATTGCTCTATGTCTTCCAAAAAAGCTTAAAAAATAGATTTTTCGTCTGGAGCTACACTTTAAAAAAGTACCAGTTCAAAATTACAAACAGATTATACTTAAAGGGGTTGTAAAGACAAAAATATTTTCCTCTTAAATTAAAGTCTGACAGTAGCTGATAAAGTAAAACGTAATGTTTTGAATTATAACTAGTTTGATACCTGTTGAAATCAAGCTGTTTGATTCACCTCCGTCACTCCTGAATCATTATTCTCATTGACTTCCTGGTTTGCGGTGAACATTTATTCTTGCTACATCAGTGCCTACTGGTAACTACAGTTGCCATTAGGCTTAGCATCCATGCCTGTGAGGGATAAGAGAGCACCTTCACGCAGGGCTGTAGTCATAGGGAGGGGGTGAGCACATTCTGCTTTCCACCATGCAAAACGGCTCAGGTGCTGGTGGAAAGCAAGAAGAGGAGAGACAGGAAATGGCATTTTCAAACCTGGATTACTGTATTTTGGAGGTCAAAAGGTAAAACGAGGTAAGTGATATTTTAAATGCTCTAGCTTACAATTGATCTAATAAAAAATGAACCTTTAGTGTTCCTTTAACAACAAACCTACAGTCCCTGTCTTGTTTGCACCACCTGTATACTGCTGTTTAACCACTTGCTTACTGGGCACTTAAACACCCTTCCTGCCCAGAGCAATTTTCAGCTTTCAGCACTCTCACACTTTGAATAATAATTACTCAGTCATGCAACACTGCACCTAAATGATTTTTTTGTCCTTTTCTTCCCACAAATAGAGCTTTCTTTTGGTGGTATTTGATCATCTCTGGGTTTTTTATTTTTTGCGCTATTAATAAAAAAAGACCGAAAATTTTGAAAAAAAATGATTTTTTCTTAGTTTCTGTGATAAAATTTTGCAAATTATTAATTTTTCTTCATAAATTTTGGCCACAATTTATACTGCTACATGTCTTTGATAAAAATAACCCAAAATTTTTCGAAATTATTTGGTCTGTGTGAAAATTTTAGAGTCTACAAGCTATAGTGCAAATCATAAAAAATTATCACATCTGATTACACCCGATGTACTGAAGACCTATCTCATTTCTTGAGACCCCAACAAGCCAGGAAAGTACAAATTCCCCCCAAATAACCCCATTTTGGAAAGTAAACATTCCAAGGTATTTATTAAGAGGCATGGTGAGGTATTTGAAGTTGTAATTTTTTCCCACAATACTTTGCAAAATTAAGATTTTTATTTTTTATTTAAAAATGTTCTCAAAATTGTCATTGTAATAGCTTATTTCTCTCACATGGCATGTGCATACCACAAATGACACCCCAAAATACATTCTGCTACTCCTCCTGAGTAAAACGATACCCCATATGTGAGACTTTTTCACTGCCTGGCCACATACGGAGGCCCAACATGCAGGAAGCGCCATCTGGGGTTTTAGGAGCATAAATTGCACATCTAACTAGTTGACTACCTATTACACTTTTGAAGGTCCTGGAACACCAGGACAATGGAATTACCCACAAAATGACCCCATTTTGGAAAGCTAACACCCCAACGTATAATCTATGAGGCATAATGAGTCTTTTGAACGGTTCATTGTTTTCCAGAAGTTTTTGGAACACGTGGAAAAAAAATGAAAACGCATTTTTTTTACACAAAGTTGTCCGTTTCTAAGATATTTCCAACACATAGCATTTAGATAGCAAAAATGACACCCCAAAATACATTCTGCTACTCCTCCTGAGTAAAACGATACCCCATGTGTCAGACTTTTTCACTGCCTGGCCACATACGGAGGCCCAACATGCAGGAAGCGCCATCCGGGGTTTTAGGAGCATAAATTGCACATCTAACTAGTTGACTACCTATTACACTTTTGAAGGCCCTGGAACACCAGGACAATAAAATTACCCACAAAATGACCCCATTTTGGAAAGCTAACACCCCAACGTATAATCTAGGAGGCATAATGAGTCTTTTGAACGGTTCATTGTTTTCCAGAAGTTTTTGGAACACGTGGAAAAAAAATGAAAACGCATTTTTTTTTACACAAAGTTGTGCGTTTCTAAGATATTTCCAACACATAGCATTTAGATAGCAAAAATTACACCCCAAAATACATTCTGCTACTCCTCCTGAGTAAAACGATACCCCATGTGTTAGACTTCTACACAGCCTGACCACATACAGAGATCAAACATGCAAGGAACACGGTCCGGTGTTCCAGAGACACATAGCATGCACATACCAAGAATTACACCCCAAAATACATTATGCTGAGCAAAGCGTAAACAAAAGATTACCTGTGGTAATAGTAGCGCAGTTCTACACAGCAGGATAGCACTGGTCCAGGCAGCAGGCAGGGACTTGGTCAGCAACGGCATACACAATTGTCCAGGCAGGGATACTGTCCCATGATGGCATAGGTCCTACAGGCAGAAGTAGGGCCTCGTTCAGGACAGAATGGGGACAGGGGTGGAGGCTTCTCCCACCCAAATCTCTTTGAAGCCTCCGGGCAACCAGACCCTAATCTAGAATGAGAAAACAAAAAATTGTTTTCTTCATCCAGAAAAACAAATTCTGGAGCCCCTCACATATGTGAGACCCCTGTGCTATGAATCCCACTAGACCACTGGCAGGGTAAAAGATCAGTCCAAGAGGCAGGCAAAAAGAATGGTCAAACAGTCCAGGGTCAGTTCCAGATCAGGCAGAGGTAATAAACAGAATCGGTAGGCATAATCGTGGTCAAATAACAGTCCAGGGTCAGTTCCAGATCAGGCAGAGGTATAAACAGAATCGGTAGGCATAAGCGTGGTCAAATAACAGTCCAGGGTCAGTTCCAGATCAGGCAGAGGTATAAACAGAATCGGTAGGCAGAATCGTGGTCAAATAACAAGCCGGGGTCATAAGCAGAGGTATAAGGGGTGTGAAGGTAAATGGCAGAAAGTGACTAATAATTTAGTGAGGTATGGTAACGGGCGAAACAACCAACTACGCAGAGGGCTGGTTGGGAAGGGCATTTAGGACAAAAATAAATGGTGTCGCTTCTCACTCCTGCTTTGGAGCACACCTTGCATCTTTTTTGGCATTTGTGGCCTGATGGTCTGGGAGGGAGTTTATCTGGAAAGTGGCGCTCGTTGAGTCGGCTAACCACATCGGATCGAATGTATGCTGGTGGGTTGCTGGGGTATAAAAGGGCAGTGGTGATTTCCTCCAGGTAGAAAAGGTAGGGTTTGGGTCTTGGAGTGGATTTCCGATATATTACGTAGGTATTGTACGCGGCCAAATTAAACAAATAAATTGAAACTTTTTTATACCACTGGTATGATCTTCTTGTGGAAAGGTAGGGTTCCAGCATCTGGTCGTTCAAATCGACACCCCCCATGAACTTATTGTAGTCATGAATACATTTTGGTTTCTGGATTAGCCCATTTCTCGTTCTGGTCTCAACGAATGTGTTGTTGTGGATGGTAGAAAGCACGAACACATCCCTTTTGTCCCTCCATTTCACAGCCAGAACTTCCTCTGTACGTAAACTCGCCGTCTCCCCTTTTTACTAATTTTTTGACGACAAGACTTTGAGGAAAGCCCTTCCGGTTCGATCGCACGGTGCCGCATGCTGGGGTATTTTTTTGGTAAAGGTTTCGGAACAGGGGCAAACTTGTGTAGAAATTGTCCACATACAAGTGGTATCCTTTCTCCAGGAGTGGGTTCAGGAGTTGCCAAACAATTTTCCCGCTGGTTCCTACATAGTCTGGACAATTAGGGGGGTGTAGCTGGCTGTCCTTTCCTTCGTATACGTTGAAGGCATACGTATACCCCGTGGCTCGGTCACACAATTTATAGAGCTTCACCCCATAGCGGGCCCTTTTACTGGGAATGAATTGTTTTATGCCCAGCCTGCCAGAAAATTTTACTAAGGATTAGTCTACACATATTTGTTGGTCCGGGGTAAACAACTGGGGGAAAATTTCAGAAAAATAATTAAGTAGTGGCCGAATTTTATAAAGTTTATCAAAACTTGGGTCATTTCGGGGAGGGCACTGGGTATTATCGTTGTAGTGTAGGAATCTCATTATCAATTGATATCTGGACCTGGGCATTTTTGAGGAAAAGATGGGCATGTGGTAGATGGGGCGGTTTGACCAATAGGCACGTAGCTGGTTTTTGTGGTTTAGTCCCATACAGAATATGAGGCCCAAAAAATTTTTTAACTCTTCCACTGTTAGGGCTCTCCACTCGAAGGGACGGGCATAATGGGATGTGGGGTTACTGGAAATAAATTGTTCTGCATAAAGATTGCACTGGGTAACAATTGAGGCAAGCATGTTGTCGGTGAAAATTAAATTAAAAAAATTAATCGGGGCAAAATTTTCTGTGTCCACCTGGACTCCTGGCTGGGCAGTGAAAGGGGGAATGTTGGCTTCTCCTGAATTAGGAGGAAGCCACAGGGGGTTCTGAAGGGAATAGGGAAGGCTGGCATGGGACCTAACCCTTTGGGACTGAGGTGACACCCCACTGGTACGTGACCTTGCTTGCTGAGGTATTGCGGTACTCGTGGATGGCACAGCGGTGCTGGTGGATGGCACTGCCTCCTTAGCAATACGCCTTCTTCTGGCGGGTGGACCCTCCTCTTCTTCTTCTTCCTCCTCTTCTTCTTCCTCCTCCTCCTCCTCCTCGGATGTCTCTTCTCCACTGCTGACTATCGGCTCATAGGTGATGTCAGATTCATTGTCCGAATTTTCAGTGGAATCTGAATCGCAGAGCTCCCCGTTGCTCTCGTCAGCCGCCATAATTTCATATGCCTCCTCGAGCGAAAAGGATCTTTTAGCCATTGTTGGCACTGATGACACTGACAGGTGGCACTGACGGCAAATGGCACGGACTGATGGCAGATGGCAGGTAGCACTAATGGCAGGTAGCACTAATGGCAGCTGGCACGGGCAGATGGCACTGATGACAGATGGCACTGATGACAGATGGCACTGATGGCAGATGGCACGGGCAGGTGGCACAGGCAGATAGCACTGATGGCAGGTGGCACAGGCAGATGGCACAGGCAGGTGGCACTGAAGGTAGATTGCACTGGCAGGTGGCACTGATGGGAGATTGCACTGGCAGGTGACACTGATGGCAAATTACACTAATTGCAGGTAGCACTAATGGCAGATGGCACGGATGGCAGATGGCACGGGCAGATGGCACGGGCAGATGGCACTGATGACAGATGGCACTGATGACAGATGGCACTGATGACAGATGGCACTGATGACAGATGGCACTGATGACAGATGGCACTGATGGCAGGTGGCACGGGCAGGTGGCACTGATGGCAGGTGGCACAGGCAGATGGCACAGGCAGGTGGCACTGGCAGGTGGCACTGATGGTAGATTGCACTGGCAGGTGGCACTGATGGTATATTGCACTGATGGCAGATGGCACTTACGGCAGATTGCACTGATGGCAGATGGCACTTACGGCAGATGGCAAGTGGCACTGAGGGCAGGGGCAGGTGGCACTGATGGCAGGGGCAGATGGCACTGATGGCAGGGGCAGATGGCACTGATGGCAGGGGCAGATGGCACTGGGGCAGGGGCAGATGGCACTGGGGGCAGGTGGCACTGATGGCAGGGACAGGTGGCACAGGCTGTTTGCATGGCAGGTGGCACTGGCAGAGACACTGGCGCTGTTTTTAACTTCTTTTTTTTACACTCACTGTAATCGCTGTCACTCTTTCTCTCCTCACACGCTGTGTGTGAGGAGAGAAAGCCGGCGATGAGAGATGATCTCATTTGTTTACAATTGAGATCATCTCTCATTGGATAGCGGGATCGAGTGCTGAATGGCCTCTGCGATTGGCCATTCAGCACGATCTGTGATTGGCTGTGTCCAAGGGACACGGCCAACACAGTTTTTCACCGATGCGCGCTCGCGGGGACGCGCAGGGAGCGGGGAAAGGCTGTCACGTCCAAAGACGTCAACCCGGCGCCTCAGGTTTGCGCTGTTCACGTCTTTGGACGTGACAGCGAAACGAAGTGGTTAAAGTATATAGGGCCAAAGGGGCTGGTAATGATCGATCTGTGTCCATCCATGCCGCCTATCTGTGCCCATCCATGCCGCCTATCTGTGCCCATCAGTGCCCATCAATGCAACCACATCAGTGCTGCCCTATCAGTGCCCGTCAGTGCAGCACCATCAGTGCCCATCCGTGAAGGAGAAAACATACTTTTTTACAATGTACCGAACTGAAACAAATTTAAAAAATGTTTTTCGAAATTTTCATAATTTTTTTTTTTTCTGCAGAAAATAAAAATCCCAGAGGTGATCAAATACCACCAAGCTCTATTTGTGGGAACAAAATGATAAAAATGTTGTTTGGGTACAGTATAGCATGACCACGCAATTGTCATTCAAAGTGCAACAGCACTGAAAGCTAAAAATTGGTCTGGGTGGAAGGTGTATACGTGCCCTGTATGGAAGTGGTTAAAATCACTGCTCCAGAAATAACGACCGTTTTTAAAACTTTTTTTTTCCATTGATACATGTTCCCTAGGGCAAGACCTGGGTTCTCAAACCCGTTTTTATGACAATAACTTGCATATTAGCCTTTAAAATTAGCAATTTTGAATTTGAACGTTCGAGCCCCATAGACTTTAATGGGGTTCTGAAAGTTTGCGCGAACATTCGGTTCTGGTGCGAACTGAACGAGGGGTGTTTTGTCTCATACCTACTCACAGGGCATTATATCTGGAGTACCGCTTAACCACTTGAGGCCCGCGCTACCGTCGGATGACGGCAACAGCGTGGGCCTGGCGTTCCCAGCGCGCGCTGTAGAGCGCGCTGCGGGGAAGCCCTGTGTTGTCCGTGTCCCTTGGACACGGCCAATCACAGATCGCGGCAAACGGCCAATCAGAGCGGCCGTTTGCGATGCGATCTGTGGGCGAATGAGAGATGATCTCTCATAGATCATCTCTCATTGCCGGCTCACACAGAGACAATGTCCTGTCTCTGGAGGGGAGGAGCCCGATCTGTGTTCCTTCCTACATAGGGACACAGATCGGTCACCCCCCCCCCCTCCCCCCACAGTTAGAACACACCTAGCATACACATTTAACCCCTTCCTCACCCCCTAGTGTTAACCCCTTCACTGCCAGTCACATTTATACTGTAATTAGTGCATATTTATAGCACTGATCGCAGAATAAATGTGAATGGCGCCAAAAATGTGTCAAAAGTGTCCGATGTGTCCGCCATAACGTCGCAGTACCAATAAAAATTGCAGATCGCCGCCATTTCTAGTAAAAAAAAATAATAAAAAATAATTCTCTCCCCTATTTTGTAAGCGCTATAACTTTTGCGCAAACCAGTCGCTTATTGCGATTTTTTTTTTTTTACCAAAAATATGTAGAAGAATACGTATCGCCCTAAGCTGAGAAAAAAAAACGTGTTTTTTTTTTTAATTGGGATATTTATTATAGCGACAAGTAAAAAATATTGTATTTTTCTTCAAAATTGTCGCTCTTTTTTGTTTAATAGCGCAAAAAATAAAAATCGCACAGGCGATCAAATACCACCAAAAGAAAGCTCTACTTGTGGGGAAAAAAGGACGTAAATTTTGTTTGGGAGCCACGTCGCACAACCGCGCAATTGTCAGTTAAAGCGACGCAGTGCCGGAAGCTGAAATTTTACCTGGGCAGGAGGGGGGTGTAAGTGCCCAGTATGCAAGTGGTTAAAGGGGTTGTAAAGGTAATTTTTTTTTTTTTCCCTAAATAGCTTCCTTTACCTTAGTGCAGTCTTCCTTCACTTACCTCATCCTTCCATTTTGCTTTTAAATGTCCTTATTTCTTCTGCGAAATCCTCACTTCCTGTTCTTCTGTCTGTAACTCCACACAGTAATACAAGGCTTTCTCCTTGGTGTGGAGTGTCATGCTCGCCCCCTCTTTTGGACTACAGGAGAGTCAGGGCGCTCTTTATGTTGCAGATCGAGAAAGGAGCTGTGTGTTAGTGGGCGTCCTGTAGTCCAAGGGAGGGAGCGAGCACAACACTCCACACCAGGGAGAAAGCCTGGCATTACTGTGTGGAGTTAGACAGAAGAACAGGAAGTGAGGATTTCTCAGAAGAAATAAGGACATTTAAAAGCAAAATGGAAGGATGAGGCAAGTATAGGAGGACTGCACTAAGGTAAAGGAAGCTATTTAGGAAAAAAAAATGTACCTTTACAACCCCTTTAAATTCCACCTCTTATGTGCAGTGGTGTTAGCCCCGTCACTAAACTCACTCAACCACTCCCACTGCCCAATCTGTACACTTCTCTTATGAGACACTAAAAACTCTGTAGTCCAAGATAAAAACTAGGGGGGGTCTAATTAGCTGGTCTTTATGCTGCTCGGTTCTTCTGTTAGCATTAAAACATCTGATGAGCTCTCTGACAACCGAGATAAAACCAGCCTGAAATTTGTGTTGGAGATGGTGCATAGAAATAGATTAGCAGACAGATGGTCTATTCACAGCACAGCTCTGCACATTTCTTTCTTCCTCTGCCTATATGGAGAGGTGTTGTGTGCCTTTCATCCAGTCAGCTGTCACACAGTGTATGCCAAGGATCCACACCCATTGCTGTAACAGGAAGAGAAAATTCTATTATGATGTGCACATTCTAAACAGTCTAGGAAGTTGAAGACCGCACATATACAAGTAAAACTTATATAGGGAGATTTGTTTCATCCCTGTGTATCATCTGAAGCTGTTCACTTCACTGGGTATATGTGATGGTTTACGTATTGAACAGAAAAAACAACACTTTTAATGGTTTTTAATGGTATTTTTTGCAGATCAAAATGTAGCAAATAAGAGAAGTTCATTGCTAGCATTTACATACATTTTAAATGTGCAAAATTATGTGTTAAACCCAAAAGTAAACATGTATTACACCGCAGCCTACCGGTTCTTAGATGTGGTAGCTACATTAGATTCTAAAGGTTGCATTTCATTTTTTTTTTTACCTGATGATCTGACGAGTAGGTCTGTTATTTTTCAAGAGAACAAGCTGTCCTCCAGAAGTAGCAGTTAGATGGTTTAGACAAACTATTTACCACTGACAAGGGTGCTTACAATGATCAGCTTTTATTCATATAAAACCTTGGTTTTTGGTTTAATTCTGCTTTATTTTACCTCTTAAATTGGCTAACTGTACCATCTAAATGGTCCTGTATCAATCTTGAACATCACTCTGGGGAAATGTTAATTCACTATCAAGTAAGTATAAGCTCTTTGTTTCAGGTCACGCAATAGTAACTTTGTGGTTTAGTGCTCAAATTTGAATAGGCCAACTTTGCTTATTTTTAGCCAATCTGTTTATTGACTTGTCTTCGAAGTTGCTCTTCAGCATCAACTCATGTTCTGATGGCTGGATATACTTTAACAGACAGAGCCCTCTCTTCAAAAGCCACAGTGAGGTTTGTCCCTAGCATCTAGATGATCTGCTGCTGTCATTCTAGGCTCAAAGGTTTTCCCTGGGCCCTGTTTGTTGCATGCCTATCCCCTGGGGACTAATGGAGTACTGACTAGCGGCAAACGGCTAAGGTGTGCGTGATTTTTATTTTATTTTTTAACTTGCGCCATTTTGAGTGTGTGCCAAGTGCCCGCATATCCCAGCTACCATAATATTGTCCCCGAAGCCTACTGGGCATGCACATCATTGATCTTGTTGCACAGTGGCGCTTTGGCTAGAATTGTGTTTTCTGTGTCTCCCTAGAGTACAGTTTTAGGAGTTTTAAAGTTGTTTACATAATTATGTGACATTGGTTTATCTATCATTTCCTGACAAATAACTTGTTCTTTTTGTCCTGTATTTTAAATACCAGTGATGACTGAACATAGTTGTGTAAGCTTTGTCCCAGCATTACTAGCCAGCAGGCTGAACAAAAAAATAAGCACATACAGATCACTGTACTAACACAAGCAGTTAGTGCTTCAGTTTACCCCCCCCCCCCCCCCAGTCAGAACACACTGATCAATGCTTGTAGCCAGTGGATGCTGGTGTTCTAGCATGCTTGTTCGACAGACGCCGGTCACCAGACTGTCTTCTGTCAGACAAGGAGCTGTACACAAGTGCCAAAAGTCAGTGGTTCCGGCGAGCATAAATTTTATGTTGCATACACAAGTTTTTGGAACCTTTTTAAACACTGTATGATGAGAAAGTAAATTGCTAATATTTTGTCTTTCAGGTGCTGGAGAATCTGGTAAAAGCACAATTGTGAAGCAGATGAAGTAAGTTCAGGTTCTGCGATTTACTGCATGTATGACATGGACTATTTTATGCACGTTTGTCAATAGAATCTTCCTTAGCAGCAGCATCAGTAGTTCTGCTTCCTAAGCCTGAACCTTTGCTGTCTTGCAGGCCTGTTATATCCACTTTTGATTTTGTGTCAGGTCAGTTTGTGCATAATTAATGGAACAATCTGCTCAGACATTCAATATGCCTCTTGATGTCATCTACAGCAGAACCTAGTTCTGACCCTATGGGACTTTTATCTCTGAGTTCCTTCTCTATCCTTATGTCGTATTTGTTTGTAATTGATAACGTTCCTGATGACTCGGATATACAAGCATATTGTTTTCAATCTGATTGACTTTGGACACTCTGCTATGCATCTAGGGGATTAACCTGATGTACTATGTATACTGGGTCTAATAGACCCTGCATTTCTTGTACTGCATTTAATTATTTTCTGGCCTTGATGTCTGGGGAAACTGTCAGCGGGAACCTGAAAGTGGCATCATACTACCTGGCTGGTCTTGGGCCTGCAGCTGGGGCCCCTGCATAGCGTGGGTTAACTTTACTGGAGTGTGTGGAAGCATTCTGGCGGCAGGGCTAAATGTAAAAAAACAAACAAAAAAGACTATCTTCCCGCACCCTAAACTGCATGTTCCAGGCATCAGGCGATATGTTTTGTGCATCCCTGCAGTGAGAGGTCACAACCTGGGCCCTCTTGCACCCAAACCACTTGCCATCCTCGACAGTCCTTATCTGCTCCATTACAAAGCCAAGCTCCCCTATGACAAAATTGTGAATTAACAACACCCAGGGCGGTAAATATACAGTAAGATAAGCAACCATACCAATGGTAAAAAAAAAAAAAATTTCAAAGTATTCAGTAAATAGACTAGAGCTAGTAGCATGCCACGATCAATCAAAGAAGTGTGAAGAAAGCATAGCTGGGCTAAGAAAGTGAAGGGTACAAATACTCAATCCATTGGGACCATATAGAGTTACAATTTTCACACAGAATTCCTGACATAATGGGTGCAGTGCCTTGAAAAAGTATTCACACCCCTTGAAATTTTCCACATTTTGTTATGGTACAACCAAAAACGTAAATGTATTTTGTTGTGATAGACTAACTTAAAGTGGCACGTAATTGTGAAGTGGAAGGAAAATTATAAATGTTTTTTAAAATTATTTACAAATATCTGAAGAGTGTGGCATGCATTTATATTCAGCCCCCCTGTCAATACTTTGTAGAGCCACCTTTTGGGGCAGTTACAGCTGCAAATCTTTTTAGGAATGTCTCTGCCAGCTTTGCACATCTTTTCAAGTCTGGCCACATATTTTCAATTGGATTTGGGCTTGGATTTTGACTGGGCCATTATAACACATGAATATGCTTTGATCTAAACCATTCCATTGTAGCCCTACTATGTTTATGTCATTGTCCTGCTGAAAGGTGAACCTTTGCCCCAGTCTCAAGTCTTTTGAAGACTCTTACAGGTTGTCTTCTAAGAATGCCCTACATTTGGCTTCATGTGGAAAATGTCAAGGGGTGTGAATACTTTTTCAAGGCTCTGTATGTTTTACATAGGAGATATATTTGTACTTGGAGTCTCTTGCAGACAGTCCAGGAAAGGTAAGGGAGAAAGGTGGGAAACGTGACCTAGGGTGTACCATAGTCATAGGGTTGGTATGCCTAAAAGGGGGCATACCAAAGAAGTAATAAGTGAAGAAAATAAGTAAAACAAAAGGGCAATGGGTGGGTAGGTGGGAGACCGTGAAAAGAAACGTTGACGGTATGAGTGGATTGAGGGCAGGTGTGCATAGGGCAAACTCCTCCTACAAATTTTGGCTGACATGCGGTCAGAGCTGGGAAATACCTGGAGTAGCATGACAAAGTCCACCTACCTAACTTCTTAATCCTGGGAACCAAACATTGGTTCAAAAGGAGGGTGCGGCAATGTTTGACAAATTGTGCTGTAGTAAGGGGGGCACTAGGGATTGGTAAGAGTGGACTACCCCTGAGTTTGTCCACTGTTTGTGCCATGAGTTGGTCTAGAACTGTTACCGGGCACCAAGCAGTACTGGTCTCAAAAAAACCTTAAAGCGGTACCGGCTCCTGTCTGCTATTTGGGTACCTGACTAACTGATTAACCACTTAAGGACCACCGCATGTACATTTACGTTGGCAGAATGGCACGGACAGGCACATCAACGTACCTGTACGTGGCTGCCTTGACGTGGGTCGGGGGTCCGATCGGGACCCCCCCCCTGGTACATACGACGGTCCGGTTGGCTGTAAGAGCAAACCGTGCTGAGGGGTTTGTTTTTGTCCGCCCCCTCCGGATCGCTCCCAGCCAATACGCGTGCTCCCCTGCAGTGTCATTTCCTCCTCCTGTGTAAACACAGGAGGAGGAAGTGATGTGATCTCTGCTCTCGGCGTTTTTTTTTTAACCGCCGCTGAGGAGAGATCACATCACATAGTAAGTCTTCACAACACTACACTGACACCAGGACACGCAGGCACACTTAACCCCTTGCGATCATCCCCCCCTCCCCCTGTCACAGTGTCACTGAATGCAGTGATCAAATGTACTGATCACTGCAGTTTCAGTGTGACAGGCAGTGTGACAGTTAGTGTTAGGTCTAGGGTAGCCCCCGTAACCCCCCTAATAAAGTTTTAACCCCTTGATCACCGCCCTAGTTAACCCTTTCACTACCTATTGCCAGTGTCACTTTTCTGATCGCTGTATTAGTGTCGCTGTTCCCGTTAGGTAGCTATTTTTTTTTTTTACTAAAGACATGTAGCTAAATAAATTTTGGCCTAAATGTTTGACTAAAATTTAGTTTTTGATTTTTCTTATAACAAAAAGTCAAAAATATTGATTTTTTTTTTTTCAAAA
Organism: Rana kukunoris; assembly: GCA_029574335.1. Lineage (NCBI taxonomy): Eukaryota > Metazoa > Chordata > Amphibia > Anura > Ranidae > Rana > Rana kukunoris. The sequence continues at coordinate 417,599,419 of CM056050.1, read as the reverse complement.
ATGTCGCTCTATTTTTGTATATAGCGCAAAAAATAATCGCAGAGGCGATCAAATACCACAAAAAGAAAGCTCTATTTGTGGGAAGAAAAGGACGCAAATTTTGTTTGGGAGCCACGTCGCACGACCGCGCAATTGTCAAAGCGACGCAGTGCCGAAACGCAAAAGGGGTCCTGGTCCTTTTACCTGCATTTTGGTCTGGGTCTTAAGTGGTTAATTAAGAGCGAATGGGACTTTGCTTCAGTACATGTAAATTCCCCTGGCCTTAAAGCCAGATACATGGCTGCCTTAAGGATTAAGCTAGGCAGTTGCCCTGAAAGGGGACCTGGTAAGCATATCGGGCATACCACGGAATATATGCCCTGTGATAGGGAGCCTGCTAGCCACAGTTGGGAGGTTACTCTTCTGAATTCCCTTTTAAAATGGCCGTAAAGGACGCAAAATGTTTGGATTCCTGCCAACAATGTCTTAACGGTGTTGCGAGAAAGTTTAAGCTGAGAGTGGCAGTAGACCATGAAAGCAAATAGGTATTAAATGCTGTAACAATCGAGCCTAGGGTACCACGATTGGAACGACTGGAAAGTTTTCCAGGCCGTGCTTTACCTTTGTGTTAGCTGATAATGACTTGATGATCAATGCTACCACGCCGAGCAAGTGAGTATCGAATCCATCATTAATAATGAGAAGTGCGGGGCCAGAGTAGCACAGGTGTCTGCGACCTTTAACGGAGGTACCGTATATATGTGTATATACCGTATATATGTGCATATACACATGGAGAGGTAACACTGACGTTTTTTTTTTTTCCCCACAAACAGGCTACCTCCGTTAAAGGTCGCAGACACCTAAATTCAGATACATAAACTCAAAAAACATGTACATTATGTAAAACGTGTAACAGTGCAGTGCTAAAAGAAACAAAATATACCAGCGTTAAATAATTGAACCAATAGTAAAAACTATACATGAATGTGAAATCATGAACAAATGAAGAAGAAAAAGATGAGAATGGTGCGCTTATTCAATAATGTGCCATAAAGTAGTATACTCAAAGAAGAAAAATATGCCGAGTATCCAAACATACAAATAAATAAATGTGAATAAAGTCCAACTAAAGCCCAATGGTAGAAGTTGGTTCATATAAAGGCAAAAATCTCATAGAGATAACTTGATAGAAGAAAAAACATACAAAACATCTATCCAAGCATCGACTGTAAAATTTAAGAATTGGCCGCTCACTTCCAACAACGACCCAAGAGTCAAACAAGGCTCATCAGATAGTCCGATAAGGAATCCTGCTGATGGATCTGTAAAGGCATCCAGGTTCCAGGCGAAGACGAAGAACTACGTCCGAAACAGCTCGCTCCAAGGAATGGCACTTCTTGTATAAATGGCGCTCAAAGGAAGCAAAGAACAGCCATAGTACAATATTGCCAAATTAAAAGTAAATTTATTTAGTAACAAAGCTGCTTGCATCAAGTAAGGATAAAAAACGCAGTAAAAAGCAATAGGCGTCGTGACACACATGCCTCCTCATCGTACTTCTGTTAAAATGCCACTGGAAATGACGTCACAAGGCTCCACCCAAAGCGTTGCGTCACTGGTCACGTGACTTCCTCAGTTTTCTCTTCTAACACATGAACAAATGAAGATCCCGAGAAAAATAAATTCAAAGTCCTTTATAAAGTGATTCAGCAGTGAAGCACATAAGAAGAAATTATTCCTAATTCCATGAGAGCGTGCCCCCAACGATGCCTGTGAATCCTGTCTGCTATTTTTAAAATATAAGTGTCAATTCCATTACTTAATAAGCTTTGAAAGCGTTTCTTGCATTTTGTTTGGAGTAACTTGGGAGACATGCTCTCATATCCATTGGTTGGCAAAAGTTGGTCTTTGGATGGGATCAGTTGGTCCCTTGAAACGCTGTTAGACCTTTCAGTTTGCGCAGGGGTCAATAGAAGCTGGTAAGGAGCTGTAGTGTACGTTCTGAACCTGAATCGGTTGGAGCCTTTTGGTGCATGAACTTTCTTCACCACACATGGTATTTTCTTCATGGGATTAAGAAGAAATTCTTATTTATGTGCTTCACTGCTGAGTCACTTTTTAACCACTTAAGGACCGCCTCTTGCACAAATACGTCGGCAGAATGGCACAGCTGGGCACAAGCACGTACCTGTACGTCCTCTTAAAGTGCCCAGTCGTGGGTCGTGGGCCCGCGACCCAGTCCGAAGCTCCGTGGCCGCAAGACCCGTGGACCCGATCGCCGCCGGAGTGCCGCGATCGGCCCTCTTAGCTGAAGAACAGGAAGAGCTGTGTGTAAACACAGCTTCCCTGTTTTTCACTGTAGCGCTGTCATTGATCGTCTGTTCCCTGATATAGGGAAAGGCGATCAATGAAGTCACATGTCCAGCCCCGCCCCCCTACAGAAGGAAACACATATGAGGTCACACTTAACTCCTTCAGCGCCCCCTAGTGTTTAACTCCCAAACTTCAATTGTCATTTTCACAGTAAACAATGCATTTTTATAGCATTTTTTGCTGTGAAAATGACAATGGTCCCAAAAATGTGTCAAAATTGTCCGATGTGTCCACCATAATGTCGCAGTCACAAAAAAAAACGCTGATCGCCGCCATTAGTAGTAAAAAAATAATAAAAATGCAATAAAACTATCCCCTATTTTGTAAACGCTATAAATTTTGCGCAAACCAATCGATAAACGCTTATTGCGATTTTTATTTTTTTACCAAAAATAGGTAGAAGAATACGTATTGGCCTAAACTGAAGAAAACGTTTTGTTTTATATATATTTTTGGGGGATATTTATTATAACAAAAAGTAAAAAATATTGCATTTTTTTTCAAAATTGTCGCTCTATTTTTGTTTATAGCGCAAAAAATAAAAACCGCAGAGGTGATCAAATACCACCAAAAGAAAGCCCTATTTGTGGGAAAAAAAGGACGCCAATTTTGTTTGGGAGCCACGTCACACGACCGCGCAATTGTCAGTTAAAGCGACGCAGTGCCAAATCGCAAAAACTGGCCAGGTCCTTTGCCTGCATTTTCATCTGGGTCTTAAGTGGTTAAGGACGTTGAATTAATTTTTCTTTTGGATCTTCATTTGCTCAAGACTTCGCACTTATTTGTGTATATTTATTACTAGGGTTGTCCCGATACCATTTTTTTTAGGACCGAGTACAAGTACCGATACTTTTTTTTCAAGTACTCGCCGATACCGAATACCGATACTTTTTTTTAAATGTGTCCCCCCCCCACATATTGCAGCCATGTCCCCCCCACATATTGCAGCCATGCCCCCCCCCACATATTGCAGCCATGTCCCCCCCCCCACATATTGCAGCCATGTCCCCCCCCCACATATTGCAGCCATGTCCCCCCCCCCACATATTGCAGCCATGTCCCCCCCCCCCACATGTCCCCCCCCCCATTGCAGCCATGTCCCCCCCCCCACACATGTCCCCCCCCCATTGCAGCCATGTCCCCCCCCCCCACATATTGCAGCCATGTCCCCCCCCCCACATATTGCAGCCATGTCCCCCCCCCCACATATTGCAGCCATGTCCCCCCCCCCCACATATTGCAGCCATGTCCCCCCCCCCCACATATTGCAGCCATGTCCCCCCCCCCACATATTGCCCCCCCCCCCCCACATATTGCAGCCATGTCCCCCCCCCCACATATTGCAGCCATGTCCCCCCCCCCCCCACATGTCCCCCCCCCCCATTGCAGCCATGTCCCCCCCCCCCCCCACATATTGCAGCCATGTCCCCCCCCCCCACATATTGCAGCCATGTCCCCCCCCCCCACATATTGCAGCCATGTCCCCCCCCCCCACATATTGCAGCCATGTCCCCCCCCCCCACATATTGCAGCCATGTCCCCCCCCCCCATATTGCACATGTCCCCCCCCCCCATTGCAGCCATGTCCCCCCCCCCCACATATTGCAGCCATGACCCCCCCCCCACATATTGCAGCCATGTCCCCCCCCCCCACATATTGCAGCCATGTCTCCCCCCCCCCCACATATTGCAGCCATGTCTCCCCCCCCCCCACATATTGCAGCCATGTCTCCCCCCCCCCACATATTGCAGCCATGTCTCCCCCCCCCCCACATATTGCAGCCATGTCTCCCCCCCCCCACATATTGCAGCCATGTCTCCCCCCCCCCACATATTGCAGCCATGTCCCCCCCCCCACATATTGCAGCCATGACCCCCCCCCCACATATTGCAGCCATGACCCCCCCCCCCCCCCACATATTGCACTCATGTCCCCCCCCACATATTGCAGCCATGTCCCCCCCCCCCACATATTGCAGCCATGTCCCCCCCCCACATATTGCAGCCATGTCCCCCCCCCCACATATTGCAGCCATGTCCCCCCCCCACATATTGCAGCCATGTCCCCCCCCCCACATATTGCAGCCATGTCTCCCCCCCCCCCACATATTGCAGCCATGTCTCCCCCCCCCCCACATATTGCAGCCATGTCTCCCCCCCCCCACATATTGCAGCCATGTCTCCCCCCCCCCCCATATTGCAGCCATGTCTCCCCCCCCCCACATATTGCAGCCATGTCTCCCCCCCCCCCACATATTGCAGCCATGTCTCCCCCCCCCACATATTGCAGCCATGTCTCCCCCCCCCCACATATTGCAGCCATGTCTCCCCCCCCCACATATTGCAGCCATGTCTCCCCCCCCCCCATATTGCAGCCGTGTCTCCCCCCCCCACATATTGCAGCCATGTCCCCCCCCCCCCACATATTGCAGCCATGTCCCCCCCCCCCAGCACATGTCCCCCCCCCCATTGCAGCCATGTCCCCCCCCCCACATATTGCAGCCATGTCCCCCCCCCCCACATGTCCCCCCCCCCCATTGCAGCCATGTCTCCCCCCCCCACATATTGCAGCCATGTCCCCCCCCCCCCACATATTGCAGCCATGTCTCCCCCCCCCCACATATTGCAGCCATGTCCCCCCCCCCCCCACATATTGCAGCCATGTCCCCCCCCCCCACATATTGCAGCCATGTCCCCCCCCCCCACATATTGCAGCCATGTCCCCCCCCCCCCCACAGCCATGTCCCCCCCCCCCACATATTGCAGCCATGTCCCCCCCCCCCCCCACATATTGCAGCCATGTCCCCCCCCCCCCACATATTGCAGCCATGTCCCCCCCCCCACATATTGCAGCCATGTCCCCCCCCCCCACATATTGCAGCCATGTCCCCCCCCCCCCACATATTGCAGCCATGTCCCCCCCCCCCACATATTGCAGCCATGTCTCCCCCCCCCCACATATTGCAGCCATGTCTCCCCCCCCCCCACATATTGCAGCCATGTCTCCCCCCCCCCCACATATTGCAGCCATGTCTCCCCCCCCCCCCCACATATTGCAGCCATGTCCCCCCCCCCCCCCATATTGCAGCCATGTCTCCCCCCCCCCACATATTGCAGCCATGTCTCCCCCCCCCCCACATGTCCCCCCCCCCCACATATTGCAGCCATGTCTCCCCCCCCCCCCACATATTGCAGCCATGTCTCCCCCCCCCACATATTGCAGCCATGTCTCCCCCCCCCCACATATTGCAGCCATGTCTCCCCCCCCCCCCCACATATTGCAGCCATGTCCCCCCCCCCCCATATTGCAGCCATGTCCCCCCCCCCACATATTGCAGCCATGTCTCCCCCCCCCCACATATTGCCCATGTCCCCCCCCCCACATATTGCAGCCATGTCCCCCCCCCCCCCACATGTCCCCCCCCCCCCATTGCAGCCATGTCCCCCCCCCCCCCCCACATATTGCAGCCATGTCTCCCCCCCCCCCACATATTGCAGCCATGTCTCCCCCCCCCCCACATATTGCAGCCATGTCTCCCCCCCCCCACATATTGCAGCCATGTCTCCCCCCCCCCCACATATTGCAGCCGTGTCTCCCCCCCCCACATATTGCAGCCATGTCTCCCCCCCCCACATATTGCAGCCGTGTCTCCCCCCCCCACATATTGCAGCCGTGTCCTCCCCCCCCCCACATATTGCAGCCGTGTCTCCCCCCCCCCACATATTGCAGCCGTGTCTCCCCCCCCCCACATATTGCAGCCGTGTCTCCCCCCCCCCCCACATATTGCAGCCATGTCTCTCCCCCCCCCACATATTGCAGCCATGTCTCCCCCCCCCCCCCACATATTGCAGCCATGTCTCCCCCCCCCCCCCCACATATTGCAGCCATGTCTCCCCCCCCCCCCACATATTGCAGCCATGTCTCCCCCCCCCCCACATATTGCAGCCATGTCCCCCCCCATATTGCAGCCATGTCCCCCCCCCCCCCCCCCCCATATTGCAGCCAGGAGATGGCAGTGAAAAAACATTAGAACTGCTGTTTTTTGCTACTTGTAATATAATGTAATATCCTGTAATGCCAACGGCCACCACAAGATGGCCACTAGATTCCTTCTGCAGACCTCAGCTTCCTTTTGTGAAGGCCGCAAAGCCGTTGCCTCAATTATCGGCTGGCCCGGATTTTGTCGAGGCCTGACTTATTAGTATCCATGTTGTGAAAAAGGTGTAGCTATTTTTCTATTCAGTAGATGGGTTTTCAGTTTTATTTTTGTACACCGTTTATTTCCTCCAGTGGTCATTGTCCAATAAACCCTTGTTTTTATCTCTATGGTGCGTCTTAGGAAAGGTAACATATCTAAGTATGGAAAATGGTCTTCATCAGCACCACTGTAACAACTTGTGGTTTCCTCCTTCAGCTCTTTTCTGTAGCAGCCATGTGGAAACCTCCAGCATGCGCTCAAATCATTTAATGAAAATAAATCAATATAGCATCAGAATACAATAGGGCCAATAAACTGTACTTGGTGCAACGCAAGGTACTGTGCCCTCTTTTTTCTGCATACAAAAAGATCCATGGTTTGATCATTTTACGTGTCCAAATGGCAGAGGAAACTGCTTTATACGCTAATAGTTCACGCCCACCCTAATATCCCCACTAAAAAAAAAAAGTGTGTCTTACTTAATCTTTTGTTTCTGCCCTTTTAATTTGGGATAAGGGCTTTGCAAACATTGTTCCACAATATCTTTTGCAAAACAATGCCTGAATACCACAGGCACTTTAGATCCCAGCCAACTGGTTACCGCTCACTAAAAGTAAAAGCTTTATTTGTTTCAAGGCCAATTAAAAAGTAAAGCACGCACAAAAGTACTTGCAGTTAAGCACGTTTTGACATGTCTTTAGTAAGAACATAACTGAATGCATCTAAATACAAACCGTTTTATACAATTTAAAAACATAATGTGCATTTAGAAATGTCCTATAATTGCACCTAACCGCAAGTATGTCATTGAACGTGCAAATAAGACCTTACGCTTGTGTAGCACAAATTAGTCTGTGCTACTCACATGTTTTTCTCTTTCGTTCTTCCACTCAGCAGCTCCAGTTTTTTCTGGAGTCCATGTACTCTGGATTATTTTTCCAAATTTTTTTTTTTTTCGCTTTTTTTTTTTTTTTGTTTTGTTCCTGCATTTTTTGATCCTGAGATCTACTATCAACTGCCGACTGGGTGACAGGCTGGATCTTGATCCTTGTAGTCCCCCCATGCTTGGCCATCGAGCATGTGCCGGCCCTCAGCTCAGCTCTGGGTCGTGCATGACATGCCCTGTTGCTCCAGGGGTTGCCGGGAAACTATATGTTCCAGGGCACACATATGACTGGTCTCTATGGCTTTGTCACAGTGTGTCTGGCCGACAGCTATGCCGTTTAGCGGACGTTGGTTCTGTCCGGAATGCCTTCAGCCGGTGTCGCAGGACAGGTAAGTAGTGGCCCCTGGCAAGGTGGTATGGCTGGTGCTTCCCTGGGGAGGTCGAATGAGGGTCCGCCCTGCTTTCCTCTCTCCCTTCCTCTCCCTCCTTCCCCATGCTGGGTGGCGGCTGTAAGGGGGGGGGGGTCCTCCTGGGGTTTCTGTCACTATTGGGGACCGTGTATTGTGAGGTGCTGTTGTTTTTGTTGGGGGAGCTGCTGTATGTGCTGGTCTGTGTCTTTCTGCTGTGTCACTGTGTTTTAAACACGTGTATGGCCGCCATTTTGCCGCAGACACGGTTTGCATAGGTCGGCGGCCATTTTCTTGTGGCCCGCATGCTGTTTTTTCCTGCATACGGTGGCCATTTTGGAAAGGTCTTGGCCTCTAGTGCCTGAAATAGCGCAGCAAAAGCCCGCAAATCACTTCCTGAGGGACAGCGCAGCGCAGCCAGCACTTCTCAGCGCTTCAGCTAACCCTGCAACCGGGTCGGGTGGTGAGTTCCCTGGGGGTCCCCTGCTCTCTATTTTGCAGCTGGGAGGGTGACCGGTGGGTGTCTGCCTTGCAGTATTAAGGAAGCATAAGCGGTGGGTCAACATGGAGTCTGAACCAGAGGCTTCTACCCCCAACCATGCCTGAGTTAACCCTTAGTGCCCCTGCCCCTGCGGTCTCTGTAGAGCCCATATGGCAGTCCCTTGAAGCCAGAAGGGGGGTAAAAAAAAACTCCCTGCTTCTGGGGATGGCTCTGACACGGAACCGGACCCTACTGCTGGCTCTGGTTCTGTCATGTCAGATGATGCAGGCTTAGCCCACACGGTCAGTGAGGATGACTCTGCTTTAGGGTCAGCGCTGATATGGCGTTTTGTTGGAGCTCTTATCACTGCGGTGGGGGATACTCAAAACCTTGAGGACGGCAGAGACATCAGAGATGGCGGTCCCTTTTGGGTTCCGCAAACCGCCTCGCACCGCAAAAGTGTTTCCTTGTGTTCCATACCTGGACAAAATATCATAACAAGAAATGGGATCGGCCGACATACTTGCGGTCCGGTATACTTTTGAGGAAGACTTTAAAAAAAAAGTCCTCTGTCAGTGTACCCCCCTTCTCAAGTCTACCACATTTCCTGTGGAAGGGGCTCCCACCTTTAAAGGATCAGTAAAGGAAAAAATGTTAATGCTAAATAGCTTTCTTTACAGCAGTCCTGCTTTCATGTCCTCCATGTCCGTTTTTGCTTAGAAGTTGCTATAATCCCTTGCTGAACTCCACACTTCCTGCTTGTCTGGCTCCTTATGAAAAAACTCATGGTAGCTTTTCATTGTGGCCCATGATCAAGAAGATGTGATTACTATGCGTCTAAAACTCCTCAGATTAATTTTAAAAACAAACACTGCCCTGTGTGTGTTTGTTTTTGTTCTGTGTGTCTCTGTACACACAGAACAAACTGAAACTAGTCTAAAAACGAAACTAAACTGCAGGCACATTATATGATTGATTTTTATCTGTTTTTAATCATTTTTAAAAGGAATCGGTTAACTATTATGTCTCTATACCCTGTAAACAGCCATTTCAGCAAAAACATTTTTTCCTTTACTACTCCTTTAAGGACCCCGCAGATAGGAGAGCTGAGGCTGTGGCCCGCTCCATGTTTACAGTTCAAGTCCCTGCTGCGGGAGCTGGAGGTGCATAATGCTCCTGAGCTCTGTGTGGACCTGGCTGACCAGTTGGTGCAGGGCCTGTAGTTTTATCTGTGAATTGGCCCTGGATACGCTCCCCTTGCTCTCCCGGGCCTCCACCTACGCGGTGGTACTATGCCTCCTTGTGTGGCTAAAGTGTTGGTCTGCAGACCAATCCTCTAAAAGGTCCTTAGAGGACTTACCCTTGAAGGGTGAAAGGCTTTTTGGGGCGTCCCTGGATGACATCATTATAGATGCTATAGGGGGTAAGAGCACTCTGCTCCCACAATCTGGGAAGGGTAAGGAGCCTCGTCATAAGCAGGGTTCCTCCTTTACAGCCCCTAAGCGTTTTTTTCCGCCCCCCAGGTGCGGCAGGGAAACGTTTTCCAGGGTGCTAAGGTGCCCGCTGTAGATCAAAAGCGCACCTGGTACCGCAAGCCCAACAAGCCTGTGGACAAGTCTGCTTCTGCATGTAGGTCTGCCCCCGCCAGACACTCAGGTGGGGTGCCGACTTTGCGGATGCGCGGCTCGTGGAGATTCCTCCTTTCCGACCGATGGGTTTGCGAGTTTCCTCGGGTACAAGATAGAGTTTCTCTCTTGTCCACCAAACAGATTTTTCCTTCCAACCTCCAGCTTCCTCCGGTACGCCAGGTGGCCCTGTCTGGTGCTGTTCAGGATCTGCTGGTCAAGGGAGTGATTGTACCGGTTTAAGGGTTTTTTAATCCAATTTGTAGTCCCCAAAATAAAGGAAGGGCTCCGTCCAATCCTGGACCTCAAGGCCCTTAACTCTTTTGTCAAAGTGCAAGGATTCAGGATGGAATTGTTCGCTCTGTAGTGGCGGCTCTCCATCAGGGGGACTTTATGGCTTTCTTAGATACTCAGCACGCGTACCTGCATATTCCCATATGTGCAAAACACAGAGGTTTCTGAGTTTTGCAGTCGAAGAGGACCATTTTCAGTTTGTGGCCCCCCCTTCCGCCTGGCTTCGGCACCACGAGTTTTCACAATGGTGCTTGCTCCGATTCTGGCCCTGCTAAGGCAGCGCGGAATCGCTATTGTGGGATACCTGGACGACCTTCTCCTGAGAGCTTCTTTAAGGTCAGAATTAGGAGAGGATGTGTCCATCACCTGCCAGCCCCTCCAAAAGATTCGGGTGGCTACTGAATGTCCAGAAGTCAATGTTGGTACCGTCTCAGCGACTGGAATACCATGGGTTGGTCCTGGATTCCTCAGAAGCGAGTTTTTCTCCTGGCGGAAAAAAAACTCCAGACACTGCAATCTGCGGTGCAGCGGTTAGCGACCCAGAAGTACTCGTCGCTTCGCTTTTGCAAGAGAATTCTGGGTGCCATGGTAGCCTCTTTCGCGGAGGTTCCGTATGTCCAATCTCACACTCGAGTGTTATAGAAAGAGATTCTGTCACGTTTGGACAAGCTCCCTTTGTCTCTGGATTACCAGATTTGGGTGAGTCTCCTGGTCAGGTCCTCCCTAGTGTGGTGTCTGACATCTCAGGTACTTCGGATCGGGAAATTATTTCTGCCGCGACGGATGCCAGCCTCTCCGGCTGGGGGCGTTTCTGGAGGGTCCAGTCAGCCCAGGGGTGCTGGACTCAGGTGGAGTTCAGTCTGCCAGTCAATGTCCTGGAGCTCTGGGCTATCAGGCTGCATCTCTCCAAGTGGTCTCTGGGTCTGCAGGACCGTTCGGTCAGGATCCAGTCCGACAACACCACGGCCGTGGCGTATGTCAACCATCAAGGGGGCACGCGGAGCTCGGCCGCAGTGGCGGAGGTTGCACACATCCTCCGGTGAGCCACAAGGTACGTTCTGACTCTGTCGGCCATGTACATTTCGGGGGTGCTGAATTGGCAAGCCGACTACCTAGGTCGCCAAACACTGGACCAGGGAAAAATGGTCGTGGCACCCAGAAGTGTTTCAGATTTGGCTTTAAACGGCATGGCTGTTAAGAGCTGTTTTTTGACAGTGACCATTGGCGACGCACTCCCTGGTGCGTATGTTCGTACAGGGGGTCAGGCATGTGGCCCCTCCTGTGCGTCCTCCACTGCCTCCGTGGGAGTTGAATTTGGTCCTCTCTCGGGAGATTCCTCTGTTGACTCTGTCCCAGAAGGTGGTCTTCCTAATAGCCATTCCTTCGGTCAGACAAGATTTTGATCTGGCGGCCTCGTCTTGCAAGGTTTTTTAACTTGGTCATCGACAAGGATAAGGTGGTGCTGCGGCCGCAGCCATCGTTCCTTTTCGAAGGTTGTTTCGGCTTTTCACATTAATGAGGACATTGTTTTACCTTCCTTATGTCCTCAACCGAAGAACTCGAAGGAGGCCACGTTACTTTCCTTGGACGTGGTGTGAGCCCTACGGGCGTACTTGTCTGCTACGGCTCAATTTTCGAAGATTGGACTCACTGTTCGTGTCAGTGACTGGTCCTAATCGGTCTCGTCGGCCTCCATTTTCAGGTGGAGCAGACAGGTCGTGCTCCAGGCCTATGCCCTAAAGGGGCGGGCGCCTCCCTTTCTGGTTATGGCGCATTCGACCAGAGCGATTGATACCGCTTGGGCTTTCCGCCATCAAGCGTCTGTTTTACAGGTGTGTAAGACAGCGACCTGGTCATCAACCCACACCTTTTCAAGTTTTACAAGGTGAATGTGAGTGCATCTGCGGATGCCTCTTTTGCCGCAAGGTTTTGCAGGCGGCTGCTTAACGTTGAAGTTCCTCTGTTGATGAACTCTGGTTTGTTTGGGTTGAAGCTTAATTTGCTGTGTTTTTTTTTTTTTCCCACCCCCTCAAATTTTTTGACACTTCTTGGGGACGTCCCTAAGGTCAATTGCTGCTGTGTCTGTCCATGAACGGAAGAGAAAATAGGATTTTTGTACTCACCGTGAAATCCATTTCCCTGAGTTCATGGACGGACACGGCACCCACCCCTCCTTTTTTTTGTACTGCTTGTTACGAACTGGAGCTGCTGAGTCAGAGAGTGGGTTTTACCCATGGGACCACACCCCCTGGGAGGATCTGTACTGAGGAAAGTGTTTTTAACACTTAGTTAGGGTTGTCCCGATACCACTTTTTTAGGACCGAGTACAAGTACCGATACTTTTTTTCATGTACTCGCCGATACCGAATACCGATACTTTTTTTTAAATGTCCCCTCCCCATAAATGCAGCCATGTCCCCCCACACAATATGCAGCCATGTCCCCCCACACAATATGCAGCCATGTCCCCCCACACAATATGCAGCCATGTCCCCCCACACAATATGCAGCCATGTCCCCCCACACAATATGCAGCCATGTCCCCCCACACATATGCAGCCATGTCCCCCATACCTAAATGATGATGCCGCCCCTGCCGCGTTAATCACCATGCGGCGAACTTTACAGGCACCTTTCCTTTGAATAGCTGCTTTCCCTGCCGCGCCGTGTAAAGGACACTCCCCCTTGCTCGGGATTGGACAGATCCGTCCAATCCCGAGCAAGGGGGAGTGTCTATACACGGCGCGGTGGGGAAAACAGCTATTCAAACTAAAGGTGCCTGTAATGTTTGCCGCACAGTGATTAACGCAGCAGCGGCGGCTTTGCGATATGCGGCGGCAGGCATCGGGGGCATTTGCGGGAGTACAAGTACTCCTGCAAATACTCGGTATCGGTCCCGATACCGATACTGGTATCCGTATCGGGACAACCATACTTAAAGTGCCGTTTTCTGCCTAGTCTCTCCTGGAAGGAAGGATATAATACCCTAAGGTCAATTGCTGCTGTGTCCGTCCATGAACTCAGAGAAATGGATTTTTACGGTGAGTACAAAAATCATATTTTTTCAGGTTTCAGCAGGTTATTACTGGTAGATTGGTATTGGGATGTGTAAGGCAGTGCTTATGTCTATATATTTACCTGTATAATATGAAGTGTGCTTACTCGTTTATTGCTTATGTTTTTAGGATTATTCATGAAGATGGATACTCGGAAGAGGAATGCAGGCAATACAAAGTGGTCGTCTACAGCAACACCATTCAGTCCATAGTAGCCATAGTGCGAGCCATGGGGAGGCTGAAGATTGATTTTGGAGATGTGGCTAGAGTTGTGAGAGTCCAAGTTTTTATCATGTTTTTTCCTTTTCTGTCATCATTGCTTTACATAAAGCACAACCCATCATTTATCTTGCATTCATTTTTTGCAAAATTTTTAGGATGATGCCCGGCAGCTGTTTACATTGGCCAGTACAGCAGAAGAGGGTGTTCTGTCTTCAGAACTTGCTGGAGTTATTAAGAGGTTGTGGAAGGATACGGGCGTACAGGCATGTTTCAATCGATCTCGGGAGTACCAGCTTAATGACTCCGCCTCATAGTAAGTGAGCAGTGTTGCATATTCATTTCAACCAATTATAAAAAAAAAAAAAATCGTACACTCCTATACCCACAGTTGATCCAGAGAAAGGCACAAAACAAAACAGCAAAGCATGATCCAATTTGCTACAGCAGGGGAAAAATTATTTCCCAAACCCCCGAGAGGCAATCCGATATTCCCTGGATCAACTTTACTAATAAGGCCTCCTGCGCACAGGGTGTTAGGAAAAACAAATTCACTACCAATGCCAGGAAAAAGCATCATTAAGAATGTTTTTTGCTTTTTTTAGCTTTTTGCATTGGTGTTTATGCACATTTAGCCACACTAACTTTTAGCAGTGTTTTTCTGCCTCTATTCAAAATCAATGGTTCCCTATAAGAGCCCATTGATTTGAATAGAAGTCACATCACAAGACGATCTGGAAAGGGGAACCCTCACCAAAATGAAAAATTAAAACTGCCGTGGGGTTCCTCCCCAAAACCATACCAGACCCTTATTCAAGCATGCAGGAAAGGGAGGGGGACGACGAGCGAGCGATCTTCCCCTCTCCTGGACCATACCAGGTCACATGCCCTCTCCATTATCATGCCCTTAACATAGGGGATGGCTGCTTTGGCTCTGCGCCCCCCCTCCACCCCCAAAGCACCTTGTCCCCATGTTGATGGGGTGAAAGGCTTCTTCCCCACATCCCTGGCTAGGGGGTGGAGGGGGTCTGCGGGCAGCTTATCGGAATCTGGAAGACCCCTTTAAGGAGGGGTCCCCCAGATCTCGGCCCCCCCGTCCTATGTAAATTAGTAAAGGGTACATTGTACCCTTACTCATTCACCCCAAAAACAGTGTAAAAGAAAAAAACAGTACACAGTGTTTTGACAAAGTACTTTATTAAAGTAGCTCCAATGTATCTTCTCCCTCCTGGCTTCTCCCCTCTCTGGTTCTTCTTTTTTCTCCGCTGATGTCTTCTTTCTTCGTTGTCTTCTTCCTCTGGTGGTTCTGCTGCCTCTGGTTCTTCTCCCTCTGATGTCTCAGTGCTAGCTCCCACTGTTGTGTTAGGTTTGGTGTTTGGAGCTAGCATCTGGAGAAGACATCACGGGAAGAAGACAATGGAGAGAAAAGACATTAGCGTAGAGGGAGAAGACACATTAAAACTGCTTTAATAAAGTACTTTGTCAAAAACCTGTGTACTGTTTATTTTAGTGTACCCCTTACTCATTCACATAGGGTGGGGGCCGGGATCTGGGGAACCCCCTCCTTAAAGGGAGCTTCCAGATTCAGATAAGCCTGTGTGCATGAGGCCTAAATGTTAGCACCCAGTCATATTATATACGTTTAAGAAATAATCCAGGCCTTTTTTAACCAGACCTTTTTTAACCCGGCCAGAACCAACTCTTGAGCGAGTCTATTCCACATTTTCACAGCTCTATTGTGAAGAAGCCTTTCAGAATTTGGAGATGAAATCTCTTTTCCTCCAGACGTAAAGTGTGCCGCTTTGTCCTCTCTGATGACCTTAAAGTGGAAGTCCACCCTAACACTTAAATTCTCTCCTGCAATCATTAATGTGAGCTAAGTTCAGCCTTATGCCTCAACATTTAAAAATCTCAGTTTTACTACCTTTTTATTTTGCAGTATCCAGTGCCATCACATGACTTCAGATCTACTTCCTTTTGAGTCTAAAAGCAGAGCCAGTGTGTGTGGTTACTGAAAGCTAGTGACATCACTTCCAGGGAGGGACACTGATTGGAGTGGTACCAAGTGCCCCCAAGTGCATAACTTTACATTTATCAACATTAAATCTCATTTGCCACTTAGTTGCCACATTAGTGCATTCCACTGCATACCTTGCTGCCATCTGCAAAGACAGAAATTGTACTTTTAATCCCAGACCCTATATCATTTATAAAGATATTAAAAAGTAAGGGTCCCAGCACTAAACCTTGGGGGGGGGGGGGGCGCACACCACTGATAACCTTAGACCATTCAGAGTAAGAATCATTAACCACTACTCTCTCTGAATTCTGTCTTTTAGGCAGTTTTCTATCCCATTTAGATTTTTCCAAGGCTGTAGACGTTACCTTACACATGAGCCGTGTGTGAGGGAACTGTGTCGAACACTTCAAAATCCAAGTATACCACGTCCACTGCCACCCCTCTGTCCAAGGTTTTAATTACCTCCTCAGAAAACTAAATCTGGATTGCTTGACAACTTCTGTCTTCCATGAATCCATGCCATTTGTTGCTTAAAATATTTTTTTCCAGCAAGTAGTCATCTTATGGGTCTTTTTATTAAACTTTACAGTATGATCCAGACTATATAAGTTAAACTGAAAGGTCTATAGTTATTTGGTAAAGACTTTGATCTCTTTTTAAATATGGGCACCATATTGGCACTGCGCCGATCTAGTGGTAACACTCAAATCACTGAGTCCCTAAAAATTAGAAACCAAGGCTCATGCTAAGTGGGTAGTACTAGTAGATTCATATTGAGTACCAGGTTTTTATGGTGAGTAATAGGACCTGGTTTATGGTTGGATGTCAAGCAACTTATGTCTAAAGATGGTTTACTTACTAGCCACTCACTTCAGTTGCACACTGCTTCGTCCCCTCTGTACCTATTTCAGGTAACAGATCCACAAAAATCTTACTGGATAGATTAAACTTAAATGTATACTAATACATAGGTTTTACAGTTTCTTCATTTTTTTCCCATATTAGTATCTGATTTAGCATGCCCCCTTATACCTCTGGAGCCGTAGATCACTAATATGTTCTGTAGCTCAAATCACAGTTGGTGAAAATTGACTGTTACCTGTGATCTGTTTGTGGAAAAGAATAGGGCAGAGCTGAATCTGCTTTGCTTCCACGCCAATTCAGTAGGATCAATACTTTTTGCATCATCGACCTGGGAAAGTATGCAAATAAGGAGCTTTGCTCAGATTTTTACTGCTGAATACTTGTTTTATGTCAGCATTAAAACCAGAGATGGCAAGGTAGCATTTTACAATGTAAGTTGGATTGGCAGTCTTCATTTTTCACTTTAAATATAGAACTAAGGGGAAACTTTTTTTATTAACTTTATATAGAGTAATATAGGGTTATGACCCATTAGTGGGGATTTGGAGAGGTTTTCCATCACTTCCTGACCTATAGTGAAAACAGGAAGACCCCTTTTGCACTGGGGCCGTGTTGGTGCTAAAGCGCCGCTCGTCTTGGAGGCGCTGTTTAAGCGGTGCTTATTGGCCGCTAGTGGAGCTTCATATCGCAAACCTGTGGAATTTTCCAGTTGTCACCCTAGGTTCACACCGAGTGTAGGAATGACTTTGCGCAAGTTCATTCCCGATTTCAGCGACATTTGAGTGGGTTTGTGCACAGATGTCAATGGAAATTGCACCCCGAAACCGACAAAGTAGTACAGAAACTACTTTTAGAAACCAGTGCGGCGCTGCACCAATTAGGACGGTGCAATTGCCGCCGATTTGACATGTCAAATCGCACCAATGTGAACCAGGGCTCAAGCAGAGAAAACCTAAAGTTCAGTGTTTGGTAATGGCCCAGGCCACTTTTTTTTTTTATGTAACCCTTTATGTATGATTTCTTTTTAAAGCTACCTGAATGATCTGGATAGGATCTCGGAGCCCAGCTATGTTCCCACTCAGCAAGATGTGCTGCGAACACGAGTCAAAACAACGGGTATTGTGGAGACACATTTCACTTTCAAAGACCTTTACTTTAAGTAAGTAATTGTTTGTATTTTCTGAAGGGAGTTGTTGATCCCTAATGCTGTTTAGTTTGATATACTAATACTATCACCAGCCTCTTGTACTGTAAAATACACTCTTGGTCCACTTTTTACTT
Organism: Rana kukunoris; assembly: GCA_029574335.1. Classification (NCBI taxonomy): domain Eukaryota; kingdom Metazoa; phylum Chordata; class Amphibia; order Anura; family Ranidae; genus Rana; species Rana kukunoris. The sequence goes on along the minus strand of CM056050.1, from coordinate 417,581,732 downwards.
GCCTATTTAGGGCTCATTAACTGTTCCTTCCTCCTTTTAAAGCTGCCATCGAGAGTGTCAACTAGTGTTGGATCTTAGAGGAAGCAGTGGTGTCATGTGTTTTGTCATGTGACCGTGCTTGTTTTCATTTGCCAATTTCCACACTTCATTATACTTCCTCATAGCAGAAAAACACAGTGGGGAGAATTTATCATTAGGCCTCATGCACACTGGACATTAAAATAACGTTATAAAAATGCTATTTTATAATGTTATTTTTCAAACTTTTTCCAATATTGTTTTTTTAGTGTTCATTTTTCTTTCACCAGATCAAAAAGTTAAACGCTGGTGAGCCGTGTTTTATCAGAGTTTTTTGATTATATATATATATATATATATGTATATGTTTGCTTGATTTAATTTCTTTGGTGAAGCCATTTAATTTCATCCCCAAATATTTTATTTCTCTGTCTCTCCATGGAAATGGGAGTTATTGTTTTAAAATGTTTGCATCCTTTACTTTTCATATTAATTTAGTATCTAGATAAGATTAGGCATCATAATACGGGGGTTAGTAATATAAAATTATACATAATCTGCGAATGCAGCTAGCTTATGCTCTTCTTCTCCCACCCTAAAGCCCCCTATATCCGTATCCACCCCCTTACCATTTCCAGAAGTGGTTACAGCGCTAATACGAACAAGAGCAGAGCAGGGGGCAACCCTTTCTAATCCTATTTCTCATCTCAAGGGGGGTTGATAATCCATTAACTCTTGCCATTGCCCTAGGCCCTTTAAATAATGTTTGTATCCACTGCATCTTTCTAGAGCCTATGCCCATGCTCTCCAGTGTGTTCATCATGAATCCCCAGCCTACCCTGTCAAAAGCTTTTTTAGCCTCTCTGATTTTCTGAAGGAGCAGGAGTGTTCTCACTCCATTATCCCACCCCTCACTGCTTGGAACAAACCCAACCTGATCCGGATGCACCAGCTCCGCCATAAATTATTTTAATTCTTGTTGCTAAGATTTTTGCGAATAATTTTGTATCTGCGTTCAGGAGTGATATTGGTCTATAATTAGAGCATTTTAAGTCATCTTTACCTTCTTTTACAATAAAGCTTCCTTATTCATCTCGAGTCAGAATTTCTTTGAACCTGTTTTATATCCATCTGAGCCAGGGCTTTTTCCCAATGCGGATTATTTTAGTGCGTGACTAATTTCCTCTTCTGTTATGTGCCTTTGAAGGGGTAGCGCTCTTTCTTCTGTTATCCGGGGGATCCTAGCTTTCATTAAATATTCTTTTATCCTTTTTTTTTATTTATTTTTGCCCCTCTTCCCCTAGTCCACTCTGTTTTACTGAGTATAATTTTTATAAAACTCACAAAATACCCTTGCTATATATTTTGTGTTATGGACCATTTCTCCCTTTTTATTTTGTATTTTATCTATAAAGTTCACAGATTTTTTTTTTTTCTTAACATCCTTACTAGGCACCTGCTATTCTTGTTTCCCCATTGGTATCTTTCCTTAGCAATCTTATTGTAGGTTTTCCTTATTTCATATTATAACAGTTCCTTCAGCTCATCCCTTTTTTATTACTAACACTTGTAATAGTTTCTGTTCTTGTCCTCCCCCTTTTCGTTATCATACACCACAGGACACAGCCTTAAATCATTACATAATGGGTTGTATGGTCACCAGAGGTGATTTGACACCAATTGAAGACAGTTCCCCTCCATATAACCCCTCTCATAAGGGAAGTACCTTGTTTTTTTTCACCAGTCTCTAAGGTGTTGGACGCAAGGAAAATGTGCTAAAGAAAGCTCTGCCTAAGAAGCCCTATGAGGGTAGAGAGATACACTGTGGGTCCATCCAAGAAGCTTAATTATATTACGCCAAAACTGTATGGAATCCGGGCCTCATGGACGAGGTGTCGTCTGTAATGTCTCTCTCTGGACTACTGGGGTCCAGCACTTTCGCTCTATATGCTAAATGTACTGGTAAGAGTCTTTTACAGGGCCCAGGGAAGAGGGCTCCTTTAAGTAGGAACCCATACCCCTGAATGTTGGCACGCAGACCCCGCCGAGATGGTGAAAGTTTGGTATCTACCTGGCAGAGAACGTGCGGCGGGGACAAGGTGAGTTAGAAAAAAGTCCTAGGTTTTAAACTTTAGTGACTTTTCCTATTTTGAGTGGGTGTAATTTTTTAAGCCACTACTGGAGGGAGTAAAGAGCTGAGTTTTCACTCACCAAACTTCCAAAGCAGTGTCAGTCCAAACGACAAGCACACTCCTTTCGTTGCAAGCTCTGCATTGCCCTCCTCCCTCTTCCACAGAAAGCAGAAGGATCTCCAAATGCAGGAGAATGCCACGAACCGCACAGGGGTGGGGAGGATGCCCCCAGGAAGTGTGCATGGGGCGCATGCTTAATGATGATCTCGTGGGGGAGGGGGGATGGGCCTGAATAGGGGCACGCTTTTAATGGCGGTCAGACAGGAAGAAACAAACCTCACATGTCTAGAGCTTCCCTGTAAGAGACACAGCAGTGTTTTAAGGGAATGCAACATCTCCATGTGGTTGGCTGAGCACTCCCAAAGGATAAGACACCCACTCTGGCATGAAGACAAGCGTTTTGCTCCTCCTAGGAAATTTGCTTTATCCTATGGAGAAGTTTACCAAGAAGTGGAGTCTGCCTCTTCTGTGGATGCAGCGATTTTCTTCTGTAAACAAAAGCCTAACTTGTCCGGTGGACAATGCCTAGGGCCTTATGTTTTACAGTGGATGCCATTAGAGATTCTATCCAACAGGCATCCCGCCTCACGCTGCAGCTGGTGCTTATGTGCAGAATTCTTTGGCTAAAGCATTGGTCAGCAGAAGCTCCATGCAAAAAGCTTTTGACCAGCTTCCCCTTCCATGGCGAACACCTCTTTGGGGGAGACTTGGAAAAATATATCAAAAAGATACCTAGGATACAAACTGGAATATCGAAATCACAGCTCCTCAATTACGAAGTTCAAGGCTCTCCAAAGATCTACTAAAAGAGTGTTCTTCTTCAAAGGATTGGATCACTTGCTGTCCCAAGGGGTAATCACAGAAGTACCCCTAAAGGAGCAAGGTTCAGGTTTTGATTCAAACCTCTGTGATTCCAAAACCAAATGGATATAAGATCTCTAAATCAGTTTCTGAACATTCGCCATTTCCAAACGGAAACTTTTCGATAAGCGGTCGCCTCACTACAAGGCGGAGAATTCATGGCGTCGATAGACATCAAGGACACATATTTACATGTGCCTATCCATCCCGCACACCAAAGATTTTTAAGGTTTGCGGTAGAACATCGCCACTTCCAGTTTGTTGCGCTCTGCCTTTTGGGGTGGCTACTGCCCCCCGGGTATTTACAAAGGTACTAGCCCCTCTGTTGGAAAATCTAAGGGTACAGGGCATAGCAGTAATGGCCTATCTAGACGATCTACTTGTGATAGATCAGTCAGTGGTTTCCACAATAAAATACCTGGAACAGTTAAAATGGACTGTAAATCTACAAAAATCCTCTCTACAAGCCCAAAAAGGGTAGAGTATTTGGGCATGATCATAGACACAGCCCAAGGCAGGGTATTCCTGCCAGAACCAAAGCTCAAGTCACTAAAGGACCTGATCCAGAAGGTCAAGGCAAAGAAAAAGCCATCTATTCGCCTTTGCATGAGGTATACTAGGGAAGATGGTGGCCTCCTTTGAGGCTATCCCTTACGCCCAGTTTCACGTGAGACTAGTTCAAGGCAGTATCTTGGCTTCCTGGAATAGGAAGATCCAAGCTCTGGATCTACCCGTGCGCTTGTCTCCACAAGTGCTCCAAAGCTTCAGTTGGTGGCTAAAAATCAAGAACTTGCGGAAAGGAAGATCCTTTCTCTGTCACCTGGAATGTGGTATTTACGGATGCCAGCCTAAAGGGCTGGGGAGCGGAGTTAGAAGAAGCTTTAGCCCAGGGAACCTGGGCCAAGACCGAAAGGAACCTGCCCATCAACATACTGAAGTTGCGGGCAGTATTCTCGGCCCTCAGAACCTGGGCACACAGGTTACAGGGCCACCCGGTGCAGATTCAATCCGACAATGCTACTGCAGTAGCTTACATCAGTCACCCGCATTCAGGGCACCCAGAAAGAGGTGAATTGATTTTGGCACGGGCAGAAGAATATGTTCCTTCTCTCTCTGCATTCTTCATTCCAGGGGTAGAAAACTGGCAAGCGGACTATCTGAGTCGCTAGCAACTACTACCAGAAGAGTGGTCTCTCCAGCCCAATATCTTTCAGGCCATATACCAGAAATGGGGGGACCCCGGATGTAGACCTGCTAGCCTCCAGGTTCAACAGGAAGTTGGACAACTTTGTGTCCAGGACAAGAGATCCCCCTAGCCTATGGATCGGATGCTATAATAATTCTGTGGAATCAGTACTCCCGCAAATACTCGGTATCGGTCCCGATACCGATACTGGTATCGGGACAACCCTATTTGATACAATTCTGGAAAAAGCAGGTCCTTCCCAGGTTTTGGAATTGGGAGTGTGGCAGAGTCGACGATGTTGGCATATAACACCTGCAATGGGGACCTCTTGGAATTGATTGTAGAATTCCAGGAAAAGGCCATCAGACCCAGGTGCCTTAGAGGACAGGAGATGCGCCTGTGCCATGCAATGCAATCTGTGGTGATGGGTGCCTCCAGCCTGTCAGTTTGAGAGTGGGGAAGTTAATGTCCTGAAGGAATAGTCAGTTCCTCCTGGGAGTGACTAGCAGTAAAGGTCAAAGTAGAACCGCTTAAACTTGTCCGCCACCTGGACCGGGTCTGTGATCTTGGCTCCAGACGCCGATTGAAGCTGGATCGTCACTGGGGGCCTATGATCCAGGTAAGCCATATATGCAAGCATGTTGCCCGCACGTTCGCTGTGTTCAAAGACTTGTTGCTTACTAAAAAAGATACTATCACAAACGCCGGTCTAGGGGGGGCGGGACCTTGTTACACAGCGTGCTGAACACAGACAGCTTCATGACACACAGCAGGACATCCCTGCTGTGTGTGCGATAAAACAAGACGAGGAGGAGAGAGAGGAAGGGAGGGGCGCGATGCAGCCTCCTCAGCTGAAAGACGCACCAGGGCAGTCCGATCCTGGCCCTGTGTTTCCTCTGGCTGACAGTTTCCTGCCTGATCGATTCAGCCAGGAAACGATCAGCCCTGGTCCACCCCTGCTCCTCACTCGCCATGAATGCAATTCCACTCGCAAATTGCGAGCATTTGAGTGGAATTTTTGAGGGCTGACTAAGGGATTCGGTCATTTCAACCATGTTGAGGGCACGGAAACCATCTTCCCGCAAGAGCTACCATCGCACTTGGAAGGCCTACATCTCTGTGTGAAGAGATGGAGTGGTGTTCACGGGCATATTCGGTTTCCAGGGTCCTGCTGTTTTTACTGCGTGGAGTGGATCAGAAACTTGCCTTAAGTACCATTAAGGGACAGATTTTAGCCTTGGCTGTTTTCTTTCAACGTCCCCTGGCGACCCATTAACTGGTGGGTTTGTTTTGGACAGGGGGTTTGACATGTGATTTTCCCCCAATTAGACCTCCGCTTCCTCCATGGGATTTGAATCTGGTGCTCTTGGCTCTTCAGGAACCTCTCTTTGAGAACATCAGAGAAATTCCTCTCTTGACACGGTTTTAGAAGGTGGCCTTTCTAGTGGCCATTATTACATCTGTCAGATGTGTTTCTGAGTTGGCGGCCTTTTCTTGCAAGTCACCATACTTGGTCCTCCATAAGGATAAAGCGGTGCTACGCCCGCAACCTTCTTTTCTTCTGAAGGTATTTTCAGCTTTTCAAATGAATGAGGACATGTTCTTCCTTCCTTGTGTCCTCAACCGTCGTATCCCAAAGAGACTGCACTACATACTTTGGACATGGTACGTGCTCTACGGGTGTAACTGTCTGCTACGGCTCCGTTCCGAAGGTCAGACTTGGTTTGTAGCGGTGTCTGCTCCGCAGAAGGGCCTAGCGGTCTCGTCGGCCACCATTTCTAGGTGGATTAGGCAGACTGTCATTCAGGCCTATGCGTCTCCCTTTTCTATCACGGCACATTCGACCAGGGCAATTGGTGCCTCCTGGGCTTTCCGACATCAAGTATCTGTCTCACAGGTGTGTAAGGCGGCGACCTGGTCGTCTGTTCACACTTTTCTCAAAGTTTTTCAAGGTTGATGCGAGTGCATCAGTCGAATGCTTCCTTTGGCCGCAAGGTTTTGCAGGCGGCTGTTTGAGGTTGCAACTCCTCCGTTGAGCTCTGTTTGTCTGGGGTGAAGTTAAGTCATCTTTTTATTACTGTTCCTACCCCTCATTTTTTTCTGACACTGCTTGGGGACGTCCTAAATGTCAAGATTTAAGGAGCTTTGTCCGTCCATGGACGAAAAGAGAACATTTTTTGTACTCACCGTAAAATCCTTTTCTCTGTCGTCCATGGACGGACAAATCGCCCACCCCTCCTTTTTAAGTTTGTACTGCTTTTTGACAAACTGAGCTGCATGCTGCAGGGTGCGTGGTTATGACCAGAGTGACTGCCCCCTGGGCGGGGCTGTTCAACTCAGTTACATGTTTTAACATGTTCTGCCTAGTCATCTATGAACAGGAACATAACCCACATGTCAAGATTTAAGGAGCTGTGTCCGTCCATGGATGACAGAGAAAAGGATTTTAAGGTGAGTACAAAAAATCCTATTTTTATGGAAGATGAGGGAGTAAAGTACACTTAGTGTGTAAAATTTTAAAGTTTTAGGCCCACTGCACACGAGAAGCAAATGCAAACACTTGTAAACTCAAGTTTTCAAACGCAAAAACCGGCGTTTAAAACGCCCGTTTTTGCAGCGAATCTCACAGCGTTTTGCTGCGTTTAGCTGCGTTTTACCGCGTTTTACCGCGTTTGTGGCTATCAGCGTTCAGAACCACTGACATTGTAGACCCTCCCAGCAAATATATTTAACTATTTCTGCAATTTTCAACAGAGAGCAGCAGCAGCAGCAGAGAGAGCACTTGCATACATTCATTATTCTCCTTTGTGAAATGGATCCCATAATGAATATATGCCAAGAAATTGTCCTTACGTTGCTCTTGACGAGGCTTCAAAGCCGTCGCAAACTATGCGAACGACCTGTTCGCAGAGCTCGTCGTCGCTATTGGACCCATCCATTTTTCAAAATTTCGAAGTTTTTACATTTCAAATTTTTTACATTTCGAATTTTTTACATGAAATGTACATTTTGAATTTTTACAATTTAAAATTGTCAATTTTCGAATTTTCAGATTTCGCATTTTGAAAATTTTGCATTTTGAAAATGTTGCATTTTGAAAATTTTGCATTTTGAAAATTTAGCATTTTGAAAATTTTGCATTTTGAAAATTTTGCATTTTGAAAATTTTGCATTTTGAAAATTTTGCATTTTGAAAATTTTGCATTTTGAAAATTTCGCATTTTGAAAATTTCGCATTTTGAAAATTTCGCATTTTGAAAATTTCGCATTTTGAAAATTTCGCATTTTTAAAAATGTGAAAATTCGAAATTGTGAAAATTCGAAATCTGAAAATTCGAAATTTGGAATTTTTAATTTTCAATTTTTTTCTAAATTTCGAATTTTTAAAATTTCTGATTTTCTAATTTTCAGATTTCGAATTTTTCTAAATCTCGAATTTTGAAATTTGGCATTTTCAAATTTCGAATTTTCAGATTTTGAATTTTTAAAATTTCAGGTAAAGGACCTTGCCCCTTTTTGCGATTCGGCACTGCGTCGTTTTAACAGACAATTGCGCAGTCGTGCGACTTGGCTCCCAAACAAAATTGGCGTCCTTTTTTCCCCACAAATAGAGCTTTCTTTTGGTGGTATTTTTTTTTCCTCGGTTTAGGCCGATACGTATTCTTCTACGTATTTTTGGTAAAAAAAATCGCAATAAGCGTTTATCGGTTGGTTTTCGCAAAATGTATAGCGTTTACAAAATACGGGATAGTTTTATTGCATTTTTATAAAAAAAAAAATTGTACTACTAATAGCGGTGATCGGCGATTTTTTTCGTGACTGCGACATTATGGCAGACACTTCGGACAATTTTGACACATTTTTGGGACAATTGTCATTTTCACAGCAAAAAATGCATTTAAATTGCATTTAAATGTCTACCTCTTCTGAATTAAGGGTTTGACTGTGGTGATAGGGCTCACATAAAGTGACCCTTTTGATCTCCTGTTTCCTCTTCCTGTTTTCTGACTGCCGTTCAAACCATGCTGTCTCACTGGCGTTACTCAGGGCATTGACTTAGGTGCCCAAATGGGGCGCTCATTGTTTTCCTTCCCTGTGTGAGGATTTTACTTCTAGGCAGACAGAAGGCGTGGGCAGCCTTATCTAGGCAAACTTTGAGACCTAAACACCTGAGAATGCTAAAATCTTCCCCAATCCTCTGAAATGTTAAAGAATTAGAAGGTGGAAATGGCCTAACTGACTGTGACCCCTTTTCTGAAGAATAGGTTAAAAAGTGGGCTTTCTCTGTGGAGTCACCTCAACAAGGTGACTTATTTTGTTGCAGGTTCCACTTTTTAAAGCGGTTGTAAACTTAAAAAAAAAAACAGGTAAGGTAAAGGCATAATGTGCTAGTATGCTAGTCCCCTTAACTCCTTGCTGACCGTTCTATAGCCATATAATGACTACCGCATGGTCAGACATTTTCGGGCATCCATTGACGTCCTCCCAGAACCCTGTTGTGCGCCCAATGGAATTGAGGTGAAGGGCCAATCGCAGCTGATCACATGTAAACAAATACTGTTTATCAGCATTTCCTTTCCTCAGCGCTGTCACTGTCTGAGGAAAGGAACGTTTTTTTGCTCAGCAAAAAATAAAAAACCCAATGGAGATTAAATGCCACCAAAAAAAGCTCTATCTGTCTCAAATATAATTCATAAAAATGTCATATACTGTGTGTTGCATGACCATACTAAAAGCTGAAAATTGGTAAGGTCAGGAAGGAGGTGAAAGTGCCCAATAGGCAAGTGGTTAAACTATAAAAAGTGTATCAAGTGTGCATTTTTAATGCCAGGGGTTTTGTTTCCCTTCACCTGATTACTACTCCAATTCACATTGGGTTATATGGAGGCAGTATCAACAGTATCCCATTGCATAAAACCATTTATTCTGTTAAAAATATATAATTTATATTATATCATCAGAATAATATGCTGCTCTCCACCATGCATGCTGTGTTATATTAAGACACAGTGAGCCTTGGAACAGCACACTTGCCAGCTAGCCTACAAAAAAATAACAAACCACAGTGACAACAACATTTTGCATTACAAACAGACGTTTTAGTTGCACAACATTTGCAAATATATGTGGAAGCTGCACTGCCTTCTTGCTGATAACGATTACCAGTACTTTTTTTAATGTTGTGTGACAGTGGCACTAATATTCAGCACTGATGGGTGGCTCTGATGAGGCGTGTCAGATTTTTTTTTTTTTTACCATGCTTTCTTTTTTTTGGGGGGGGGGGGCAGTCTTTTTTTTTTTTTATTATTATTATTATTATAATTTTAACGCCTTTTAAATATTATTTTATTTTTAACCCTGTTGGAGGGAGGGGGGGGCTTTAGTGAGATATTGGGCATCTAAACAGACCCCTGACATCTCCCCAGTGAGACAGGGAGAGGAACTAAGGTCACAATTTCCCCAGTCCCTTTCTCTGCAGCCTCAGCTGAAGTAAAAATAATTGGAGAGGAGACGAAGCCTCCTCTCTATTCATAAACGGAAGCATTGTAAACGCAGGTTACGATTTTTCAGTTGCGAATTGAAAGTCGTGATCATTTAGAAAACTACAGATTTACCGACTCCTTCCTCCATCCTGACAGATCTGCGATGGGGGCCAGAGGAGGAGAGAGGGGGAGGACAACAAAGACAGGGCGGAGGTCACCGCTGAGAGGGAGGAGGAGCCAGGGACCTGGAGAGAGGGAAGAGGACGTTGGGGATGCGGAGAGGAGGAGGACAGTGCAGCGTTGAGGGCAGTTAAAAGCACCGATCTCCCTGTATATTTTTCAATAAAGTACCTAACAGCCGTGGGAAGAAGAGGAGGAGAAGCCGCTGTCAGAAAAGCTATACAGGGAGATCGGTACTTTTAACTGCCCCCACCGGCGCCCCAATCACCTGTGAGGCTGCCAGGCTACAACCGGTATTGGTTTAGGCATCTGAGCATTTGCATAAGTACAGATACTTGTGCAAATGCTTGGTATCGGCACAGATACTAGTATCGGTGCATCCCTAGAATAAATTAAAGGGTTTTTTTTTAGTTTTTTTTTTAATAACAAACATATCGTAGTTGCCTCCACTGTGCAGTTTGTTTTGCACAGAGTGGCCCCAATCCTCGTCTTCTGGGGTTCCCTAATGGTGCACCCAGCTCCTCCCTGCACTGGGAAACCACCTAGGAGAAGTGTTCTCCCTGGCGCGCTCCTGAGTCCAGCATTTGCGTCCATAGAAACAGAATGACAGACTCTGCCCTGGTGCCCGTGTCATTGGATTTGATGGCTGCGCTGTTAGCTATTGGCTGCGCTGCTATTAATCTATCTAATCAAGAGCCGAGACAACGGGCAGAGATGGTGAACGTGTCTCCGGAGTGGGAATTACAGGGCTCAGGTGAGTAAAACACGGAGGCTGACATTTTTTTCACCTTAATGCATAGGATACATTGAGGTGAAAAAACACAACCCCTTTAAAGCATAAATGAAGGCAAAATTTTATTTTATTTTACATTTTTGGGTGAAGATGTATTAGAATACCTGTCATGTTTCTGTTGTCTGTCACCCTGTTGAGGAGTCACCCTCATAATTTTGTCCTGTTTAAAAGAGAAGTATGGGAATCATGTTTTTTTATTTTTATGAAGGTGGATGCAGACTGAGAACCGAGTGATAAAACGCGCCAATCGCTTGGTTCTCACACACTTTCCTAAGCAGAGAGCTGGTGACTAGAGATGGGCAAACAGTTTGAGATGAGCAAAAGTTTGGCCCAAATTTCACGTTTGTCTGTTTGGCAAACATCCACATTTGCGGGTAGCTCAGCAAGATGTTTGCTTGCCCGCTGAGCACTGCACATCACAGTGCATTCTAGGGCCCTAATTGGATGAAGTCAGGTGCAAGGCTTTGCCATTTAAGTGTTAGTGCAGTCCAATGTTTAACACAGCTTTACATAACATTTAGTGCTGTATACCTTTATTTTTTTGCATGTTTTTTTATTTATTTTTGTCGCCTGCCTGCCCCCCTTCTTTAAAGTGTCAGCCGCAGTATTTTCTGACTGCGACGCTGGTGTTCCCCCTTTTTTTGTATTTTATTTATCGTTTTTACTTTTCTGTCAGTGTGAGCCTCAATTTAAAGTGCACTGAACAGCAAACTTTCCAATGCCGATATGAGGGAGCCAACAGCGTCTGTGTCCAGACAAGGTTTGATGTGGTCAATTCTTGGGCAGAACACTCTTGTCTCCATTTAGTGATGGTACCTGTGCTATCCAGCCACCGCCTGTAGAGAAGGTGGTGGACAGGCTTACTAAACCATCCTCATTCTCTTTGATCCAAGCTGGCGCTAGTGCGGAGTCCACCGCAACTTCTAAAGCAGATTTTTCTGCCTCCTTGTCTACAGCTACTCCTCCCATAACCCCAGCATCATGCATGGAGGAGTTGGCTAAATTGTTTATGGTTGAAAATATATTTATTGGTCTTTTCGCACATTATACATAAAACATGAGGAGTCACAACCTGAAAGCAGTCACAGGTGCGCTTGTGTACAGTCAGCTAAATGGCTATCGCCCACAGCAGGACTCTCATCAACATGTAAAACAATACGAATATCAGTGACTGCAACATGAAACACAAATTGGATACAACCGCAAGGGCCTCTTGGGTCTTCGCAAGATTGCAACCAAGATTGCAGGGAGGGAAATAAGACCAAAAGAAAAAACGCCACACAAAAAAAAAAATGAATAAAAATGGGATGTCAAAAATCTAGAATGGGAAGAGGCAGGAAAAGAAGGGAAAAGAGGGGAAAAAGGAAAGATAAGTAAGTGTGAGGGGAACAGAAAGAATAGTATGAGCTGCTCAGAAGACAATTAAAGAAAGGTAATAAAAGGCGTACAGGGAGGGAGAACCTGGGGTACAAACCCAGCCCATCCTAGAGCAAAGGGACAAGCAGAAATGATCATGTCGGGGTTGACAACATGTTCGCAAGAGTATCAGAAGAGGAGAAGCTGAGCCAGATGATCCACAGCAGTTTATATTTATCAAAGGTGTCGTTATTAAGGGCCAACATCTCCTCCATTCTCATAGTGTCGTTCATAATCGAAACCCAATGTAACAAGGGAGCTTTCTAGCTAATGACATAAAAAAATGAAGGAGACTCCGCTTCTGTGAAGTAACCGATCCTGGCAGTATGGAGAGAAGAGCAATCTTAGGAGAGGGGACCAATAACTCACTGTAAGTTTTGTTGTAGCATTCAAATACCTGAGTCCAGAAGGGGCGGATCCTCTCAGATTCCCACCAGACATGTAGGTAGGTCCCTGTAGCAGCAGAAAATCGCCAGCAAGATGCTGGGGTGGTCGGAAAAATTTTGTGCAACGTGTAGGGCAGGGCTCAAAATTTCAAGCCCTGAGCTACTAGCCAGGCCTCAAGAGTTACTCGCCACCAGTTGCCCCACCTAATTCATACACTGCCCTGTGCTTAATTGCACCCGTAAAAACGCCCTTGTGGGGCCTCATGGAATGACACTGTTAAATGTTAAATGTTTTATGCAGAATCAAGTTACTCAATTAAATATTACCAACAACAACTTTAACAAAATGGGACAGGGCACTGTGGGCAGACCAGAGGGACAGGGCACTAGAACTGGGTTTCTTCCCCATTCTCTTGCTGTCTCCTCTGCAACTCCCATCCATCCTCTCTCTCTCTCTCCCTCTCCTATTCATCTTATCATCAGGAGCCTGTGTGTGCGGCTCCACGCTTGCATGTCCCCACTTCCCCCCTTTATTCAGGCTGGCAGTGAGGAGAGGAGTTGCAGCACAGCGGGAGGGAGTACAATCCAGTGCTGAGATCCACACAACTGCTCAGCCATTGACACCATAGCACAGCGCACACTGACACCGCACAGCACACATTGAGACCAGTCTGTTCACAGTGCTCAGGCTGAACTGTTGGACACTTACATAGAGCACAAGGAGAAGAAAACTGCACAAACTGGAAGGCTGCCGATCTCGTGTCAGGACAACTTTCAGTGAGTGCTGCACCGGAGTGGTAATTTTCCCAATCATCCACCTCCCTCATTACTTCTTTGCTCCCTGCTCTCTGCTCTTCAGCTACATTGGTCGGGGAGAGGGGGGCAGGCTCAGAGAGGTCATACTGTTAGGTCCCATGGCTTAATGAGAATTGTAAGGAGAGCACCTGTGTACTGCTCTGCCTGTGCGCGGCTCACCAGACTACTTTTCCTGAGCATGCACCTTTCCTCTTCAGCCGCCAATCGCATCGGGACTCTAATGCTGCATACACATGATCACTTTTTGTGATGTATCACAAAACAAAACGACATTTTTCAAACGACATTTTAAAAAACAAGGTTGCCTACACACCATCATTTTCTAAAAATGCTCTTGCAAAGCGCTGTTATGTACACCACGTTCGACGGCACTCTGTTCCATTGAAGCTCCCGTCTCATAACTTGCTTCTGAGCATGCGCGGGTTTAAGAACGTTGTTTTAAACGTCGTTTTTCCCACACACGATCATTTTTTATGACACAAATAACGACATTCTGAAAAACGACATAAAAAATTGAAGCATGTTGGGAAAAAAATTGGTCGTTTTTCAGAAGACATAAAATGACGTTTTGCCCACAAACGATCATTTTAAATGATGTTTTTAAAACGTTGTTTCATTTCATCACAAAAAACGACTGTGTGTACGCGGCATAAGTGTAGGCACAGATTGGAGGGAGATTGGTCATGCAGCCCTGTCATCACTCGCCAACAGCCTAAATCCACTAGCCAAATGCTAGTAGGCGAGTGGAAATTTTGAGGGCTGGTGTAGGGGACCCTGTACCATCTTGACGAAATCTTGTAGTTATTTTCCTGCGAATAGCAGGAAATCGTGGACTTGTGAGTAAAATAAAACTGTGGATGTCGACACCCACGGGAAGATCTGGCTGCAGAGACTCAACGCTTGTAGTGTGGGGAATGTTCCGGCCAGGAACTTCACTTTAGTACAGCAATGGTCATACTCCTGCTGATGATTGCAATATACACCTTTGGGTCCTTGTGAGTTTGGGATGTTCCTATACCATTGATGTTTTTTGTGGACATCCTTTTCATCCATCCATCAAGTTGGAGCGTGGGACCGCCACTGACCTTCTGCATTATTTGATTTCCATGCCCATATTGATGTCTTTCTGGTAAGCAGATTGATTGCACGGTGGTGTGGTGTGTTTCCTTTGTCTGCACACTGAAGCCTTGGTGGAGGTCCTTTATTTCAACTTCATTGATGACCATACTCACTCATTTGGACTATATCATTTATTATTTTTATGTTATTCACTGAAGCGCTGCACTATTGGACTTTATTATTTTTGTTTGCTTTATCTACAAACTGTGCTACCTGCTTTGTTTCAAAACCATTGTGTTCCTAAGTTAGCGCAGATATCCGTTCACCCTGTTTTTTTTTTGTTCTAACGAGAGTCGGCGAAATCTCCAATTGACCCAAACGCTTTGTCAGTGTCGAAGGAGAGGAGACAAGCTTTCAGACCTTTACATTGGATAAGCTAGATTAAATCAATTGTTTTGGTGGTATTTTCCCTAGCCTCAAGGCCCGGGACAAATCCCACCTGATCATTATGGATCACACCAGGGAGTAGAGGGTATAAGCGGTTGGCCAATACCTTTGCGAACAATTTAAGGTTGAGCAGGGATATTGGCCGATAGCTGCTGCATTGGGATGGATCCTTGCGCGGTTTGGGCAAGATGGAGATATTAGCGGATAATAATGCTTTAGGCGGTGGGAGGGAGTCATCCATGGCATTAAATGCCTTAGTCATCAATGGGGACAATAGCTGGGCAAAGGTTTAGTAAAAACGGGAGGTGTACCCATCCAGACCGGGACATTTGCCTACCTTTAAAACCTTTGATGGCGCCTATAAACTCGGACGAGTCTAAGGTTTAGTAAAAACGGGGGGTGTACCCATCCAGACCGGGACATTTGCCTACCTTTAAAACCTTTGATGGCGCCTATAAACTCGGACGAGTCTAAGGCTTTATCTAGTTTAACCACATCCGGTGTGTCGATTGGGGGGGGGGGGAGGAATGCCGTCTCAATAACATAGGAAGAAAAATAAGTGCAGCGCTGGTGAGCATAAATTTGCGTGAAGCAATGTAGACCAGTCCCATTCAAATGGGTGACATTGTAATGGTGTAGTCCAAAAACACAATAACAGGAAAATATATATAAAGGGTGGTGAAACCCTATAAGTGCAAACGGTGGAGTGTAAAATGTAAATTACAAAGCAAGTCCTTCAAGTCAAAGCAGACAAGTCTTCATATGGAACACTCCTATCCACCGCTCCTGTGTTACTGGAGAATCTGATGGTATACGTGATCCACTTGGATGGGCATACAGGATAACCAAACAGATATATGAAAAAGGATGGGTTCTCTTACCACAAATGTTGGACACATATGCCGGAAGCACTGTGTCAGATGCGCTTGTAGATGGACGGCTCTATGAGGGGTAATGATTCCAAAGATTGTGGATCTTTCCCAGGGATCACAGAGTCCAAGATGGAGAGTGGTTCCAAGTTTTCAGATGGAGCAACACATCTGTGTGCAATGCACTCCTCACTTCTGTGCAATGTACTCCTCTTCATACCATCTGTGTGCAATGCACTTCTTTCACACCCACTCTGTGCAGTATACTCCTCTCCTCACCATCTGTGTGCAATGCACTCCTCACTTCTGTGCAATGTACTCCTCTCCTTACCATCTGTGTGCAATGCACTGCATCACCCAGTGGGGTGGTACACATGGTTGGGTTAGTGGGCTATAAGTTATAGAGTCGGGAATAGTACTCCCGGAAGGCAGAGCATATACCTGACGTGTTGAATGATTTAGAGTAATCAGGATGTGTAATAAAGGGAATGGAGTCTTGGGGTGGTCTAGGGCGTAGGACCCGTGCTAAGTGCTTGCCACATTTATTGGCTAGTGAGTAATGGAAATTGCGCGCCCTATGCCGAGCTATTAAGGAATGTGAGTCGAGAAGCTGAAGAAGATCTCTTTGAGCATTCGACAACCGGATAAAAATGGAAGGGTCCAGATGACGTTTGTGTAAAGGTTTGAGCTAGGCTATAGTGGAGAGAAGGCGGCGGATATCACCCGATTGGATCTTTTTGAGGCGGGAAACTTGTTGAATAAGTACTCCCCTAACAACGCATTTCAGGGCCTCCCACTGAATGAGAGGGGATGTGGTGTCTGAGGAGTGATCTGAAAAAGTGTCGGATGGCGTTGGAAACATCCGCCACACAGACAGGTTCCCACAATAAATTGTCATTAAGCCTCCAATGTGTGCCCCTACGTGACATTGGGGGATGTGCAAGGGTCAAGTAGACCGGTGCATGGTCAGACCAGAGCAGTTGACCTAATGATGCCTGGATGGGGGTATCTAACAGCGATTGGGATATTAGGAAGTGATCAAGTCTGCAATAGGAATTGTGTGCTGCTGAGTAATGGCTGTAATCCCTTTCTGTGGGATGCTGGACACGCCAAACATCCACCAGGTGGGAGGAATGTAGGAGAGCTTTGATGCGTGTCAGAGTAGAGCGTGGAACAGAGGACTTGCCCAAGGATGTGTCCGCAGACGGGGACATGACGACATTGAGATCTCCACCAATGATGAAGCAGGGACCCCCGAAAGAACATAGTCTGGTGAGAACCGATGAAAGGCACCGCGCCTGACCCACATTAGGTAAGTATATGTTGGCCACTGTGAAAAGAAAGTTTTTAGTTTCAGTTTGAGAAAGATGAAGCGACCATTAGCATCAACAAGGATATCTAGGACCTCAGGTTTAAAAGATTTATGGAAGGTGATTTATACTCCCTTAGACTTGGCTTGGGGATTGTTTCTATGGAACCATTGCGGGTAGTATCTGTTGCGCAGTACCGGTATGGAATCAGTACGGAAATGCGTTTCCTGAAGTAATAAAATATTAGAACGTTTTTTTTTTATGGAAGTGGTAAAGAATCTGGCTCCGCTTCTGAGGTGTATTAAACCCCCTACAGTTAAGACGCTAGAGTTATCGGGCAAACCGAAGCCATGACATATGCAAGTGTGGGGGGTGGGGGGGAAAGGGAAAAGGCATATACAGCAAGAGTATCACATGTCAGCAGCTCTCGTAGATGAAAACCGCGCCAGTTAAGATCCAGGGAGAGAGAAAGAAAGAAGAAAGGGTAATATAAATAGAGCAAAGCCGCGCCACTATAGGTATACCTAAGGCGCTGTGAAAAAATATTATACAAATTAGTTTATAGGCAGCAACATTGGTTCTGTCATGCAGTAAAAAAATTCACAGGTCTAGATTATACCAACATATTAGATACCAACACTTTAAGAAGTACCTATGGTGAGCTACTGTAGCAAATATTAGGCAGAATATTAGTTGGATCATGCAAATAAAGATTCCCTAAGTCTGGAATCTGCCAACATGCCAAACAACATCATTTAAAATCATTTACCAATGTAGGTTTTGAATGAACAAAAAAAGGGAGGAGGGAAAAAAAAAAAAGGGGAAAAAACAATTCATACAGTCACCAATAGTAATAGACACCAATACTGGAAGTCCATCAGATAGACCAAAGGAACGTGCAATGAAATAATGGTAGTATAAACTTCAATGTCACCAAGTCCATCAAAACAACTCCTTAGTGGATCGTGAGCCTAAAGTGATCCCTTCATATGCTGACAGATACATAAATCGACCAACAATCGCACCACCATGAGAGTGTGAGCCTTGAAGTGATCCCTTCACCAATAAAGTAGTGGAGGCTTACCAAAAGCAAGCTCTAAAAGAGCAGATGGCTATAGCCCAGCCACGGCATAGATATCTGGAGGCTCCAATACTTTTCCTTTCAGTCGATGTTGCGGCTGCTGGATTGAGCGCGACTTACGACTCGGCCATGGGAACAAATAAAGAGCATACCATAGTGTAATTCCGTAGGAGATTGTTTTATTTTAAAAAACAAATGAGTACTCACATTTAAAAAAGTCAAATTAAGCATATGACAAGCCGGCCGGCAAACGTTCGAGCGATACCTTCCCTCTACGTGGTGACGTCACTGCGTGACCCCCAGACGCGTTTCGTCATCAACAGACGTTCTCATCCCATTGAGAACGTCTGTTGATGACGAAACGCGTCTGGGGGTCACGCAGTGACGTCACCACGTAGAGGGAAGGTATCGCTCGAACGTTTGCCGGCCGGCTTGTCATATGCTTAATTTGACTTTTTTAAATGTGAGTACTCATTTGTTTTTTAAAATAAAACAATCTCCTACGGAATTACACTACGGTATGCTCTTTATTTGTTCCCATGGCCGAGTCGTAAGTCGCGCTCAATCCAGCAGCCGCAACATCGACTGGAAGGAAAAGTATTGGAGCCTCCAAATATCTATGCCGTGGCTGGGCTATAGCCATCTGCTCTTTTAGAGCTTGCTTTTGGTAAGCCTCCACTACTTTATTGGTGAAGGGATCACTTCAAGGCTCACACTCTCATGGTGGTGCGATTGTTGGTCGATTTGTGTATCTGTCAGCATATGAAGGGATCACTTTAGGCTCACGATCCACTAAGGAGTTGTTTTGATGGACTTGGTGACATTGAAGTTTATACTACCATTATTTCATTGCACGTTCCTTTGGTCTATCTGATGGACTTCCAGTATTGGTGTCTATTACTATTGGTGACTGTATGAATTGTTATTTCCCCTTTTTTTTTTTTTCCCTCCTCCCTTTTTTTGTTCATTCAAAACCTACATTGGTAAATGATTTTAAATGATGTTGTTTGGCATGTTGGCAGATTTCAGACTTAGGGAATCTTTATTTGCATGATCCAACTAATATTCTGCCTAATATTTGCTACAGTAGCTCACCATAGGTACTTCTTAAAGTGTTGGTATCTAATATGTTGGTATAATCTAGACCTGTGAATTTTTTTACTGCATGACAGAACCAATGTTGCTGCCTATAAACTAATTTGTATAATATTTTTTCACAGCGCCTTAGGTATACCTATAGTGGCGCGGCTTTGCTCTATTTATATTATTCTTTCTGTGTTCTCACACGACAGCTGCAGCCCAAAACATTAACGTGTTTATAAGTATTCTATTTTTCCTAAATTAGCGCAGTTTTTTGTTTTGTTAAAGAAGAAAGGGTGGCGGACAAAAGAAGAAGATTAGGATAGACAGGGGGGAGAGAAATGGGGAATGACATAAATCAAAAAGATCCAAAAAACATATAAAGACTTGGTTTGATCACGGTCACCGTCCCCACCGCCCATGTCGATAAGTAAAGATGTCAAAAAGTAATCAAGGAAGGCGGTGAGGAGGGAGACCAACATAACAAATTTACTAAAAAAAAGAGTAATAACCAATAAGGCCACTAGGTGGCTCCAAAAGACTGCAAGTAAAAGAAAAAAAAACACCTTACAGTATGGCATACAGCCGCATACCAAACAGCATCCATCGTGACACTGTAAAAAAGAAAAACCCCTCTGAGGGGGGTGGGGGCAGTGGAAATTCAATTTAAAAACAATTAAGGAACAAACCAATATACAGCATGCATGACAAAAGAAACATTGGTGCAAATCAATTGGTCACAAACATTTGATTGATACAACTAAGTACAAATACAATATGGAAAGCACAGCGGGGATGAAGCCGCAAAGTAGGAACAAGCTCTCCGGGGCTATAAAGGGAAAATACTTGTGAACAGTCGGCAGGTGACCCCCGGCCTGGGCCATAGAGCCTGAACAACCTGGAAAAAGAATGAGGGGTTAACGGTAACAACAGTATTATAACAGTCCAGGGCTCGGAGGATAGGCCCCCCCCAAAAAAAAAATTAAACTTGTGAAAGTGACCCAGGCAAGTAGACCGCACTAAAATAGTGTCGGCTTTAACCCTGTGTCGTTTCAGGGGGGAACCCTCCTGTTAAGACCTGCAGTGGGTATGGTACTGCGGCCTTCTTTCCACCTCCCAATCGCCGAGCATAAAGGATTACCGCTACCCTAGAAGGTAGACGGGATAGTGGAGATGTATGCAGTTTCCAAGATGATTCTTCCGAAAAGAATAGAGTATCCCCCCCCCCCCTTCCCCAAGCATGAGCCAAGACTTCATGAAGGGGTGTCCAGGTAAAAGAATGCTTTGAGTGCAGGTTGCCTATATTTATACAGCAAAAGGGATACTTGATGTAATCAGATATACAATCACCTCCTTCTCCCCCAACATTCAATAGACCTATTTTAGGAGACAGACGTCTGTCTCCGATAGAATCCACATGAGTTAATTACTGGTCATTTGTCCAGACGAGGTGATTCAGAGGAAAGAACTTCTCACCTGCTAAACAATAGAACTTCACACAATGAACACACAATGAACACTTCTTGAGAGACAGACTAAAGCTCATTTACATAACACCTTGAGATATTGAGATCAGTTTAAGGAATAAACCAATTATCTCCTCTTCCGCACAAGGTATACCTACACTACATAGCTCCTGATAGCCCCGATCTGGGGGACCAACATATCCCAATTTCACCCAGATCGGTCCAGGGGTTCTTAAAAGACAAACAGAGTCTATGAGAAAATCCAGAAAAAAGTCTATTTTCTTCACACCTCCGTAAAGGCAAAACAAGTGATACATCTGATTCATTCAGGGCACATTCAGTCCTTTGAGTCGCGGCGAGGCAGAGGCTTAGGGTTGTTCTTGCGGCCCTGTGTTTGCCACTGAGAGGCAAAAGGCAAGCCAGGAGTAGTTGGCGTGAATGGCCAATCTGGGAGAGACACCTGTGGAAGTTCCAGTGTACTGAGGAAAGTCGGCAGGTCTCCAAGCATGCGAAAGATGGCGGTCTTGCCCTGATGGTGCACTAGCATGAGGAGCGGGAATCTCAATTGGTATTCCATCTGCTTGTATTGTAGAAGTTGGGTAAGCGGCTTCAATGCTTTTCTCATCGCCAGTGTCTTGACGAGACAGGTCTGGAAGAAGCATCATGGGGGTGTCGTTGAATATTATGGTGTCCTGCGAGCTAGCAGCTCTCATGATGGCTTCCTTGATCTTATAAAAATTAACAGGGCACAAGGTGTCTCAGACGAAGGAGGGATCCTGGATCCACGGACCCAAGGTTCTGTGAACGCGGTCCAGCTCTATTGGGTCATCCTTAGGACATTGTAGCAGTTGGTTAAAAATGGCAGTCACAGCTACAGGCAGTTTGGCGTCCACAGATTCGGGGATTCTGCGAATGCGAATATTATTGCGACGATTACGATTTTCGATATCGTCCTTTTGGTACGCTAGCTGTTGGAGCATGACGGTATGGGTGTTAGGAATTTTGTCATGCGTCTGCATCGCGTTGCAGAGCCCAGGGAAGCATTAGAGCGGCTTTTGGTGAGCATAAAGTCAGATTCCCCATTGAGTGGGTGATGGCAGTGTGTGATCACCTGGGATCCATCTTGGATTCGGAACGGCTCTGTGAAGTGCCCCGGGACCGGGCAAAATACTTCTCCGAATTGCCTCCCTGACAGTCCCCACTGGTTCCCTTCTGTGCCCGGTGCTTGTCTTTCCCTATGTGCCAATTTTGGGCACGAAATGAGGTCCCTGGAGCTGAGGTTCCAGGGAGCCGGGAGAAAGCACGCCACACTGCTCCATGAGGCAAACCATTAGCCACTTGCTTCTTGAGCCATTACTTTATTCTGATGTTGGTTCTAAGGTAGAGGAAAGGACTAACATGAGTCTACAGAGAGGGGAGAACACTGATGAACAACAAATTGGCAGTCCTGTTCCCCCAGCCGCAGCATATTGCCAAGTTGGCCCCAGTGATAATATGGAGGGGATACTGATGAGGTCACTGACGCGACTTGAGAGCAGAGGAGGAAAGTGAGGGGGAGGAACAACACCAACAAGGCAGGATGTCCTCCAGTGGCAGGAATGATGGCAGAGTATAGAGCAGCCACTCAATGCCATCAGATTGTGGAGCTGTTATCTCCCGCCCACTTCCCACAGCTCAACTGTGTGGGACTTTTTTAGCACATGTGCAGTTGATCGTTGCAATTTGCCACAAGCAGATCAAGTGTGGCAAAAACACCAGCCATGTGGGTACCACATGCTTGACCAGGCATTTACCTCCCACCACTCAGCCCGTTAGCAAGAGCAACTAAAAACCACACACAAGGACACAATTCTTCTCCTCGCTCCTCACCTCCCATGTTTAACCCCACTATATTTCGTGACTTATTAGCGGGCACCACAAAAAAGGGATGATGGTATAGTAAAGGGTGTCGCAGGTCCTTGCAACACGTCGGCCAGAAGCACACCATCAGCTGTAGAGAATAGAAGGTATATGTCTCTGCCCCAGCTGCTGCAGTGCAACAAAATTTATTCCCTGCCAATCACATGCTCAGCGTCTAAATTCCAGCTTGTCAAAATTGCTGGCTTTACAACACCCTGCCTTTGTCTGGAAGATTCTGCCCCCTTCCGTAAATTTGCAGAATTTTCTGTACCACAATGGCAGGTTCCCAGTCGCTATTTCCTTTCAGGAAAGGCTATTCCAGCTCTGTAGAAAAATAAATATCTTTCTGGACATTAGCTCTCATAGCTATGAACAAATAAAAATCGTCAAAATGATAAAATCACAGCGTATTCTGCACCACCTTACGCCACTTCCTGATCTGCGTCAGCCTCTCGCACTGCCTATGTCGTTACTTTACACCTTGTGACTTCTTCAGGGAAACCGGATTGGTTGCTTTGGCTGTGTTTATATTTGGCATAGACCAGAAATGGCCGTTCAGTTGGCTGAAATTCAGCGGGAATTCTATCTGCCTGTAAACTGCCCTGATTTGTGACATCTTCACCAGGTGGAACTCAACTTTGGCAATGTTGCAGAGGGCATTCAGCGAGTACCTGTGAGAGTATGGCATAAGGGCAGGCTCAGGGCACCTCTGCTCCCCCCCTCCCCCATGCTAATGGCTGCTTATAAAGGATGTACTGTACTGTGACCATATGAAGAGGCAACAAGAATGGTGAGCATACATCAGTGACACAATCCCTGTTGTGCTCCTGCTGGCGCGTGCCATTATGAACAGGGCATTTGAGGCAGAGCAGCGAGGGGAAGAGGAGAACTTCCTTTTTTCTTAAGGCCCGCTTTATGCAGACACCATTCTTGCGACACCACAGAACACTTGATGAGCGGTAGGAGCATTATGGCAGTTTTGGAGGCATTGAAGCAGAGGAAGACGTACGTCGTCTTAAACCTTTAAGAGATGACTTTCAGTCCCCATAAACCTTGGGAGTAATATGTGACTGGGAGGAGGTAGTTCCAGATACTGTAATCCTCAGTGACCCGAGGACTTGGCTTGGGCTCCCTTATACTTTAAAGCCTGCAAAAGGACCAGAGAATTCATGGCATTAAGGATCATTATTGGTTGGCAACCCTCCTTGATCAGCGTGACAGGGGAAAAGTCTGGGAATTCATCCTGTCCTTGCAGAGGGAACAGAACATGAAATATCTTAAGCACACCTTAACCACTTCAATACCCAGCCATAGAAAATTGACGGCCTGGGATGGGATTTACCATCCTAAGTGGCCGTCAATTGACGGCCTGGGCATTGCAGGCAAATATCTGGATGATGCCTGCAGCCAGAGGCATCATCCAGATATCCTCTTCTTCAGCCGACGATTCTGCACAATGTAAGAACGATCATAGCGGCGGTTCCGCCGCTTGATCGTTCTTACAGGCCGTGGGAGGGGACATCCCCCCCCCCCCTCCCGCCGCCATCCGGTGCTTCTCCGGGCTTACCTGTGCCTTCGGGGGCCCGGAGAACGAATCGTCGGCGGCGGCAGGAAGCATAGAGATGACTGGTGACCAGATGGTCACCAGTCATCTCTATGACCGTCGGAGGACCCGGGCGCGATGTGATGACGTCACGCCCGGGTCCCCGTAAGTAAACAAAGCCGCGATTGCGGCTGTAAGCCCCCATTCATGAGATCGGTGAATTTTTTTCACTGATCTCATGGTTTCCAGCCTGGAGGAGAGATGTGAGGTCTTATTGACCCCACATCTCTCCATAAAGAGGACCTGTCACACACATTTGTTTACATTCCTTGTAATAGGAATAAAAGTGGGAATGAAAAAAAGTGTAAAAATAAATAAAAAGTAAGTCCAAAAAATAAATAAAAGATAAAAAAAAATTAAAACGCCCCTGTCCCCGATAGCTCGCGTGCAGAAGCGAACGCACACGCAAGTCCCGCCGACATATGTAAATGCCGTTTAAACCACATAAGTGAGGTATCGCCGCGTGCGTTAGAGTGCCAGCAACAAATCTAGCACTAGATCTCCTCTGTAAATCTAAACTGTAACCTGTAAAAAATAAAGCGTTGCCTATGGAGATTTTTAAGTACCGAAGTTTGGCGCCATTCCATGAGTGTGCGCATAATTAAAGCGTGACATGTTGGGTATCTATTTACTCGGTGTAACATAATCTTTCACATAATACAAAAAAAATGGGCTAACTTAACTGTTTTGTTATTTTTTTAATTCATAAAACAATTTTTTTACAAAAAAAAGGCGTTTGAAAAATAATTGCGTAAATACCGTGCAAGATAAAACTTTGGAATGACTGCCATTTTATTCCCTTGGGTGTCTGCTAAAAAAAACATATATAATGTTTGGGGGTACTGTGTAATTTTCTAGCAAAAGAATGATGATTATTACATGTAGGAGAGAAGTGTCGGAATAGGCCCGGTATGGAGGTGGTATAAAAGCCTGGTATTGAAGCGGTTAAAGCGGAGCCTATATAACATCTTTCCAAATTCTGGTAGGTTCCAGTCTCATGGAAAAGATAGTTTTGAGGCTCCTGTTGGTCAAAGATGGTGCAGTGGAGAAGGGGGGCTGTCTCAGTGATGCATTTCAATTCCATTTTATTTTTTAGTCCTCTGTGTCCAGGGCTGTGCACTTCAACATCCCATCTGCAGCATCTGCATCAAATAGTGGAAGAATATCTAGGGGCGAAAACAAACATCTAGAGCTTTCCAGTAGACGATCCATTGGGTCTCCAGGTCATGAGAATAGACCACAGGCCAAAACACAGTCTATGCAATTGAACAGCTGGGCTGCCCTGCATCCAGCATGCTTTTCGAATGGGGATTTATTGCTGCCGGAGCTTTCCTGACAGATAAAAGCGCTCTTCTGACCACAAACTCTGTTGACAGGCTGACATTTGAAAAAATGAATCTGTTCTGGATTAGCATCAGCTATCAAGCACCTGATGCTGATGTGGCCGATTTAAGTGTTAATAGGATCTCACATTTTTTGCAAGACTGTCTAGGCTGCCTAGCTTTGTGGGTGTTTTATCTTAAAGTAATTTTTGGTGCATATTTCATGGGCACAATTAACACCCATTTTCCCGCAGCTGTTTGACAGGTGCATCAAATTTCCCTTTTTTTTTTTTTTTTTTACAGCAAGGCCAATTCTTGCTTTCATCAAGAGTACCTCTTAAAGGTTAGGGGGTGAAGGCATCAACAACACCTAAAGAACATATTTTTTTTTACAGCAAGGCCAATTAGGGGTACTGATTACAATAGTAACATAGATGCATCGTGATTTGGCCACCTGCGATTCTGCATCAATGATACGACCAGCTAAATCGAATTGGCGGATGAAATCATCCAGCTCGCCGTGTCCTGCCTCTCCTCATAGCAAGAGGAGCGATTTGAAAACTGAGCAGTGGGCTTTAGCTGCGCCCTCTTTGCCTGCCTAGCTACTGACGCCATCCCCCAGCTGTCCTGCATTGTCGTGTGGCAGGCTTCTGTGAGAGACCCGAGCAAGCACTCCCAACTGCCGGAACAACCAGAATCCTGGACGTGCTTGTTCTCCAGTCCTCCTCAAACTCAGACTGTCATTGGGTACTTGGTAGGTAATAACTAGTAATTTCGCTACATAAGGAAGTGAAGTGTTTACAGACAATATCTGATGCACCAGTTATATATGTGAAAATTATGACCGTAATAAACATATGGACCTAAACAATAAAGTGAACATGCATGGATGGCAGTAGGGCACCCCCTTGCATCGGCGTCCCCAGAGAGCACCCCCTTACATCAGGGTCCCCATAAAGGCCCCCCATACATCAGGGTCCACATTTGCATCAGGATTTCAAGACTTAAACACCCCCCCCTCCCAGAGGTTACCCTGTACGTGGCAGTCTGTGCACCTCTAACCCCCAGCACATGGGGAGGTGGCGATCAGCAGCTCTATGGTGCCTGTTGACTGCAGGATCTCCCTGAGACTTGTACTTCTCTTCCTGAGTCTGTACAGTGGAGAGGGGCGGGGCCTCTGACCCGGGCAGCTAACAGCAACAGTGTACAAGCAGAGCCACTCACTTGTACACTGGAGAGTGAAACTTGTAGCTGCCCGGGTCAGAGGCCCCCGCCCCTCTCCACTGTATACACACTGGAGGAGAAAAAAAAGAACTAACCCCAGGGAGGTCCTGCAAGCATAGAGCTACTGATCTCGGTCTCCCACTTCCCCCACTGCATCCCAAACTGAAAGCCAGAGGTGCAGGGGGAGATGTCTGGTCTTGGGGGGTTGGGGGAGCCCCACAGCAGCAGACCAGCTGGGCCCAGTTGCAAGTGTGAGTGCAGCGACCCTGAAGGTTCCGCCCCAGCCCCCTCTAAATTTCCACTTGAGCCCAATCTTGATCGAGCACTGTGCCCCGAGTCCAGCAGCGCTCAGGACTCCGTTAGAGCAACAAGAGCCATTGTCTCCTGCTGCTGTCAATAAAATCTTGTGACAAGGGAGCCGGGATAATGGCTTAGCCGCACACAGCCCGGCTCAGGAGCAAGCCCACATGTGTGCCACCATAGGATGCAGAGCAGAGGTGGAGCCCAGAGTGCAAGCTAGGTACCCCAGAAGAGGAAGATCGGGACTGTATGCAAAACCTTTGCACAAAGCAGGTAAATATATGTATATGATATACAGTAAAACCTTGGTTTGAGAGCGTTTTGCAAGACAAGCTAGATTTTTTAATACATTTTGACTTGATATACAAGGGATGTCTTGATATAAGAGTAGCATCATGTCCTAACGGAGTATAAAAGATAAGAAAGATGCCTCTAAGGCCACATACACACGATCAAATTTGTCCTCTCAAACTGGTCCGACGGACAGGTCTGACCGGCGGATACATTTTAAAACATGCTTTAAAGTTTGTCCGCCAGCGACATGTCTGTCGGATATGTCCGCTGGTCAGTACACACACCAGCAGACATATCTGCCCGCACAAGCATCGTATGGATGCGACACATGCGTGGAAGTTGTTTACGTCCTGGTGTGGTGGCGTCAACGTCACCGCCACGTCACTGCGCTGTCTGCCGGCGGGGATTTTGATCCGATGGTGTGTACACGCCATCGGACCAAAATAGCCCGGTGGACATATCCGATGAAAACGGTCCGATGACCGTCTCCATCGGATATGTCCCTCCGTGTGTACGCGGCCTAAGTTTAGCAATATGGTTACATTTAATGCAGGTACATTTTGTAACATATTGCTACACTTCGAGGCGTCTCTTTTCTCTTTAATACTCTGTAGCTACTGCTGGATTTTGTTTCTAATTCCCTTGTAGAGGCTTCCATTTGTGGATGGACATTTTATGGTTACACAACCTAGTCACATGGCTATATATTATATGGACTATAAACTAAAGGACTTATGAATTAACCACTTAAGACCCGGACCAATATGCAGGCTAAAGACCCAAGGTGTTTTTACAATTTGGCACTGCGCTGCTTTACCTGGTAATTGCGCGGTCATGCAATGTTGGACCGAAACGAAATTTGCGTCCTTTTTTTCCCATAAATAGAGCTTTCTTTTGATGGTATTTGATTGCCTCTGCGATTTTTTTATTTTTTGCGATATAAACGGAAAAAGACCGAAAATTTTGAAAAAAAAAATGATTTTTCTTATAACAAAAAGTAAAAAATATCGAATAAACGAAATTTTAGTCAAACATTTAGGCCAAAATGTATTCAGCCACATGTCTTTAGTAAAAAAAAAAAATCGCAATAAGCGTATATTTATTGGTTTTCGCAAAAGTTATAGCGTCTACAAACTAGGGTACATTTTCTGGAATTTACACAGCTTTTATTTTATGACTGCCTATCTCATTTCTTGAGGTGCTAAAATGGCAGGGCAGTACAACCCCCCCCCCCCCAAATGACCCCATTTTGGAAAGTAGACACCCCAAGGAAACTGCTGAGAGGCATGTTGAGTCCATTGAATTTTTTATTTATTTTTTGGTCCCAAGTGTATAAGAATAATGACAAAAAAATATTTTTTTTTACAAAAAGTTGTCACTAAATGATATTTTGCTCACACATGCCATGATTAAATGTGGAATTGCACCCCAAAATACATTCTGCTTGAGTACGGGGATACCACATGTTTGGGACTTTTTGGGAGCCTAGCCGCGTATAGGGCCCCAAAAACCAAACACCGCCTTCAGCATTTCTAAGGGCGCAAATTTTTGATTTCACTCCTCACTACCTATCACAGTTTCTAAGGCCATAAAATGCCAAAATGGCACAACCCCCCCCCCCCCCCAAATGACCCCATTTTGGAAAGTAGACACACCAAGCTATTTGCTGAGAGGCATGTTGAGTCCATGGAATATTAATTTTTTTTTGCCCCAAGTCATTGAATAATGACCTAAAAAAAAATTACAAAACTTTGTCATTAAATGATATTTCTCACACATGCCATGGGCATATGTGGAATTGAACCCCAAAATACATTCTGCTGCTTCTCCTGAGTACAGGGATACCACATGTGTGGGACTTTTTGGGAGCCTAGCCGCGTACAGGGCCCCGAAACCAAGCACTGCCTTCAAGATTTGTGTGAGTGAAGTCAAAAATGTATGTCCTTAGAAATCTTGAAGGCGGTGCTTGGTTTTCGGGGTCTCATACGCGGCTAGGCTCCCAAAAAGTCCCACACATGTGGTATCCCCGTACTCAGGAGAAGCAGCAGAATGTATTTTGGGGTGCAATTCCACATATAACCATGGCATGTGTGAGAAATATATCATTTAGTGACAATGTTTTGTACATTTTTTTTTTTGGTCATTATTCAATCACTTGGGGCAAAAAAATTAAATATTCCATGGACTCAATATGCCTCTCAGCAAATAGTTTGGGGTGTCTACTTTCCAAAATGGGGTCATTTGGCGGGGGTTTTGTGCCATTTTGGCATTTTATGGCCTTCGTAACTGTGATAGGTAGTGAGGAGTGAAATCAAAAATTTACACCCTTAGAAAGCCTGAAAGCGGTGATTGGTTTTTGGGGTCCCGTACGCGGCTAGGCTCCCAAAAAGTCCCACACATGTGGTATCCCCGTACTCAGGAGAAGCAGCAGAATGTATTTTGGGGTGCAATTCCACATATAACCATGGCATGTGTGAGAAATATATCATTTAGTGACAATGTTTTGTACATTTTTTTTTTTGGTCTTTATTCAATCACTTGGGGCAAAAAAATTAAATATTCCATGGACTCAATATGCCTCTCAGCAAATAGTTTGGGGTGTCTACTTTCCAAAATGGGGTCATTTGGCGGGGGTTTTTTGGCATTTTATGGCCTTCGTAACTGTGATAGGTAGTGAGGAGTGAAATCAAAAATTTACACCCTTAGAAAGCCTGAAAGCGGTGATTGGTTTTTGGGGTCCCGTACGCGGCTAGGCTCTGAAAAAGTCCCAAACATGTGGTATCCCCGTACTCAGGAGAAGCAGCAGAATGTATTTTGGGGTCTAATTCCACATATGGATTGATCGGTGGGTATGCCCACCATTAGAATACCTCCCTTCATCCACCCAGTTCTAATGATGGGCATACATGCACCATTTATATATGTCGAAGCATGGGGGCATCCTCCCGCAAAAAAGTTATGCCGCGTACACACGGTCGGACTTTTCTATGCCGCGTACACACGGTCGGACTTTTCTATGCCGCGTACACACGGTCAGACTTTTCCACGGGTAAGGCCTCCATAGGAGTGTCAACCGTATGTACGCGGCATTAGGAGCAAAATCGCTCCTCCGCCCCTAATGCCCCCATGCTTCGGCATATATGCTCTTTTTTGAACTGTGGTGGTGAAATCACCTCCTACAGCGCTGGAGTCGCAGCTTTATATATATCGTGGGAGCAAACGCTGTTGCTGTCACGCTAAATAAATCCGCGCTGCAACTGAATGGCATACCTGCTAAGCAAATGATGGTTAACATTAAAACAAAGTAACATTACAGTATAACAGTAAGATCATACCATACCTGCAAAGCAAATACCAATAAAAAAAACATAGTAAAAAATAAAAAAATTTTTTAAACAACCTGTGCCTAATATATATATATGCCAAAGCATGGGGGCATCCTCCTGCAAAAAAGTTATGCTGCGTACACACGTTTGGACTTTTCTATGCCGTGTACACATGGTCAGACTTTTCCACGGGAAAGCTTTCGTAGGAATGTCAACCGTATGTACGCGGCATTAGGAGCAAAATCGCTCCTCCGCCCCTAATGCCCCCATGCTTCGGCATATATGCTCTTTTTTTAACTGTGGTGGTGAAATCACCTCCTACAGCACTGGAGTCACGGCTTTATATATCGTGGGAGCAAACACTGTTGCTGTCAAGATAAATAAGTCCGCGCAACAGCTGAATGGCGTACCTGAAAACAGTAAAGTAAATTACATACCTGAAAAGCAAGCATGAAAAAACAACAATAAAACTTTGCAGAATAAAATAGAGTAAAAAAGAGCAGAACAATAGAGAGGGAGAGAACAATAAAGCGACAACTATTTTTGGGGTTTTTATTTTATATTTTTTTTGTGTTTTTTTACTTTTTACCTTTTTTTTTTGTAACTGTAACTGTTCAACTTTTCGGTACCAGGTTTGGGTCTCTCAAAATGCGATGGCATCTTGGGAGACCCTGTGTACGTGTACCTAGCCTGTAAAATGTTTTACCCTACGCTAATACTTCACTTGTGTGTGGAAGCGTTCAAAACATTTGCCAATACAAAGACCAGGATCGGCAGGACATCGGGGACAAAAATAACGGGTGTCACGCCTAGATCCGCGCTTGCTACAGACACGACATCTTCTTTGGGGGGCTTTTTGGGTAGGGGTACTCTCGAGGGCATATATAAAATGCCTCTCATGCAGTCGGCTTACTGCATTTGGTAGGGGATGGTTAGGTGCAGAACCGCCTGGATACAAAAGTTTTGTGACGATATCCTTCTGGAATTGGAGGAAGGGTCCGTTCTGTCCTGAAGCTTTCAGTAGAGTCAATTGAAATAAATGTAGAGACACTTTTTTGTACCAGCGTCTCGATTTACGGGCAATATGATATGGCGGCATCAACTGGTCATTGAGGTCCACCCCTCCCATATTTTGGTTATATTCGTGGACACAGAGGGGTTTCTCCACAACACCAGTCGCCGTACGAATTTGTACTGTCGTGTCTGCGTGAAGGGTGGTAAGAAGGAAAACATTCTTATTGTCCCGCCACTTCACAGCGAGCAAATTATTACATCTGCAGCAGGCTCTCGCCCCCAGCTTAAGACGGGCATCTACAAGCCGCTGGGGAAAGCCCCGGCGATTAGGTCGCACGGTGCCACATGCTCCAATCTGATGATCAAACAAGTGACTAAAAAGTGGCACGCTGCTGTAATTGTCCACATACAAGTGGTACCCCTTTCCGAATAAGGGTGACACCAAGTCCCAAACAATCTTGCCAGCGCTTCCCATGTAATCTGGGCATCCTTCCGGCTCTACCTCACTATCTTTGCCCTCATAAACCCTAAAGCTCCATGTGTAGCCTGTTGCCCTGTATCTGGCACGCTTGCTGGGAAGGAACTGCTTGAAAGACAAGCGGCCAGCAAATTTAACCAGGGACTCATCAACGCAGACAACTTGCTGGGGATTAAACAAGGCTGCATAACGTTCATTGAAATGGTTTATGAGGGGCCGAATTTTGTAGAGCCGGTCAAATTCAGGGTCTCCACATGGACGACAAAGTGCATTGTCCCTGAAATGCAGGAACCGCAGGATCGCCTTGTATCGTTTCCTGGCCATGTGAGCAGAGAATATGGGCATTTGGTCAATTGGATGTATGGACCAATACATGCGCAATTTAGGAAATGGGTGTATGCCCATATTGAGGGTAAGGGACCGAAAGGTCTTAAATTCGGAAACCGTAAGAGGTGTCCATTCTTTGGCAAGGAGGGTCTAGGGATTAGTGGCGATGTAGGTACCAGCATACAAATTACTCTGGTCCACAATAGATCTATAGAGATCTTCCGTGAAATACAGCAAATAAAAATCAAGTGGCATAAAATTCGCTGTATCCACCTGAATTCCGGGTTGGCCAATGAATGGGGGAAGTACGGGTGCTGCAGAAGTGGTGGGGACCCAATCGGTATGGGCGAATTCTGCAGGAAGGGCACTATGGGCATGACGGGCCTGTCTTTTTTTTTTCTTCTTCTTGGTGGCAGCGGGACACTACTTGTGCTTGCCACCTCGCCAGCTTGAACTGCACTTATGGGACTCGCCACGTCACCAAGTGTTACTGCAGTGCTGGATGAATGACCAGGGTGTACTAGGCCGCTAGTGCTTGCCAATCCACCAGAAGCAATAGCGGCGCTAGTACTGGCTCTCTGCTCCATACAAGGGTCCTGTGGTTCTTGCTCCTCAACAACCTCAGAACGGGATCGGGTACGCCTGGCCTTGGTAGGGACCCTCACTCCGTCAGAGCTATCTAACATGGAGCCGCTGTCATAAACAGGATCGTATTCTGAGCCCGAATCCGACAGATGCGTGACCTCCTCTTCACTATCTGACATGCTCAGGATCCTAACAGCCTCTTCACCAGTGTACATTCGCTTTGCCATTTTGGGCTCTAAATTTAGTCGTAGACTGGTGATGATTCACGGGTTAAAAAAATCACCTGGCTATAGAAAGGCAAATGTAGCAAACGCTTCAAAAAAACTGTTGGCGATCGCAGGGATCAAGGCTGTCTCTGCAAACCTGCAGTTGTGTGTGATGTGTTTTTGAAGTGACAGTGATCGATCGATACTGCACTTGGGTGGGTTGGGCTGGGCGGAGGGGCAAAACGCAAGTGCTAGCGGGTATCTGGGCTGATTCCGCTAACAATGCGTTTTTGGGTACCCTAAACTGCTTGGTACGCTAGTATAGATCTGATCAGGTATCGATCTGTTCAGATACTATACCACTAAGGGGGGTGTATGCTTTGCGAGTGGGTGTAAGCGTTACTGGCACTAACCTAACGCTGCCTGGGGCGACGCAGACCCTGACTGACGCAAAAATTTAATTTATATCACCCGCCGGGCGATCAGGGGGTTAAACCTTTATTGGGTTATATACGGCGGATGCCCTGATGCTATAAACAGAAAACTAACTAACCAGCGTCAACCTTAACACTTATACGGTGATCACTGGTGAAAGGGTTAACTAGGGGGCAATCGGGGTTAAAACCTTTATTATATAATATATGGGGGTACCTAACGCTTTTTAAAAACCTAAATAACTAACTGGCTAACCTGCGTCACCAGTGACACTTATATGGTGATCACTGGTGAAAGGGTTAATTCTAGGGGCAATCAGGGGTTAAAAACTTTATTTATGGGGGTACCTAGCGCTATAGAACCTGGCGGCGAACCTCAAAAAAAACTAACTGCCTAGCGGCAACAGTGAAACTAATACAGCGATCAGAAAATCGAACGCTTAGTGACACTGGCAATAGGGGGTGAAAGGGTTAACTAGGGCGGTGATTAAGGGGTTAAACCTTTATTAGGGGGGGTAGGGGGCTACCCTAGACCTAAAGGGGGCTAAGACTAACTGCCCTGACACTTTTTACTGTCACACTGACACTAAATGCAGTTATCAGAAATAAATGATTACTGCATTCAGTGACGCAATGTGACAGTGGACTGGGGGGGGGGGGTTGGGGGTGACAGGAAGGGGGTTAAGTGTGCCTATGTGTACCTGTGTCAGTGTACTGTTAGGTGCAACTTACTTGGTGATGTGTTCTCTCCTCAGCGTCGGACGAAAAGACCGACACGAGGAGGAACACAGCACTTCCCTCTTCCTGTGTTTACAGTTAGCACAGGAAGAGGCGGGGGGGCGCGCATTGGCTGGGAGCAATCGCAAGGGGGTGGCTGAAAACGAATAGCCGCCCCCTCAAACCGGATCGCTCCCAGAGCTAAAGGAACCGCCGCATGTACGGGGGGGGGGGGGGGTCCGACCGGAACCCCCTCAAGGCACCAACGTATATATACGTTGATGTGCCAGTCGGTGCCATTCTGCCGACGTAAATGTACATGCGGCGGTCCTTAACTGGTTAAATGGTTGTGGAACGAATCGTTTGAGTTTACATTATTTCTTATGGGAAAATTTGCTTTGATATACAAGTGCTTTGGATTACAAGCATGTTTCTGGAACGAATTGTACTCGGAATCCAAGATTCTACTGTATATGTCATTTAAAAAAAATAGAACCTTTACAATCACTCTGATTGTAAAGCTGTGATATATTACCCTTTTTTGGTTTTGGGTTTAATACCCCTTTATTGCTTAATACGTTGAGCCACTGACCTGAAACAATTATGTAGAAAGTAAAAACAAAGTGGGAGGATTGATCAGTGTGATAGGAAGCTGCTATTTTCAGCAGCTCTCATGATGAGTTTCCTTAAAAAAATTGTCCTTGTTTAACAATTGCTTGTCAT
Source organism: Rana kukunoris (assembly GCA_029574335.1). NCBI lineage: Eukaryota > Metazoa > Chordata > Amphibia > Anura > Ranidae > Rana > Rana kukunoris. The sequence continues at coordinate 417,546,637 of CM056050.1, read as the reverse complement.
TTTTCTTTTAATTTTGCACAGAATGTTCGATGTGGGAGGACAAAGGTCAGAAAGAAAGAAGTGGATTCATTGTTTTGAGGGTGTAACTGCAATTATTTTTTGTGTGGCACTAAGTGACTATGACTTGCTTCTGGCTGAAGATGAAGAGATGGTAAGCAAGTGTTTGGCAGGCTGTTTTCATAACTACTTATGTAAATGTGGGAGCTGGAGACCGTTACACTAGATGGATCTCAGGGACTAAATCCTTTTAATGTCAATATTGTTTCTTACGTCTGCTGGAGTCTTTATAGCCTAAACAATACAATACAATACACTTCTGTTATGGCTCTGTGGTAGAATGTTATCGGGAGAATTCAGTAAATGCCTACCAGCAAAAATCCCTGCTGCCCGTTTTATTAGCTATACCGTTGTGTGGCAAATACGAGTAGTAGGATGCTCTGCCCCCTCGCTCACTGGAGCACTTTTATAACGTGGTGCTTTTTAACCACTTGCCTACTGTGCACCTACTCTCCCTTCCTGCCCAGACGAAATTTTAGCTTCAGGCACTGCGTCGCTTTAACAATTGCGCGGCCCTGCGACGTGGCTCCCAAACAAAATTGACGTCCTTTTTTCCCAACAAATAGAGCTTTCTTTTGGTGGTATTTGATCGCCCGTGCGGTTTTTATTATTTGGGCTATAAACAAAAAAACATTTTGAAAAGACACAATATTTTTTGCTATAATAAATATCCCATTTAAAAAAAAAATATATATCATTTTATCTCAGTTTAGGCCGATACGTATTCTTCTACATATTTTTGGTAATAACCGTATAGTGACTGGTTTGCCCAAAAGTTATATTGCCTAGAAAATAGGGGACATAATTACTGTATAAATGTGACTGGCAGTGAAGGGGTTAACCACTAAGGGGCGGGGAAGGGGTTAAATGTTTGTCCTAGTGAGTGTTCTAACTGTAGGGGGAGGGGGGTGACTGGGGGAGGTGACCGATTGTGTCCCTATGTACAAGGGACACAGATCGGTCTCCTCTCTCCCTGACAGGGCGTGGAGCTCTGTGTTTACACACAGAGCTCCACGTCCCCGCTCAGTTACTGGGCAATCACGAGTGCCCGGCGGCCGCCGGGCACAAGCATTGAGTTCCCAATAATGTGCCGGGTGCACGCGTGTGACGTCCTGTCGGAACAACAGGGTATTCCGCCCGCCGTCATTTGACGGCGTGCGGTACCCTGGTGGTTAAGCAACAAATGAAAAAATATTACCCCCCAGTTCATAGACAGCGAAACAGTAGGCAATTAGGAACAATTGTAAGTTGACATACAGATACAGGCAGTGTGTTTGTCCCTTCACGCACTGTAGCAGAGCATTTTGCCACTGTTGCATGCTCCCTGTCACTAATTAAGGATGTCACTTGTTAAATACGCTGTTGGCTTCACAGACAAAGGCCTCCTAGCAATCAGTGGTACTCTATTGGGCAAGGCCTGGTGGGGGAAGCTGGGACACTTGTTCCCCTTCAGGTCTGTTCTCTCCTTGTGATTGATAGCAAGACATTAGCAGGTTGTTTGTTGACTAAGAATCTGCCCACTACCAGCTGTCACTCACAGAGGAAGCTGACATGTTGGAAAACCATGGTCTGTCAAACAAAAGATCTAGCAATCTGTAGCCTGCACTGTCATCTCATTTGTCATGTGGAGGAATTCTAAAGGGTGTCTTTTGGCGAGTTAAAAAATTGCATGGAGCTAGATCTTTCCCAAATGCTTCTTGCAAATGTTATTATTCTATGTACACTGTACAGCTCATGCCTAAGATGTGTGGCGTTCAGTGACTAAATAGAAGCTTTGCAAGACCTAAAAGGATGGAGAAGATGGCAGTGGTGGATGGAGTGGCGACTGGAGGCTGGACCCGTCACCGCTGGAGAAGGGTACACTGTAAATATTCTATAATGTGCAAGTATACTGTGCATGATTGCATGTTCGGGCAGAGCTTCAGACCATCCTTTCAAAAACAGATTCAGTAATTTGTACCTGCTTCCATTACAATGTATGGCCATAGTTTGAGAAGTTTGGTATAATAGGAAATGTATTTCAACAGAACATATTAGTTAAAGCGGTTGGTATGCATTAAGGTGAAAAACCTTTTGTGCTGCAGATACCTCCCTTTTTTTACCTGAACCCAATGATTCCAGGGACGAGCACGAGCCCAGCAGCTCCAGCTGATGTCTCAGGTCCCAATTGGATAGATTAATAGCAGCGGGAGCCATTGGCTGGCAATGGAATCCAGTGACAAAGGGGCGGGGCTGAGTCCTGCTGTCTATTTCAATGGACGCAGCAGCAGGACTCAGAAACGCGCCCTCACAGGTGCCCCCCATGGAATGCGGCTCTCCATGGGGGCACTCACCAAAGACAAGGAGCCAGGAGAACCGCCGGGGATCCCAGAAAAGAGGATCCGCACAGCTTTGTGCAAAACCCTTGCACAGAGCAAGGTCAGTATTATGTTTTGTAAACAAAAAAAAAATTTTTTTTAACAATCACCTTAAACTATTTTTTTGTCTAGAAGTGCAATATAATAGGTGATCTTAATTGCCATGAAACAGAATATGTCATGTTTTAAGTGGTTTATGTATAAATTCCTTGACTTTGTTTATCTCCCTTTTACAGAACCGTATGCATGAGAGTATGAAGCTGTTTGACAGCATTTGCAACAACAAGTGGTTTATTGACACCTCCATAATTCTCTTCCTAAATAAAAAGGATTTGTTTGAGGAGAAAGTAACCCGGAGTCCACTGACCATCTGCTATCCAGAATACTCAGGTAAAGGATCATCGGGACATCCTCCTAGTGGGTGGTAGTACTGTATGCTGCTCATCCAGCTTTCCAAGAAATTTGCAATGTTCTAATATGTTTTCCTGTAAAACTTTCTCTTTTCAGGTGCTAATACTTATGAAGAAGCTGCAGCTTATATCCAATGTCAGTTTGAGGACCTAAACCGAAGAAAGGACACAAAGGAGATTTACACACATTTCACATGTGCAACGGATACAAAGAATGTCCAGTTTGTGTTTGATGCAGTGACAGATGTGATCATAAAGAGCAACCTTGTTGAGTGTGGCCTGTATTAATCTGCAGGTAAGATAATGGATTTACTTCAGTGATAGCATATCTATCTGCTTGGAACCGAAACAGAACTGGTGTATTTAAAACATGTATTTCTAGTGTCTGTGTACGTAATTTGAAGTTTTTGCTACATTGTTGTTCACTTTGTATTTGATCTCAAGATGACAGTTGTGAGCCTTTTTTTGCACTAGTATACTCCTTGAAAAACAATAGCTCAGTAACAGAAGGGGAATATGAAAGAGAGATCTCTACACTCCTGGCATTCTGCTTCAATTGATGATATTGAAAGCACCCTTTAACCACTTGACCACTGGGCACTTAAACCCCCTTCCTAACCAGACCAATTTTCAGCTTTCGGTGCTCTCACAATTTGAATGACAATTACTCAGTCATACAACATTGTACCTATTTGAAATGTTTGTCCTTTTTTTCACACAAATAGAGCTTTCTTTTGGTGGTATTTGATCACTTCTGGGTTTTTTATTTTTTGCGCTATAAAAGAAAAACGACTGAAAATTCTGTAAAAAAAAAAAAAAAAAATATTGTTTCTGTCATATTAGCGGGTTATTTCTCACACACAGCATATGCATACCACAAATTACACCCCAAAACACATTCTGCTATTCCTCCCGAGTATGGCGATACCACATGTGTGAGACTTTTACGCAGCGTGGCCACATACAGAGGCCCAACATGCAGGGAGCACCATCAGGCGTTCTGGAACACCCAGACCAATTCTGACATTCCTCTCCTACATGGAAAAATCATCATTTATTTGCTGGAAAATTACATAGAACCCCAAAACATTATATATGCTTTTTTAGCAAAGATCCTAGAGAATACAATGGCAGTGGTTACAACTTTTTATCTCGCATGGAATTTTCGTAGAATTTTTTTGAACGCGTGTTTTTAAAAAAAAACAGTTTTGTGCTAAAAAAAAAAAAAACAGTAAATTTAGCCCAATTTTTTTTCATAATGTGAAAGATGTAGATAGATACCCAACATGTCACCCTTCAAAATTGCGCAGAATGATGGAATGGCGCCAAACTTCGCTACTTAAAAATCCCCGTAGGCGACACTTTAATTACTTTTATTATTTACATGTTTTTAGTTACAGAGGAGGTCTAGGGCCAAGATGATTGCTCTCGCTCTAACGTTCGCAGAGATACCTCACATGTGTAGCCTGAACACCCTTTTCATATGTGGGCCGGACTTACGTATGCGTTCGCTTCTGCATGTGAGCACACGGGGACAGGGGTGCTTTAAAAAATGGGTATTGCAGAGTATCGCGCAGGGTATTGGGGTATTGCAGAGTATTGCGCAGGGTATTGCAAAGTATTGGGTTATTGCAGAGTATCGTGCAGGGTATTGGGGTATTGCAGAGTATCGCGCAGGGTATTGGGGTACAGCAGGGTATTGGGGTACAGCAGGGTATTGCACAGTATTGGGGTACTGCAGGGTACTGGGGTATTGCGGAGTACTGGGGTATTGCGGAGTACTGGGGTATTGCGGAGTACTGGGGTATTGCGGAGTACTGGGGTATTGCGGAGTACTGGGGTATTGCGGAGTACTGGGGTATTGCGGAGTACTGGGGTATTGCGGAGTACTGGGGTATTGCGGAGTACTGGGGTATTGCGGAGTACTGGGGTATTGCGGAGTACTGGGGTATTGCGGAGTACTGGGGTATTGCGGAGTACTGGGGTATTGCGGAGTACTGGGGTATTGCGGAGTACTGGGGTATTGCGGAGTACTGGGGTATTGCGGAGTACTGGGGTATTGCGGAGTACTGGGGTATTGCGGAGTACTGGGGTATTGCGGAGTACTGGGGTATTGCGGAGTACTGGGGTATTGCGGAGTACTGGGGTATTGCGGAGTACTGGGGTATTGCGGAGTACTGGGGTATTGCGGAGTACTGGGGTATTGCGGAGTACTGCAGGGTATTGCGGGGTACTGCAGGGTATTGCGGGGTACTGCAGGGTATTGCGGGGTACTGCAGGGTATTGCGGGGTACTGCAGGGTATTGCTGGGTACTGCAGGGTATTGCTGGGTACTGCAGGGTATTGCTGGGTACTGCAGGGTATTGCTGGGTACTGCAGGGTATTGCTGGGTACTGCAGGGTATTGCTGGGTACTGCAGGGTATTGCTGGGTACTGCAGGGTATTGCTGGGTACTGCAGGGTATTGCTGGGTACTGCAGGGTATTGCTGGGTACTGCAGGGTATTGCTGGGTACTGCAGGGTATTGCTGGGTACTGCAGGGTATTGCTGGGTACTACAGGGTATTGCGGGGTACTACAGGGTACTGGGGGATTGCAGGGCACTGGGGTACTGCAGAGCTGGGATGGATGGAGGGATGGCTTGATCTGTGACTGCATTTGTCACAGATCCAGCCACAGCACAGCTGCTGACACCCCGCTCCCCCCCCTCTCCTCGCACACTGTACCGAACGGTACAGAGAGGAGAGGGAGGAACCGGCGTCATCAAATGACGCCGGTTTGTTTACAAGTGATCGCGCCGTCATTTGACGACGCGATCACGTGGTAAACGGCCGCTATCAGCGGCAATTTGCCGTGATCCGTGATGTGCCGGGTCTTCTAGACCCGGCGAGCACGGACACTTCCGCGAGCGCGTCCCAAAATAACTCTGCCGCGCTGTAGCAGTATTTTTGCTATAGCGCGGTCGGAAAGAGGTTAAAGGGGTTGTAAAGACAAAAATATTTTCCTCTTAAATTAAAGTCTGACAGTAGCTGTTAAAGTAAAAAGTAATGTTTTGCATTTTAACTAGTTTGATACCTGTTGAAATCGAGCTGTTTTATTCACCTCCGTCACTGCTGAATCGTTATTCTCACTGACTTCCTGGTTTGCGGTGCGCGTTCATTCTTTCTACATCGCGGCCTAATGGGAACTACAGTTGCCATTAGGCTTAGCCTCCATGCCTGTGAGGGATAAGAGAGCATCTTCACGCAGGGCTGTAGTCATAGGGAGGGGGTGAGCACATGGCATTTTCAAACCTGGATTACTGTATGTTGGAGGTCAAAAGGAAAAACGAGGTAAGTGATATTTAAATGCTCTAGCTTACAGCAATCAATTGATCTAATAAAAACCTTTAGTGTTCCTTTAACCACTTAAGACCCGGACCAATACGCTGGTAAATGACCCAAGGTGTTTTTGCGATTCGGCACTGCGTTGCTTTAACAGACAATTGCGCGGTCGTGCGACGTGGCTCCCAAACAAAATTTGCGTCCTTTTCTTCCCACAAATAGAGCTTTCTTTTGGTGGTATTTGATCACCTCTGCGATTTTTATTTTTTGCGCTATATACAAAAATAGAGCGACATTTTTGAAAAAAAAAACACTATTTTTTACTTTTTGTTAAAAAAAAATCAAATAAACTAAATTTTAGTCAAACATTTAGGCCAAAATTTATTTAGCCACATGTCTTTAGTAAAAAAAAAAAATCGCAATAAAAAAAAATAGCTACCTAGCGGGAATAGCGACACTAATACAGCGATCAGAAAAATGATCGCTTAGTGACGCTGGCAATAGGGAGTGAAAGGGTTAACTAGGGCGGTGATCAGGGGTTAAAACTTTATTGGGGGGGTGGGGGGGCTATCATGAACCTAACACTAACTGTTTTTTACACTGCCTGTCACACTGACACTAAATGCAGTGATTAGATCACTGCATTCAGTGACACTGTGACAGGGGGGTGGGGGGAGGGGGCGATCACAAGGGGTTAATATGCCTATGTGAGTGTGTGTCAGTGTTGTGTTGGTGCACACTTACTTGTGATGTCTTCTCTCATCAGCAGCGCTGGGAAACAGCGCTGCGATGAGAGATTACATAATTTCCTCCTTCCTGTGTAAACACAGGAGGAGGAAGTGACAGGATGGGAGCGCGCTCCCATTGGCTGGGAGCGATCGCGGGGGGGGCGGGTATTCGCCGACATCCGCCCGCTGATCCCGGATCGCTCCCGGAGCCAGGGGGACCCCCGCACGCCGCAGAGGGGGTCCCGATGGGACCCCCGAACCGCACTTAGGCGGGGACGTAAATTTACGCCCGTGTGCCTGTACGTGCCATTCTGTGGCCGTATATGTGCGTGCAGGGGGCCCTTAAGTGGTTAACTGTTGCCCAGGTAAAAGCAAGTTTATATATATATGTGTGTATGTATATATATGTATGTATGTATATATATATATATATATATATATATATATATATATATATATATATATATATATATATATATATATATATATATATATATATATACATTTATATAAATTTATTTTATTTTTTTTGTGTGGCAGAACAAAACATTTTTTTTTTTTGTGTGGCAGAACAAAATTTAATAAGGACTTTCTGAATGGTAAGATGTGAGTCATGGTAGAGTTAGACAATTTTCACACTGAGGTGCTTTGCAGGCATTATAGCACTAAAAATAGCGCCTGCAAAGTGCCTTGAAAGAGACACTTTGCAAGCGATTTTTAACCCTTTTTTGGCCACTAGTGGTGGTTAAAAGTGCCCCGCTAGTGCCCGAAAAGCGCTGCAAAAACTACAGTAAAGCGCTGATAAAAATAGCGGTGTTTTACCGCCAACGCCCGGGCGCTATGAGTGTGAAAGCACTTTTACACTAGTAAAATAAGACGAGCATTGTGTAACCTTGTTTTTTGTGACCTTTAGGGTAGGTGTAGGCAGCTATTTAAAGTGATTGTAGCGTCTTCCTTTTTTTTTTTTTAAAACATGTCATATTTACCTACTCTGTTAATAGGTTTGCAGAGTGGCCACAAACCTCCTCTTCTTGGGTCTCCTGCCAGTGCTTCTGACTTCTTAAAGGAGTAGTAAAGGAAAAAAAATGTTTTGCTGAAATGACTGTTTACAGGGTATAGAGACATACTAGTTAACTGATTCCTTTTTAAAATTATTAAAAATGGATAAAAATCAATCATATAATGTGTCTGCAGTTTAGTTTAGTTTTTACTAGTTTCAGTTTGTTCTGTGTGTACAGAGACACGGAACAAAAACAAACACAGGGCAGTGTTTGTTTTTAAAATTAATCTGAGGAGTTTTAGACACATAGTAATCACATCTTCTTGATCATGGACCACAATGAAAAGCTACCATGAGTTTTTTCATGAGGAGCCAGACAAGCAGGAAGTGTGGAGTTCAGCAAGGGATTACAGCAACTTCTAAGCAAAAACGGACATGGAGGACATGAAAGCAGGACTGCTATAAGGTAAAACAAGCTATTTAGCATTAAAAAAAAAAATTCTTTACTGATCCTTTAAAAGAAGCAAGCCTAAGGCCCCTTCTACACGGGGATGAATCCGTCAGCTCTCCGTTGACCTCCGCTGAGCCGGTGCATGACAGGTCCCTCTCTGCTCACTAAGCAGGGAGGGGCTTGTCGAGGGCCGCTGCTTGTCTATGGAGAGATCGGTCGAAAACGAATGTCCGTTTTCATCAGATCTCACCCGATCCGCCAGGACAGATGGCGACTTATGGCCATCCATCTGATTTTTATCGGATCAGATGTCAGCGGACATGGTCACTGCTGACATCCGATAATCCATAGACAAGCATGAAGCGTTCAGGTCCGCCGAATAAACTGACAGGCGGACCTGCCATGTGAAAGGGACCTAATTGCCAATGTCTGGTCTCGGGCAGTGGCCCCTTCACCCCTAGATCACTCTGATGCGCTGTCAGATATGGATAGCACCATTTGGACATCATGGCCTCCAGATTCAACAAAAAGTGTGACAGATTTGTGGCCAGGTACAACAAGCCCCTGGCTCTTGCAGTGGGATGGTCTTGTGATTCCTTGGTCCCTATTCAAGCTTGTGTATACTTCCCCCCTCCTGTAAAGGTTCTCCTTTCATTGATCTGCAAGATAAAGGACAAAATGATTTACGTCAGGGGTGGCCAACCAGTGGCCCGGGGGCCACATGTGGCCTGCGTAGCCCTCTAATGTGGCCCGCGCCCTCCTGCTCTGGAATTGTGGGTTGGCAAGCCCAGATCGCAGGTTGCCGACCCGCCATGCCGCAGCATCAGTGTTGTGAATGAAGCTGGTGGTAGAGGAAGAAAGCGGCTGCGGAGCAGAACACCATAAGCCATTGCTTCCTCTACTGTGCCGGCTTTTGCCACATGTGGAGTCTATAGAAAAGTTTAGCTAACCTGCAGCATAGACACAGGTGCACTACACTTCAGTGCAAAAGCAGTCTTGGATCCTTTTTTTACACGATCAGCCTGACCAAATGGAACCGTCAATTTACCTCCTATAGAGCGACAGATGTCTGTTTACGCCTGCCTACCTCCAATCCGATAAACAGAAGGAAATTTGTCCCTTTCATCTGGGTGGATCGGAGGGCCTATAGAGTAGCCGTGACCTGTCATCCGCCCGCTCTGCTCATTGTGGCCCTCGACTGATTACCAAGTTGCTTAAGTGGCCCTTGCTCTTCAAAAGGTTGGGCACTGTACAATTAAGATAATGAGAATTTTGACTTGCTATAACTTGAGATACAGTATAGAACACGGGTCCCTCCCCTTTTATTGCTTATAAGCTGGGTTATATGGGGGTGCACAGGGGTGTTCTCAGCACAGCATTTGCCAGTTTCCGTCGTTACGAGTAAGCATCACATGATGCGAAACATGTCAGCCCTTTTCTCCTTGTCCACTCACCGTTTTTGACTGCATGCATTTTGGCTGTTTTTTTTTTTTTTTTAAATGTTATTGTTTGCTTATGCTTAAATAAAGACATTGTTTTCCGAGGAGTGCGGGGGATCCAGGATTTTTTCCTTCATCCCATGCTAATTGTGCACAGCCAGCACCCTCTTGGTTTGATTGGGACGGAAGCAACGGGGATTATTTGTTTTATGGAGCGGTACACTTCTCTATGCTGGTAAGTTAATAGGCTTCTGCCTAAAATTGGCCCTAGCATGTGTGACCAAGTTAGGAACCTTAGATTGCAAGCTTCTAGAGGGCAAGGAATGATGTCAGTGTACAATAATATATGTAAAGCGTTGCATAAATTGACAGGGCTATAGAAGTACCTGTAATAAATAAAATTGGTCAAAATTCCCATTTTGACCTGGAGCCATGAGTATCCCTCTGGTCCATCCCTAGCCTGCTAACAGCCTGGGGTAGTTCTCCTGTTGGTGGCATGCCTTTGAGGGGGACTGGCTCTTCCAAAGAGAATCATAGTGAACGTTCTAATTGATGGTGTGTGAGCGTTGTGTGCTCACTTGCAAAAACTCTTTACAATCACATATTTGTAGGGATTGCAACCCTGTGTCTGTCACAGTGGTCAGTTCTGTCCTTGAGGCCCCCCTTTGGAACTCCCGGAACGCACTAATACTGTCCATTCCTCAAAGTCCCCTTTACTTCTGCCACAGATGGCTTTGTTTCGCATATCAAATGTGGTGTCGCCGAAATTCAGAGTTTGATATTGAGGAGAACAGCGTAGGACCAGCCTACTTTGGAGGATCCTGCTCTCGACCAATCTGGTAGTGTGGATGAGGTGTTGGCTTCAGTTTGCATTGAGAAAAAAAAAGCTGGTGTTCTACTTAATTTAAACTGTCCAGAAAACTTTAAAAATCAAGGACGCCTCTATTTCCTCCGATACCATTTCATACCCACAAACTTAGATGCTTGGCTAAGGCCATTCTATACACCTTTTACTTAAGTGCATTTATCTACAAGTAGTGGCAGTGATACCTTAAGTCCTTTATGGTCCCTAAATGTTTCTCTGTACACTATCCTTTTGTAAAAACGTTTTTTAGGTCATTTCAAGTCCAAACACTTTCATCCCCTTCCATTTTTTAGCTTTCAGCACTGTCATACTTTTGAATAACAATTACTCAGTCATGCAACACATGACGCAACAAAAAATGTTTAGCCCCCGGGATTTTTTAAATAAAGGGAGATTGGGACTTTGAATAAAACAGTAAGCTAATGGGACTAAAGAAGGAAATGAAACAAACCATTGAAAGTAGTATACATGTATTAAATAGATAACATATCTACACAGTAAACAGGCAGCGTGTACAGTGACACATAGCAAACCCCAAAATGTTTACGTCTATAATACAAATGTTTAACATATGACAATGAATTGTTCAATTCAAATAATAAATGTGGACACATGAGAACTGAGCAGCACACCACAAAATAATGTAACAGAACTTGTAAAATATAAATGAGTCATCAAATTGATCAGAGTAAAATCTCATTAGCGCATATGGCTACATCTTTGTAAGCCCGACGTGGCGTTTGGTGTATATAAAACACTCCTCAGGGGCAGATGAATTGGGATATCTAGGATAACAAAGTAAATAGTAGTCAGAATAATGAACTAACTTTTACCAAAAAAGATAAAAAAGTAAGTTCCGATTACTTACAAGGTGTGCCATGTTACATAGTTCGTCAGGTTGAAAAAAGACACAAGTCCACCCAGTTCAAACATAAAAAAAAATAAACAAACAAAATAAAACACAGTAAAATCAAATACACCCAACTCCATACCCACAGTTGATCCAGAGGAAGGCAAAAAAAAACAGCAGAGCGATGATCCAATTTGCTACAGAAGGGGAAAAAATTCCTTCCTGATCCCCCGAGAGGCAATCGGATTTACCCCGGATCAACTTTACCTACAAATCTTAGTACTCCGTTATATTACGTGCATTTAGGAAAGAATCCAGGCCTCTCTTAAAGCAATCTACTGAGCTGGCCAGAACCACGTCTGGAGGGAGTCTGTTCCACATTTTCACAGCTCTTACTGTGAAGAAACCTTTCCGTATTTGGAGGTGAAATCTCTTTACCTCCAGACGTAAAGAGTGCCTCCTTGTCCTCAGTGTTGACCTCAAAGTGAATAACTCAACACCAAGTTCACTATATGGACCTCTTATATATTTGTACATGTTGATCATATCCCCCTTATTCTCCTCTTCTCAAGAGTGAATAAATTCAGTTCCTCTAATGTTTCCTCATAGCTGAGCTCCTCCATGCCTCTTATCAGTTTGGTTGCCCTTCTCTGCACTTTCTCCAGTTCTCTGATATCCTTTTTGAGAACTGGTGCCCAAAACTGGACTGCATATTCCAGATGAGGTCTTACTAATGATTTGTACAGGGGCAAAATGATATCTCTCTCTCTGGAGTCCATACCTCTCTTAATACAAGAAAGGACTTTGCTCGCTTTGGAAACCGCAGCTTGGTATTGCAAGTTATTATTGAGCTTATGATCAACTAAAATCCCCAGATCCTTCTCCGCTACAGATCCCCCCCAGTTGCACTCCCCCTAGCATGTCTAGTTTAAATACTCCTCCAGCATTCCCCTAAACCTCTCCCCCAGCACAGCAGACCCCCTTCCATTCAAGTGCAAACCATCTTTAGCATATAGGTTGCACCCCAATGAAAAGTCAGCCCAGTGCTCTAGAAACCCAAATCCCTCCTTCCTACACCAGGTCTTTAGCCATGCATTCAGCTCTCTAATCTCCCCCTTTCTTTCCTGTGTTGCGCATGGAACAGGCAATATTTCAGAGAATATTACCTTGGAGGTCCTTCCCTTCATCTTGCAGCCTAGTTCTTTAAATTGATTCTTAAGGAGCCTCCACCTTCCATGTATACTGTCATTTGTTCCAACGTGGACCAAGACAGCTGGGTCATGCCCAGCCCCTCCCAGTAATTTATCCACCCGGTCCACCACATGCCGAACCCTGGGACCAGGGAGACAGGAAACCATTCGGTTGAGGCGATCCTGGCAACAAATTTTTCTATCAGTCCTTCTGATTATAGAATCCCATATTACCACCAACTGTCTAGGCCTACCTGCACTCCCCTCACCACTTCTACTAGATGGGTTGCTCTCCCGGCTGTTAGGGGTAGCAATAACATCTAGGGCTGCCACCTCTGAGTTTGCCACCTCCACATCTTCACCCAATTTGGCAAGTTTGTTTTGATGCACTAATACAGGATTGGCCTTCCTTTTCTGCAAGCCCCTTCAACTCCCTCTAACTACATTAACCCATCTTCCTATCTGATAATCCTGTAATGATGTATGTGAAAAAATTATATAATGTATGTGGAAAAAAATGCGACCAAAAGGACTGTCCGTCCTGGGAGCTGAGGCGGCAAAGGGACAGACAACTAGCAGCACACAAAAGTCTCATCCCCAGGTACCAGATTGCCATGGATGTCATAGAGTAGAGACCATCCCTCATGCCATGTAGAAATCTGTAAAGGATAGGTAAATCCAACAGGATTATTCCATAGTAAAGGGTAGTGAAATGAGGGTTGGCTAGTAGATGACAAGGGTTACCTAGTAGGTGTCCTGAAAAGGAACACTGACCAATGCTGGCGTGTATATATACAATGGCAACAGGCTGGATACCCGGGGAGACACCTATATAGTGTCCTGCATGTGCGTGCGCTTCCCGCCAGCGTCACATTTTAAAGCTCGACAGAGTGGTAGGTGGAGCCACAGCCGAGCCGTATGGAGCCCCGCCCTGAAGTGACGCCGCACATACCAGCTGAGTCGGCTAAAGCTAGATGGTGTATGCCAAACACGCCGCGTCGGGCTTACAAAGATGTAGCCATATGCGCTAATGAGATTTTACTCTGATCAATTTGATGACTCATTTATATTTTACAAGTTCTGTTACATGTGGTGTGCTGCTCAGTTCTCATGTGTCCGTATTGATTATTTGAATTGAACAATTCATTATGTTAAACTTTTGTATTATAGATGTAAAAATTTTTGGGTTTGCTATGTGTCACTGTACACGCTGCCTGTTTTTACTGTGTAGATATTTTATCTATTTAATACATGCATACTACTTTCAATGGTTTGTTTAATTTCCTTCTTTAATTCCCATTAGCTTACTGTTTCATTCAAAGTCCCAATCTCCCTTTATTTTCACATTGAACCCGGGATGGAGATACATTTTATATGTTATTTCATTTAAAGTCCCAAAACGCCAACAGCGTCCCCCCTTTCTTCCTACGGGATTTTTTAAGAGTCACACCTCAATCAATGGCTATAAAAATATGAAAAATGTATCGACATAAATTTAGCAATAACTTGTTAATGAACATCAATCGTGTTACATAGAAATCACATATGAAATCCTTGGGACCTAGGAGTACCATGAAGATACTACCATCAATCTGGAGTGACACTGCAACTCATCTCGACACGTTTCGTGAGAAAGATCTTGCTTTTTCAGAAAAAGCACAGGAAAGTATCGCCAAAATGGTGATCAAACTGCGTTAGCTAATAAACTCCTATATAACGGTGTATATGGTAACAGGAAGAAAGAGCTCAAAAGAACATGCAGAGTGATCTGCTATTCTTCCCACAGAAGCCGTTAAGGGGAGGGGAGATGATAAAAAAAATGATATACTTTTATCATCTCCTCGCCCCCACCAGTAAAAAGGCTTAAATTTAAAGCGGACTACCGCTGAAATTTGTTTTTTACAAGTCAGCAGCTACAAATATTGCAGCTGCTGACTTTTAAAATATGGACACTTGCCTGTCCAGGGTGCCTGTGATGTCCTCACTCGAAGCTGTCCAGGCCTTTGGCTCCCAGGTGCAGGTTCCGGCATTTTCAGTTAGGAAATCAGGAAGTGAAGCCTTGCGGCTTCACAGCCCGGTTCCCTACTGCACATGTGCAAGTCCTGACTGGTCCCTGCTGTCTTTTAGGACCTGTGTATCTCCCAGAAGACAGTGGGGGGGGGCAGAGGAGGGGCCGGACATGGCGTAGATCGTCGCAGATTCTGCGGCGCTCTTTCTCCAGAAGTGGCAGCAAATACCTGTATTAGACAGGTATCTGCTCCCCCCCTGAAAGGTTCCAAATGTGACACCGTAGAGGGGGAGGAATCGGATAAGCTGAAGTTCCATTTTTGGGTGGAACTCCGCTTTGAATCAACTTGATTAAATAATCTCTGTTCCGCAGCGGCTCCTCTTCTGACCCGCTGTTGACTCACCGACTGTCCTATTGACTTTAATAGGACGGCTTGAAATGCAGCAGTGACATAATAAGGTGAGGGACATGGCGGCAGCAGGTGAGTGGATGCCCGCTAACAGGCGCTGCCATGATGAATCTGAAATTACAGGTGCTTCTTAAGGCTGGGCTCACACTGCCACATGGAGCAGCTCACAACAGGAGTCTGGCATGTCCCTGTTCACCGTTTGAGGTTCAATTTCAGCCTGAAATGTTGCCTGAATTCTTACCTGAAATGGACTAGAAGATGCACAGGACTCCTGTGCACTCTGCAGATGTGTGAACCATTTCTATAGAGAGCTGGTCACAATATCCTGATATGCAAATTGGATGTGGAAAATTTTGCATCCAATTCACAATAGTGTGAACACTAAATGTAAGGACTCGTTCTAGCTGGTAGTAAGAATCTTTAATATATGCAAACAAAATGAAGGTTTCCCATTTAGAATAACGGGTTAGTAAATATTCCCAAACTGGGTCTCTTTTACGGCCTGCTGCTATTTTGCTTTGCAAGGGAGGAATAAAGGCACTTGAATAAACAAAATTATTAATGTATCTTAAAGCGGAGTTCTACTTTTTTTTTTTTTTTTTATATATAGTTTTACTCACTTCTATCTGGCTGTTACTAGGCAGATTTTGTAATCTGCTTAGTTCCTGGTCCTAGGTGGTTCAACATCCTGCCCTAAGACCCCATTGCCTCCTGGGAAATGATGACACTCATTTCCCAGGAGTCTCTAGACATTACTGTGCATAAAAATCTCCCCAGCATGCACCGCTGTGAGTGCCTGGCTGAAGGTCTGCTAGACACTGCCGGGAAGAAAACTTCCAGGCGCATTCGCAGGAGTGATGTCATTGCGGCTCCGGGCCACTTACAGCGCCAGAGCAGCAAACCCGGAAAACACGTAGAGGGCAAAATTTCATCACCCACGGCGTAGACTGGGATGAGATACCGACGCCTCGTTCTAAGATATGTATTTCATAATGAGCTAGTATGCATTGCATACTAGCTCATTATGCCTTTGCCTTACAGGTTTTTTTATTTTATAATTTTTTTTGTCCTGCGGGTATACATCCGATTTAAATCAAAGTTTATTATCTACTCTGCATTTTGAGCACCATTTTGGGATACTCTACTGTGCTTCTCCAGAAGAAGCAAGATCTTTCTCGCGAAACGCATCGGACAGTTGCAAATTCGCTCCAG
Source organism: Rana kukunoris (assembly GCA_029574335.1). Taxonomy (NCBI): domain Eukaryota; kingdom Metazoa; phylum Chordata; class Amphibia; order Anura; family Ranidae; genus Rana; species Rana kukunoris. Next base: position 417,530,340 of record CM056050.1, on the reverse strand, counting down.
ATTGATGGTGACATCGTCTTTGTACTCCTAGGTCCCAAGGTATTCCTATGTGATTTCTATACATTATTATTGATGTTCATCAACAAGTTATTGCTTTAAAAATTGTGCAATCCCGAGCAAGGGGGAGTGTCTATGCATGGCGCGGCGGGGATTAGGAGTATTGAAACGGAAGATGCCTGTATAGTGCGGCGCTGTAATGCATGGGGTTAACGCGCCAGCAGCAGCAGCAGCGGCGGTGGTGGTGGTGGCATCGGCATCATCTACCACTAGGGATGGGGGACATGACATGGCTGCATATGTGAGGGACATGACATGGCTGCATATGTGAGGGACATGACATGGCTGCATATGTGAGGGACATGACATGGCTGCATATGTGAGGGACATGACATGGCTGCATATGTGAGGGACAGGATATGGCTGCATATGTGAGGGACAGGACATGGCTGCATTTGGGGACACATTTAAAAAATTTATCGGTATCGGCGAGTACATGAAAAAAAGTATCGGTACTTGTACTCGGTCCTAAAAAAGTGGTATCGGGACAACCCTAGGAGGAACCCATAACAACAAGTGAGTCAGGGTGTTCACCGTGGACCACACAGGTCCCCACACCTTCTAGCATTACGTATTTAACAGTTGAAATACCTTGCAATCTAAGTACATTCAGACTGACCACACACACACTCGCACACAATCACCCATGCAACTTGCCCTGACTTAACACCCACCCACCCCGATTCCAGGATCCACTCACACCTGAACCACCCCCCCCCCCCTACAAACATCAACCACCAGAACTACCCTCACTCCTCCTGATTGTAGCCCATTATGGCTGAGAGAGCGGGGTATCCTTCCAGAAGGAATCCGCAATATCAAGCCAGGGCTACCAGATCTTGGTAAACTTTTTGGGACAGGCCATGCCCTTAAATATACATTTTAAAGATGGGTATAACCTTATTCACCATACGATACAGCATTTGGATATCCGGAGCAGAGGCATTCTTCCAGTGTAACAGAATACATTTCCTAGCATAGAATAAAACTGTGCGTATCAGAGTTCGAGCATGAATTGTAGATATAAAGTTATTAAACACTCCCAGCAATCCAACCTCTGGTGTGAGAGGAATGGGGAAATGTAAGGTGTCCTTAAAAAAAGAAAACAAGTCCTTTCAATACGTTGATAAAGCTGGGCATGACCAAAACATATGTATATAATCGGCCTCAGTGGAGCCGCACCTAGGACAAGAAGCAATAGAATTTATTCCCTTGCGGGCCAGCCTGGCAGCAGTATAATGTAACTGGTATAATAAATTTAAATTGTACATACTGATCGTTAGATCCAATAAGATTGAGGAAGCAGACCTCCGAAGCCTCCTCCCACCCCTCCTCGGACAGCCCCGGAATGTCCACCTCCCATTTCTGCTGAGCAATCTGGAAGGGTTTAACCCCAGCCGACTGCAGGCGGGGAAAAAACTGTAACCGGTTTCCTAATATCCGAGTAAGACATGAGCGCCTCCAGAGGTGATTCAGTTGGCTCCTGGGTCAGACCCTCAAATTGTGCCCATGCTGCATGATGTAATAATAGATACTTGTATAGGAATTTATCAGTTACCCCACTCCGTACCTTTAGGTCCTCACAGGAAATAAACTTTTCGTTGACAAAGATGTGGGAAACGTGTGTGACCCCGCATTGGGTTTACCACCTAGAATCCGGGTGACTCAGGAGCTCAGAGAAGTTGGGATTTTGCCATAGGGGAGTTCTGGGAGATACTCCACCCGAATCCGTGAGCGCCACGTTACCCTCATCCCAGGCCAACCAGCTAACTTCTATTGGGGAGTTATGGAAGCGGTGCCTGGGAAATTGGGGATGCCCGAAAAACATATAAAAATTTGGATAAGTATATCATCTTGAAAATATTCACCTGACCTATTAGATTAAGTGGTAAAGAGGCCCAAGTTCTCAGCGTGGTCTCCATGTGTGTTATAATTGGGGTAACATTAAGATTTTTAAAAGCAGACAGGTCCGCATTAATGTGTATCCCCAAATACTTAAATGTAGGTTGGACAGACAATTTAGATGTAGAGAGGTAGGTATAATCAAGTGTAGGGCCTATAGGGAATTCCACTGATTTGTCCCAACCTACCCGTAACCCGGAGACCTTCCCAAACTCCTCCACCACACCCATTAGAGAAACAAAGGACTGCTCAGAACCGTCCAAGTCAATTGGGCATCGTCTGCGTAGAGAGAAATGTTTTTGGAGAGGGAACCATAACGGATGCCTCCCACCGTGGCCGTCTGCCGCAGCGCCAAGGCCAGAGGCTCAATGGCCAGAGCGGCGAGAGCGGGTTCCCCTCTGCAAAGTAAAAACATCAGAGATTTCTTTATTAGTGCTTATCCTGGCCCTAGGGTCGGTATAAAGTAAACGGACCCACCAAATGAATTGAGCGCTGAAGCCCATACGATGCATGGTTTCCCAAAGGAAGGACCAGTTAACAGTATCAAAGGCCTTAAGCACGTCCAGAGATGGTACCAGGCCACTTCGGCAGCATGAATATGCAGGTAAAGTCGTCGGATGTTGTCATACGTACTCTTCCAGACAAAAACCCCGCCTGGCCCCTGTGAATAAGATGGGGAATTACTTTTTGTAAGGCTAGAATTTATGCAAGCACATTCGCATCACTATTTAATAGTGAAATTGGACGGTACGACCCACACAACAGTTTATCTTTGTCAGGATTAGGAAGCACCACTATCAGGGCTTCACACATGGAGGAGGGGGAACTCTCCCCCCTGCAGTGCCTGCCCAAATAAATAGTGTAGTTTCTGTGACAGTTCCTCAACATAGTTTTTGTACCACTCTGCGGGCAAGCCAGCCAAACCAGAGGCTTTATTGGGAGGGAGTGAGTGAATGGCCTCAGTGACCTCCTCCACTGTCAGGGGTTTGTCCAGGATCATATTGTGTGATTCCTCCAGGACAGGAAATTGGAGAGATTCAAAGAATTCTAGCATCTTAAGCTCGGCCGGGGGAGGGGGGGGGGCTTATAAAGGTTCTCGTAAAAGGACTTAAACGTTTGGTTTATAAGCAGGGGATCTGATGTGACGGAGCCGTCCGGCAACTGAATATGTGGTATAGTCCTATCCACATAATCCGTGCCGGAGAGATAGGCCAACATCTTACCATTCTTGCCACTGTGTTCATGCAACCTGGCCGATACAACTGCTATTTACGCGTCACCTCCACCCTATAAAGGTCCGGAGACCTGTGCGCCCCCACCAGGACCCCATGGGAGTCCAGGGTGGGAAGCGCAGAATATTGAGCCCTGGCATTCTCCAGGGAGGACTCCAAGGCCAGAAGTGCAGCCTGAGAGGATTTTTGATGCTGGGCAATGTTTGAAATGTACGAACTCCGCACCGACGCCTTAAAGGCATACCGCATGGGGCCAAAAAAGGCAGATCTGACACCGTCCCCCCAATAGTGGGACATATCTTGCCAGATCGGCTCCTGAAAGTCAGAAGTGGAGACCCAGAGAGGACTAAGCAGCCACAACCGAATAGCATGTCTACAGATAGGGCAGAATGGTCGGATAGCGTCTGAGGTAAGTGGCATACTGGAGACCAAGTCAGGAGTCCCCAGAGCATAGTCCAGCCTGGAAAGAGTACGGTACGTCCGAGATTGACACATGTATTCCCAGGCCATGGAATGTCTGAATTTCCAGAGATCAACATAACTAAAAGAGGCACACCACTGACAAAACAACTTGGAGTCATACTGGAGGGGCCTCAGGCGGTCCAGATCAGGGTCAAGCACTGAGTTTGAAGTCCCCCACTATACGAGTAGCCATCACTAGGAAGGTGGAAAATTGTACACTTAAGTCTGTAAAGATTTTCTTTCTTTCTTTCCTTTGTTACACCTACCGCTCCTCTTCTTCTGTATGTTTATGTTTCTGTTTTCTAGCTCTAGAGATTATTATTGGATATGTTGGTGTTCGGAACCTGGACAGTGGGACCAGGTCTGAAACCACGCAAACGCAGTGACATTCCAATGCCCATCAGTAGTGGCCCTGATAACAGGTGTCCTCTACAGGTGCGGACTGTTAGCCGCCGACCTCAAATGCTATTACTGGTGTCATTTATATACTTGCGAGTGTCAGTTGCTGTACTTTATGATGCACAATATTTTCTCTGTATGTTTTGTTTTTTCCTTCTGTTTCTTATTCTTTTTGAAAAAAACAAACAATAAAAATGTATATTTAAAAAAAAAAAAAAGTCTGTAAAGATGTCAGCCGTGACGGGGGGGAGCATACACAACCACCAACAGTAGTGGCGTGGCGTGCACCGTGCATTGAAGAAAAATATACCGACCCTTAGGGTCCAGCACCACCCTGCCACAGGAGAAGGGGAGGCCCTTCCGTACCAGATTGGACACCCCCCCTTGCTTAATTAGAATAGGTGGAATGATATCGATGCATGACCCAGTATTTTTTTAACGCCATCAACTTTGATCCCATAGGGTGCATTTCCTGTAAGCACAATAGATGAGGATTGTGCACCTTAAGGAATTCAAACACCGAAGCCGCATTAAATTTGGAGTTTAACCCCTGGACATTACAGGAGATGCACCTGACCTTAGACATGGTAAAGTAGTAATAATGAAGGAACACGGCAGCAGATTATGAAACAGTAACCCAGGCAAGGTATAGGTGGGGGTGGAGGCAGGGCCAAAAAAAATACACACCACACTCGTCCCAAAGTACAGCCAAACAAAAACAACCCAATACACACGTAGCATAGGCAACAGCCCAGTTTTAACCTCTGCCAGACCCCAAAAACAAGGGGCTGTCCTTGACCCCAAACTGCATGTACATGCCAGGAACATGGCCTGTTACAGACAAGCCAGCGAACTAAGTTGGAACAGTCGGTGTTCAACAAAAGCAAATAAATGAAAAAAAAATAGTTTTTTTAGCAAACAGTAGCAGCATAGTCCTCCAGTGGAGATCTGTATCCTCTTGACACAGCATTTAGCTGAAAGCTCCTGCCCCAGGTACACTCCCGTGGAGTGGAATGAAAAATTGCAACCTAGGACAAAAAAGAAAAAGGGTAAAAAGTATAAGCAACTCGAGTGTCAGGTGCCCGGTCAAACACACGGCCAGGTTGGTGCAGGGACTCAAACCAGGACAAAGCATTAGCAGGGGTTTGGAAAAAGTGCACCTGGCCTTAATGCACAACTCTCAGCGTCGCAGGAAATAACATGGAGTATTGGATGGCCTTCTCCCTCAACTTTTGCTTGACATGCTGGTATTTGGCTCTCGAGGCACGGACAGCAGGGGAGTAATCAGGGAAGAGACACCGAGGCATTAATAATCTTCAGGCTCCCCTTTATGCGAGCCGCACGTAGTATGGAATCCCAGTCTCTGTAGTTAAGGAGGCGCATTATCATGGTGCGAGGAGGGCTACCTGAAGGAAGCGGTCTGCCGGGTACCCTATGGGCCCGCTCCAGAACAAAATGGGGGAATAGGCAATCCTTTCCAAATTCCTGGGCAAACCAGCTCTCCAGAAGTGAAACCGGGTCGGATCCCTCGACCCTCTCGGGCAGACCCACCAACCGCAGGTTGTTCCAGCGTAAATGGTTTTCTAAATCGTCCATCTTGTCCTCTAACAAACTAATTTTAGTGCCCCGGGCTTTAAGAGTAGGAAGGGCCGGGCCCACAGTGTCTTCCAGATCACTGATGTGGCGCTCTGTTTCTGAGAATCGGTCCTGCACTTTATGCATATCCTGGCGCAATATTGTAATGTCCAGCTTAAGCTCCTCCACTTTCCCCATAATATCAGAGGGATTTACCTTGACTTTGAGGACTTCCAGCAGCATGGGCTCTGGTTCCGGGCTGTCCTCCAGGCCATCCTCACTAGGAGACGCAGGGGCTGGCAGCGCTGGTGTGGTGGAGGTCCCGGGAGAGGGTGGGAGAGATAGCTCAGGGTCCTCCGCAAAGAGCTCCGGAGTGGAAGCAGGAGAGGAGAGTGGCACGATGGTGCGGCGGTCATCTTAGCAGGAGCTCGTGGTGATTTTCATCCTGACCGCAGGCTGTTTTCTGTCCTTTCGTCTTCCTATCCACCAGATTCCCTGGAAAAATAGCCCAGGGACTTCCCCCGGCGGAGCTGTGAGGTTTGTAGCCGTTTTGGAAAAGCAGGATAGGAGGAGTGCGCAGGATTGTTCAGAGGGATCTCGGAGCTGCTAAGAAAGACGTCTGCTCACATGCTGCTCCAGGCCACGCCCCCCCACAAACTGAATAAAATAAGGGAAGGGGGGCAGCACTCACATTTGCCACATTCGTAAATTAAGAAGACAAAGAAGAACGGTTACTCGAGAAGCTGTAATTGATGGTAGGACTTTAGAGGCAAGGCGGGAATATCAAAAAAAAAAAAATTATTACAAAAAATAGAAAATTAACAAAAACAAATTAGTAAAAAACCATATATGATATGGACAATATCCTCTGTGCATTGTATACGCATTTTGCCGTTGGGCTTCCTCAGGACGAAAAAAAATATATTTCATTGTCTCAGAATATTCCAAGTCACATGTATATATGTCGAAAGAATTGTAAAGGGAGGTTCCAAGTATAGTAGAAAAGTCTCCAAAAATCCAGAAAAGACTGGGTCAGCCTACAATGTCAGCCATGAAGGTGCACCGCAAGTACAGAGAGCCAGTTCTAATGATTCCAAAATGAACATTTACAGTAGTTCCGGGGCAGACCAAAGAGGGTATAACGGAGACTCGTAGGTATACAATGTTGTACAGCCAGGTTCGTCAGACCTGTATCCAAATACTTGTGTATTGAAAGCCCTCAGCGATGAAAACAGTCAGCAAAAATCTATAGAACAGCAAATACAACATTTGTTGAGTGGTGCCGTGTGCCCCGGGGGATAGCCTGTGCTATACAGCACAGGCTATCCCCTGGGGCACATGGCGCCACTCAACTAATGTTGTGTTTGCTGTTCTATAGATTTTTGCTGACTGATTTTTGCTGACTGGTGCACCTTCATGGCCAACATTGTAGGCTGAGCGAGTCTTTTCTGGATTTTTGGAGACTTCTCTACTATACTTGTAACCTCCCTCTACCATTCTTTCGACATATATACATGTGACTTGGAATATTCTGAGACAATGAAATATATTTTTCTACTGTTAATTTATTCTGCTCGTCCTGAGGAAGCTCAATGGCGAACGCATAGACGATGCACAGAGGATATTGTCCATATCATATATCCTATATGGTTTTTTTTTTTACAAATTTTCTTTTTAATTTTTCTTTTTTTTTTTGTAATAAAAATTATTTTTTGATATTCCCGTCTTGCCTCTAAAGTCCGACCATCAATTACCGCTTCTCGAGTAACTACTGTTCTTTGTCCCCCACATACTGATATTTAGTTTAAAAGGGAATCTTTGTGCTGCTATTTACAATGAACTACTGGAGGTAAATAAATTAGACTTGTGTGTTCCCACACCAATAAAAAAAAAAAAAAAAGAATAAAGTGCATCCCTACCTTACTAATCAAACACTTAATAGTGGTGGATTGCTTTTCCCCAGCAACAGTGTAAAACAGGGCTAGACAGTCTTTGAGAGCCAGTGAATATACCTGAACAACATGAGAGATCAAAGATCACTGGGGTTCAGTGCCCCCCCCCTTTTTTTTTTTAAAGAAATTGACTAGCAAGGCCTAACTAAATAGTAAGGGCAACTAATAAAACAAATGTCCATGTAAAAATACAAACTTTGCCTACCTTAAAAGTGAACAGTGTCAGTCAGCAGGGCAGTGGACGGCATCAACGGGGCAGTGGACATGTCGGATGTGGGCATAGATTTAACCCCACAGCTGCTAGGGAGGGAGCTGAGTGGTAGGATCACAATTAACCCCTCAAAGCATATGACCATTACTATGTAACCAGCAGCCACTGCTTGTAGCTTGCTGGTTATTTTACACCTATCATTTCTCACAGTCACATAAGTACCATGCAATCCAGCTGTAGTGCATTTCTAAAAGTAATTCATGCATTACGTTCGGCGTGGTACAGTGTGATTTCAGACCATTTGAAATATACAGGCTGAAATCGCGCTGAACCCAGATCACATCGCATGTGTGAATGAGCCCTTAAGTTGTGAAAAATAAGTTCCCAGTACAAAAAGAGCCTCTAATTGTAGCATAAAACAAAAAGTTTCTCACAAATGGAGATGTAATAATCCATTAACCAGTTCCTGCCCGGCCGATAGCGGATTGACGGGCAGGTGGGCATCATATGACATCCCTTCCCATCTTGCCGCACATATGGCGGTGAGCTGTGTTCCTCAGACAAGCACATCACTGATCAGGGTAAGGAGTCAATGATGATTTCTCTTTACCATGTGATCAACTGTGTCCAATCACAGTGTCCAATCACAGCTGATCACATGTAAACAAATGCCGGTTATTGGCATTTTCTTTCCTCATTGTTGTCACTGTGTGAGCAAAAGAAAAGCTGATCTGCTTTCCTGTGATAGGGGACATTTACACTAATCGGTGCCCTGATGGGCACTGCCCCATGGCTGCACTGATCATCAATGCTGCCTTATCAGTGCAGCCTCATCAATGCAGCCTTATCCATACCCATTAGTGCCCATCAAGGCAGCCTATCACTGCACTGGGATCACAGGGAGGAATAGGGAAGAGAGCCAGCCAGATCACACAGAGAGGGGATCTCTCACCTTGACACCACTTGGAAGTGAAACATGATGGCACATTTGTCCAATGCTGGGAAATTTAACCAGTGCGCTGTCTATCTTAGGAGGCTGGACTTTGACAGCAGCCAGTGTTTCAGATCCAATTGAAGAATTGTTACAGCGTGAGATCCCCTCCCTATGTGATACGGCGGGCTCTCCTCCCGATTCCTTTCTATGACCCCAATGCAGTGTTTTGTTTTCATCTTTCCCACACTCTCCTGGCTGACTGCTTTTGCCAGAAGCGAGGCGGCCTTTTTACAGGGCATCTGAGCATCCCAGGGGGTAATTGCCTCCCTGCCCACCGTCCAACCTTCCCCTAAGTTGGAGAGGGGGGGGGGGGGTGAGATTGATTGTGTTTGTTTTTTTTGTTACCAGGTTCTTTTTGAGGAGAGGTATTTTGACCTCATCTTCTTTTCCTGGGTTATGTGAAGAGTATATTAACCCTAAGTGGTCCTGTTCTGATTACAAAGTGTAAAAATGTAGGGAGGATATCTCCCACAAGTGCATGTAGACCTGCTTATTTTTATAAAAGGTTACATTGGTTCTGGTGAGTGAAAAACCTTACAGGGCTTTCACACTGAAGAACACCTGTCAACAACTTGATAGTTGAAGCACATTTGCACTATAGACACTTTTCATGTTTGTTGTACTTGTTTGAAATTAATGTACTAACATTATGTAATGTAATTACATCGAATGTGTACAATTGAGAGCAACAGATGGGAGTTATACTTTTACATTATTCTTTGAGTTAGAGTAGGTTGTGTGCAGATGTTTTCACTGTTTATTAGTTCTGATCTTGACCAGTGTCTGGCCTGGAGTACCCTCAAGGGACAGGTTTCTCTTTAATCCATCCCATTACAAAAACCTCTAGCCTCACCATCCCTTATCAAAACTTTCTTTAGGGAATTACCTTTATAAATCCCATCAATTTGACCTCGTCACCTTGGGGTCTCAACCTGGTGCTCTCTATGCTTTCTAGATCTTACTTTGAAACAATTGGAGGTATTCCATTGCAAAACCTAACTGGTAAGGTTGCTTTTCTGGTAGCTATTACATCTGTTGGGCGTGTTTCTGAATTTGCAGCTTTCCTGTAATGTGCCCTTTCTTGTTTTGCGTAAGGACAACGTGGTTTTAAGACCAAAACCTTCCTTCCTACCCAAGGTGGTCTCTTGTTCCTAACTTAATGAGGACATTTGTTTTTCATTTCCTCTGTCATCTGTCAGTTTTGTTTGCAATTTGTTATCCATCCCTCAGTTTATTGCTTGGGTACATCCCATGGTCTCTGAATACAAGTCCTGTACAATTAAGGTATGCAGAGTTTTGACTTATCGATACATTTCTCATCTTGGAGTACAGTACAGGACACAAGCCTCTCCCTTCTGCGTCTTGACCACTCTTTGACCACTCTTTGCTTGCTTAAAGGCTGGAGTGTCATGGATTGGGTGTGGTTATGTGGCTCTGTCATTGGCCTTAGCAAGTTTATTTGTGTCCAACACTGAAGGTAGCTGCATATTATCCATGGACAAGTTCTGCACTGTAATCCAAAATAAAAAAATACACCGGTAAGTCAGAAATCCTATATTTGGCCCTTACTATCAGAGTTTGCCAGCACAAAGATCAAACAAGCTCAGATCAAAGGAAATCCTGTTGCTGTCTTAACATTTTTTTCAAGCATAAAATCATCTAAGTCATAGAGGATACAAAATGTGACGAAGAAAACAAGAAATCCTAATAATTCCAGGCTTTTGTTGCCTCAGCAATTGTCAGTGTTCATGGCTGCACAACAATAAAAGCATCTGTAATAAAATGGGTCTCATAACTGGTCGCATAATTTGTTGGCAAACCAGAAGCCACTTCTTACCAGAAAGAACAGACATGTCTGTTAATTATCTTGGCATAATTGCTAATCATTCTGTGCACTGCAGACGTGTAGAAATTGACATCAACCTATAGAATCTTGATGTCTGTAGTAAATTTTTTCGACGAAAATGTCTGGCGATCTGTAAACTAAAGCAAAGTTCATTCAAGCAGCATGAAATTCCATTTAGCGTCAAATGGCCATGGAGAAGAAACATTACTGCTTTAGTCTGACCAAGGACAAGAAGGTCTTGCTTGAAAATCTACTAGTGACTGAATTAAAGTGTAAGAAGGGATAAGACCCTTCTGTCTTTTTGAACTGTAGTTTATGACTTGTAGTCTATTTTTTTTTTTTTTTAAATAAAACATCTGTCTTCCTTCTAGCAAGACTCATATTAACTCGGAGCATGTAATTAAGACATGTAGAACAATAGCTAAGCAATTGACATTTTCTGTAAGAGAGATCTGCAATAGTATCTTGAATATGTAAAGCAAAAAAATGCGGCACGAATAACGGTTGAACACTCCTGATCAGGGCTGTGGAGTCGGTAGATAAATGTTCCGACTCCTCAGTTTTTTGTACTTCCGACTCCTCTGTATTAATATGCGAATGTCTTTCCTCCATACAGACAAGCAGGCATGCAGGTTTTAAAATGAATATAAACACTTACAGTTGAATCCAAGAAGCTGTTCCAGTTCCAAGTCCAAGTTCAACCATAAGAAGATGTTGGTTCTCACTTTTGTGACATCCAACATCTAAAGAAAGGGTAAGAAATGGATACTCTTACCATGAGCAAAGGAGACACACGCCAGCAACGGTGTGTCAATGAAGCATAATCGAAAATCTCCTGGGCTCGACCTCCAAGGAATGGTGTTAGGGAAGGAGCACTGAATGCCTCAAGGACCGCCGTCCAAATCTGTTTCTGCCAACCTCGGGTATGGAATGCAGGGAAGGACAAACAGGATCTCAACAGGCCAGGGTGTGAGATGTCTAAACTGAGGATAAAAATGGTGGAAAGAAACAAAAATGGCTCCACATAGTGCAGATGAATCTGGTGTAGAATAGTATAAAAAAAGCCTTTATTGTCATAAAATCAAAGTAGAAATGGCTGAATACAAGCAGTTGGAAGGATGCATGTATAAGGTGATCAGAAAAGTAGAAAGATAGAGCATGGTGTAAAAAGCTTGATTATGCTATGTACCCGAGCACCACGCCATTTTATATATTGTCTAAATATAATTCTATTTGGACACTATATAATGGCGTTGTACATGACAGGTTTATGCCCCAGTTGAAGTGCTTTAGCACGAAACATGTCCGGTACATAGCCTTTCAAGTCAAGCTTTTTATACCACGCTCTGTTTTTTTACTCTTGTGATCACCTTATACATGCATCCTTCTAACTGCTTGTATTCGGCAATTTCTACTTTGATTTTATGCCAATAAAGGTTTTTTTTTTATACTATTCTACCCCGGATTCATCTTCATTATGTGGAGCCGTTTTTGTTTCTTTCCACAATTTTTATCCTAAGTTTGGACATCTCACACCCTGGCCTGCTGAGATCCTGTTTGTCCTTCCCTGCAATCCATACCTGAGGTTGGCAGTATCAGATTGGGACGGCGGTCCTTGAGGCATTCAGTGCTCCTTCCCTAACACCATTCCTTGGAGGTCGAGCCCAGGAGATTTCGATTATGCTTGAGTGACACAAACCGTCGCTGGCGTGCGTGTCCTCTGCTCATGGTAAGAGTATCCATTTCTTACCCTTTCCTTAGATCAGGGGTGCCCAACCTTTTTAAGAGCGAGGGCCACTTAAGCGACTTGGTAATCGATCGCGGGCCACAATGACCGGAGCCCACTCTACTCTTTTTTTTTTTTTTTTTTTACGGATTGCATTGGAGGTAGGTATTTGTTAATGGGCACAAGTCCATTTCCATTTGCTACTCCTTAGAGGTGAATGGAGGGTCCAATTGGGTCAGACTGACTGTGTGAAAGGGGCCTAAGGCTGCTTTCACACTGATGCACTGTCATTTTTGCAGCACAGTTCACCTGTGGCTTTCCTGCAGGTTAGCTGCACTTTGCCATAGACTTCTATTATATCCTGTATGTGTAGTGAACTTTCAGAAAGTGCACCAAACTTGCAGGTAATATGAGTCTATGGCTCAGTGCAGCTAACCCGCACTGCTCTGCACCTGCGGATCAGTTTGAAAGCCCAGTAACCACTGCAAAACAGATATGCCCATATAGACACTGTGGCCCAGATTCACAGAGCAATTACGCCTGCGCAACAGGAGATGCGCGTGCGTAAGTCTAAATGTGCGCGTGCGTTTCGTTGCGCGGCATCCCCAGAACGAGATACGCAAAAAATTGTCTTTTTTTTGTCCCGCGTAATTTCGTTAGACTGGCGCATCCATCCGCGCAAAAGTGCGATAGACACACCATTGATTTGCTAGTCAAATATGCTAATGAGGGACTTACGGGGATCCACAAAACAACGTTGGGGCAGCGCAGGCGACGCAGTGTGCGCAACAGCAAAATGTCCTGTCTAAAATTAGAGCTGATAAAAGCTGGTCTAAAAAAAGAAAAACAGTCTACTTGTCAGATAAAGCAACACTGTTAGTGAGGAGTTCAGCAGTCACACGTGTTGCTCAACAATCTGTATGCCAACATGCCAGGGGCATCGTCGCGCATAGCTATACTACTGACTTTAGATGAACAAAGAAGGAGGAGGGCACGGAGGAGGGCACGGGAGATGTTTTTTTTTTTTTTTTTTTATTTGCTTATATAAAATTTACAATTTAATCTAATCTAATACAATATTCTTATCTGATACAAGCCCCTCACTCTTCACTTGATATATCACACACGCATAGACATCTTTGGCATGAGTGATTCTGAGGTGTCTCGCATCTTCAGATTCACCCCTCATGCCATCATGGAATTACCACAACCTTGCAGGAGGACATCAGCAGCCCAACACATGGCACCACCCATGACAGCTACATATACAATCAGAGCCCCATCCCCACAGATTTCGAACAGAACATGTATGGGGACAGCTGGCTGGTTGGTGAGTGACATGGGTGGCAGGCATGACTATCCCCTCCCGTGATGCACACCTCACAAGTGGCACATGCATGACTAACATCCTCCTGTCTTTTCCCTTCAAGGTGACTCTGCATATGCACTGGTACCCCATCTCATGACCCCATCTCATGCCAGCTCACATTATGCATCTTTGCACATTAAACACACACATTAATCATGGCACAATGAGAATGCATGCATGCACACCACTGTGGTCCCTAGCACACACACACCACATCGTCATCACATTGGATTGGCACCAGTCCACCATGCAGGACTTGTGAGCTGCAACGCCATGCCACGGCTCCAATTATGTCACTGTACATTCATACACCATTCACACAGACCTGGGGATCACTTCTCCACCACAAATGAGGGTGACACCCCTTTTCCCGCAGGAATATCACCCCCACATTCCAAAATCATACACAAACAGAACCCAAAAAATTAAATAAATGACGAGCAAAAAAAAAAATGCCCAGCAAAAATATAATTTAAACAAAATAACAACAAAGAAAACCCATAAAAGACAAAAATCACTCTGCAAAACAGTCCCCAAATATCTCAGACACGTCACAAACAAAAGCACCTTGCTGTAGAGGGAGGGATACAAAGGGATGTACTTTTGCAAAGGAAGTGCATTTGTGTCTGTCTATTTATGCTGTCTGCGTAGTTCACAAAGTTGCCCTAGTCCATTTCCAATTTCAATGATTGCGCCGCTCCCGAGTTGTGAGCATGCGCACAGCGGAGCTGACCATGGTCTCCTTCAAGCGCGCATGCGCGAGCCGGCCGGCCCTTCATTTGCATGGGGTCACGGCTCATTTCAATGTAACACGCCCACGTCCTTCCCAATTTGTATTACTCCTCCTTACGCCTCGGAAAAAACGTTACGCTTGCGCAATTTCCTGCGCAAAAGCTACGAGAATAGGGTGATTACGCGGCTACATTGCGCAAGTCTAACGTAAAGGCGGTGCGCTACGCCGGTCCAATAATGCGCAGATGTACGTGAATCTGGGCCTGTAATTTTAGTAATAAACGTACCTTTAATAAGAGTATTCTATTCCATCCTAGAGCAGGAGGTCGTGGGCCACAACAGAGGGCTCCGCGGTCCACATGTGGCCCCCGGGCCACTGGTTGGGCACCCCTGCCTTAGATATTGGATCTCACACAAGTGCCAGCTCCATGCATCACATGCAGTACATGCAACAGGCTCACTATAGCTGTTTAGCAGGGATCTAAACACCTTGCTACTTCACCCAAGTGAACTCATCATTTGACCACACTAAGAACTGTGCCAGAATATGTGCCATATTTGTTGTTGGCAGGGTACAGACAGTGCACCTGTAAGGGGTCCCCAGGGCCCCGGATGGCAACCCCCCCCCCTTTTTTTTTTTTTTATATAAAAAAATTTTTTTTTAATATATTTTTTTTTATTCAAGGGCCATTTTTTTTTTAGGGGTCTGGAGGTCCCCCCAGGGGCCCGGAGATCCCCAGGACCCCAGATGACAACCCCCCTTTTTTTATAAAAAAAAGAAATTATATATTTTTCCATTTTTTATATATATATATATATATATATATATATATATATATATATATATATATATATATATATATATATATATATATATATATATATATATAAAATAAAATTATTATTAAAGGGCCCAGAGGTCCCCAGGGCCCCCGGATGACAACCCTCTTTTTTTTTTTTTTATAAAAATGTTTTATAGATATATTTTTATTAAAGGGCTCAGAGGTCCCCAGGGCCCTGGAAGGCAACTTCCTTTTTTATAAAAAAAAATTATATATATATATATATATATATATATATATATATATATATATATATATATATATATATATATATATATATATATATTTTTTTTTTTTTATTAAAGAGCCCAGAGGTTTCTTTTTATTAAAGGGCCCAGAGGTCCCGGATGGAAAGCCCCCTTTTTTTGTAATTTCTTTTTATAAAAAAAAAAAAAAAAATGATTAAAGGGCCCAGAGGTCCCCAGGGCCCCAGATGGCACCCACCCTTTTTGGGGAAAAAAAAATTATATTATATATAATATATAATTTTTTTTTATATATAATCACATGTTTTGACCATTTTATTATTTGTTCAACCAGTTTAAATACATATGGTTTATTCTTTTTATCATCATATGTGCCATTAGAACCTTATAGATGCCTTCTCGCTGTGTCACGTCAGACTTTGCTGGACATTTTCTGTATATACAGTGCGGAAAATAAATATTTGCACACCCTGCTATTTTGCAAGTTCTCCCACTTGGAAATCATGGAGGGGTCTGAAATTGTCATCGTAGGTGCATGTCCACTGTGAGAGACGTAATCAAAAAAAAAATTCCAGAAATCACAATGTATGATTTTTTTAACTATTTATTTGTATGATACAGCTGCAAATAAGTATTTGAACACCTGAGAAAATCAATGTTAATATTTGGTACAGTAGCCTTTGTTTGCAATTACAGAGGTCAAACGTTTCTTGTAGTTTTTCACCAGGTTTGCACACACTGGAGGAGGGATTTTGGCCCACTCCTCCACACAGATCTTCTCTAGATCAGTCAGGTTTCTGGGCTGTCGCTGAGAAACACGGAGTTTGAGCTCCCTCCAAAGATTCTCTATTGGGTTTAGGTCTGGAGACTGGCTAGGCCACGCCAGAACCTTGATATGCTTCTTATAGAGCCACTCCTTGGTTATCCTGGCTGTGTGCTTCGAGTCATTGTCATGTTGGAAGACCTAGCCTCGACCCATCTTCAAAGCTCTAACTGAGGGAAGGAGGTTGTTGCCCAAAATCTCGCAATACATGGCCCCGGTCATCCTCTCCTTAATACAGTGCAGTCGCCCTGTCCCATGTGCAGAAAAACACCCCCAAAGCATGATGCTACCACCCCCATGCTTCACAGTAGGGATGGTGTTCTTGGGATGGTACTCATCATTCTTCTTCCTCCAAACACGGTTAGTGGAATTATGACCAAAAAGTTCTATTTTGGTCTCATCTGACCACATGACTTTCTCCCATGACTCCTCTGGATCATCCAAATGGTCATTGGCAAACTTAAGACGGGCCTTGACATGTGCTGGTTTCAAACCATGACGTCTTAGTGTATTACCAACAGTAACCTTGGAAACGGTGGTCCCAGCTCTTTTCAGGTCATTGACCAGCTCCTCCCGTGTAGCCCTGGGCTGATTTCTCACCTTTCTTAGGATCATTGAGACCCCACGAGGTGAGATTTTGCATGGAGCCCCAGTCCTTGGGAAGATTGGCAGTCATGTTTAGCTTCTTCCATTTTCTAATGATTGCTCCAACAGTGGACCTTTTTTCACCAAGCTGCTTGGCAATTTCCCCATAGCCCTTTCCAGCCTTGTGGAGGTGTACAATTTTGTCTCTAGTGTCTTTGGACAGCTCTTTGGTCTTGGCCATGTTAGTAGTTGGATTCTTACTGATTGCATGGGGTGGACAGGTGTCTTTATGCAGCTAATGACCTCAAACAGGTGCATCTAATTTAGGATAATAAATGGAGTGGAGGTGGACTTTTTTAAAGGCAGACTAACAGGTCTTTGAGGGTCAGAATTCTAGCTGATAGACAGGTGTTCAAATACAAATAAATAGTTAAAAAAATCATACATTGTGATTTCTGGATTTTTTTTTTTTGATTATGTCTCTCACAGTGGACATGCACCTACGATGACAATTTTAGACCCCTCCATGATTTCCAAGTGGGAGAACTTGCAAAATAGCAGGGTGTTCAAATACTTATTTTCCGAACTGTACACTACATTCCTTATATTTTGTTATCAGGAGTATTCAACCGTTATAAGCACCGTATTCTTTTGGTTTTCTAATTTGGGTGCAATACTTTCATATTGTTGATGCTGGCTGCTTCACTAGTAGCACAACTTTTTTTCCTATTTGCTATCTTGAATATCTACTCGCTACAAGTTTTTTTAATCTGAATTTAAAATGGGATTGGATGAATGTACAGTGTGTATGTTACCCTATTTCATAGATTTAAAGCCCTAATTGAAGTCACACAAATTGATATTGTTTTAACTTCTTAAGCTTTTCAACCCCCTCCTAATGAGCTGCCAATAAAGTTAGGAGCATTTAATATGATCATCTTATTGAGACTGATGTTTTCTTCTTGTTTCTGTCTAGCTTGTAGGTAGACAGTTGACTGCTTTAGGAGCCTGGTTTAGAAGAGGTCGTGTCACCCTATGCACAAATCATTCCTGACCACCTTCGAGAGAATCCGCCTCCACATCTTATAGAATATGCAGATGTCCTGATGCAAGTCCCAGGGACCTGGATGTGTGATCCACACGATGTTGCTTTTCACATTTCCAGTCTCTCAATGTCTCAAGAACTGCATACAATGGAAATATGTGACTGTTGTATATTGTCTGCAAGAGAACCCTTCTTAGTTTCCAGATTTAAAGAAACATCAGTGTTATCTGACAGTGACCTTTGGGAAATAATATTTCTAAAGCATGTCGTTCTAGAATTTAATTTTTGTTACATTTGACATTCCCAGTGTTTAATATAACTGTTCCTTTTGAAATTATTTTTTTTTTTTTACCAAGAGGTTTTTACATTGTTTTCACCTTTCATTGTTGAGAGGAGATGGTCAACCTTGCTTGTCCTCACCAAGTCTGTGCTTTTTTTTTATATTGAAACCACTCTTCAGCGGAATGGTGGATGTCCTGCTGCAACTAATTTACTTGATGCAATTGTTCTCCATTCTATTAGATAAGGTTGTCCATATGCTACTTCACAAGGTATCTTACTATGAACTATATTTTCATTCCTTGTTTTCATTTGTTTAGGGTGAGCTTGTGCCAAAAAGCCTCACGTTTCTTGATTAATGGAAATATATGGCTCCTCCAGTGCTTGCTTCACTTCTTTGAAGATCACCTGAGACCCTGAAACCCAGGACATTCTGTAATGCAAGTTTTGAGCACCTACCTTTAAGTAACTGCCTCCTCACATCTTCCACTTCATGCACTTTGCTACTAATTAGTAAAAAAAGGGCAGTAGCACTTTGTTAGTAGCACTACTACTGGAGCAATGTGCATATGGACTATAAAAAAATAGAAAGGAAGTAAATAGGAATTTAGGAGAAAAGAGAAGGGTAAGGGAATCCCAGGGGGCACAAGCACTTGTCAATGTTGGGTGGATAAGAGTGACTGGTTAAAAGACACTAACTGATGGGAGATCCACGTTTGCCAGACTTGAGTACGTTTTCAATGAGTGTCTGTCAAGATAGCAGTGAGTTTCTCATTTATCATGATTTTTTGTAACCTTGGTTTTCAGTTCCTCTCAGACAGGGGTCAGGTTTTTCAGTCAGCTAGCATTTTCAGCAAGACAGCAATGGCAGCCACAATATTTGTCTAATGATAGGTTTACTTTGACAGCTGACAATGCACCTAACTGCCATCTCAATTACCAAGTCCTCTTTACAAAATATCCACCTACTACTCTGATGCCAAAGCTTCAAGTCATATTTTAATGAGGTTTGTCTTTAATATCTCCTGTGTATAGACCAGCTTGTCCTACCTACACTGTACAAATCTGACGTTCAAAAATTTTATACTGCATTTTTTCTTTCGTATGACATATATACAAACACACTTCTGTTGCTTTGCACTCATTTGTATACAGTATTAAATTGGTAAGACATGCAATCTTTTTATCTTTATTTATTATTATTCTACAGCATTTAGATTACTTGACAAGCACCCAACCCTAGAACTTTTTTTTGCTTTTCTTTTATCTTGAACCTTCTACCTTGCATTTTACTTCCAACTTTACATATGATTTTTGAAGAGTGTGACATGTTTACAAAGCAACAGTGCCTTATCTCATCTAGATCAATTTGTTTGTGGAACCTGTGGAAGACCTACGCTATAAAAAGAAAAATTAAGACAGGGGTGACCCATTGCTGCCCTAAAATGAGTAATCACTACTTCAGGGGCCAATGAACTAAAATGCATGTTGTTCAAGTTCCCCAATATAAATTATTGTAGATTGTTTTCTCATCTCAGCATTTTTTTTTTTTTTTTTGTGCTTTGGGAGGCCCATGAGAAGTCAATAGCAACATATATTAACTGGCTGTTAAATTTAGGATTAGATTTAGGATTTAGAGTTAACAAATTTTAAACGTGCATCAACAATGCATGTCAACACACAAGGAAACGCACCGTGATGAATGAGATTGTATCTGTTCAACACTACAATAAAATACCATGCACCTCTACACATAGAGGTAGATCTAAATAAGCAATTGGAGATTTCTTTCCCTCAGTGATTGTGGTGCCTGTCCTCATAGTAGATTGTTCTGTGAGAAAGCCTTATGAACCCCATAGAAGATAGGAGGTTGTGGAATTGAAATGGGCTGCAAATGTAAATTAAAGCAGAGTTCCACCCTGGAAAAAAATGTCTTCCAAAAATCTAAAAAAATATTTAAATGGGGAAAAAAAAAACATTTTACTTAGCCTAAATAGCTGTTGCTATGTGGAAGTCCTGAATCCGCCTCTTCATCTTCCGCGGTCAATTCTCTTCCTCCTCCTACACTCTGTGTATTCTTGTGAATGGGGCGCGCTGCATTCTTGGAACTGTGTGTATCCCAGAAAGCAGCCCGACCATTCACAAAGCGCCGCACTGCTCGCACATGTGCAGTAGGAAACAGGCAGTGAAGCTGCAGGGCTTCACTGCCTGTTTCTCTTACTGTGGATGGCGGCGCCTGTAGCTGCCAGGATCGAGGATCGGCCTCGGCGGGGGCCGACATCGCTGGCGACTGGGACAGGTAAGTGTCCTTATTAAAAGTGAGCAGCTACAGTGTTAGCAGCTGCTGACTTTTTATTTATTTTATTTTTACCGGACCTCCTCTTTAAAGATGAACGCCAGGCAGATCTAAACAAAAATGGGTGCAGTTATGTTATTAAAAATCAATGACATGAATTTTAGATGCATGTAGTCAATTTGTGGAAATTTTTACTTAATATCATAGTTTTGAAATCCCCTGTACTAAAGAACTCTGTAGAACGAGTTAAGAACTCTAAACCAACAACGATCTGTTGTTTATACATGTGCTAACCAGGAATATGCTGACAGAAGTGAGCAGTGTATCTAGAGGGATGACCTCATTGGTCTGCTATTGTTTCTTTATCCTCCATTCATAGTCTGGGGGCCTGGCAATGGCCTAGCTATATTGTTTAACTGCAGTATAGAAAAGTAAGGTCACTAGCCTGGTTGTACTCTTTAACAAGGCTGTGTAAACCTCCGGATTGGATTGGCAGGATTATCCATTAGTATTCCATCCTTCCGTATGCAACACAGCTTTTACATATGTATTTAAACTGAGTATTAGTTTGCCTGGAGTTCCGCTTCAAGAAGCTGTACATTTCACTACAAAATTGATGGATGATTGGGGATTTTTTTTAAATTCATCTTTGACTGTAAAAACTCAGGCTACATAAGCTCAAACAAACCAGAAGAATCCTCTAACAAAATTTCAGATTTGTTTCTTGTGGTGATGGCAGGTGTGCTTTGGTCAGTCAGTTCATACAACCTGCCTTTAAGGATATTTAATATTGTAATGATCAGCTCTGTAATTGATTATTGCTAAGTAGTTGCTTTGCAGCACCGAGGCCATGGGTTCGACCACTCCCCTGAAACTATATTCATATAGAGTAATAAAGCTTCTCCATGTGTTTATGTGGGTTAATACTATAACTACAAAATATGCTAGCAGGCCAATTGGTGTTTGAACAACTGCCACCCTAGTATGTTTCTGTGTAATAATATAGGTGGAAGAACTTTAGACTGTTGTCTCTTTTTGGCAACCAGGGCCTGTTGTCAATGTAAAGTACTCTTTACGGTGCTGCATAAAATGTCACTGCTCTATGAACACACAAAATAACTACAATACTGAATCATCCAGGAAATGTAAATGTGGTGTTGCTAGGAATAACATCTTGCCTGTCTACAAGGAATCCTTGAAACTACCAGATATTCAATTAGTATATCAATGTCCATATTGTGACTGAAGAAACCTCCTCCCCTAATCTTGTTGTTCCAGACCTTTCGGGGAAGGAACATCAGCTGGAAGTGTAAAAATAAGGTCTTGGTAAAAGTGACTCAAGGTGTTGTTTGCCATGTACTTTAAAACAGTCCACAGTCTTTCAGTGTCTCTTTGATGATGATATCAGTTACAGCATCAAACACAAATTTAACATTTTGTGTGTCTGTGGCACAGGTCATGTGACCGTAGATCTCCTTGGCATCTTTCCTCATGTTTAAATCAAGAAACTGTAATTTAATATAATTTCCTGCATCTTCATATGAGTTATCACCTATGAGAAAATAAGTGTTACTAGGTATTCACGCTTGTATTGCAAGTAAACAGAATATATCTATTCTGTGCAATAATCTCCTACCGTCATAATCCGGGAAACAGATACTTAAATGAACTTTTTTGATTTTCTGCTCAAAAAGATCTTTCTTGTTCAGGAAAAGGACTATTGAAGTTGCAGCAAAGAACTTGTGATTACAAATGCTGTTGAACAGATGAAGGGATTCGTGCATTCGGTTCTGAAAAAAAAATTGGTTTAATTGCTTTTTTGAGGTATGAAGCACAATATTTTAAAATGTAAATCCATGCAGAGTTCCTAGTGCTTACACATTGAGGATTATTTATTAAAGGAGTTCTCTTCGCCCCAATTTTTTTTAAATTATTCACTTCAGTTATCCAATCGTGTAAAAAGAAGGCATTTTCTTTCCACATAAAACGAGTGAATATTGACAATTTATTAAGTCAGCCTAAATGTCTTTGTGCCACCTATTTGCCACCCGGTCTGTTCTCCTTTGGCAGACAATATAGTACTATTTCCTACGCACTTGACTTGCACAGAGAGTTCTAAAGTAGTATTGCAGGAGAAGAAATTTAGATTTTACCATCCATTGAGGGACACAGGAAGTTCTTAAACATTGGGTTATGCTGCCACCTACAGGAATGCTGATCACTGTCCCAGGATAAACCCTCTCCTACTACCAGATTTTTGCTAGTGTCCTAGGAGAATGGACATTATCTTTAGTTCTGCTGTGTTAAAGGCTAACCTGTTTTGCTAAAACTTTTTTCTCTTTTTTCTTTTTAATAAAAATGTTTCTCTACTTCCTTGCTGGTGTTTTCTCTTTGCAATTATTCAACATGGTCCAGAACCTGATGGACTGGCTGTTGCAGGTATAACCTAGGAGTAACCTTTGGGCACTGGGTTTCATGTGGGGTACTTTTCCGGATTCAATTCTGGTAAAAGTAAGCTGCAGCGTGCTTTCCAGGTCCAGAGCTGCTTCAGATAACCCCCTATGGGAAGCACTCTCCCAAGAGGGTTACCTTGCAGGGCACGCTCCTGAGTCCTGCATTCGGCTTCCATAGTCGCCGAGTGCAGGACTCGGCCTGGTGCCCGCGTCATTGAAATTTGACAGCAGCACAGCCATTGGCTCTCGCTGCTATCAATCTATCCAATGAAGAGCCGAGAATCCTGGGGAAACATCAAGCACGTTCTTGACACGGGACTTTCCAGGGCTCAGGTAAGCAAATCGGGGGGGTGGTAACTGTCAGATGTTTTTTCACCTTAATGCATTGGATGCATTAAGGTGAAAAAACATGAGGGTTTACAACCCCTTTAAGTCTTTTAAAACTCCTAAGACCACAAATATCTTTCCTTTGCACCTGCTTTTCCAACTATTTCTCTATAGATATTGGAAGTACCCCAAGCACTTATTAGCCATGTATCAATTTTGCTTGGGATTATTGAGAAGTGGTCCATTCCTCCAGCTTAACAAGATGCATATATTCTGGGAAAGGACGTGCCTGTCTTCAAGGACCCAACTGATAAGCAATCGGATGCTCTTTCTAGAGCTCCATTTTTGTCTCTTGAACAGATGGCTATAGCATTAAAGTTCAGCTCTGACTATTTGCTGGAAGCCTCTCATCTCGTTTCCCGCATGTGTCTCTTGGCTAATGTGCTGGACTTTTGGGTAAAAAAAAAGTCTGATCTACATGACCTCTGAGGGACGGAAGCTCTTGATAGTATTGTAAAGGATACTATTCCAGTGGAAGAAGCCTTAAAGAGACACTAAAGTCAGGACTTTTTTGTTTTTAAAATAACAAACATGTTCTACTTACCTCCACTGTGCAGTTAGTTTTGCACAGAGTGGCCCGGAAAGCTGTCTTCTGGGGTCCCTCGGCGGCTGTCTGGGCTCCTCCTGGCAAAAGCTTTCTACCTTCATGCGAGGGAGCTCGCACGGTGGAAAGCTTTTGCGAGCGCGCTCCAGTGATACAGCGGCGACTGTATCACTCGGCCCTGCTCCCGGCGCGTTGTCATCCGCTGTAATTGACAGCAGCGCCAGCCAATGGCTGCGCTGCTATTAATCCGCCCAGCCTAGCCAATCAATGGCCAGGCTGGGAACCTAAGAGGATGACGCGAACGCGCCTGGGAGTTTCGAAAGGTAAGTAAAACGGGGACTTGGGGGGGGGGGGGGGGCTATAGGGGAGTTGCTGTGAGATTTTTTTTACCTTAATGCATAGAATGTATTAAGGTAAACAAACTTTTACCTTTACAACCCCTTTAAGCCTCGTACACATGCACGATTTTCTCGGCAAGAAACAGCAAGAAAACTGCTGATAGAGCTTTCTTGCCGAGTAAACCATGCGTGTGTACGATGCTTTGAGGTTTCTCGTCAAGAAAACTGCCCAGAATCTTGATGAGAAAAATATAGAACCTCCTTTCCATTTTCTCGTTGCAAGATTCTCGGCAGTGTTTTTCTGCCGAGAAACCCGAGCGTGTGTATACTTGCCTCTCCATGGAAACCCATGCATGCTCGAAATGACTGTGTCTACACTCGGCCGGCCAGAGAATATGGGCCGTGGAACAAAGAAACAAGGTGCAGTGTCTTCTTTCTCTCTACTAGGAATGTCACTTGCATTTCTCCACTCCCTCAGCCTCCTCAGTGAGATCCTTCCAGTTTAGGTCACAGTTTACATGCAAGATCTGGCACTCAGTCTGCCTAATATTCAGACAAGCCTTCCTGAGCATAAAGGTGCATCTTCACTTTCCAGAATGGGGGGACATTTGTTAACCTTTGTGGGTACTTGTATCCCCAGATGCTTGTTCCAGAGCTACAAACTGGAGATTCAGTGCCTGTCCCCTCCGTGGTTTCTCACCTCTGACTTATCTCTTTTATCGCACACCCTAATAGAGGCCCTTTGGGTCTTGTGGATCTAGGTTTCCAGGGTGGAATAGTTTTAGGGATTTTACTTCTGTTCCCCACAGTCAAACCTAAATGGGCATTCGTTCTATGTTGGATTTTAAAGCTCTGAATGTCTATTTAGGTACAGAAATTCCACTGGAAATCACTAAACCTGCCATCACCTCCCTTCACTAGAGAAACTTTCTGGCTTCTGTGGACAACAGGGATCCTTGTTTAATATTTTTATTGAGTTTTATAGGAAAAAACTAAAAATATAAGAAGCAACATATTATGAGATTCATATATAATAAGTAAAGACATATCTATATTTACATAACTCAAAACTAACAGGAGAGTAAATCGAAAACTTCATAACTATCACATGGATAGATAATAAATGTGAGGACCCAATTATGGGTCAAAAAAATTGAGAGTAAAATTCCATAAAGCATGCCTCCTGGCCACCCATCCACCCCAAATGGGCTCCATCTGTGGATGAGTGGGGGCACAATCAGTAAATGTGGGAGTTATAAGTAATTGAGTAGTAAATTATATTTTATATAAAAAGGGGTATAACATTCTCCTTACAAATTATAGTCTTTATAATGTAGTTTTTATGTCTAGGATACCACTGTCTTTGAACTGTAAAAACAGTAAATTGAAAATGAAGGTAAAAAAAATAAGCATATTGATCAATCAAACCGTCAGAATAACATTTTTCAGTGGTAGGATATGTAATAAAAAAAGAGAGAAATGAGTATCCCTATATTATAAATATCATACAGGGAGAGAAGAATAAAAAAAACGAGATTAAATATCTGACATGTCAGAATATAACATGCCAACCTAAAGAAAGAGAAAACTTAAAAGCAAACAATCAATGACAGAGAAAGGGGAAAGGAAGGGGTAGGAGAAAGAGTTTCCCAAGGTGGTGGCCTGGCTTACGATTGAGAAAGACAAATAATTTGCAAATAGTCTATGCAACCTAGTGTGGTAATAGCAAAGACTGGTCAAAATCAGTGGGGGGGGGGGGGTGTAGTGTTTAACCCATGGTTGCCAAATCTTACGAAATGTATTTATTTTATTATCTTCTATAGCTGTCATCTTGGCATATATAAGTGCTCTGTTCATTCTGTGTTTAGTCTCTGCTAGGATTAGAGTTTGGGACTCTCATGCCTTGGCGATTGTTTGCTTAGCTGCTGTGGTAAGTTGAATGAGCAGTTGAAATTGCGTGTGGGTAAGTGTATCAGGCTTTAGATTAAGAAGTGCTGTAGCGGGATCTGGGTGAATTGAGGTTTCTAGGGCTGTAGATGCCATTAAAAATGCATTCTTCCAGAATTCCTGGGCCACTGAACATTGCCACCAAATGTGGAAATGTGTACCTGGTGTTTCACAACCTCTGAAACAATTTATTGGGTATGTGGGGATAAATTTGGCTATTCTAGCAGGTACCAGATACCAACGTGCTAAGACTTTATAGTTTCTACGGCAAAACAATTAGGAGAGGAAGATTTAGTGGCTAACCAGATCTTAGACCAATCTTTGATATCGAACACTCGGCTCGACACACGTCTTGCGCCCATTTAGTAGCATACAAGGGTAACATTTCATCAGTGATCTCATTGAGTCATTGGTATATAGTGGAGAATAATCCTCTAATATGTGGGTCAATTATACAAATACACTTGAATTGTGTCATTTGGTTGGGAGATGACCCTGTACTAAGTAATGGTTCGTAGAAATTTTTAATTTGTAAAAAATGAAAAATTTTATTTTTAGGAGACAACAAGGATCCTTATGTCCCCATCTTTCAACTGCATCAACAATTCCTATGCTTTGCTGTGAGACTTTGAGAATTCATGGCTATTTGGCTTCTTATCTGCACCTTTGGTATTCAGTAAGGTGCTGGTCCTGGTATTGGCCCTGCTGCAATATTGGGGCATTCCTATTGTGGGTTACATTGACCTTCTGTTGAGGTGACAGTCAGCAAGAGCTCTGTTGGACAAAGTGTCTTTCAGTATCCAGATCTTACAGTGATTCAGGTGGATCCTGAACCTTCAGTGTTGGTTGCTAGAAAAGACTCGTTGTCTGTGAATTTTGGACACATCCCAGGCCAAAAGTGTTCATTCCACAAGAGAAACTTCAGACTCTCCGATCTCAGGATCAAACTCTCATGCAAAAGCAGAGAGTTGTACAACTTCTGGACTGGAAAGTCCTGGGCTTGATGGTAGCCCACTTTGGGTTGGCCAGGTTCACTCCAGACTTCAACGCAACATTCTTTGCTTAAGGGACAAGTCAATCCAGTAACTGGACAGTTACTTTGTGTTTTTTTTTTTTTTTTGTTGGTAACCTGGTTGTCCCTAGCTTGGTGGCTCAGGCATCTGGCTGTGGAGTTGAGAAAGTTGTTCCTTCCCATCTTTTGGAGGATCTTTGTAACAGATGTCAGGCTGGGTAGGAGTGGATTTCCTACAAATTAAAAGCTAGCAGAGCAGCTATAAAACCACTGGATCACTTTGACAAGCAAGAGCAAAAATTTTAGCCCCAGACCTCCTGTGTAACTTATAAACTATAAAGGCTTGCCTATGGAGATTTTTAGGTACCATAATTTGCCACTGTTCCACGGGCATAAAATATGTTAACCTGTTCCCGACTGCCCCACGTACACTTTCTGCGGTGGGGCAGCCGCTTTGTGCAGAATTCCGTACCTGTACATGATCCGCCCTTGCAGGTGGGCACGAGCAAGCCCACTCGTGCTGTGATTGGTTCTTATCCGAATCAATCTTCAGGTCTAATCCAATGATTTATGACCTGGACCTGCTGATGGTTCTGACAAAACACAAAACCACCTGTGTCTGTGTTTGCATCACTTCCTGTGTCTGTGTTTGCATCACTTCCTGTGTCTGTGTATTGTAATCTTCTCCCCTGAAGCCCTTTTGGGTTCCAGCGTAAGAAGAGATATCATCTACTGTGACAAGCACTACACTGACACCAGGTCACATAGGCACATCTAACCCCTTGATCTGTGTAATGTGCGGGGGGCTCTGTGTAATGGAAAGGGGTCTGTGCAAAGTGAGGGGGTGCTGTGGTCTGTGTAATGTTAATTTTTGTGTAGTGGAGAGGGAAACACTAGGAACTCTAGACAAAGCCATTGGCCATTGGTCATCTGATATCAGTCCCAGATCTCGTGGCCATTGAGCCCTTGATGTAATAACTAGAGTCTTGAAACTTATTATCCCTTCTCAAATTTCTTGTCTCCGATATGCTATGATATTTCCTACATAGCGGCAATAACAGACCCTGTATTGGATCACAATCTGATATTTCCGTCCACCCGGAAAATTGCTGTAAAATTGTGAGACTAGGAAATGGCTTTTTAAGTGTGGAATAGCAAGCTCCCGTGCGTCTCTAGCTACTGGACCTGAGCTGCTTATATACAAATTAAGCATTCAGCTAAATATTTAGGGATCGATGTAACCTGAAATGTAAAAAATTATATTGACCTGACTCTTTAACCACTATTAAGGACAAATGTCACATATGGTGTAAACTTCCATTGACAGTGATTGGTAGGGCGAATCTCATCAAAATTATTTGGACCCCACAGTAGTTTTATATGCTTCATAATTCCCCTAATTGGATTATATCTTTTTGGTTTAAGAAGGTGTAATCTCTTTTTGGGAATTTATTTGGAGGAAAAAAAACAACCCTGTATAAAATTAAATACCCCAAGGCAAATATTTTTTTCTTTTTATTGCAATTGGTGCCAAAAAAAGAAAAAAATAAGATTTTTGTACTCACCGTAAAAATCCTTTTCTCTGTCGTGCATGGACGGACACAGTCTTTTCAAGTCATGACATACAGGTTATGTTCTGTCTAATAGAAGAGGACTAGGCAGAATATGTTAAATATTTAAATACATGTTACTTTAACAGAGTTGAACAGCCCTGCCCAGGGGGCGGTCCCTCTGGTCATAACCCCTTACTGTGCAGTCAGCAACTCAATTTGTCAGAAAGCAGTACAAACCTAAAAGGGGTGGGTGCTGTGTCCGTCCATGTAGGACAGAGAAAAGGATTTTACGGTGAGTACAAAAATCCTATTTTCTCTTTTCGTCCATGAAAAGACACAGCCTTTTCATGATATATGGGATGTCCCCAAGCAGTGTCAAAAAAACAAGTGGTGGGCACAGCAAACAAAACACTAACTTCACCCCCAAACAAGCAGAGCTCCTCCAGGGAGGAGGTGCAACCTTAAACAGCCCCCTGCAGAACCTCGTGGCCGAAGGAAGAATCCAAAGATGCGCTCACATCAACCTTGTAAAATTTGGAGAAGGTGTTGCCGCCTTCCACACTTGTGAGACAGATGCTTAATGTCGGAAAGCCCAGGAAGCACCAATAGCCCTGGTCGATTGCACCGTGACAGGAAAGGGTGGTGCCTGCCCTTTAAGGGCATAGGCCTGAATGACGGTCTGCCTGATCCACTGTGAAATGGTGGCCGATGAGACCGCCAGGTCCTTCTGTGGACCAGATACTGCCACAAACAGCGAGTCCGACCTCTGGAACGGAGCCGTAGCAGACAGGTACCACGTCCAAAGTATGTAACGCAGCCTCTTTGGAATGCGATGGCCGAGGACATAAGGAAGGGAGTACAATGTCCTCATTTAGATGAAAAGCTGAAACTACCTTCGGAAGAAAAGAAGCACCACTTTATCCTTATGGAGGACCAAATATGGTGACTTGCAAGACAAGGCCGCCAACTCAGAAACCTGTCTGACAGAAGTGATGGCCACTTTCTGAGAGTGTTAAGAGAGGAATTTCTCTGATGTTCTCAAAAGGAGGTTCCTGAAGAACAGAGAGCACCAAATTCAAATCCCATGGAGGAAGCAGTGGTCTAATTGGGGGGGATCAAATGTCGAACCCCCTGTACAAACGTACCCACCAGTGAATGGGATGCCAAGGGTCTTTGAAAGAAAACAGCCAAGGCTAATATCTGCCCCCAATGGTGCTTAAGGCAAGTTTCTGATCCACTTCACGCTGTAAAACAGCAGGACCATGGAAACCGAATATGCCCATGGACGCCACTCCATCTCTTCGCACATAGAGATGTAGGCCTTCTAAGTGTAATGGTAGATCTTATGGGAAGATGACTTCCGTGCCCTCAGCATGGTTGAAATGACCAAATCTGACAGACCTCGGTCCCTTAGTACCTGGATTTCAATAGCCATGCCGTCAAAGCCAGCGACTGTAAAGCAGGATAAAGAATGGGACCTTGAGACAGAAGGTCCTCCCGCATTGGCAGACGCCAAACTGGCCCAAACTGGAGCGATTAGAATCACTGGGATCCCCTCGGCCTCTACTTTGCAGAGCAGACGAGGAAGCAACTTCAGTGGCGCAAAGGCATAGATTAGCCGATACTGACCCCACGGGCCACCAGCGCATCTGACGCGTCTACCCAGGGATCTCTAGACCTGGCTATGAACCTTGACAGCTTGCGATTTGAGTCGAGAAGCTAGGAGATCCACATCCGGTGTGCCCGCAAAGGAGTTGAAACATCTCCGGATGTAACGACCATTCCCCTTGGTCCAGCATCTGGCAACTTAGAATGCCCACCTGCCAGTTTTCTACGCCCGGAATGTAAACTGCCAATAGAGCCAGCACGCTCCTTTCTGCCCATCGCAAGATGTGAGTGACCTCCGACGCCGCAGCCAAGCTCCTTGTTCCTCCTTGATGGCCGGCTGTATGTAGTGTTGTCCAACTGGATCCTGATTGGACGCCCTTGTAGCCTCTGCCACCATGAGGATAGACGCAGCCTGATTACTCAAAGCTCCAGTACATTATTCGGCAGGCGGGATTTAACCAGAGTCCAGCGAAACTGGGCCAACTGGACCCCCAGACTCCCCCCCCGCCCCACACCTGCGAGGCTGGCTTTCGACTGTGATCAGTCCATGGGAAGGAAGGAACGACTTCCCGGACTGAAGAGCTGGGGATCTCAGCCACCAACTCAGAGAGGCCCTGACGAGGTGACTTACCTGAATCTGATGATCCAGAGACAAAGGAGATTTGTTCCATTTGGACAGGATCTCCTTCTGCAAGACTCAAGTGTGGAATTGGGCATACGGTACTGCCTCGAAGGAGGCTACCATATGGCCCAGGACTCGTATGCAAAAACGGAGAGACCATTTGCGGGATGCTAACAACTTCACTGCAGTCTGGAGTCTCTGCAACTTTTCCAAAGGAAGGAAGACTTTCGCCTCCGAGTCCAGGATCAACCCTAGGTACTTCAGATGCTGAGTTGGTACCAACAACGACTTCTGAATGTTCAACACCCCCAGAAGCAGCTCTCAGAAGATCGTCCAAGTAGCCCACAATGGCAATGCCTCGCTGTCTAGGCAAAGCCTGAATCGGGGCAAGCATCTTGGTGAAAACTCTCGGTGACGCCGCTAGGCTAAAGGGAAGAGCCACAAATTGATAGTGGTCTTCGCCGATCGAAAAGCGCAGGAATCTCTAGTGCCTGGCACAGATGGGGACATGCGAGTATGCGTCCTTGATGTCCAAGGACGCCAGAAAATCCCCCGGATGGAGTGCAGCAACCACCAAACAAATTGATTCCATCCGGAACTTTCAAATCTTTACAAAAGCATTGAGAGCCTTGAGGTCCAAGATAGGACAGACTCTGTCCTTCTTTGGGACCACAAACGGATTCAAGTAGAATCCCTGAAAACTTTCCTCCAATGGCACAGGTAAAATTACCCCGCACTTCAGCAAATCTTGTACTGCCCCCATTAGGGCAGACCGACGAGTCTGAAAGGAAGATTTGAGGGAAAGAATCTGTTTGGCGGACAGGAAAGAAACTCGATCTTGTACCCCGAAGTGACCACCTCGCAGACCCACTGGGCGGAGAGCAGGGAGGTCCACCGAGCTGCAAACCCGCAAAGCCACCCCCCCCCACCCATGAGTCGGGCGGGGCAAAACCTTATGCGGTAGCAGGCTTGTTTGGCTTGCGCACCCAGGGACGCTTCTGTCCCCCAGCTGGACCTTTATCTGCTTGGGAGGATCTGCCAGTAGACCCTGACTGACGAGAATACCACCTTTGTCTGGGAAAGGAGGGCCCCGGCTTACGGCGCGACTCCACTTTCCCTTAGTGGACTGAGGGAGAAGTGTGCTCTCGCCTCCAGTGACATCCTTAATAATGTCGTCCAGCGAGGTACCAAAAAGCCTTCCACCTTTTGAAAGGCAAATCTGCTAGGGTTTTCTTGGAAGCTTGGTCTGCGGACCAGCATTTCAGCCAAATCAGGCAGCGCAATACCACCGCAGATACAGAGGTTCTGGAGATCAAGGAGGCTGCATCCAGAGTGGCATCACAGACATACACAAGGCCCTGTACCAACTGGTCGGCCAGCCTTACACACTCTGGAGGAGGCTGATGCTCCTCCACTGTTTGGTGCAATATCTTTGCCCATTCAGTGAGTGTCTGAGACACCAAAGTCACAGCCAAGATAGGCCGCAATGCTGACCCCAGCATGGTGAACATGGAACAGCTCACCGCTTCGGACCTCCTATCAGTAGGGTCCTTAAAGCAGGGGACCCCTTAACAGGAATAGTGGTTACTTTATTTAACCGAGAGACCGAGGGATTAACGACCGGAGGAGAAGCCCATTTTTTCACAAGGCTCTCTTCAAAGGGATAACGGACCGCCAAGCACTAAGGGACCACAAAGGACTTCTGCGGCCTTTTCCATTCCTTATCTATGAACTTATCAAAGTAAGATACATAAGGAAAAACCTTTTAACAGAGCGGTTCGTTTTGTGCAACCCAAAGGAGACTGACCACTCCATGGACGATTCAGCTGTATCCTCCAGCTTGAGGGAGTCTCTCACAGCACTGATAAGTGCTCTTACAAGTGCCCTGTCCTGGGCTGACCCAGAAGAAGGGTCCTGCTCACCGAAAAGGTCCTGGTCCGCATCCTCTGACACTCCGGACCCGGAGTCTTGAGCCGCAGCCAGGCCTGAATCTGAGTCAGAGCATTCTGTGCCTGGGAAAGATCATGTCTGGAAGTGGCATACCCCTTGCCAAAAACCGGCACAGGAAGTGTGGGTTCCCAGTCCTAGTGTCCTGGGTGACTGCACTGTCTGCACTATAGGACATTTTTGGAAGGGGGCTCGCGCAGTAACTACGTTGGATTGTGGCCTGTCTGTGTTGCTGACCGGATGATGTACGGGCAGTAATCCTGGTAGGGAAAAAGTCATTTCCAGGCGCTGGTTTCAAGCCTCTTTTTCGGAGTAGGGAAAGGGCTAGCTAGTGCCTTTTTAAATAGCATTTTTCAAGCACATTCTATCTGGAAACTACGGGTGAAGGAGCTAATACTACATTTTGGGCAATGCAGACTACAGCTCAGGCAGATGCAGACGCCCTTGACAACATCAGGACACAGGTAAGATGGAGGTTGCTGTACCTACCTAGTTTCACTTGTGCTTGCTCCTAGGTTTTCACCTAGCCTGTAATTTGTTACATGTGGCTCCTTGAGTTGGGGTTAATGTGACAGGGCTCCATTTACCAGGGAGGATAATGAACCTGAGTAGTGCCAAGTGCAGGTCATGCGTTGTACTTATGCATTTTGGGGTGATGTTTATCCTGCATCAAAATGTTATCCTCTACACATGAGACCACGGGAGAGGTATATGATGGTTTATATTGCTGCATTTATGTAGTGTTTGTGTGTCCTTGCACCAAAAGAAACGTGTGTACAGTGGTATAACCATATTTTGCATAGTCAACACAGTGGCTTGGTTGTTGCTGCTTCTACCTGGTGGCCCTAGGGTTATCAGTTCAGATCAAACCATACCATCAGAGTCCTGCATGTTTTCCAAGTATGCAAGTGGTTCTAAAAGCCGTGGCTGGCAAAGGCAGAACATAAGGGCAGCAACTTGGTTGCATACTTTCTGCCACTTTACATAAGGCTCTGACAAACTCAGCCAGCAGCAGTGCCTCCTCATCTTCATCAATGATTGCAATAAGTGAGGTGGTTGCAAGCGCAAATAAATACATGCATGTGGAATTAGGCTTGTATGTGCTCCAATTAGCAGAAAGAGGGGTGCATTTGGAGGCTTGTTCTAGCGTATTTTTGGCATCCCATAATCTTTAAAGTACAGTAGTCAGGTTGGCATTTTAGGCAATCCCCCTACTTAGTCTTTTCAGGTTGCAGTGGGTGCACCGTAGCTTGGGGTACCGTATCTGCATTGCTTGGAATATCAGCTATGTCTCCATATAACAAAGCTGTTGTGTATGTAATGTTATTTGTGGAAATTAACATGGGTCCATGAAGGGATAATGTATGTCTCAAGGCACTAGCTTTGTCACATTCATATACAAGGATGTAGATGGGGGTAAGTCACTAGACATATGCCTTTGTTGCAGATCCTTTTGTTTATATTCTATATAGGATGGTGGTTTTTATATCTCCACCATAGTTGAGGCTAGTCTCTATTGAAAATGTAAGATAACTGGGCCCACCATATCTATGATTATTATGGTATTTCCAAGAGTGGTAAAGGTCTTTGGACTTTTAATGACCTAATATAGCAAGTTCTTGCTAATCCTCTCATAGGCTGTCCTGGAAGATGACTGGTGAAAATTGGAGTTAGACTTACCTGTAACTCTGTTTTCAGGACAGCCTGGTTCCCACCCTTAATGTAATAGCTATGTTTGTATATGCTTTAAAGTTTTGTCCTCGGTTCTTGTTTAAAACTGATCAGTTAAGCAGAGGGGACTGCCTTTTAAAGTGTATTGGTAATGTGTTTACTGTTCGAGGAGGTGCTTCTCCCAGGGGCTGTCTTAAAAGACTCCTGGAAACAGAGTTACCGGTAAGTCTAACTGAATAAAGAAAAAAAAAAAAAAAGAACAGTACATTTTTGCCCATCATTGGAATCGGGTGGTGTCATGGACAACTTCGGCCACCAGGTGGCGCTAACGGTGCGTCGGCGCGCACGGGGCGTGCGCATTCGCGGCAATGGCGCGTGGGCACGCGCGATCACGGCACTGCGACGGGCACACGCACTAGCGGTAACGGCGCGCGGGCACGAGCAAACGTCACTCTGGCGCCAAAACAGGGCATTTAAACTTGCTGTGAGCCTTTGCCTCTTGCTGTCCGGTCTACAGCAGTTCCTGTGATTACCTGTACCCGTCCTGCTTGCACCTGTTCCTGACAACCCGGCCTGTTCCTGACTTCTCTTGTCTTCCGCCTGCCCTGACCTCTTGTCTGCTTGACGATCCGCCCACCTGACCCTCTGTACCTGCTGCTGCCCGCCTGTTGCCGACCCGGTCTGAACTCGACTCTGCCTTACCTGCCGCACCTGTACCTGATCCGCCAGCCTGCTGCGGGCCCTCCTGCTGGGACTTATCTCCACCGTACTACGGTACACCTTCCCCGCTCTGGTAGTCCCTTGCTTCCAGTGTCTTCACCTGCCGCCTGCAGCTATCAGCCTACACCTGCTACTCTACGCAGCACTGAAGCCTCCTGAAGCCTTCCCAGCCCAGCACCTGCGCTGCAACCGGCGCTCGTGCGACTCTGTACTCCTGTCTGCTCTACCAGGGGTCTCGGGATCAGAGGAGTAAGGGCAGCCACTCCTTGCACGTCGGGCTCGACCACCAGGTACGTGACAGGTGGATGCATTGCGGTATTTTAATGGTGGGCAGACCATTGATCGATCAATGTCAAGGCTGCATGAAAAAAATACAATATATGCCCAACAAGGACCAGCAAAATACTGGTAGGTTGCTGGATTTTGAGTGGTTATGCCAGAATGATGCCAGCAGGTTTAAGTGTCATCTTGGTATAGTTTTTTTAAGCCAGCTGTCAGCTTTAATGTAAAAGCAATTCTAGTGGCTAATTAGCCACTAGACTGCTTTTAAAAGCAGTGGGATGGCCCAGTCCCGCCGCCTTTCATGGTTTTCTCATGCTCTCTTGTCCCACCAGGAAACACGAGAATGCAACAGGTAGTTCTGCCAGCTGACCATAGAGCTGATTGGAGACCAGAACAGCTCCAATCCTCCCTATGGCCTGAGAAACCAGCTACGAGTATTTTATCAAAACGGTTTAGCCGGCTATAAACACCCCATTGGAAAATCATCTTATCACACTGGTCTTGGTGTGGTCAGATGCATTAAGGGCAGAAGACGAACACAAGCATCTGTGTCGTGTCATATGTAAATCGCAATTGTACCATGCATGTGAAATCTCAGTACTAATGTAAACTTAAGGGCAATAATTCTCAGTAGACATCCTCTAAAGTGTTAACCTGTAAGACATTTAAAGGATTTTTAAAATGTATATAGTTTGTCTCTGCTGCATGGGTGTGCGCAATTTTAATGCATGTCGTGTTTGGTATCTATGTACTCGGCATAAGGTCATCTTTTATCAAACATTTGGGCAATATAGTGTGTTTTTGTGCATTAAAACTCTAAAAAGTATTTTTTATCCAAAACAATTGCCTTTGAAAAATCACTGCGCAAATACTGCTTGAAAAAAATTGCAACACCCACCATTTTAGTCTGTAGGGCCTCTGCTTTAAAAAATATATAATGTTTGGGGATCAAAGTAATTTTTGAGCAGAAAAAAAATGTGTTCATGGAAACCGTGTCAGAAAGGGCTTGGTCTTTAAGTGGTTAGAAGAGTAAGTGATGTGTGGCATAAGCTTCTAATGTTGGAAATAAAATGCCAGGACAGTTCAAACCAACCCCCCCCCCCCGCCCCCCCCAAATGACCCCATTTTGGAAAGTAGACAACCCAAGCTATTTGCTGTGAGGCATGTTGAGTCCATGGAATATTTTGCCACAATTTCATTTTAATTTTTTTTTACACAAAGTTGACACTTAAATGATCTATTGCTCAAACATGCCATGGGTATATGTGAAATTACACCCCAAAATACATTCTGCTGCTTCTACTAAGTGTGGGACTTTTTGGGAGCCTAGCCACGTTCAGGACCCCGAAAACCAATCACTGCTTTCTAAGCGCGTAAATTGTTGATTTCACTCTTCACTACCTATCACAGTTTCGGAGGCCATTAAATGCCAAGATGGCACAACTCTCCACCCCATTTTGGAAAGTAGACACTCCAAGCTATTTGCTTAGAGGCACGTTGAGTATTTTGCAGATTGCTTTTTGTCACAAAGTTTTAAAAGTTGATTATTTTTATTTTTTTTGCACAAAGCTGTCACTAAATAAAATATATTGCTCAAACATGCCATGGGCATATGTGGAATTACACCCCATAATACATTCTGCTGCTTCTCCTGAGTACGGGGATACCACATGTGTGAGACATTTTGGGAGCCTTGCCGTGTACGGGACCCCAAAAACCAATCACCGCCTTTAGGCTTTCAATTTTTGTCAATTTTGATTTCCCTCCTCACTGCCAACACAGTTTCGGAGGCCATGGAATGCCCAAATGACACAAACCCCCCCCCCCCCCCCCCTCCAAATGGCCCAATTTTGGAAAGTAGATACCAAGCTATTTGCTGAGAGGTATGGTGAGTATTTTGCAGATCTCGCTTTTTGTCACAAAGTTTTGAAAAAAGAAAAACAAAACATTTTTCATTTTCCAAAACAAATGAGAGCTGCAAAAACTGATAAGTAGTGAGGAGTGAAATCAACAATTTACACCCTTACAAAGCCTGAAGGCGGTGATTGATTTTCGAGGTTCTGTACTTGGCTAGACAGAAATCTTGCCAGCTGATCACTTCCTTTCTACCTTGTTTATTATGGAGAAGAGGAGAGGGTAAGGTTGCTGTAGCCCTGTGCAAGGATGTTGTCATGCTGCTTTTCCAGAGATACAGTATGAGTGAGCATTGTCAACCTTTGACAGGAACGTTTTTACTGGCACATTGCCAGGTTATAATAAAGAGAAAAGAAAAAAAAACTTCTTATAGTGACCACATGTAAGTATTAACAAGCTGCAAAATTATACAATTGTGTTACTGGATTTTTAAAGCAATTTAAAATAATTTAAGTTTTCAGAAAAGTTGGAGAAACAACAGCACCCACGTAATATGGAGGGCATCATTATGGGGCATGCATGATGTCTTTCTGTAACTAGAACTCCTTATATATATTTTTCTGCATAATGCATGAATTGCAACAGTCCATACATACCACTTCCTCATCTTCCACCAGAACCATGTCATAAGCACTTAGTGCCCCACAAAATATAATGCAGGTAACTCCTTCAAAGCAGTGAATCCACTTTTTGCGCTCTGACCTCTGTCCTCCCACATCAAACATCCTGAAAAAGTAAACAGCTTTAAAGTTATTTTGATCCGTGTAGTGCATCTCAATGCTTTAAAGCAGAATTCCAGCTTTCAGTTCACTTTAAACAGTTTGTTTTGGCCAAACTGGCCCAATCAAATGTTCTCCATTACCCATTGTTGTGTGTGCTGCAATGTGCTGTAGTAGCATTAACTACATACAATAAGCAGTGCCGTGTTCAGGCAGCAGCATTGTCGATGTCTGTCTCCTGACAGAATTAAATGGTCTTTCTGAGTGCTTATCTGCTATTCAGGGGAAGTCTTGTATTTTTATCAATGAATACAATGCTTCATCTGATTTGGAGAAGGTGGACTATGAATCTAGCCAGAGGAAGCTTTGTATTCATTCACAGAATACATAGCTGCCTATGAATGGCTGAATGTCAATCAGGCCAGCTCTGCATTGTTCTGGGTGTGAGGTGGAGAATCAGAGGAAGCCTACTATTCATTGATAATATCCAAAGCTTTTCCTGAATGGCAAAGTTCTGGCACCAAATGGAAAGTCACCCATACTGCTGCCGAAACATAACACTGCTTCCTGTTTGTAGCTATTGCTAGTAGTCTATTACAGCAGCCCAAGCGTCCAGATTTTTCTGGAATGAATATAAGTTAATTTGGGGCAGCTTGGCGCAAATTTTTTAAAAGTGAAACTACACTGTATCTGAGCACCAAAAACACAAATTCATTTTTAATATTTAAAGCAAACTCATCTATCCATGTCTCCATGCTTTATTTTGGCGAGAAATCACTTTGGAAAAACACCCCCCTATCATTTCTAGCTCTGCTCATCTTAAGTAAGGGCAGATGATTCATGTAGCATTTACTTCCTAGAATCCATCTGCCCTTAGCCCAGACATGCAGGGTGAAGGGTGTGCTTATATGAGAAAACCCCTCCTGAAAACTTCTTGATGTATGACAATTTACCTAGGCATGGAAACCAGGAAGTGACAAAAAAAAGTAAAAAAAAACAAAAAAAGTTTAAAACAAGTTAATGTGATATACCGTATTTATCAGGGTATTGTACGCCCTGGCGTATAGCGCGCGCACCTAAAGTGGACCCTATTCCTGTGGAAAAAATGATTTTTGTACTTAGTTTTGGTGTCTTTGGCGTCCATCGTCGGGTCCGGCGTCCGTCTGCGGCTTCGGGTGTGCTCTTTCGTCGGGTCCGGCGTCCGTCTGCGGCTTAGGGTGTCCTCTTCGTCGGGTCCGGCGTCCTTCTGCGTCGTCCTCCCCGCTCGATCCCCGCTTTCCGGCGCCGAGTTTGAATACTGTGCCGACATATACCGAGCGCAGTACACTTGTGTATAGTCGGGCAGGCTCGGCTACTCTCGCGCTCACGTCCTGTACATCCAGGAGCCGAGCCTGCCCGACTTTACATGAGTGTACTGCACTCGGTATATGTCGGCGCAGTATTCCAACTCGGTGCGGGTATCGGCGTATATCGCGCACCCACGATTTTGCCCTAATTTTCAGGGCAAAAAAGTCCACAGTATACACTGATAAATACGGTACTTTTCTACCTTTTTACTGATACTAGCAGTATAAGGATTAGAAATAATGTTGATTGGGAGAGTGAAGTTCTTCTTTAAAATCAAGTGATCATAAACCCGTAAGACCAGTTGCACATGGATGTAAACATTTCCTGATGTTTTACAGAAGTGTCAGATGCCTGTGTATTCCACCGGGTATGGTTGCAAGCTGAATAGATGAAAACAGTCCAGCTCGTGATCGAGCAGACACAAGTGCCCCCATGGGATGCAGCTTCCTATGGGGGCACTCAGTGGGAATGAAGAGCCAAAAGCATTGGGTAAGGGACCCTAGAAGAGGAGCATGGGGACTGCTTTGTGCAAAACCATTGCTCAGAGCAGGTAAGCTTTACAATCACTTTAACTTCAGCTGATGCCCATTTTGGTCATAAAGTTTTGCAGATGGCAATCTGACAGGCCTGTATTATTTTCTTTGAGACAGTTGGTCGGGTTTTCCATTTTGTCTTTTTTTGCCCACTCCAGTGGCACAAAACTGAAAACAGCTAACTGAAATCCTGCCATGACCGTTCTTACTCAGGCACTCTTGTGCTTTCAGTGGGGGAAAATAAACAGCAATGCTGATGCTCATTGTGAATGTATATTCTGCTGTTATCCCCACCACAAAGATGGAGCTTGCAAACGCCATGCATCTGATGCTGGAGCGAGTGCATGTGGACCGGAAGTGCTTGAATAAGGCTGGTGAATATCTGCTGCAGTGAAATGCAAAAAAAGGAGAAGATATAAAGAAGAACATGACAGTTGTTTGATGCAGCAAGTACCAGGGAGTACACGTAGTGAAAAGGAGATGTTCCTGATTGCTGTGCCTACCTGACCTTTGTAACAACATTAATGTCAGCTGCTGATACCAGGAGGAAGGCCTGACAATATTCCCAAGAATATTATCCATTATAATTATTTGTAGTACTGTATTTGCTGGCGTATAAGACTACCTTTTACACTTAAAAAAACTGTCCAAAAAGCAGGGGTCGTCTTATACACCAGGTCAGCTGCTCGGATGCCTGCTGGATGTGCAATAATACTGTATGTAGCTTCGGCTACATACAGTATTTACCGCTTAGCCAATCTCAGTGAGCGATGTATTCAAATAAATACAGAGTCTGCTAGGATTGGAGTAACAACATTTGCCAATCCGAGCAGGCTACATACAGTAGCCTGCTCGGATTGGCTTTGAGAGTCAGAGAGGTCTGGGCTGATGATGTTATAGCCTTTGCCAATCCAAGCAGGCTTTGTATTCATTAATAGAATACATCGCTCGCCGTGATTGGCTATAGCAGGAA
Source organism: Rana kukunoris (assembly GCA_029574335.1). Classification (NCBI taxonomy): domain Eukaryota; kingdom Metazoa; phylum Chordata; class Amphibia; order Anura; family Ranidae; genus Rana; species Rana kukunoris. Next base: position 417,489,237 of record CM056050.1, on the reverse strand, counting down.
TGAAGAATATGGCTCCAGAAGGAAGAAATATGAATCGTTGGAAGGGGGGGTCGTCTTATATGGTGAGTACAGGCAAAAAATCTTAAAAAACAGTAAAATTAGGGGGTCGTCTTATACGCCCAGTCGCCTTATACACCGGCAAATAGGGTACTTGTTTCAGTTTTTAAAACCCCCTAAAGCTGGATTCACACCTATGCATTTGTTTGTGCTTTTTGCATATTTGCACTACAGAATGTGTTCCATAGGAAACCATGTTTAATGGACTGTAGTGCAAATATGCAAAAAGCACTAAAACTGCATAGGTGTGAATCCAGCCTAAGTGTCAAGTGTACTCTCTCTACAGTTTAAAACACATGTTAGACTACTAATATTTTTTTGACTCCCTGACTTACTCCAAAACAACGCATTCCCCTATTGTGCCTAGTGACACTGTCACTGATGACCGTTCCCCGTTATTGCCACGCCCCCTAACAGTAAAAACTTCCTAGGGAACACTTAAATCCTGCAGCGCCACCTAGTGGTTAACCCCTTCACTGCCTGTGTCATTTTTACAGTAATCAGTGAATTTTTATAGCACAGATCGCTTTTAAAAATTACAATGGTGTCAAAAGTGTCCGATCTGCCATAATGTCGCAGTCACGATAAAAATTGCTGATCACTGCCACAATGCCTTGCCCAATTGGAACATGTGACACCTCCGCACAGACTTATGGGAGAGGTTACTTAAGGACAGGGAGGGGCTGTTTTTTGGCCTTTTGGGACCTGGGAGCGATCCGGGATTTAAGACAGGACCAAGAAGAAAATCCCCTTGGAATGTTGGTCCTAGATGCCTTGGAAAATCAAGACCCAGGTGTGCTCCTCACCAGTTCTTTTAAGGAAGCACGGCTGGTACATAAAGAGTGGGACAGGTTGCAGCTCCATCAGGGGTTGGTCTACCGAAGGGGCCCCTCTGATGGTCCTGAAGAGAAATGGAAAATGTTCCTACCCAATAGACAATGAGAGACCATTTTGGTCGCACTTCACGACTAGCATGGCCACCTAGGCTCCGAGAAGACCTTTCAGCTAGTCAGGGACAGGTTCTACTGGCCTGGCATGAGGGCTGAAGTAGAAGGATACTGCCATTCGGTGCATCCAAAGGAAGACTCTACCCTGCCAGGCTGCCCCGATGGGCCATCTTCACAGCCAGGGACCATTAGAACTGGTATACATAGATTTCCTCTGCCTGGAACCAGACTTAAGTGGAGTAGGAAATGTCCTGGTAGAAACCGACCATTTCACTAGGTATGCTCAAGCCTATCCAACTAAGGATCAGAAAGCCTCGACAGTAGCCAAAGTACTGGTGGAGAAATTCTTTGTACACTATGGACTGCCCCAGCGAATCCATTCCGATCAGGGGAGAGATTTTGAAAGTAGATTGATCCAGAAGCTGTTGGATCTGCTGAACATCGATAAAACCAGAACTACCCCATATCATCCTCAGGGAGATGCCCAGCCTGAACGATTCAACAGGACTCGTTTGAACATGCTGAGGACATTGAGTTCAGAAAAGAAACAGCATTGGAGCAAACATGTGGCTGCCATTGTGCATGCATATAATTGTACCATCAACGACACAACTGGATACTCACCCTATCGGTTAATGTTTGGGCGAGAAGCCCGATTACCAGTTGATTTAGCTTTTGGAGTTGTCCCTGGACCACACATCCTCGACTTCCCACAAGGGATACGTGGACCGACTCAGGAGGAGTTTAAAAACAGCCTATGAAAAGGCCTGTGTTAGTTCAGATAAACGAGAACAGAGGAACAAAAGGAACTTTGACTTAAAAGTCAGAATTCAAGACCTACAGCCAGGAGACAGTTTTGCTAAGAAACTTGGGTGTTCCAGGGAAGCACAAATTGGCTGACCGTTGGAAGTCTCAGCCATACAAGCCATGTAAGAAATTGCCTGGCCTCCCTGTATACCAGATCAGACCAGAAGGGAGTGTGGGTCCATAAAAAACGTGGCACAGAAACCACTTGCTGCCCCTCGCTGAAGCTGTTCGCATACCTCTTGTATCTGATCTCGTGGACCCACCCTCAACTTCCAGACCATCTGGGCCAGTTACTAGGTCTCAAACGATACATCCAGACTCGGATGATGAAGAGTCAGCAGATGAATGGATAGGGTCCGAGTGGTTATGGGCTTCTCAGCAACCAGAGCCTAATACTTTGTTCCTGCCCTCATCTGAAGTGACAACCGGTGGGACACTTCGGCCAGAGGCTCCTGAATTTGTGCCTCAAAATGTAATTGAGGAATTGGAGGACGAGGTTGACTTATACTCCGCAGAAGATTTCGTAGAGGCCTCAAGCCTACTTGACAGAGATTTAAATGATTCAGGAGATGAGGAATCTATTGTACCGGATATAGAGGAAAATGCTGATCCTAAGGATGGCAGAGACTTAAATAATTCAGGAGACGAGGAATCTATTGTACCGGATATAGAGGACAATGCTGATCCTAAGGATGGCAGAGACTTGAATGATTCAGAAGATGAGGAATCTATTGTACCGGATATAGAGGACAATGTTGATCCTAAGGACAGTGAAGCTGACCCTGTTCCCAAAGAACAGAGGGAAAGAAGGATTATTCACCTACCAAAGAGACTAACATGATCAATTGGGAGAATGCTCTGAAACAGATGTTATTACTTCTAAACGATCTGACGCTCTACTCAGTCCTCCCACTGCAAGTTTGGTGGAGGACAGACCCAGCTCACCCCCTGGCACATCTGGATTAACCACTCCAGTGTTATTGAGTAGTGGACAGAGTAACTTGCCCTTACCTAACAATTGGTGGGAGGATCCTCTGTCCACCCTATGTCAGAAAATGAGCTGTCTAGCTTTAAGTAATGTCACTAATAAACCTTTTTCCGCTTGTATTTTGAAAACCATGTATCAGGATACATACTGTTGTCCTCTTTGGGGACCAAAGACTTTGAGTGGAGGGAGTATGTAGCAGGGTCATCCTATCGGAGACTATTGATAGGCTTGAATCCCCACCGGAGCTCTGCCACACCCAGGGGCGGACTGACAACTCATGGGGCCCCCGGGCAATAGAAGATTATGGGGCCCCCGGGCTTACAGATGGCCACCATGCCAGGAGACAGTGTAGAGGCGGGACAGCTAAAATCTCAAGATTTTCACATCAAAAGCATGTCGGTTTTGGACATATCAGGAAAAGATGTAAAAACACAGGTTTTTACATACTGTCCCTGGTTTTACTGAGCCTGGCAACCCTGATGGGGCCCTCGGGCAGTGCCCGGGTGCCTCAATGGTCAGTCTGCCCCTGGCCACACCTGTATATAAGTTAAGATGTCTTTAAGAAGCTATGCATTGTGGGTCCAGAAGTACCAGGAGATATGGACTCCATTGACACTCAGTAGAAACAGACTACACTTCCCACAATGCCGTGCCCAATTGGAACATGTGACACCTCCGCACAGACTTATGGGAGAGGTTACTTAAGGACAGGGAGGGGCTGTTTCTTGACCTCTCAGGACCTGCCTTGTCTCCTCTGTGGAGCTGTGTAGAGTGACACAGCCAAGATGCTAGGCCTGAAGCTTGGGGCTTGAATTCATCGGGAGGCCAACCATCCTAGAGAAGCAAGACCAAGAGTGTCCAGCTCGTGTTCCAGGAGACCAGAGAAGCTGCCAGCTGACAATTGAAACAGTGGAAGCCTGATACCAGAGATCGGGTGTTACGGAGCAGTGAAAAACCAACAAGTTTTTAAGAAGGATCCAGGCAGATCGGGCCTATTCGAGTGAGGGGGCACATGCCTACCGAGCCCCCTTTACTTGACAGATCATTTCGGAGACACGTGTTAATCTTAGACTGAACCAGAGGCTGACGCTGGCTGGCGATCAGTCCATCATCATTTGTATTTATCGTTATCTCATTGACTCCTTATTTCATCCCTTATCCCCCCTTGGATTACAAAGTAAAGAAGTGCACCAACGGCAGCAACGTAGACTGTGTTAAAGGATTCTTAGGAGCTGTAGAACCAGGCCTGGTTAGAAACTTTTTTTTGCATTAACTGTTTTGCAGGATTGCCCGTTAGAGGGAGCTTGCGAGCATAGACTGCCTATAGTAATTGTAGTTAAATAGTATTACCTTTAGTTTAGACCCCTTTGTTTACTTGCCAACTCTCGCAAGGGCCCTTGCAGAGTTTTCCTTATGTTGATACCTATGTGTTATTATTAATCATTCAAACCCTTTACATCTCTTTACCATATTCACAGTAAAGTTTTTCTCTTGGTTTGAATATATACATTGTGAGACGTGTGTTTTTTTCCTGGGAGCGGTCAACAAAGAAAAGGTAACAACATTATTGTATTACTGTTGCATGCTTCATGTATTCTATTGTGACTCCAGCTAAGTAGGGGCCACAATACAATTATACCCATCCGGTGTGCCAAGGCAGGGTTCGAGCCAGTTAAAGGTGACGAATTAACCTTTTTGAGAGTAGATCCCAAAAACCGAACCAGCGGCTCCTGAGGGGGTAGTGCTACAAATGCATATCGACTTAAACTGAAAAAAAAAAAAATAGTTTTTAGATATTTTTTGGGGATATTTATTATAGCAAAAAGTGAAAAATATATATATATATATATTTTTTAAATTGTTGCTCTTTTTTTGTTTATAGCGCAAAAAATAAATCGCAGATGTGATCAAATACCATCAAAAGAAAGCTCTATTTGTGGGGAAAAAGGTTGTAAATTATGTTTCGGGAGCCACGTTGCACGGCCGCGCAATTGTCAGTTAACCACTTAAGACCCAGACCAATATGTAGGTTAAGCACCTTGCCCCTTTTTGCGATTCAGCACTGCGTCGCTTTAACTGACAATTGTGCGTCGTGGCTCCCAAACAAAATTGGCATCCTTTATTTCCCACAAATAGAGCTTTCTTTTGGTGGTATTTGATCACCTCTGCAGTATTTATTTTTTGCGCTATAAACAAAAATAAAGCGACAATTTAAAAAAAAAATGCAATATTTTTTACTATTTCTATAATAAATATCCCTAAAAAAATATATAAAAAAAACATTTTTTTCTCAGTTTAGGCCGATATAGGGGCCTATAGGAGGATGGGAATCCCTACAGTGTTCTATAAAAGAACATTTCGTATCCCCCCCCAGCAGAACTGCACCCAATCTCTTCCCCATCCAAAAAGCTGACGGTCGCAGCTACAGCAAAGTTAGAAAATCAATACAATATTTCCCATGTTTTACAATGTGTGGGGGCACAGTGCCTCCCTCTCAGTGCAGGTGCAGTGTGTTTAATTCTGGAATTGGAATGCGTTAGTCTCTCACTGACACTTCCCTGTGCTACTCTGCTGATAGGGAGTCGAATGCTGGCAAAAGAGGCTTCACGTGGCACCAGTGCCGGGGGTTGCTTACCCCTATTCTATGACATAAAATCCCAATAAAATTTACCCTTTTGGCTGTAACAAAATGTGCAACATTTCAAGGGGTATGAATACTTTTTCAAGGCTATGTAAATGTTAATATTTAGGAATGCGTCTAGCCCTTTTTTAAAACAATGTAGTGAGCTAGAACTAGATCTTGAGGGAGTCTGTTTCACATTCTCACAACTCCTAGGGCCCATGCACACCAAAACACAGTGCAGGAAACCCACATTCCGTGTGCGTTTCCCACACCACGTTCAAAATGCACTGCAGCGCGTGTCCATATATTGCATGTTTTTTTTGTACTGCGATTTCGGCCCATTTAAAAAAAAAAGGGCTGCAATACTACCCCACAGAACTGCATGTGAATCTCACAGGAATGCACAGCAAGTTCCTATGCGATTCCTGGTGTAAACTGGCCCATACAGTGAAGAAGAGTTTCTGTATCCCCTGTAAGGATTTAAAAGTAAATAGCTGTACACCAAGTTCACTATATGGACCACTTACTGTATGTATTTATACATCGTAATCATATTCCCTTTTACCGTCTCATTTCAAGCAAGGATAAATTTAGTTTGGCTAATCTTTCTCCATAGTTCTCTGATTATCCTTTTTGTGAACTGGTGCCCAAAACCAGTGGCGGCCCGTCCATAGGGGGCGCCCGGGCGCCGCCCCCCCTCCCCCAGCCAGTAAAAAATATATATATATATATATATTTTTTTAAACATGTCCCTTTAAAAAAACGAAAAATTAGAAAAAAAAAATCCTTATGTGCACTCTGTCCGGGCGCCGGGCATAGTACGGTATGGGTAGCGCCACGTCTGTGCAATCACAAGATTGCAGACACGGCACTACATTGGCAGCTAAAATATGCCTTTGTGGCGCAGACCGTCCCGCCACTGTTTCCGGCTCGATGGCCTGTATTATGGCCGGGCGGGTGCAGTGAGTGCACACAGTGCATAGAACTATTTCACCGCCAAGTCAGAAGGCAGATTTTGTGCCTGTGCTGTGTGGGACAGCTGCAAATAGTAAAAATACATGGATTGTGGTAGACCATTCAAAGTCTGCAACAAAGGAAAGTATAGAAATGTACCAGCTCTAAAGATATTTATGTGTGTGAAACCAAAAGCACCCCACTTAGGAGCATAAGTACGTTTTGCCAGTTTGGGGTATGTGCTATTATTCCAAATAGGGCAACATTTTGTAAACCCAGTTACCCCTTTCAGCTGTTTGACCTTACCCCAGATTTTGTGCATTAACCTATATGTGGGGAAGAGACGGTTGGATTTAGCAAACCTTCCGGAAATTAAGCTGCTCTAGTGTGGTGAGCATCATGGACAGGGAAGAATTCCAAGTTCTGCAGCCGTCCCTAGTTTAACCACTTCAGCTCAATGCATGGGACCAGCACCTGTTTGGTGAAGAAGAATGCAGTATGTAGATACCATAATTCTTTTGGCAGATGAGCAACCAGATTTGCAGTCATAAGGTCTGATCTTCCATCCTGCTTTACAGTCACTAGCATCGTTGTTGGGGCCCATGTTCTGAGGGATAGGGTTGTTTCTGACTATGTAATCCCTACTCTCCTCAGAGCAATAAATGTTACTTCTAAAAAAGGTGTACCATCGTACATGGAAGGCTTAGGTTGACACTGTCATGGGGTGCATTTTGGACTTGATACCGTTCTATATCAAAAGACTTACCACATCTCATTCTATGGTAAAAGCATTTGTAGAGTGTGCAGGAGCGGTGTGTCCATAGGGACGCCGGAGCGCCGCCCCCTCTCGCTCTCTCACAGCCACTAAAATATACAGATTCATGCATTGCAGCTGGCTGGCTGTGTGGAAGTGCCTATCAGAGCCAGCAGCTCTGATAAGCTTTCCGAATACAGCCCTGAGGCGGTAGTCGGCTTCCTTAAGCTTATCCTCGGGACGTACGGACCGTGCGTTCCTTGGATAAGACTGACAGGCGTCTTTTTTGCCCACTCGTTGGTCCTACATTTCACTGCTGCTCATCACTCTCACTCATGTCTCTGCACTTTCACTCCCCCTGTTCTCCTCCCTGGATTGGTTACAGTCCGCCCTGGGGGTGGGGTCCGCCGATGCCACTCGTTTCTATGACAACGATGGCAAGACTTCAGCATCTCCCGTTGTTATCCACCGCTCTGCAATGCGCACGCGAGGCCCACTTGCGGCTCCTGTACACACAGCTTCCCTGCATTGCTGACGTCACATGTCCTTCACGTTGGTATCTCGGCACAGGAGCATCTCTGGTTGCCTGGATACCACCGCTGTGATACAGCAGCGCGGTTCACGATCGCCGAATATTCTGTCTTTCCCCCGCACTGGCGCCGTTCCAATACAGCAGCATACACAGATGTCCCTCAGCAGCCGTCACGTTCACATAGTGATTGTGGTCACATGTCAGCAACACAAAGGTACAATAAAGGCACTCTGGTTTGATATTGGTTTTGTGTTATTTGGGACAGCAGACGAATGCATCTAAAGTATTTTGGGCTGTTTTCTGGTGGGATTTGTGACGTCCTACCAGTCTGGGGGTAGGAGGAGCTTGGTTTTCTTTTGTGTTTTTTCTCTTGCTGGCTTTCTTGATTGGTTGATGGCTCTCTAAATTTTGCACATTGTAACCCCACATTTATCACTTGCCTGACGAAGGGGCCCTGCGAGGCTCAGAAACGTTGCACTCTCTTTGTGTTGTGATCATGCAATAAATCATCCATTTGGATGCTATTTACGTCGTTCCATGGTGTGCTGGAAAATATTTCTACTATATTCTGCCACACAACACACCATTTGGCAACTTATTTTTAAGGCCTATAGTATTAAGGGCACAATTCCTCCTTTCCTGATCAAGGCCCATTCCACGATGTATGTCAGTGCTTCCTGGGCGATTCAACATTAGGCTTGTATTGTTCAAGTTTGTAAGGCTGCTACCTGGTCTTTTCTTCACATGTTTACTAAGTTCTACCAAATATATGCAGGTATAGATGTTAATGTCCAACAGGCACCAGTTTTGAGTAAAAGATCTTACAGGCAGCTTTGTAGTGGGGTTCTTCCCTATTCTGTTTTTGGGTTTGGACTTGTTGGCCTTGTCGCTGTGTTGCCTTCCTCTCGTGTTCAGTGCTTTGAGACATTTTTAAGTAATCATGAATATGATGTGCCCTGTGGTGTCTGATCACGAAAATAGGATTCTTGATTTACCTGTAAAATCCTTTTCTTGAACTACATAACAGGACACAGGGATCCCTCCCTTCTTTGTCTGTTTCAAAAGTTTTACCAGAAAAAAATGTACATATTGATGTTAATGCCCCTGAATGCACCAGGTTTCGGGGGAAAGAACTTGCAGGAAGCTTTGTAGTGGGGTTCTTTCCTATTCAATTTTTGGTTTTGACATGGTGGCCTTGTTGTGGTGTTTCCCACCCTCCTGTTCCATGCTTTGGGGCATTCCATGTAATGATGAATATGACATACCCTGGTCCTGTGGTATATGATTATAAAATTAGCATTTTTGGTTTACCTGTAAAATGCTTTTCTTGAAATATATCACAGAACATAGGGATCCCTTCCCTTATTTGCGTGTTTTCTTACTGCGTGCTCCAAGCAGAGACTTAGCTGGGCTGGAATAGGTTATTCCTGGATGGAGAATTCCTGCCTTTTTTGCCCAGTGTTTATTCACCTGAAGGTGGCAGCATAACCCAAGTAGTAATGAACATGAAGTACCTTGTGTCCTGTGAAACACTCAATTCTAATTAAAATTTTTATTAATGAGATTGTATGTCTATTATACATAGGTAACTGAAATGTATCTATAAAAACTGAAAAAGGGATATTGAGGCTGATTAACTAAAGGAATTGTGTGAAGATTCTCAATGTTAAAATTGTGTTTCATTAATCCAATTATATTAAAAGAATAAGCTTACCTTTTTAGAAAAAATAATAAATGCACATTTTTTTTCTGCAAAAATATGTACATTTTATTATTTTTTCCTGCAGGAGCCTGGAAAGCATTGCATTTGTGATCAGTGTATCAAGGGTGTAATGTCCGAATGTCCGGCTTCTGTAGACATGCCCTGCAGCCTTCAGCCCATACCTCCATATGAACAGTCTGTTTGAAAGCTGCAGGGCTTGTGAATGAACTACAAGGATGCTCCTTGGTGCCCTCGCAGTTCATTCAGAACTACAAGCCATCTGCCCTGTTGGCTGACGGTACTTTTACTTCATTCGGGGAAATTACAGGAAATTCTGAATGAATGACACAGCTGTGTTGGTGAAAGAGAATCCCTTGCCCACTGTCACACTGGGAGGGGGGAGAGGAGGCAGAAGGCGGTACATGTTGCCTGTTCCACTCTAAATGCTGGTGGAACATGTAACGTGTTCCAAAAGGGGAATTTATCCATGTAAAGATTTATGCCTCGTACACACGACCGTTTTTTCCGACGAGAAAACTCCCATTTTTCAGATTGGTCGGGAAAACCGGTCGTGTGTATGCTCCGTAGCAGTTTTCCCAACAAGAAAACTGCCTGCAAAAAAATTCGAACCTGCTCTATTTTTTTCCGTCGTGTTTCCCGTCAGTTTTTTCTCTTTGTGAAAACCGCTCGTGTGTATGCTTTTCTGAGGGGAAAACAACGGGCATGCTCAGAATCGAGTATGAGACGGGAGCGCTCGTTCTGGTAAAACTAGCATTCGTAATGGAGATAGCACATTCGTCACGCTGTAACGGACTGAAAAGCGCGATATGGTCTCTTACCAAGCTTTTATTAACAGGAGGATCAGCGAAGCAGCTCAAAGGGTGGCGCCATTTAAAAGGAATGTTCCCTTTATAGTGTCGTTGTACGTGTTGGACGCCACCACGCTTTGGTCAATCGTTTTTTTGACTAAACATGTGTATGTAAGGCAGGCTTGAAAGGAATCACGTTGGGAAAAACATCGGGTTTTGGCATATCTCCTCCCTAAAAGCTCTGTTTCACAAACAGGAGCAGGGGAGGAGGCCTTAAAGCGGAACTTCCTCTATTGGGTGGAACTCCCCTTTAGGAAACCATTCCCTCCACGTACTGTGATTGGCTCAGGGTCACTTTGACTATGGTTGCTGTAATAGCTTGGTCACAGCTGCGGTTATAGTTTGTTTGACCGTGCAAATCTTAAGATCATGTCAAGTACCCACAGGGGCATCCAGAATGAACAAGTAGAATATTTCCTTATGTAGCACTACCCCCTCAGGAGCCGCTGGTTGTTGTTTGAGATCGGCATATTAAAGTTACCTTGTGATGTTCTAGGAGTAGTAGCAATGAGTAGTAGCAGTGAGCGAATGTCCAGTCACCAAAATGGATTTTTCAATGCTTTATTTCAGGGCCCAACAACGGCCAACATCAACAGGAGATAGGAAAGGTTGATGAAGAAATAGAGAACAGTGCGGTATCAGGCCTGGATATAACACAGAGCAGTTTTGCTCTCGGTAGTAGTAGATCCAGTTCGTCGCCACTCAGGAGGAGTGGGTAAAGTGCCTCCGGACAGACCCTTGTTATAGGCCTGGCAGCCGAAATGTCACTTGTAACTTGCTGGGAGGAACAGGTCTCTATGGCAGACTTGGCTCAGGCCTCTGCCACAGGCGTAGTACTTCAGTCTCCAAGAGAACAATTCGGATTGAGCGAATCATCCAAGTAATTGCAATGAAAAGTGTTTACAGCTGACATGTACCTGTCAGATCTCGGCGACCAGATCCCCGATGGTTCGTTCAAGCCCTTTTGGATAACCTGCCTCCGGGTTCTCCTCAAGCCGATCCCCCCACCGAACGGCATACAGCCTGGGATCTTCTCAGGCCACTGGGGCCCCTATCGACATCTGGATGGGTCTCCATGGAACAGGTGGTTCTGGCCAGGTGGGCCATGCGAACGGGATCCGTGGATGCGCACACCCTGAAGGTTGATGCCGCACCTGGAACGTGGACCCCGAGCAGAGAAGAGGAATCGACCACTGGCCGCCCAATCGACCCAGAACACGCGGGAGCTGCCCCAGATATACCCCCTCCCCAGCATGCCCAGCGAGGGAAGAACTCCTCTGATTGGCTGCTAGGGAAAGGTGGCTCCGTCAGAACCCCTCTAGCGCCAACTGCCGCCCAGGGGTGTAATCACACCTCGGTGACACAGACCGGCCTACAGGACAGTTCTGAAATCGCAGCAGCCTGCAATTTAACAAATAAGGAATGGGAGCAAAGTAACTCTCCCATTCACCCACTAACTTTAGCGTAGTGCTTGCACTGAAAGTAAGGGGGCGCTACACTTACACAAACTAAAAAAGTAGGCTTTAATGCATGTTTTTGAGGTTATTAGATTAACCAAATTTTAAAGGAAATCCATCTTGAGAGAAGCACGGAGGCTGCCATTTCTGACTGCTCAATCTAAAAATGCTGTTGTATGGTTACCGTGCTAAACTTCTTGCTTTTAATATCTAGCGTTTCTCACACAGAACACATACAGTGCGGAAAATAAGTATTTGAACACCCTGCTATTTTGCAAGTTCTCCCACTTGGAAATCATGGAGGGGTCTGAAATTGTCATCGTAGGTGCATGTCCACTGTGAGAGACATAATCAAAAAAAAAAATCCAGAAATCACAATGTATGATTTTTTTAACTATTTATTTGTATGATACAGCTGCAAATAAGTATTTGAACACCTGAGAAAATCAATGTTAATATTTGGTACAGTAGCCTTTATATGCAATTACAGAGGTCAGACGTTTCTTGTGGTTTTTCACCAGGTTTGCACACACTGGAGGAGGGATTTTGGCCCACTCCTCCACACAGATCTCTAGAGCAGTCAGGTTTCCGGGCTGTCGGTGAGAAACACAGAGTTTGAGCTCCCTCCAAAGAGTCTCTATTGGGTTTAGGTCTGGAGACTGGCTAGGCCACACCAGAACCTTGATATGCTTCTTACAGAGCCACTTCTTGGTTATCCTGGTTGTGTGCTTCGGGCCATTGTCATGTTGGAAGACCCAGCCTCGACCCATCTTCAAAGCTCTAACTAAGGGAAGGAGGTTGTTGCCCAAAATCTTGCAATACATGGCCCCGGTCATCCTCTCCTTAATACAGTGCAGTCGCCCTGTCCCATGTGCAGAAAAACACCCCCAAAGCATGATGCTACCACCCCCATTCTTCACAGTAGGGATGGTGTTCTTGGGATGGTACTCATCATTCTTCTTCCTCCAAACACGGTTAGTGGAATTATGACCAAAAAGTTCTATTTTGGTCTCATCTGACCACATGACTTTCTCCCATGACTCCTCTGGATCATCCAAATGGTCATTGGCAAACTTAAGATGGGCCTTGACATGTGCTGGTTTAAGCAGGGGAACCTTCCGTGCCATGCATGATTTCAAACCATGACGTCTTAGTGTATTACCAACAGTAACCTTGGAAACGGTGGTCCCAGCTCTTTTCAGGTCATTGACCAGCTCCTCCCGTGTAGTCCTGGGCTGATTTCTCACCTTTCTTAGGATCATTGAGACCCCACAAGGTGAGATTTTGCATGGAGCCCCAGTCCGAGGGAGATTGACAGTCATGTTTAGCTTCTTCCATTTTCTAATGATTGCTCCAACAGTGGACCTTTTTTCACCAAGCTGCTTGGCAATTTCCAGCCTTGTGGAGGTGTACAATTTTGTCTCTAGTGTCTTTGGACAGCTCTTTGGTCTTGGCCATGTTAGTAGTTGGATTCTTACTGATTGTATGGGGTGGACAGGTGTCTTTATGCAGCTAATGACCTCAAACAGATGCATCTAATTTAGGATAATAAATGGAGTGGAGGTGGACATTTTAAAGGCAGACTAACAGGTCTTTGAGGGTCAGAATTCTAGCTGATAGACAGGTGTTCAAATACTTCTTTGCAGCTGTATCATACAAATAAATAGTTAAAAAATCATAAATTGTGATTTCTGGAAAAAAAAATTGGATTATGTCTCTCACAGTGGACATGCACCTACGATGACAATTTCAGACCCCTCCATGATTTCCAAGTAGGAGAACTTGCAAAATAGCAGGGTGTTCAAATACTTATTTTCCGCACTGTATGCATATATGGATTCTGACCTTTCTGCCTTCTTGTTTCATGTTAGTGACTTTGAAAATATTGAAGGCAGAGGGTCAGCATGACTGCCAGGAAACTGGCATTTTAACAATGATAGCTGCAATGGCAGCCTACATATTAGGAATGGTCCACATTTAGTTTATATGGCATTTGTAAATACATTTTACTGCATAAACATACGGTATGTAAAAAGGAAACTAATAATGCTTGTTGCACCATTTTTCTCATTCAAAAGAAAGCATGCATCTTGCTTGTTGCTATAGCCAATACCTCCATATTTTCATTTTATTTTTTCAGGAAAGCCCCAGTCTATATTATTTGTGACTTTTTCTGAAAGTTTTAAGAAAATAAACGAAGCGAAAACCTGAAATGAAGATCTTGACAGGAGAACTGCGACTCAATGATTCCTGTAGTTTTCACTCTGGATCGGAGGACATCTTGTTCATTTGGAATATAGTTAGATGCTGTGATCCTATCCAGCTGATTCAAGTAACTAAGAACAATGAAAAACAAATATATAAAAAATTAGGAACAACAATAGATGCATTTTTGTGTTGTGCAGAGAAAACACTGGTCCAGTGCCAGATACGAACACACTTGTCAGTTCAAATTCTTTTAGATAGGATTGTACACTTGTAAAACGTCAATGTAGATCAGCACTATGGGTCCAAGACATTAAATAGCAAAAAAGGGAAGCAGTTTAACTCGGTGGAACTGGAGAAAGCGCAGAGAGGGGCAACCAAACTAATAAGAAACAAGCTCGGCTATGAGGAAAAATTAGAGCAACTGAATATATTCCCTCTTGAGAAGTGGAGATTAAGGGGGATATGATTAACATGTACAAAATACATAAGTGGTCTATATAGTAAACTTGCCGTAGAGTTATTCACTTTAAAGCGGAGGTCCACCCTAAAAAAATAGCCAAAAAGGCTACAATTTTTTTTTATATACTTGCCAGAAGTGGCTGTTACTAGGCAGATCGTCCTAATCTGCCACTTCCTCGTCCGCAGTGGTCTTCTTTATTCTCCTCCACGCGCTGCCTCCTGGAAAATGGGGAGCAGTGTTTTCTGGGACCTTGTGTGTGTCCCAGGAGACATCTGCCCATTCACATAGCGCCACGCGCATGCGCAGCAGGAAACCGGGAATTGAAGCCGCAAACGCTTCACTTCCTGATTCCCTCACCGAGAATGGCGTGGGGCAGCCGAGACCCGAGTGATTGCTCGGCTTTGGCTGCCAACATCGCGGGCACCCTGGACAGGCAAGTGTCCTTATTAATAAAAGTCAGCAGCTACAGTGTTTGAAACTGCTCACTTTTAATTATTACATTTTTTTTTTAATGCCGGGCATCCGCTTTAAGGTCATCACAGAGTACAAGGGTGCACTCTTTACATCTAGAGGAAAAAGGATTTAATCTCCAAATATTGTGAAGAAACTTTTCCGTAAGAGCTGTGAAAATGTGGAATAGACTCCCTCTAGAGAGCTCTATAGATTGGTTTAACTTGTTGGAGCCCGGGCCAATGCCAAATGACGGCCACAAGGTGGCTCTACAGCTCCGCCAGGTACCTGCGATTGGCCGTTACACAGCCAAGGACGTGAATCCATGTCATTTGTCCAGAGATCCATGTCCTGTCAGGAAGAGGAGACCGATGCTGTGTCACCTCCCCCAGTCAGCCCCCCCCCCCCCCCCCCCCCCCGCAGTGAGAATCACTCCCAGGGAACTGATTTACCCCCTTCCTCGCCCCCTAGTGTTAACCCTTTCCCTGCCAGTCACATTTATACAGTAATCAGTGCATATTTATAGCACCGTTCGCTGTATAAATGTGAATGGTCCCAAAAATTTGTCAAAAGTGTTCAATGTGTTCGCGGTAATATCGCAGTCCTGATAAAGAAAAAAAACGCAGATAACCACCATTGCTAGTAAAAAAAAAAAAAATCATAATTCTATCCCCTATTTTGTAGCCGCTATAACTTTTGCGCAAACCAATCACTATACACCTATTGCGATTTTTTACCAGAAATATGTATAGAAGAATACGTATCGGCCTAAACTGAGAAAAAAAAATATATATATTTTTTTTTAAATTGGGATAATTTCTATGTAAATTCTTTAGTTCCTTCTGTTTCCTCCTAATTCAAAGTTTGTATGCGAGTTGTTGCTCACATGCGAATGTAAGCAACAGTTATGCCGCGTACACACAATCGGAATTTCCGACAAGAAAAGTTCAATGTGACCATCAGACATCTTCTGTTTGAGAGCTGGTTCTCAAATTTTCCGACAGGAAAAGTTCTTGTAGGAAATTCCAATCGTCTGTATGCAATTCCGACGCACAAAAATCCTACGCATGCTCGGAATCATTGAACTTCATTTTTCTTGGCTCGTCGTAGTGTTGAACGTCACCGCGTTCTTGATGTTTGAAATTTCTGACCACATTTTTGTGACCGTGTGTATGCAACACAAGTTTGAGCCAACATTCTGTCAGAATTTTTTTTTTTTTTTTTCATAATTCCTTTATTTTCAAAAAAATATATAACTGACAAACAGTACAGCATACATATAGCAGCAGTAAACAGAACCGATCATACAAAAAAAAAAGAAATATGAATGAACAAGAGGGGGTCGATAGACAAGAGAAACACAGCAGATACTCCAGCGACACACTGTGAGAAGGCATAGAAATCAGATCAGAGTATGGAGGCCACTAGATAAAGGTTTGTATGACCCAGAACTTCTAGTAACATACTGTGCTACATAATACAATATAATTTACATTTTCATAGCAGTGTGGAAAGCAGAGCAGCCCAACAACCAAACAGGCCCAAACGTAGAGCACACAGAGTGATTGGTGGTGCTCAATGGAACATAAACAACCTCCGATCAAAAAAGCTCATGACTAAATAATAGCAATGGGAAGAGGGTGTTAGCAAAAAAAAAGGAGGGGTGAAAAACAAACAACAGAAGGGGGGAAAAGGTCAGAGAAAGAAGGGGGAAGAGATTAAGAAAATGAAAAGGAATGGGGGTGGAGTGGGGGCACCCCTCGACCAGGAGGCAGAGCGGACCCTGTGATTCAGCCAGAATGTGCTACTTCATTAAGATATTCATCTGTGTAGATGAAATGCTGCCAGGGTCTCCAAGTCTCCCGAAAGGTCTCCTCCCTGTTGTGCAAGGTGGCAGTGAGATCCTCCATATCTCTTAATTCGTTCACTTTTAAAAACCACAGGGACTTCGCCGGCGGGTTCTCCGATCTCCAACAGAGAGGGATGCATGCCTTAGCAGAATTCAGCAACAGAATGGTAAGGGAGGCCTTGTATTTTGGAATAGGACGCTCTGAGAGGTGAAGTAGACAGGCCGTGGGGTTTCCCTCCAATGAGACGCCAGTCAGGTGCTCGATCGGGCGAGTCACCTTAAGCCAAAAAAGAGAAAGTTTGGGACAAGCCCAGAAAATGTGCAGCATCGTCCCCTCCGCGGTGCCACAGTGCCAACATATGCTCGGGACCTGCGGGAAGAAACGGTGCAGAGTGGTAGGCACCCTATTCCATCGAGTCATGATTTTATAGCAGGTCTCTTGGACTCAAGTAGCCATAGAGGATTTCTGAGCAAAATGGAGTATCTTCTCCCTCTGTGTGTCAGTGAACTGGGTGTTCAGATCAGCCTCCCAATGTGAAATGAATAGGGGGGGATGAACCCTTCCACCGGGTGAATCAATGAAGAGTAAATGAGCGAGAGGCTGTGCCGCACCGGCTCCCCACGACGGCAGATTTGTTCCAGTTCAGTAAGCGGACGAGAGATACCCGGAATCCGCATGCATCAACGCAGAATGTTGCGCAACTGCAGGCCGCTCCAGAAGTCCAGGGGGGGGGGGGGGGTCAGCAGCAGATACCCCAGCCACAAAATCACACAGACACGATTACTGGATTCCAGACGCTTGAAATGAGGGTTCTGAAGGCCTGGGGCAAAGTTTGGGTTACCCAGAACCGGCACCATGGGAGAGGGTATTGTAGACACTGAGGAATGTCGAAAGGCATCTCTAGTCACCGATAAAGTGCTACCCAGAGTGGGGTGGTTAGCAAGATCCCTCGGCAAAGGTGTGGAGATCCAGGACCAGCTCTTGGCCGTGTCCCCAGAGTCCTCCATTTCCTTGGCCACCCAATGCTTCGCCCCTGCATGGCAATGCCAGTCCACCAACC
This sequence comes from Rana kukunoris, assembly GCA_029574335.1. NCBI lineage: Eukaryota > Metazoa > Chordata > Amphibia > Anura > Ranidae > Rana > Rana kukunoris. The sequence goes on along the minus strand of CM056050.1, from coordinate 417,471,519 downwards.
TGGTGAGGTGAGCCGCCTGTAATAGGCTTTCATATCCGGAAGGCCAACCCCTCCCCTACTCTTCGCCAGGTGAAGGAGCTGGAGCCGGATTCGAGGTTTGCGATGGGACCAGACAAAGGCCCGAAACATAGAGTCAACGCGCTTGAAAAAAGCCGGAGGGAGGCGAATGGGAAGCGCCTGAAGTAGGTACAATACCCTTGGCAACAGGGCCATCTTCAGGGCATTGCATCTACCAAACCACGTCAACGTAAGGGAGTGCAAATGGAGAAGATCTGTCTTGAGGTGTAGAAGCAACGGTGCGAAATTTGCAGAGTACGGGGTCACACGTTATGTCAACTCCCAGATATCGGATCAGACTGGTCGCCCATCTCAGGGGAAATACCAATTGGAGACATTGGACAGTGGCTCTATCCACCGATATATTGACAATTGAGGATTTGGATAAATTGATTTGAAAGAGGGACAGCGCACCATATTCCTGCAGGGTTCAGAGCAGATTGGGGAGGGAGGTAAGTGGCTCTGTCAAAAAGAAGATAAGATCATCTGCAAAAGCAGCCACCTTGTGTGACCCCGAAGATTTATGATAGCCAGAGATGCCCACATCCGCCCTTATTCTATAAAGAAGAGGTTCCAACGAGAGAATGAAGATCAGAGGAGACAGGGGACACCCCTGCCGCGTGCCATTGCGGATGTTTAAGAAGTCAGATCTTGTCTTATTGACTTTGACCGCTGCAGTGGGATGAGAATAAAGGGACAGTGTCCATCCTAGCATCGAGGACCGGAGGCCGATGTGTTCCAAAGTGGCCAGTATAAAGGGCCAATCCACGCGGTCGAAGGCCTTCTCGGCGTCTGTAGACAACAGGAGAAGGGCCCGCTTGGATGTCCTAGCTGCGTGGATCAAGTTTACAACACGGATGTGTTATCCCGTGGTTCCCTCTGTGGCACAAAGCCTGCCTGGTCCCTGTGGATAAGACTCGGTATGTGGGGGAGTAGCCTATTGGCCAAGACTTTGGCAAACAACTTCAAATCCGTGTTTAAAAGTGCTATCAGGCGATAGTTCCCACATCGTAGCGGATCTTTCCCCTCCTTGTGGATAAGAGAAATATAAGCTCTCAGAGTGTCAACAGGGAAAGAGTCACCCTTTGGAATAGAATTCAGGGCAGAAACCAAAGATGGCGACAGCTTGTCAAAGAAGGTCTTATAGTACGTCAGGGTCAGGCCATCCGGGCCGGGGCCTTCTTTGGCTTTGAAGTAGACAGGGCCACTCCCAGCTCTGCCACTGTGATGGGCTCCTCCAGCTCATCCCGGGCCGCACTCGTAAATGAGGGCATGCCAGAAGCGGCTAGATACAATTGGGTAATGATCCTGTCTCCCGCGGGATCGCCCAAGGTTATAGAGCCCTTCAAAAAAGGAGAGTAGCTCAGCTTTTGCCCTGAAGAGTCCAGAATATGAGAAATATAAGTTTTCACGCGCGGGCCTCTCAAAGCCCTAGCCAACAGTGAGCCCGGTTTATTGGAGAATTCATACATAGTCGATGCGCCCAGGCCAACTTTTGCTTTGTTTTGTGAAATAGAAGCGAGCAGAGTTCCTCACAAGCTTTAAGGAGATCCTGGAAAGTCGAACGTGCAAGACTAGCCTTGTGAGAACACTCTAGGCTACGTATTAAGGAGAGAAGTTCTTCAGTGCGACTGGTCCTCTCCCGCTTAAGGCCAGCCGCTATTTTTATCAGTGTGACCCTGACAACAGTCTTATGGGCCCCCCAAACCACCAGAGGGTTGGCACCTGACCCTGCATTAATAGAAAAGTAGTCCCGCAGAGTGGTCAACAGCTCAGAGCGAATGTCCTCAGTTTGAAGCAGGGCTTCATTTAGCCTCCAGGGCGGAGGAGACCGGGACACTGGGCCTAATTGGAGTGTCATGTGAACCGGTGCATGGTCCGAGAATGACATCACGTCGATGGAAGTGGACACCACTCTAGTCAGGTCTTTATCCGACAATAGCAGATAATCCAGTCGTGAGTACGAGTGGTGAACCTGAGAAAAATAAGGTGTAATCCTGAGCAGTCGCCAAGGGTCCACCAGGTGTAAAGCATGCAGGTCCACCTTCAAGCGTTTTAGTCCGGAGTAGGAGAGATGGGAGGCGCCACGCGAGACATCAAGAGACGGATCCATCGCAAAATTTAGGTCCCCACCTAAAATAAGTATCCCCTCTGCGAACTCCAGGAGCTCAGGAAGAAGTCCGCATTAGGAAAGTACACGTTGGCAAAAGTGACCTGCACATCAAACACCATCCCCTTCAGTAGGAGAAAACGACCCTGTACGTCCGACCGCTGCGCCTCAAACACCCACGGCACGGATTTGGCCAACAAGATGCTAACCCCCTTAGACTTAGATATCAGGGAGACACTGTGGAATGCCGCCGGGAAAGCCCCATTAGTCAATTTGGGAGTACTGTCACCACGAAAGTGGGTTTTCTGTAGGAAAGCAACTTGAGTTTTGCCTTTGCGCAAGTCAGCCAGAAGCCGCGAGGTGACCTTGAGGAGACCCATGATGCTACCTGGAAGACAGGAAGTGCCCCAACAAACACGCTTAGAGTCAACCTATCTGAGGGGTCCCTCCTGGTCAGAGGGCAGGGGGAGAAGGGAAAAAAAGGGGAGGGGCAAGGAACTGAAGTAGGAGGCGGGGAGGAGAAAAATGATGGAGGGAAAGAGGGGGTGGGAGGGTGAGAAGGGGAGTATAGTCGGTTTCAAACGTAAAATAATTGGGTGTCCCCTGCTAGGTACACAAGGTACCTTCACATAGTTCCGCCCTAACGAGGGGTGGGAGGACACAGTAATGCAAATTCAAAATCGAGCACAAGTAAGTCAGAAAATAAAATAAACTATACACGTGGAGATGCAGGGGGTGAGAGCACTAAGAACCATATGATAAAAAACATGAGAGAATACAAAATGATAACAAAACATGACACACCATTAACCAAAAACTCCCCCCTGGGCCGTAAGATTGGGCACCAATTCCTGGGACCACCCGGTGATGGCACTCTGAGATGGGGCACAGCAGCCCAGCGGGGCCCCGAGAGGGCAGTTGGCCCTACAGGGTAGGGCAAGCACCAGAACCTGGCACCCCATCCCAGAGTACCAGAGCCTTCCACGGTTTTCTTGTCGGAATTTCCGATCATGTGTACACGACATTAGCTGTCCTCCATGCAAATTGCCCTTTATATTAAGTGCATACTTGCTAAAAAAAAAGAAACGGCATGCGCTCTATTCATATTGTTATTGGCTTGGATTATACAAACAGAGATTTCTTTTACAAATTTTTACCTTTACTAATATTACACATTAATCGCTTCTATATCAAATAAAGTGGCAAGGAAACATCTGCACTATGTGTGAGCAATATATCATTTAGTGACAACTTTGTGCAAAAAATAAAGTTTGTCATTTCCCGCAACTTGTGGCAAAATATTGAATATTCCATGGACTCAACATGCCTCTCAGCAAATAGATTGTAGTGTCTTCTTTCCAAAATGGGGTCATTTGGGGGGGGGGGGGTTGTGCTATTTTGGCATTTTATGGCCTTCAAAACTGTGATAGGTAGTGAGGAGTAAATTTGCACCCTTAGAAATCCTGAAGGCGGTGCTTGGTTTTCAGGGGTCCCGTATGCAGCTAAGCTCCCAAAAAGTCCCACACATGTGGTATCCCCATACTCAGGAGAAGCAGCTAAATGTTTTTTGTGGTGCAATTTCACATATAACCATGGCATGGTTATATCATTTAGTGACAACTTTTTGTAAAATGTTTTTTTTTTTGTCATTATTTAATCACTTGGGACAAAAAGATTCTGGGCCAGATTCTCATAGATCGGCGCATCTACGAGCAGGGCGTAGCGTATCCTATTTACACTATGCCGCCGCAACTTACAGGAGCAAGTGCCGTATTCTCCAAGCCCTTGCTCCGTAATTTGCGGCGGCGTAGTGTAAATGGCCCAGCGTATCCCCACGTAAATCAAAGGGGGCGGCTTGTATTTAAATTAAGCGCGCCCCCGCGCCGAACGAACTGCGCATGTGCCGGCCGTAAACGTAGCTCAGTGCACATGCTCCGTAGTACGCCGCAAATACATTGGTTGCGACGTGAACGTAATTAACGCACAGCCCTATTCGCGACGAGTTACGTAAACGACGGAAACAACGGAAAAAACAAACGCTGTCCCGGCGTAATTCTTTTGAGAATCTGGCCCTAAATATTCAGTGGGCTTAACATGCCTCTCAGCAATTTCCTTGGGGTGTCTACTTTCCAAAATGGGGTCATTTGGAGTTTTTTTTTACTGCCCTGCCATTTTAGCACCTCAAGAAATGAGATAGGCAGTCATAAACGAAAAGCTGTGTAAATTCCAGAAAACGTACCCTAGTTTGTAGACGCTATGGGCCAGATTCACATACACTTAATATTGCGCTGCGTAATCGAAATACTCTATGCTGCCGTATTTTACCAGGCTCTACACCGAATTCTGGTAGATTTTTGCCCGTACGCTACGGCGGCATAGTCTATTTCTCGCCGCGTAATCGAAATACGCGATTAGGGGGCGTGAAGCATTTAAATTAAGCGCGTCCCCGCGGCGATCGAACTGCGCATGCTCCGTTCAGAAATTTCCTGCCGTGCATTGCGCGAAATCACGTCGTTACGTCATTCGTTGTTTGAGTAGCGTCGTTTACGAACATTCCTATTCCCGGACGACTTACGTAAAAAAATAATGAAAGACGTCGGAAAACGTAAAAATTTGACGCGGGAACGACGGCCATACTTAACATGGGCTGTCTAATATTAGAGCAGCAAAAAGCTGGTATAGTGTTACGCAAATAAAAGATGACTAAAGGTGCCGTAAGAGATTGCGATTGAAGATCGTAATTTCGGGGATCGCCGGCAAAAGCTCATTTGCATACCCAGACGCGGAAAACGACGGGAGGTCCACCCAGTGGCCGCAATTTTATTGCAGCGTAGATCCGAAGGCGTACGAACACGTAATCCAGTCGAATTGAAGCCCCTAGCCGTCTATTCATGGTTTGAGGTTTTCGACTAGCTAAAAAACGCGCGTAATTTGAAATTACTCCAGTCCAACACCAGTTAGACTGGCGTAATGGCTCTCTGAATCTGGCCCTATAACTTTTGTGCAAACCAATACATTTACGCTTATTGACTTTTTTTTTTTGTCTTTTTACAAAAGACATGTGTCTGAATATATTTTGGCCTAAATGTATGACTAAAATTGGGTTTGTTCAATTTCTCTTATAACAAATAGAAGAAATATATATTTTTTCAAAATTTTCGGTCTTTTTCTATTAATATCGCAAAAAAATAAAGAAATCGCAGAGGCAATCAAATGCCATAGAAAGAAAGCTCTATTTGTCGGAAAAAAAAGGATGCAAATTTAATTTGGGTACAACATTGCATGACCGCATAATTACCTCCGGTCTTTAAGCTGACAAATGGTTCGGGGCTGAAGTGGTTAAAGTGTCACTACACCCACATCATGAAAAACTATCAATACATGCTGTATTATATGTTGCTCATACTCTCTGTCTCTATGAGATTCGTTTTCTGTATTCTGCAAACAAACTGGTCAATCCTGCTGCTCCACCTTGACTCCACCTTCTGTTTATGTCCTTAAAGTGGATGTAAACCCAACTTTTTTTTTTTTATGTCACTCTGTAGAGAATAAGATTTCCTATCATCTGTGCCCAGTCTTGCCACACAGAGTTAATCCAGCGCTGAGCAATCCTATTTTTATTGTTCAGTGAAATAAAGCAGACTTGCAGATAAAAACCAAAGTCCTTGCTTGAGTGACAGGTAATTTACATATCTTGTGCACTAGCTTGCAGACATGCACAGCTTTATGTATATTCTGATGGCTGTTCACTGGAGCATTTCCTCATGACACTGAACTGTGTATCACCCCATATTTTGAAAACATTTAATCAACACACAGGAAAGACAGCCAATCCTAGGAGAGGAGGAGAGGGGAGGGGGATGTGAATTGTTCACTTTTTACAGAAGCTGTGTATGTCTGTAAATAACCTGTCACTCAAGTAAGGACTTTTTTATCTGCAAGTCTGTTGTATTTCACTGAACAATAAAAGAGGATTGCTCAGCGCTGGATTAACTCGGTGTGGCAAGACTGGGCACAGATGATAGGAAATCTTATTCTCTACATTGTGACATAATGTTTTATTTTTTTGGGGGTTTACATCCACTTTAAGGACATAAACAGAAGGTGGAGACAAGGTGGAGCAGCAGGATTGACCAGTTTTTTTGCAGAATACAGAAAACGAATCTCATAGAGACAGAGAGTATGAGCAACATATAATACAGCATGTATTGATAGTTTTTTCATGATGTGGGTGTAGTGACACTTTAACCACTTCAGCCCCGGACAATTTATCAGCTTAAAGACCGGAGGTCTTTTTACAATTTGGCACTGCACTGCTTTAACTGGTAATCCTCCTGTTCTCCATCACCATCGGCTTCTTGTTCTCCTGCTCTCCATTGCGCCCGCTTCCGTTTCCTCCCTTCTCGGCAGCCAATCGGGAGTCTTCTCTTTTCAGCCAATCGGAAAATGGCTTTCACACCCGCTTCTGATTGGCCAGATTGATGATCAGTGTTTAAACGGTTTAATTAATTTGCTGTTGTAACATACCTGGGTGGGTTCCAGGTCCCATGCCCACCCGATTTTGAAGCCTATTGGAACCTATGGCTCTAATCAGGTGCTTCAAAAAAATCCCCTGCCACTATAATAAATGCGCCTGGTGACCCAAAAGGGGCCAGATGCATCAATAGGGGGTGGATATGGCAGCCATAGATTGATTCAGGCTATGCATGAATCTATTCATTACCATATAGGGGGTGGCCTGGAGAGTGGGGGCAGCACCCGGGTGCCCCTAATTTTGAGTATAATTTAAAATTTCATTTTTATTATTCTTTTTCAGAGAGGCCCAATGATTATTTATTTATTTTTTAACATGTAAGAAAGCGCAATGCAAAGATACCTCAATATAGTAGTGTGCAATTCCTAATAGTCCAAAGAGCAGGGATATATATATTTTATATGTAGCACTACCCCCATAGAAGCTGCTGGTTTAGATTTGGGTTTTGCACGTTACCTAAGTTTGTTGTCAGGGGAAGAAAGTCTGTAGAAATTGCAATGTCCACACAAGATGTAAAACCTTCAACTGTAGGTTTTATTTTTTGCTGCAAACTTGTGAAGAAAGTGGAGAGCATAGAGAGAAGGGGAAGGTTCAGGTACACGGTACAGAATGCACAATAATATCTAAGTTCCAGTATTCACCACTCTCTTGCTCACCCGGATAGACCCCTCCCACATGGCCTAGCAGCCGGGATGATGCACAAACAGTATTAGAACAGTCTCTGCCACAGACCGTCTGAGAACGAATGATGGATAGTCGGGCATCCTCTGCCACAGGATTTAAGTCCCGAACTTCCTGCCTTACAGTAAAAGAGCCTTTAAGCCAGTGTTTCTCAATTCCAGTCCTCACGCCCCCCAACAGGTCAGGTTTTCAGGATTTCCATTATTTTGCACAGGTGATTTGATCAGTTTCACTGCCTTAGTAATTCCCACAGCCTTTTCATCTGAGGGAAATCCTGAAAACATGACCTGTTGGGGGGGCGTGAGGACTGGAATTGAGAAACACTGCTTTAAGCCGATCCAGCGGACTGTAAGACAAATAGAGTAGTGGATCCCTTTATAACAAGGTCACCAGGCCTATCCCGAGACATCAGCTTGCCTTGCTTGGTCTCCTGCAGGGCAGGTCCTCCCCCGGTTTCCTTCGTTAAGCAGCTTCCCCCACTTAGATGGACAGCTTGGGATCCCCTTTAGAATCATAGGCCCCAGCCAGCATAGCTGAACATATATATCGACGGGTCTGTCAGGGCAGCCACCAAGAAGACCAGAAGTGGGTTCCAGTGAGCAGGTCACAGCAGGTCTGTTTAGCTGGCAACCCAACAGATCCAGGAAGGATAGGGTGGGATGCCTGAGCACAGCAAGTCTCCTTCAGTTGTCCAGGTATGGAACATCAAGGTCAGGTGGAGCCAGTAAAAAGACCATCTAGCAAGATGTGGGTTCCAGTAGTGGTTAATGAGGGATTCAGACACTGCGCCGTGGCTCCATAACGCTCGTCTGGCATCCGTAGTATATTAAGAACACGGCCATGTAATCGGAGTCAAATCGAGGCTTGGGAAGCAAACACAGCACGGTGCCGGGCTGTGACATCACAGCCCGGCACCGTGCTGTGCTTGCTTCCCAAGCCTCGCTAGATGGTCTTTTACTGACCCCATCTGACCTTGATGTGCCATACCTGGAAAATCTACTTTTCTCCATGTGAGTGAAAATTGTTGTTTTGATAAATGTTTTTATGATACATACTCAGAGGCACCCTTTCCTTGTTTTTGAGGCCTAATGGTGAGCGTGTGTGTGTGTGACACTTTGCCCTGTATATTTATGGTTTGTGTGGGACTACTTCCATGCATCTTGTTTTGTGCTAAAGTCAATTTCCTATTCCATACCCTATGTTGTTTAGTCTTTTTTATTTGGCCTTTCTAAAGATTTGGTCTCTGTGTCACTGACAATTACATGCATCTGTTACACATTTTGCAAACTCAAAATATTTCTATGTACAACTCACTATGGGGCCGAGTCATTGAGCTGAAATTCAGCCGCTCTTTCAAAACAGGCCTGTACGCCATCATCCTTCCAGAGACTTTTAATCACAGTCACAAGTTCTGGAGGCATTGTGCCTTCCTCTATTGAGTCAGCGAGGTGGCAAAGAATACGGCCATCATCCTGTTGGAAAAAGAAACAAAAAATAAATAAATAGAAAATGGGTTTTCTGGTTGTTACTTTGCAAATGGAGTAAAGTATTTGAAATTGCATTACAGGATGAGCAACCTGACTTGCCAGCAATTTATTAACATCCAATATATTGCCTATTAATTATGCTGCATATTATAATCTTCAGTCTGCTTGACAGAGGTGTAGTTATTTTTATTGCTTGAAAGGATTTGGCTCCACTGTGAACCAACACCCAGAGATAGTGGGTAAGCCTTAAGATGACACAAGTGATATATTTTGTGTGTAATGAGAATGCAGAGGCAAGGCAAGTACCAGGCTCCTCCTCAACTCTGATGTGTCATATGACACAGCAGGGACTAGCCTTGGGAAGACTATAATAACTTTGTCGGGTCCTGCTGCATCTAAGGTCTTGTGAGGTCATTTTCACAGAGAGAGGGGGGACTTTTGCTGTGATACTGACCTCTAAAATCTGCATTACTGACTACTGACCTTTGAACTCTGCATTACTACTGACCTTTAAATTCTCTGGTACTTACTATGTATATCTGCACTCTGTTACTTCTGACGTCCTACACATTTCATCCAATGGGACACAATGTTGCACTGATTTCACATGCTGCTGAGCAGCAGCGCTCATGTGAGTTTTTCATGCAAGCTTTTTATTGATCTTAGTACTGGTTTTTATGTATATTTTAATAGAGTGCCTTGAAAAAGTATTCATACCCCATTTCTACATTTTGTCAAGTTACAACCAAAAACGTAAATGTATTTTATTGGGATTTTATGTGATAGATCGACACAAAGTGGCACATAATTGTGAAGTGGAAGAAAAATAATAAATGATTTTTCACATTTTTTACAAATAATATCTCTGAAAAGTGTGGCGTGCATTTGTATTCAGCCACCTTTACTCTGATACCCCTAACTAAAATCTAGTGGAACCAATCGCCTTCAGAAGTCACCTAATTCATAAATTTTGTTCACCTGTGTGTAATTTAAGTGTAAATATGAAGCCCTCAGAGGTTTGTTAGAGAACCTTCATGAACAAACAGCATCATGAAGGCCAAGGAACACACTAGACAGGTCAGGGATAAATGTGTGGAGAAGTTTAAAGCAGGGTTAGGTTATAAAAAAACTTCACTATCACAGACTGTTGTATTGTTATCTTAGGATTCTTGCTCACGTTTCATTTAGCTTTGTAAAATCTCAATACAAATATTGAAATATAAAAAAAAATATCCCAAGCTTTGAAAATCTCACAAAGCACTGTTCAATCCATCATCCAAAAATGGAAAGAGTATGGCGCAACTGCAAACCTACCAAGACATGGCCGTCCACCTAAACTGACAGGCTGGGCAAGGAGAGCAATAATCAGAGAAGCAGACAAGAGGCCCATGGTAACTCTGGAGGGGCTGCTGAGATCCACAGCTCAGATGGGAGAATCTGTCCACAGGACAGCTATTAGTCGCACACTCCACAAATCTGGCCTTTATGGAAGAGTGTCAAGAAGCAAGAAGCGATGTGGAGGACACAGCAAACATGTGGAAGAAGGTGCTCTGGTCAGATGGGACCAAAATTTTACTTTTTGGCCTAAAAGCAAAACACTATGTGTGGCAGAAAACTAAGACTGCACATCACCCTGAACACGCCATCCCCACTGTGAAACATGGTGGTTGTGAGAATGCTTTTCTACCAGCAGGGGCAGGGAAGCTGGTCAGAATTGACGGGAAGATGGATGGAGCCAAATACAGGGCAATCTTAAAAGAAAATCTTCTAGAGTCTGCAAAGGACTCGAGACTGGGGTGGAGGTTCAACTTTCAGCAGGACAACGGTTCTAAACATACAACCAGAGCTACGATGGAATGGTTTAGATCAAAGCAAATTTAATGTGTTAGAATTGCCCAGTCAAAGTCCAGACCTAAACACATTTCAGAATCTGTGCCAAGACTTGAAAATTGCTGTTCACAGACGCTCTCCATCCAATCTGACAGCGCTTGAGCTATTTTGCAAAGAAGAAAGGGCAACAATTTTACTGTCTAGATGTGCAAAGCTGGTAGAAACATACCAGAAAAACTTGGAGCTCTAATTGCAGCGAAAGGTGGTTTTACAAAGTATTGATTCAGGGTGGCTGAATACAAATGCACGCCACACTATTCACATATTTATTTGTAAACAATGTTGAAAACCATTTATCATTTTCCTTCCACTTCACAATTATGTGCCACATTGTGTTGGTCTATCACATAAAATCCCAATAAAATACATTTACGTTTTTGGTTGTAACATGACAAAATGTGGAAAATTTTAAGGGGTATGAATACTTTTTCAAGGTACTGTAAATACTGCACCATGAGGTTGCTTCCCCTGTTTATGTTAATGGAATGGAAAGCACATCCCCAGCAATATGGCGGGTTCCTTATATGGAGTGATCCCATCTCTGGATCGAATTAATTAGATATCGGTGGTGGAGCAAGTTCTCGGGTATAGGAGCTGCTCGTGAGTCGTGATGAAGATCCTCGAAATTGGTTTCATAAATCGGTTAGATCTCGGTCCACATAGGTTTATTATCTGGTGAGTGTGTTTTTCACTTACTTCTGGTATGGGATTTACATTAGAAGATTTTTCATGCAATACATTTTTCTCACTTGATAGATTAGCTGTGAGCCAATGTCTTAAATTGAATATATTAAAATAAACACAAGACTAAATGTTTTAATTAATTTGTGTTTTGCTTGATTTAATTAAATTATAATGTATTCATGTTTTGGTGCTGCAATACAATGTAACATGGTGAAAAAGGTAAACCTGTCCTTTAAAGAAGAATTCTAGGCATAGTATATTGTTACATAATTACATTGGACCAGCCTTGACCAATGTATTGTAACTATGTATATACCATACATGGCTGATGCCCCTGGAAGCTGGACATTACTGAAGTTCTCTTATTGGACAAGTGATGTCATTCCTTCCACCTTGTCCAATTAGAGAACGCTTTGCATCCATTCAAGAAAAGCAGAACATTCTTTGATTGATGCCTGTGCTGAGTGGCAAATCTACTGTGTTCATAATGCGCCAGGCTTGCCACTCATCATATTGACCCAGAAGCAAGTGTAAATCATTGGAGTAGTGCAGTGGAGTGTAGTAAAATAGTGTAGTGGAGTGTGACTTTAGTGATTTCCATCTTCCAGGGGCATCGACAAGGTATAATATATACTAGGGTTGCCACCTCAACCCTTTAAACCCAAACACATATGAATTACACAGGTTCTGAGGCTTATTTAATGCAGATAAGGCACCTAGTGAGTTTAATTACCACCTTAATCAGTCACAGAACCTGTGTAATTCATATGTGTTCAGGTTTAAAAGGATGAGATGGCAACCCTAGCATCTACATATTGTAGCAGGGTTACACTGTGCTACTGTGGAAAAGGATGGCTTAGGCCAGGTTTTGAGAGAAGCAAGCACATTGATTTCTCAGGTGTGTGCTGTCTTCATAATAGAGCCAGAATTCAATCTCAGAGCCTCACCCTCCTGAGGTGAGCCATGTGAGATGCTGCTGTGTATCAAAGCCAGGTTGGGACAGACGAAGGTCCAAGGGCTCTTTCACACGGAGCGCCCGTTGAGGTCCGCCTGCCAGTTTTTTTTTGCGGACCTCAACGGGCGCTCCGTGCTCCTCTATGGATGTCAGCTGTGACATGCCCGCTGACATTCGACCCGCCAAAGTATGACGGAGGAAAAACCTACTTTTCCATCCGTCTGGCAGATCGGATCGGATGAACACGGACAGGCGGTCCGTGTTCATCCGATCCCCCCATAGGGGAGAGCGGAGAAAAGACAGGGCGGTCCCTGCACAGTGTGCGAGGACTGCCCTGTCGGCTGACAGCTCAGCGGGGATCAACGGAGCGATCCTCGCTGCGCAAACGGAGGTGCACGGGGCGGATCATTATTGATCCGCCCCGTGTGAAAGAGCCTCAAGCCTGAGAGGAAGTCCATGTGTGACAGGAACAGCCAGGAGGCTGTAGAGCTTGGGTCACCAACCCACCGAGGAAACCCCCGCCCCTTGCATATGCGCAGCTGTAAAGCAGGAAAAGCCTCCGGCATCGCTCAGATGGGTTTGAGCTCTTCTCTGAGCACGCCTGAGCTCTAGCTTTTCTGTGGTCATCCCCACCAGCCCTCCTTCCCGATCCAAGGAGCTTGTGGGTGATACCAGGTTGGAAGTGAGAGAGAATTGCTGACAGGACCATTGTAACTACTGTAAGCTGGGGATAGGTAGCGGGTACAAAAGCTCCCTGGGATGAGCCAGCACAGATACCAAAGTCCATCGGATCAGTGAACAACAGTGGGATGTTTATTGGTGCTATACAAAGTCTATTTACAGGTGCTGTACAGTGTGCAGAAAACAAAACAAAAATAGTCAAACAAACACCTAGCCGTGTCTCGGCTCTAACTACACGTTAAGCAGGTCCTAACTCCTAAGCTAAACAAGCCTACCGCTTGTTAGCTCAAACACAAACTTCTCACCAGTTTTTCAGCAGCCTCCTTGCTCTCACAGATTCACACTGTTTCCCAGGACAGAGCAATGGCTGTTAGCTCAGGTGAGCTTAAATTGGCCTGGGGGAGAGGGCCAACACCTGACCTGGATCAGGGATCAGAGATCCCTGAACGTGTAAGAGAGGAGCCTGGGAGAGGTATAAACCCCGAACTGGACTTTCCCAGGCTCTCTCTGGGATGCTCTGCTACACACCCTCCCCTCTTGTTTCAACCCCAGGGTTGGAACACCTGTAGCCCAACAGGAGTGAACACGGGACAGGGCATCTACATTTCCCATCTCAACACCTGGCCTGTGTTTTACCGAAAAGGAATAATCCTGGAGGGCCAAAAACCACCGGTTCACCCGCCTATTAGTCTCCTTCTTTTGGGCCATCCATTTCAGGGGAGCATGGTCAGTTATTAGCTCAAACTGGCGCCCTAACAGGTAGTACCTGAGTGCGTCCACGGCCCACTTTATGGCTAAACATTCCTTTTCAATGACTGCATATTTTTTCTCATGATCATTGAGTTTTCTGCTTAGGTAGACCACAGGGTGTTCTTCCCCATTGTATACCTGTGATAGTACTGCCCCGATACCTACATCAGAGGCATCTGTCTGAACCAAAAAATCTTTGGAGAAATCGGGGAGTATAGCACTGGCTGTGCACAAAGAGCCTTCTTCAGGACTTGGAAAGATTCTTCTGCTACTGGGGACCATTTTATCATTACGGAGTCTTTCCCTTTCGTCAGGTCTGTCAGTGGGGCAGCTATAGTGGCAAAATTTGGAATAAACCTTCTATAATATCCCGCAATGCCAAGAAAGGCCCTGACCTGCTTCTTGTTTGCAGGACGTGGCCACTCCTGGATGGCTTCTACTTTATTCACTTGGGGTTTAATAACTCCACGGCCAATAGTGTAGCCCAAATACTTGGCTTCCTCCAAACCAATGGCACATTTTTTAGGATTTGCCGTAAAACCTTCCTTGAAGAGGGAATCAAGGACAGCTTGGACACGGGGCAAGTGAGACTCCCAGTCAGTGCTATGCACCACTATGTCATCTAAATAAGCTGCAGCATACTGCTGGTGCGGTCTTAGGGTCCTGTCCATGGCCCTCTGAAAGGTTGCAGGGGCATTTTGCAACCCAAAAGGCATTTTCTTATACTGGAATGATCCCTCCGGGGTCACAAACGCAGTCTTTTCTTTGGCACTATTAGTCAGGGGTATTTGCCAATATCCTTTGGTCAAGTCCAAAGTGGTCAGATAACGGGCCTTGCCCAGTCGGTCTATAAGTTCATCTACCCTGGGCATTGGGTACGTGTCAAACTTTGTCACTGCATTAAGCTTCCTGAAGTCATTACAGAACCTCCAGGTGCCATCCGGTTTTGGGACTAACACGATGGGGCTCGACCAATCACTATTGGATTCCTCAATGACATCTAGCTCCAACATTCTTTTAACTTCAGCACTGATGTCCTTTCTCCTCGCTTCAGGAATTCGGTACGGTTTGAGCTTGACACGGACCCCAGGTTCAGTAACAATATCATGCTGAACCGCTGAAGTCGTGCCAGGCAACTCTGAAAATTTCTCTCTATTCCTTATCAGGAACTCTCTAGCTTCCTGTTTTTGGGAAAATGACAGGGTGTCTGGAATCGTGACCTCAGGGATCAGAGGGGATTCAGTACCCTTAGGCGTTACCGGTAGGGACCTTGCAGTTAACGCCAGTCTATCCTTCCAGGGCTTTAACAGGTTTACGTGGTAAATCTGTTCCGGCTTCCTTTTACCTGGTTGATACACCTTGTAATTGACTTCCCCAACTCTTTCAATTACTTCAAAGGGGCCCTGCCACTTAGCCAGGAACTTGCTCTCAACAGTGGGAACTAATACGAGGACCCTGTCACCCGGTGAGAAAACACGGAGTTGGGCCCCCCGGTTGTATATTCTCTGTTGGGCTGCTTGTGCCTGTAGTAAATGTTCTTTCACCACTGGTATTACTGCTGCAATTCTGTCCTGCATTTGAGCGATATGCTCAATTATGCTTTTGTGAGGTGTCTGTTCCCCCTCCCAAGTTTCCTTGGCTATGTCCAAGAGTCCCCGAGGGTGTCTCCCGTAAAGCAACTCAAATGGAGAGTACCCTGTAGAGGACTGGGGAACCTCCCTGATAGCAAACATCAGGTACGGTATCAGGAAGTCCCAGTCTTTCCCATCTTTGTCAACAACCTTTTTTAACATGCCCTTTAACGTCTTATTAAAACGTTCCACCAAGCCATCTGTTTGCGGATGATACACAGAGGTTCGCAACTGCGTCACCTTAAATAACTTGCACAGCTCCCTAGTTATCCGTGACATAAATGGGGTACCCTGGTCTGTAAGGATTTCTTTAGGGATGCCAACCCGACTGAACACCATAAACAGCTCTTTGGCAATGTTTTTAGCAGACGCGGCGCGTAAGGGAACGGCCTCAGGATAACGGGTAGCGTAATCCATCATCACAAGGATATGCTGATGACCACGGGCGGATTTGGGGAGCGGACCCACAAGGTCCATGGCAATCCTCTCGAAGGGCACTTCAATAATGGGCAAGGGCACTAAAGGACTTCGGAAGTGGGGCTGGGGGGCTGACATCTGACACACCGGACAGGATTGACAATAATTTTCAATATTTTTCTGTATCCCCGGCCAGTAAAACCTGCGCAACACTCTTTCAGTGGTTTTCTCAACCCCTAAATGGCCTCCTAGCAAGTGCCCATGGGCAAGTTCCAACACCACCCTTCTATAAGGCTTAGGGACCACCAACTGTTCAATAACTTCATCATTCTTTTTACATACACGATACAGTAAATCATCATTGCTGCTGAAATAAGGAAAACAGGGCCTATCCCCTGGTTCAACAGGTACATCGTTAATCACCATTACATTTTCCCAGGCCCTGGCAAGGGTAGGGTCTTTTCTCTGCTCAGTACCAAAATTTTCCTTGTGCACATTGAGGTCAGTAAACTCCAACGTAGGCTCCGAGTCAGCAGACGGCTGTCCGGCTCTACTCGTTGTGGGGACTTCCTCAGGCTCCTCCAGCTCCCCTGCCATAACCGAGAAAGGAAAACTCGGAGAGCCCTGAGATGAGTCCCCTGAACCCACAATATCGGAAATAGCCAGGAGCTCTGGCTCTGCGACTGAGTTAGGTACTGCCACCGGGTCGGGACGATCCCACAGCTCCCAAAACTTAGGGAAGTCCCTACCAATGATGGCCTCATGCACCAAGTGGGGCACAAGTCCGACTGCATGGGACACCGTACCTAAGCCAGTTTTAAACTGAACTGTGGCTATAGGATACTCCCGGGTATCCCCATGTACACAGATCACAGCAACTTTTTTTTCATGAAAATTCACAGTTTTAACTATCTCAGCTGTAACCAAAGTAACTAGACTTCCAGAGTCCAGTAAGGCCGTAATAGGCTTATCATTAACAGTCATGTGATACATGTGTTTCCCCACATTTGGCACTGCAGCGCATGAAACAGCAGCAAACATAGACTGCCTTCTAATAGACAGATCACACTGCATTGGTTCATCAGTCAAAGGACAATTTGCTGCAACATGTCCCAGCTCTTGGCAACGAAAACACCTGATGTTTCCCCAAGTTGGTTTGCTGACAGGCAGTGGTTTCCCTTGCTTGGGACGCCCAACTTCAGTCCTGGCACCAAAGATCCTCCCCCCTATTTCCTTGCCATGCTTACCACCCACTTCCCCTGGAACAGTCTTACCGGTTGCCTGGGGAGACCGTGGCTTTGGGTGGAAAGTCCGTGCGGCTGTTGGGGTGGTGACCAGGTTCTCTGCAGCAAAGTATCTTTCGACTAGTTCCACCAAGTTATCTGCCGACTTGGGGTCCCCTTGACTCACCCACCTCTGCAGGGGAATTGGGAGTGACCTCAGGAACTGGTCCATGACCACACGCTCCACTATTTGTGGCGCAGACAGGGACTCCGGCTGTAGCCATTTTCTCACCAGGTGGATTAGGTCGAACATCTGCGATCTTGGGGGCCTCTCAATTTGGAAGAACCAGCTGTGGACCCGTTGGGCTCGAACGGCCAAGGTGACACCGAGTCGCGCCAGAATTTCCTGCTTGACCTTTTCATAGTCTCCCGCTTCTGCCGACTCCAGATCATAGTAGGCCTTCTGCGATTCACCAGAAAGTAAGGGGGCGATCAGTCCTGCCCACTTGGTTTTAGGCCAATCTTCCCTCTCAGCGGTCCGTTCAAATGTTAGCAGGAAGGCTCTGGATCATCATCCGTAGTCATTTTTGACAGAAAGCGAGCCACATGGATGGCTGAAGGCTTGTCTCTAATATCCTTGATTTCCGCAGGTGCCCACTGTGCTAGCGTTTCTGCAACTTTAGTCAGGGTTTTCCTATCCGCTTCTGCAGCAGTGGCAAGCTGTTCAAACAGCCTCTGCGATTGCTCCTGTACAGCACTAATCTGCCTCTGCGATTGCTCCTGTGCGATAGCGTTGGCTTGCTGCAGCGCAACATTAGTTTGCTGTTGTGCAGCGTTTGCTTGCTGTTGTGCAGCATTGAATAGCACCATTTGTTTGAGGATTTCCTCCATGTTGTCACTTTAGGTACTGGCTTTTTAAATAGTAACTTACTATTGCTGATCGCAGCCTCCACCATATGTAAGCTGGGGATAGGTAGCGGGTACAAAAGCTCCCTGGGATGAGCCAGCACAGATACCAAAGTCCATCGGATCAGTGAACAACAGTGGGATGTTTATTGGTGCTATACAAAGTCTATTTACAGGTGCTGTACAGTGTGCAGAAAACAAAACAAAAATAGTCAAACAAACACCTAGCCGTGTCTCGGCTCTAACTACACGTTAAGCAGGTCCTAACTCCTAAGCTAAACAAGCCTACCGCTTGTTAGCTCAAACACAAACTTCTCACCAGTTTTTCAGCAGCCTCCTTGCTCTCACAGATTCACACTGTTTCCCAGGACAGAGCAATGGCTGTTAGCTCAGGTGAGCTTAAATTGGCCTGGGGGAGAGGGCCAACACCTGACCTGGATCAGGGATCAGAGATCCCTGAACGTGTAAGAGAGGAGCCTGGGAGAGGTATAAACCCCGAACTGGACTTTCCCAGGCTCTCTCTGGGATGCTCTGCTACACTACGTTAAAATATACTATGCCTGAGATTATTTTTATAAAATGGAAAAACTACTATTTTACACAAATGCAATTTTTGTTAAACATTTGATGCAAATACTATCATGAAAATAATAAACACAAGTTTAATAACTATTGTGCTTTGTGAAATAACACTATTTTTAAATTACCTGAAAACAATTGTTTGTATTTAAAAACTAAATTGCTAAAGCAATTTCCAAAGTGGACCGAAAGTTCACACTTATAAATGAGAAACCCCTTTCAACTTCTACATGAAGCATACAGTTGTGTGTAATAATTCAATAACATCCTATATAGGATCCGTATTCAAGGTAAGCTTCATTGTTGGCCACATTAAAGTATTTTATAGATCACACTAACCGCTTTACTTGAGTCAGTGTAGTCAATACCAAGAGTGGACATTGCACGGATAATGGCCAGAATTGACTGAAGCACATTGCCATAGATAATTGCTTTGAACTCCAAACATTCTGCCTCTGTGTACCCATCTTGATGGATAATCCTTACAAAACAAAAAGAGCATAAAAAAAAAAGTATGAATACCTTAAAAACAATGAATGTTACTTGACTTTTTACAACGGTGCAATGTAGTTACGTTTGAGTATACTTACTTCATCTGCTTGACAATTGTACTCTTTCCAGACTCCCCAGCACCTGCAAAAATAACAGTAACTGGTGTTATTTCACACACCAACAATGCTATTTTATAATCCTTTAGGGAGGCATAATAAGCCATCAGTGGTTGGATAAAAAAAGCACAAGTGTTTGGGCTTCTATGGGCATTACTGAAAAAAACAATTAAATGATATGCATCAACTGTTTAACTCAAGCACAGTGCATGTATCTTCTTATGTTTTCTTCATATAACTGATTCAATAAAATTGTTATTGAAAACATTAATTGAATGCATTTAGAGAAGGGGTTCTTAACCTGGGGTCCATGGACTCCTAAGTGGTCTATGGGTGGATTGCAGGGAAGTCCACGAGGGTCAGATAAAAAAACATTTACATTCCTTTGTCCCAAAGAATGGTTTCCTATTGAGCAAAATGAACCCCTTCCTGCACACGCTATAGCCAGAAGACGGATACAAGCACTTAACTAGAGAGCAGTGCTGTAGCCGTCTTTCGACTATAGTGCGGGTGGGAAGGGGTTAATGGACATCCTCCCATGTGCACAGCTCCCGCTACATCCCCTGGGACATGCATCGGGCACGCTCTGTGACCGCTGTGTCCTTTACCAAGCTACCCTTTACCATGTTACCAGCTGTGTCCAATCACAGCTGATAACATGTGAACAGACTTGCTGTTTATCGACATTTCTTTACTCACATGCCGTCTCTGTGTGAGGAAAGGAGAGCCGATAACCGGAAAGTCTGACATGGCACAGCGAGTATATTGTTTACACTGATATTTAGTGCAGCCCCATCAGTGTCGGTTATTAGTGCTGCCTATTAATGCCACCTATCAGTGCCCATCAGTACAGCCTCATCTGTGCAGCCTCATCAGCGCACATCAGTTAAAGAGGTTGTAAAGGTACATTTTTTTTCCCCCTAAATAGCTTCCTTTGCCTTAGTGCAGTCCTCCTTCACTTACCTCACCCGATTCGATTTTGCTTTTAAATGTCCTTATTTCTTCTGAGTCAGATAGAGAAAGGAGCTGTGTGCTAGTAGGCATCCTGACTCTTCTGCTCGCCCCCTCCCCCCTGAAGGGAGGGGGCAAGCATGACACTCCACACCAGGGAGAAAGCCTTACATTACTGTGTGGAGTTACAGACAGAAGAATAGGAAGTGAGTATTTCTCAGAAGAAATAAGGACATTTGAGATCAAAATCGAAGGATGAGGTAAGTGAAGGAGGACTGCACTGAGGTAAAGGAAGCTATTTAGGGAAAACATTTTTTACCTTTACAACCACTTTAAGAATAAAAATGACTTGCAAATTTTTCATAGAAAAACGTTTTCATTTGTTAAGCAAACATTTTTAAAACAAGTGGTGAATAAATACCAATCTCTAATGACATGCTGGTAGTTTAACCACTTGCCGACCGCACTATAGCAAAAATACTGCTACAGCGCGGTCGAGCTACTGTGACACGACGTCCCTGGGACGTCGTCCTTCACTTCCGCGATTGCGCGTCCCCTGGGACGCGCTCGCGGAAGTGTCCGTGCTCGCCGGGTCTAGACTAGTCTCACTTGTAAACAAACCGGCGTCATTTGATGACGCTGGTTCCTCCCTCTCCTCCCTCTCCTCTCTGTACCGTTCGGTACAGTGTGCGAGGAGAGGGGGGGGGAGTGGGGTGTCAGCAGCAGCGCTGTGGCTGGATCTGTGACAAATGCAGTCACAGATCCAGCCATCCCTCCATCCATCCCAGCTCTGCAATACCCCAGTACCCTGCAATCCCCCAGTACCCAGCAATACCCCAGTACCCAGCAATACCCCAATACTCAGCAATACCCCAGTACTCGGCAATACCCCAATACTCGCAATACCCCAATACTCGGCAATACCCCGCCCAATACTCTGCAATACCCCGCCCAATACTCTGCAATACCACGCCCGATACTCTGCAATACCACGCCCGATACTCTGCAATACCCCGCCCGATACTCTGCAATACCCCGATACTCTGCAATACCCCAATACACTGCATGATACTTTGCTATACCCCAATACTCTGCAATACCGCCCAATACTCGGCAATACCCCGCCCAATACTCTGCAATACCCCGCCCAATACTCTGCAATACCACGCCCAATACTCTGCAATACCACGCCCAATACTCTGCAATACCCCGATACTCTGCAATACCCCAATACTCTGCAATACCCCACGCGATACTCTGCAATACCCCACGCGATACTCTGCAATACCCCAATACTCTGCTATACCCCAATACACTGCATGATACTTTGCTATACCCCAATACTCTGCAATACCGCCTATGGGGATTTTTAAGTAGCGAAGTTTGGCGCCATTCCACGAGTGTGCGCAATTTTGAAGTGTGACATGTTGGGTATCTATTTACTCGGCGTAACGTCATCTTTCACATTATCAAAAAAAATTGGGCTAACTTTACTGTTTTGTTTTAAGCACAAAACAGTTTTTTTTTAAAAACACGCGTTCAATAAATTTCTGTGAAAATACCGTGCGAGATAAAAAGTTGTAACGGCCGCCATTGTATTCTCTAGGGTCTTTGCTAAAAAAACATATATAATTTTTTGGGGTTCTATGTAATTTTCTAGCAAATAAATGATGATTTTTCCATGTAGGAGAGAAATGTCAGAATTGGTCTGGGTGTTCCAGAACGCCTGCATGTTGGGCTTCTGTATGTGGCCACGCTGTGTAAAAGTCTCACACATGGGGTATCGCCATACTCGGGAGGAATAGCAGAATGTGTTTTGGGGTGTAATTTGTGGTATGCGTGTGCTGTGTGTGAGAAATAACCTGCTAATATGACAGAAACAAGTTTTTTTTGTTTTTTTTACAGAATTTTCAGTCGTTTTTCTTTTATAGCGCAAATAATAAAAAACTCAAAGGTGATCAAATACCACCAAAAGAAAGCTCTATTTGTGTGAAAAAAAGGACAAAAATTTCAAATGGGTACAATGTTGTATGACTGAGTAATTGTCATTCAAATTGTGAGAGCACCGAAAGCTGAAAATTGGTCTGGTTAGGAAGGGGGTTTAAGTGGTCAAGTGGTTAATCAGATCCTGTTTAAAAATTGGCCCAATCGCGTAGGGACCCTTCGGCGTAAGACCGCGCTATATCAAGATACCTCTCAACTCAACCAAAAAGCTCTATTTTTGTGAAAAAAAAATATAGAAATTTCATATGGGTACCATGCAACACATGGCTGCCCTTTCGTCATTCAAAAGGTGACAGTACTGAAATCTGAAAACTGGCCTGAGCAGGAAAGAGGTGAAAGTGCCCAGTATTGAAGTGGTTAAAAAAAATGCACCCTGCCACTACTTAACCACTTCAGCTCCGGAAGATTTGGCTGCTCAATGATCAGGCCATTTAAAGTGACGGCACTGCGTCACTTTAACTGACAATTGTGCGGTCATGCGATGCTGTACCCAAACAAAATTGATGTATTTTTTCCCCCCACAAATAGAGCTTTCTTTTGGTGGCATTTCATCATTCCTGTGGTTTTTATTTTCTGCGTTAAAAACAAAAGAAGAGCGTCAATTTTGAAAAAAAAAAAACACAATATCTTTTACTTTTTGCTATAATAAAAATCCCAATAAAAAAAAAAAAAATATATATATATATATATATATATATATATATATATATATACAAATATATTTCCTCGGTTTGGGCCGATATGTATTATACTACATATTTTTGGTAAAAAAAAAGTCGCAATAACTGATTTGTACAAAATAGGGGATAGATTAATGGCATTTTTATTATTATTATTTTTACTAGTAGTGGTGGTGATCAGGGATTTTTATCCGGACAGGATATTGTGGCTAACAGATTGGACACTTTTGACATATATTTAGGACCAGTGACAATAATACAGCAAACAGTGCTATAAAAATGCACTGATTATTGTATAAAAGTCACTGGCAGAGGAGGGGTTAACACTAGGGGGCGATCAAGGGGTTAACCGTGTTCTCTTGGTATGTTCTAACTGTGGGTGGGATGGGGCCGACTAGGAGGAGAGAGAGATTAGTCTCTTCTCCCCTGAGAGAATTAGGGGAGAGATCCTGGTTCTCACACACACAGATCCCGGTTCTCGCTCTGTCACGAGCATCGGCTCCGGCAGCAATCCGCGCACGTGCCCCCTAGAGGTTAAAAGGGTGAAGCGACATAAGGTAATGACGCTTCGCCCAATGGAGCCAACCTGCCGCAGTAAAACTGCACGGATGGTCGGAAAGGGGTCAAAGTGCCGACCACTAAGCGTTTTCTTGGCTCATTGTTGGCCCATGTTAATCTAAATTTGTACCATCGTTCTCTGCACAACCGCTATCGTATGCTACTCCATAATAGCATAATTTATTTACTAATTTACATAAAGTAGTCCTAAAATCATTGGTTGGATCTTTAGGCAGGACCAAATATGTATACCAATCACAGAATTGACAAAGCTTAATTTCTATAGTCCTGTGCCTGTATAACCGCACCCAAACCACCTTTATCAGAATTTGACTTCAACGCTACCAGCTCTCACCAGCTTACAAATTATCCACATTTGCAGGGACCAAGGATGGTATCCCATGTGCGAGGGCTATAAGGTCATATTCTACATATCTCTGATATGTATATCTTGAACCCCCTAGAGTTAACAGGGTAACACCTAGACCCAGGGCTTTTTTTCTGGGGGAACTTGGGGGAACTCAGTTCCACCACCTTTGGCTCAGACCCTTTGGTGCCGCTCTCCACAATCACTTGTGAACACAGAAGTCTGGTTTCTGTGTTTACAAGTGACTGCTTTGTAACCCCCTGAACTCTGCACACTGTATGTAATGCAATTCTGGTATTTAATGCCCCTTTAGGACCCTTCTACTGTTTGTGAAATCTGAACGGGTCGTGGTTGAGTTCCTGCACCTATTTTCTGAGAAAAAAAGCTCTGCCTAGACCTAATCTTAAAGTGGAGGTGGTGCACTCCAGTCATCATGGATCTCCTCACTTGGGCCTAAACTATAACTTTATTTCAAAACTCAATAAAAACTAGAAAATTAATTTCCTGAGGAAAATGCGTGGGAATGCTGAATAGCTGAATTGCTAAGCCCGCACCAAAGCCATTCACCATAACCACTACACTAGCTTTAGGACATTCAAGCAATGTTCCTTCAGTACTTATGAAGCCTCTCTTTGATCATTAAAGGTGTTCTAAAGGTAAAATAATTTTCCCTAAATAGCTTTCTTTACCTTAGTGCAGTCCTCCTTCACTTACCTCATCCTTCCATTTTGCTTTTAAATGTCCTTATTTCTTCTGAGAAACCCTCACTTCCTGTTCTTCTGTCTGTAACTCCAGACGGTAATGGAAGGCTTTTTCCCTGGTGTGGAGAAAGCCTCTTGAGGTGGGAGGGGGTGAGCAGGATGCCCACTATCACACAGCTCCTTTCTCTATCTGCAAAGTAGAGAGTGTCCTGACTTCCTGGTCGCCCCTCCCCCTCAAGAGGTTTTCTCCACACCAGGTCAGTGAGGAGGACTGCACTGAGGTAAAGGAAGCTATTTAGGATAAGAAATACCTTTACAACCCCTTTAATCCACACACCTAATAAGTAAAAGAACCCTTCAAACAAACCTTAATAAATCCACAATCGTACATGCTATCGATACAGCGACTTCACCGTTTGAAACACACAGCCTTTGTGAATGTATCTGTATGAAATTTATGTTGATAAACTTAAAAATGTGGGCATCTCAGCGATTTAGAAAAGAGGTTCTTTGTGCGTTTTGCTGGGAAATGTTATAGTATTTTTAACATGACAGTCAATGGGAGAAAAATTGGAACTCTTGTCATTTAGAAGCTCAAGCAACTAAAAGTAAAATGCGTATCACAAAACTGACCACATTGCCTGAAACCAGACAAAAATACCTACGTTTTGATATATAAATTGTGTATGACAAGTAGATCTTGTGGGTGTGAGAGCAATTTGTTCCCCCTTTTTTAAAGATATATTTTTTTTAATGCTCTCTGCTCTAATGATCACATGATGCACTCTAACAAAGCTCCACAGAAACACTGTTTAATCGATAACATTTTCTGAAAAAAAATCACTAAACTTAAACTGCTTTTTCACAAAAACTGTAAAAGATATCAATCATAAAAGTCATAGCCAGATAGCTGAACATTTTTTGAACGTTTTAAAGTTTGTTTGGTGTCTGTAAGTGAAAGTATGAAGGAGCTGAAACTTTTGGTAGCAGATACGATTTTAAAGGGTAAAAAGGATGCTTTTATTGAATTCAATGTTAAACAAAAGTGTCCAAAAGCGTAATATTTTAAAAAGTATAAATAGTGCAAAAAAACTTGAAGAAGTCCCATCGTTAGCTGAAAGAGCTGAACATTTTAAAAGTTGGATGGTCTCTAGTGTTGAGCAGAATATGCCATATTCGATTTCGCGATATATCTCGAATATATAGTCGAATATTCGAGATATATTCGCTAAATACGAATATTCGTGATATTTTTTGGAAATGAAATTATTGCGAATTTTCGCTATTGCGAATGCGAATGCGAATTGCGAATGCGAAATTTCGAGAAATGCGGAATGGAGCACTCTGATTGGCTCAGAATATTTGTGATATTTTACAATACAAAATAATTGCGAATATTCGAGAAATGCGGAAGGAGCACTCTGATTGGCTCAGAATATTCGTGATATATTACAATACACAATAATTGCGAATATTCGGCAAATGCGGAAGTAGCACTCTGATTGGCTCAGAATATTCGTGATATATTACAATACACAATAATTGCGAATATTCGAGAAATGCGGAATGGAGCACTCTGATTGGCTCAGAATATTCGTGATATATTACAATATAAAATAATTGCGAATATTCGAGAAATGCGGAATGGAGCACTCTGATTGGCTCAGAATATTCGTGATATATTACAATATAAAATAATTGCGAATATTCTAGAAATGCGGAATGGAGCACTCTGATTGGCTCAGAATATTCGTGATATATTACAATATAAAATAATTGCGAATATTCGAGAAATGCGGAATGGAGCACTCTGATTGGCTCAGAATATTCGTGATATATTACAATATAAAATAATTGCGAATATTCGAGAAATGCGGAATGGAGCACTCTGATTGGCTCAGAATATTCGTGATATATTACAATACAAAATAATTGCGAATATTCGGCAAATGCGGAAGGAGCACTCTGATTGGCTCAGAATATTCGTGATATTTTATAATACAAAATAATTGCGAAATTTCGAGAAATGCGGAATGAAGCACTCTGATTGGCTCAGAATATTCGTGATATATTACAATATAAAATAATCGCGCGATATCGCTATTGCCGAATAATCGCATTGCGATTTTTCGGCAATATAAAATGAGCGCTGCAGCTACTCGGCCCAAGATCTCTAATCATACCAGCAATGCTTTTAGACGTCGATGGGGATCTCTAGCATGTGATCTGTTCTAAAAAAAAAATTGAAAAAATTTGAATATTCGAAATAGCGAATATTCGCCGCGATATTCGTGTTATTCGCGAATACTCGAATATGCAATATTCGTAGCGAATATTCGCAATGCGAATATTCGTGAGCAACACTAATGGTCTCAATAGCTGAAATTATGCAGAAGTTACGCAGAGCCAAAAAACTTATGGACTGAGAATAATAAAAAACGAATATCAATACTGGGAATGCCATTAAGCATTCCCACTAAATATCAATACTTGGAATGCCATTAAGCATTCCCACTAATAATTGTTAAATACAGTATATTTCAATTTTCAAATGTGGCTTGATACCAACAGTAAGGCCGTGTACACACGATGGGTCCATCCGATGAGAATGGTCTGACGGACCGTTTTCATCGGGTCACCGCTGAAGTGGCCTGATGGTCTGATGTGCGTACACACCATCAGTTCAATAACCGATCGTGTCAGAATGCAGTGACGTAAAACACAACGACGCGCTGAAAAAAAGGAAGTTCAATGCTTCCAAGCATGGGTCGACTTGATTCTGAGCATGCGCGGGTTTTGAACCGATGCTTTTCGGTTTGGACCGATCGGTCGGCGGGCCATCTGGTCAATTTTAAAGCAAGTTTTAAAATTTTGGTCCGAAGGACAAAAGACCGATGGGCCGCACACACGAAACTGAACTTTCATCGGTTTGGACCGATCGTGTGTACGCAGCCTAAAATAATACAATTCTATTGGCTGTTACAAAAAGGATGATTGTTTTTGTGAAACATACAGTAGAAGAGCACACTTTTTGGGCCACACAGAGTCCTCTTTTTAAATACCAAGTTTTTTCATGTAATACCAGTGGTCCATGCGCCACATTTTGGGAAATACCATTTCATACTAAACATGCTGTCTAATTGTTCAGAATATCAGAAACACACTTCAACAATTTAACTACAGTAATAAAGTTGCCTGCTCCTGAACTTTAAGGTGGAACTTTGCCCAAATGGGATAGTTTTGCTTTTCTGCCTCTTCCTAATTTTGGGCACATTTTTTTGGGGGGGTGCCTAGTTTTGGGGTGATCGGATCGAAAATTTGGCCCACCCTCTCTTTGCCCACAGCCTTCTGGGACACATCACAGACCCTGGAGGCTGTGGGACCATTAACAAAGTGGAGCAGCAGGAGGCTAGATGTGAAGCCACAAGGAGTCAAAGCTGGCTTCACAAAATAAACATGCCAGCGCCATAATATTTCTCATTAACCACTTTCCGACCGCGCTATAGCAAAAATACTGCTACAGCGCGGTGGAGTTATTTTGTGACGACGTCCCTGGGACGTCGTCCTGCACTTCCACGATTGCGCATCCCCTGGGACGCGCTCGCGGAAGTGTCCATGCTCGCCGGGTCTAGTAGACCCGGCGCATCACGGATCACGGTAAATTGCCGCTGATAGCGGCCGTTTACCACGTGATCGCGCCGCCAAATGACGGCGCGATCACTTGTAAACAAACCGGCGTCATTTTATGACGCCGGTTCCTCCCTCTCCTCTCTGTACCGTTCGGTACAGTGTGCGAGGGGAGGGGGGGAAGCAGGGTGTCAGCAGCTGTGCTGTGGCTGGATCTGTGACAAATGCAGTCACAGATCCAGCCATCCCTCCATCCATCCCAGCTCTGTAATCCCCCAGTACTCTGCAATACCCCAGTACCCTGCAGTACCCCAATACCCTGCAGTACCCCAGTACCCTGCAATACCCCAGTACTCTGCAGTACCCCAGTACCCTGCAGTACCCCAATACCCTACAGTACCCCAATACCCTGCAGTACCCCAGTACTCTGCAATACCCCAGTACTCTTCAGTGCCCCAGTACTCTGCAATACCCCAATACTCTGCAGTACCCCAATACTGTGCAATAACCTGCGCAATACTCTGCAATACCCCAATACCCTGCGCGATACCCTGCAGTACCCCAATACCCTGCAGTACCCCAATACACTGCGCGATACTCTGCAATACCCCAATACTCTGCAATACCCTGCGCGATACTCTGCAATACCCTGCGCAATACTCTGCAATACCCCAATACTCTGCAATACCCCAATACCCTGCGCGATACTCTGCAATACCCCAATACTCTGCAATACCCAAATACTTTGCAATACCGATTTTTTAAAGGACCCCTGTCCCCGTGTGCTCGCATGCAGAAGTGAACGCATACGTAAGTCCCGCCCACATATGAAAACGGTGTTCAAGCTACACATGTGAGGTATCTCTGCGAACGTTAGAGCGAGAGCAATCATTTTGGCCCTAGACCTCCTCCGTAACTAAAACATGTAACCAATAAAAGTAATTAAAGCGTCGCCTATGCGGATTTTTAAGTAGCGAAGTTTGGCGCCATTCCATCATTGTGCGCAATTTTGAAGGGTGACATGTTGGGTATCTATTTACTCGGCGTAACTTCATCTTTCACATTATGAAAAAAAAATTGGGCTAACTTTACTGTTTTTTTTTTTTTTTTTTTAGCACAAAACTTTTTTTTTTTAAATTTCTACCAAAATACCATGCGAGATAAAAAGTTGTAACGGCTGCCATTGTATTCTCTAGGGTCTTTGCTAAAAAAGCATATATAATGTTTTGGGGTTCTATGTAATTTTTTAGCAAATAAATGATGATTTTTCCATGTAGGAGAGAAATGTCAGAATTGGTCTGGGTGTTCCAGAACGCCTGATGGCGTTCCCTGCATGTTGGGCCTCTGTATGTGGCCACGCTGTGTAAAAGTCTCACACATGGGGTATCGCCATACTCGGGAGGAATAGCAGAATGTGTTTTGGGGTGTACTTTGTGGTATGCATATGCTGTGTGTGAGAAATAACCCACTAATATGACAGAAACAAGATTTTTTTTATTTTATTTTTACAGAATTTTCGGTCGTTTTTCTTTTATAGCGCAAAAAATAAAAAACCCAGAAGTGATCAAATACCACCAAAAGAAAGCTCTATTTGTGTGAAAAAAAGGACAAACATTTCAAATAGGTACAATGTTGTATGACTGAGTAATTGTCATTCAAATTGTGAGAGCACCAAAAGCTGAAAATTGGTCTGGTTAGGAAGGGGGTTTAAGTGCCCAGTGGTCAAGTGGTTAAAAAACGTTTGCTAAACAAATAATTACAGGTCCTTTATGTTAGGGACTGCTAAAAAAAATTTGCACTGGGCAGATGGTTCTGGTAAGCATGTATTATACCATAGGAGCAACTTCACAGGAGCGCAAATTGCCATTAAGACAGCCTTTTTCAACCAGGGTACTTTCAGGTGTCTTCAGGGGTGCTTGGGCAAAATACCAAAAATTGTATACAAGTCAGTATAAGAACACCCGTACCTCTGGCGTCACGTGGAGCATGATAACGTCAGCGCGTATCTCTGCGTGACCACGGAAGTACTGGTGTTCGTTCGTATTTTTATTGCTGGCAAATTTTAAAGTTTTACATTATTCTGGAATCTTTTTGAACAAATAAATGAACTGTGTTTCATACACACTATTGGAGGCCTTTTTTATTCTCCTATATGCTTTGCTCCTGTTTGGGAGATCGTACTCTTGAGCACAGCAGATGGAAGGAGCTGTCTGGTGTAAGGATGCCTCGATCGCAGTGGCTTCGGCACCCCGGACTTATCTCAGACCCCGAAGAGAGCTAGATCTGCAGGCGCTGGTGACCTCGCTACTAACAGGAGGTCCCGTTTATGTGGTAAGAGTATTTACTTCTTCCGCTGTTTATCCCAAGGAAATGCTTACCCCAAGTTCTCTTCGGTTGTGGTGGAAAATCTAGAACATCTTCCCATCCCCTTTTCTATTTCTGGATCGGATTCACTAATTATCCCACATGGACTTTCCCACATTTAGTTCAATTCTATGTGATTTTATTCAGACTATTTCACTTGGACTTTTTCTGTATTACCATATGTACACTATTTTCATTAGTTGTTTTAAGTTCATTCATTTGTGGATATTTTGTTTCACTATATTAATTTAGAGTTTCTTTAGGCTCTAATCTTATTTAGTAGTGTGACCATTTCTCCTTATACATTTTCACAATTAGTTTAATTGTTTTCATTAGCGTGGTATACACCCCACTTGATTACTTGATTACAATAAGGTCTGGCGGCCTAGGACAACCCAGTAGGTTTTACTCCTTTTAATACTACTCCTGTCCCCCTTTTTTATTCCATTATTTGGGTACTGTTTCTCTCTCAATATTATCATTTCTTTTTGATTCTGTGCCTTGTAAACATGTCTGTGCATAGCTTTATACATACTGGATTTTATACCACATTGCTTGTATTAATATTATACTTGACCATACCGTGTTTTCAATTCTCCTGTTATTGTAAAATGCTTATGTGTTTCAAAAAATAAATCGTTGCTTATAAAAATAAAAATAAATGTGTATGAGTTTCTTTACTGTAAGAACTGTACACACCACTAAATAAATCCGATCAAAACGGTCTGTCAGATCTATTTGTCTGCTGGGACAGCGGACATGTCGGACGGACGGGTTTCCAGCAGACAGATTTTAAAGCATGCTTTAAAATTTGTCTGCTGGAAAAACCTGTCTGCTCGCCCGTACACACACGATCACTTTTTGTGATGAAAAAAACAACGTTTTATCTCATGAAAAAAAACGAAGTTTTTCAAACTTCATTTTCCAAAACGACGTTGCATGCACACAATCGTTTTTCCAAAATGCTCTAGCAAAGCGTGGTAACGTACACCACGTTCGACGGCACTCTGTTCCATTGAAGCTCCGTCTCATAACTTGCTTCTGAGCATGCGCGGGTTTAAAAACGTTGTTTTCAACATCGTTTTGCCCACACACTATCACTTTTTATGACACAAAAAACAACGTTTTGAAAAATGACACAAAAAATTCAAGCATGTTCAAATTTTTTTTTGGTCGTTTTTTTGAAGGCATAAAACAACGTTTTGCCCACACACCATCATTTTAAATGACGTTTTTGAAAACATAGTTTTTTTTCATCACAAAAAGTGATCGTGTGTACGCAGCATTAGAGCTGCCAGGATGTGGAACTTCTTTCTACAGTTGGTGGTGTCATGCGGGTGTGTAGATAAATTCAGAAAATCTAGTCAACACAATCTACAGGAATATGGAAAATAGTAGTGGCATAAACAAACGCGCTCACACACACACAGGTTATACTGGATGGACCGAACCGTACCAACTATGAATCTTTGTGAATCATTCTAAAGTATAGTGCCAACCAAAAAATAAACATGTTCTTTTGTACTTGGTACTTTTTTTGTAGGAAACTAGTTTATTCAAATAACTGTATCAGGACTTTATCAATAAAAAGATTAATATACTCCAGCAGTAAAGGGAACAAGCCCTAAGGTTCACTTGCTTAAGATTTAGTGGAATAAACTGAAATAATTACTATGTAATAATCACCCAGGTAAAAAGGAACCAAACTTTTTGCCCATAAGGACTACCATATTTACCGGCATATAAGGTGTCTGGGCCTAATTTTCCAGCTAAAATGTTGGTTTTGGGATATACTCACCTTATAAGACAACCTCCTTCCGACTAGTCTGTCTAGAAGCTGAGGGGAAGACGGAACAACCGCTGACAGGAACAAGCTTTATTCAGATTTTTTCAAATCTCACTGTGCCATTGTGTGCCTCACCTCACTGTGCCCATTGCGTGCCTCACCTCACTGTGCCCATTGCGTGCCTCACCTCACTGTGCCCATTGCGTGCCTCACCTCACTGTGCCCATTGCATGCCTATTTTGCCAAACTCCATACCTTATCCCTGACATGCAGAGTCAGACTGCGGGCATCCATTGTTCAAAAGCCAAGCCTCCTCCTCGTCCTGTTCTGTAATAGGCAGAACACTCAGTTTCCCAACAGAGCCTGTGTTCGCCTATCACGGACGTCCTTTTGTCCGAGGCTAAGGACGAGAGGATGTCCGTGGTAGGCGGAACACTGAACAGACTCTGCTGGGAAATTGAGTGTTCCGCCTATCACGGAACAGGAGGAGCAGAAGGCGCAGCTTTTGAACAATGGATGCCCTTAGTCTGACTCTGCATACAGTATATAATACTGGCGTATAAGACAACCCCCGATTTTTGGGGGATATTTTTAGGTAAAAAAGGTCATCTTATATGCCGGAAAATAGTCCCCAGTATTGTCTGTGGTCTTTCTGTAACTGATATGTTTAGGTTGAGCTTGTTGAAAGGTCTCAGGCCCCATACACACGGCCAAGGTTCTCGCCAGAAACCAGCGAGAACCTCGCTGGGAGCTGCATTCCAGCGAGAATCTCGACCGTGTGTACGCTCTCTGCTCGCCCCGCCCGTCGGGAAACCCATCGAGCAAATAGAGAACAGGTTCTCTATTTGCTCGGCCGCCCGTCGGGATGAATGGCTGGTTGCCATTCCCGACGGGCGGGTCGCAGATTCTGACGGCCGGCAGAGAACCTCGACGGGCGGAACTGTCGTGTGTACGGGGCTTCAGCATCACATTCCAATTATACTTACCATACATAGACACAAGAGAAAATTTATATGGGACTTTCAAGGTGCCAATGAGTTCATACAATATAGGATGGAAAAAAAATTATCTATTTATACCGTACATTATTAAAGCGGGGGTTTACCAGATTTTTTTTTTTTTTAAAGCCAGCAGCTACAGCAGCTGCTGACTTTAAAAAAATTAACACTTACCTATCCAAGTCGCCCGCGACATCGGCAGGCAAAGCAGGCAAACAGGCAGGCAAACACAACGGGGGGGGGTGACGCGGAGGGGCCAGACTCCTGCGGATGTCTATACCCGGAAGTGGTGCAAATACCTGTTTTATACAGGTATCTGCACCCCCTCCCCCCTGAAAGGTGTCAAATTTAATTTAACCCCTTGATTAACCAGATGTTAACCTGTTCCTAGCTGTAAGGGTTAACATAAGTTGTCCATATATTGCATATATGCTGTCTGTATATCAGAATGACATGAGCAATTCTTGTGATGACCATATATAGTAGTAGTCAGTTTGAATGTCTTGTGACCTAAGTTTTGTGGTTTCTATAACCAGTTTGTGGCGGTTGACATATATACAAGCCTTAATCATGAGACGAGTTCTAACTTAAGCAATAAATAACGGTAACTTTTAACCAATGATATTTTAACAGCATCACCCAAAAGGGGGGCGTCCGCCCAGTAACAGTGTATTAACCAATGATGTTAAGACATGTATTTGTGTATTTCCTTTGAATCTCTGTATGTTTTTATAAAAGAAACTGTCCGTGCCATATTAAACCAGAGTGACTTTAACCTAATACCGTGTGTCTTGTTACTGTAAGGTTAAACTCATTCTCCCGGTGCCGAAGGGGTCCTTTTACCAAGGTGGGCATATTTTATCTTACCCTACAATTTGGAGGCTCGTCCGGGGATTTAGGTGGTCTCCCTGTAAACCGTTCATTCGGTCAGCGGGGCTCGATCAATTCCTGAATTCCTTATGAATCCAGGCAGTCAGGGACTGTAAATTGATTGTGCTTTAGATACGGGTAAGAGTGGTTGGCGCCATATATAGACATCGGGGATGTCCAGATAATATAGGTTATCAGGGATAACTAAGAATCAAGTGTCTCGGGGAGGCATAGAAATCACCTTGGTACAATTACCCATTACTGCTGCTTATATTATTTGCTGCTTAAAATTATTGCTGCTTAGAAGTATATGTTTAAAGTATTAAGAATTTTAAAGTAATAAGAAATTATCTGTTTGTGCGGTACAGGTGCTTAGAAGGTGAGCTAAGCCAAGGACTGCTTTGAGACGTGTTTGGCAAACGTATAAGACGCCCCATC
Source organism: Rana kukunoris (assembly GCA_029574335.1). NCBI lineage: Eukaryota > Metazoa > Chordata > Amphibia > Anura > Ranidae > Rana > Rana kukunoris. The sequence goes on along the minus strand of CM056050.1, from coordinate 417,436,982 downwards.
TCCGTGGCTAGGCGAAAGCTATATGACCCACGGTTGATGAAAGCAAGTGATACCGAGCCGGTCGTCTGTGTAATATTGTATGATGTGTCCTTGATGTAAAATTTGTTTAGTATTTAATATAACTGAGTGGAATTTAAAAAAATCTGCCAAAGTTAGTTTTAATAATCTCTCCCAAAGAAAGTACAGAGTATTTAGGTCGCAGGGTAGATTTTCCAGATAGACAATAAGGTTGTACTTTTCACAATCTGTCACGATCACACTTGCCAGTGGTGAATTACTAACCACAACGAGCGAGCGTCTCGTGACGAGGCTGTATGAGGAACTAAAAGAATAAGAAGGAATTTCTACTAAGCACGTAAGACTGGCTGTGATGCTTCACAGCCCGCATTACCTTTAACCACTTCTAGAGGGAGACTCCACTCCAATCCAACTAGCTGACCACACACAGGCAGATACAGATCTTACATACAATCTGCTGCACGCTAAGGGTTGGGAAACAGTCTAGCAATTACTACACACTTCTAGGGTTCCTCCAGCTATCCTGTAAGCTTGAATCCCAGTGTTAATCACTCTTTCCACTGTCCCCACACACACACAGATCAGCATGCAATCTAGCAACATACAGTGAAATTGCATACCGATTGACACATAACATAGATTGAGCACTTAGACACTAAAATACAATAACCTCTCCAGAGATATGAGAAGTACACAGAAGTCACTTATTAATTTAATAGTTTAATAACCCGAAAGTGGACAGCACATACAAAAAAAAAAAAAAAAAAAAAACTTTCATTGTGAAGTCGACACTTCCTTAATTGGTATAGCATATAGATAGCTTACTGTCGTCTTGTGTAAACCAATGACTTGCTTCCTGTGTCAGCGCAAAATGCCAAAGTTACTTTCATTTTGCAAAACACAGACTTTACTTATAAGAATTGTATTATCCAAGCCATAGTTAAATTGCCCAACACAATCTGTACTGTGTGGGATCCGATCAAACCGGGATCCTGTTTCCAGTGTGTGTGGCACGAAGATTTTTGCATTGATACAACTGTCGGAAGAAAATTGGGATCAGTATATTATACTGACCAACTCCGGTGCTTGGATCAATGGGGACCAGACATAGTAAACCTACCTCCTACCCATGTCCCAACGTCCAAGAAACCTGCAAAGAATACGTTGCCCGAGTAGGAGGCACGGATTATTTTCTTATTAATCCCTGGGTGGATAATATAGCGGGATGGACAGGGATCACATGAATAGAAACGCACAGGACCAACCTTGTTACAATTGCGGCCGTTCCGGCCATTGGGCCAGAAATTGCCCCCTACCTGACAGAAGGGCCAATTCCCAAGACCAGAACCCTGGCCTGCCCAAGACAAATACCCAACCTAGATTTGACATAGACTGGACTCAACACCCACGGTGACGAGGCCCGGAGGATCCACTCGGGTCCGGATGGACTCAGTATGGAATCTAGGGTGATACCTATAACCCGTCCCATTTTTGTCAGTTTAGCGGTTTCTGATGAACTACTCACTGTTGATAACGGCATATGGTCACAGAACGATTTTGACACAGGTCTCATTGATTGTACCCCTTATCGGGCTACCCTGAAACCAGGTGCTCAACCAGTGTTTCATAAACAATATCCTTTGTCAAAAGAGAAACTAGATGGAATCAGACCCATGATACAGGACTTTTTTTAGAGAAGGGAATCTTAACCCCTATCTGCTCTGCATATAGTACCCCTATCAACCCTGTTTCCAAACCAGACGGTAGTGTCAGATTTGTTCAAGACCCAAGGGCTATCAATAGTTTAATCATCCCACTTGCCCCGATAGTGCAAGATAGTGCAAGATGTCACCTCTCTCCTTTCCTCCATCCCTGCACAGGCCACCTATTTTTCTGTAATTGATTTGAAGAACGTTTTTTTTTTCAGTATACCTGTACACGAGGACACTAGGCCTCTGTTTGCATTTTCCTTTGGAGGGTCAACAACTCACCTGGTGCCGTATGAACCAGAGATATGCTGATTCACCTGTTGTGTACAGCATAGTCCTCCAAGCCACATTAAAACCCTGGCACCCCCCCCCAAGGTTCTGTCCTGCTACAATATGTGGATATCTCCTCGTTTGTAGTCTATCAAGGGAGGCCTGCAGGGAAGATTGTTTATCGTTGTTAGGATGGTTACATGAATGTGGGCACAAAGTTTCACCCAAAAAGTTACAATGGTGTAAATGGAATATCTTGGTTTTGTCCTCAGTCAAGGGAGTAGGAAAATCAGTCCTAGCCGTATCCAATCTGTCATGGGCCTGGTCAACCCAAATACTCAGAGGGAAATGCTATCTTTTCTGGGTATGATAAATTACTGCAGACAGTGGATACCGGACTGTTCTTACTATGACAACATTTTGAGGCAATGTACACTGTCAGACAAACCAAAAGATATAATATGGTCACAAGAAATGTTAAACGCTTTTGAAAAGTTGAATTTAGCAACGATGTGTAGTTCTGCTTTGGGCCTCCCTTAAATATGTAAAGCCATTTCAGCTATATACAAGGGACAACTGTAAAACCATGGCGGGGGTACTGACACAAGAACACGGAGGAAAGTTTAGACCCGTAGTTTTTTTCAAAGGTAATGCCAATTTCTGTACAAGGTATGCCCGCTTGTTTGAGAGCCCTAGCGGCATGTGCAATGGTGGTGGAAATGTCAGTAGTTTTCACCCTGGGCCACCCCACCACACTTTACACTACCCACCATGTCATCCATCTTCTAAGAGGGGTACACACCCAGCATATGTCAGCCCAACGTCTAAGTGGATACAAAGTCATCCTCTTAGGAAACACATCCTTGTCAATCAGATACTGTTCCCCAAATGCAGGCCCTGCCCCTATCTTAAATGCATTATTGGGATTGAAAGGTGAGGCAGATGACATTCCACAAGACCATGACTGTTTGACTTCTGTAACAACAGAGACTTCCCCTAGACTAGACATGGCAACCCTGCCCATACCAGATTCACATGTTGTGTTTGTGGATGGGTCATGCACAAGACCAAATGACACCACATACAACGCAGGATATGTCGTTGTAAGTTTACCTGACTGCATACATGAAGCAGAACCCATCCCCTATCAGTCGGCTCAGGCTGCCGAGCTGATAGCCTTGACCAGAGCATGCCAGTTGTTAGGGACAGTCTGTCACCATTTACACAGATTCAAAGTATGCCTTCTCCGTGGTCCATGACCACGGAGTGATCTGGGCCAGACGAGGGTTCATAGGAGCGGATGGGAAAATAATTTCCACTCCCAGTTGATCAATGATCTACTAGCATTGTAGGGCACACACGGTGGGCAGTGATCAGATTTCCAGGGGCAATGCCTTGGCAGATAGAACAGCGAAAGAAGCCGCACTCCAACAATTAGCTACCTTACAAATGGCCGTACTAACACCACCCTTGTTAGATGACACACAAATGATAGTGGAACTCCAGTACTCGGCAAGTGACACAGATCTAAATGACTGGTGTTATCCAGTGTTGCAAAAGAGTCCAAAGAGTGGACTAATTTGCAAAGAGGGGAAACCATGTATCCCACAGGCTAGTGCACCACTTTTTATAGCCCAGCACCATGGGGTAGGCCACAACAGTAAAGCCACAACGCTACTACTGCTAAAAAACATGATTTTTACATTACTAAGGTTGAAAAGTTAGTAGCTGGGTTTGTACAGAGGTGTATTACATGCCTCCGGGCAAATCCTAACAACCCTAATCGGGCAGTCCACCAACACCTCAAATATCCAACAACTCCATTAACACACCTCCAAATTGATTTTACACACATTCCCTGTGATAAGGGTAGGCAGGAATATGCCCTGGTAATTGTGGATATGTTCTCACGATGGCCAGAGATATATCCCACTAAAACTGAGAAAGGCCACAGGAGGTACCTTTCATAAATGAAAGGAGGTGCTACCAATTATTCTAGCAGAAATAAGAATGACACCCCACAAATCTTTAAAATTCTCGCCATTCGAGATTTTAATGGTAAGGCCATTCCCCACACCTTGGGCCAAGAAACCCCTCACTCTACAAGAAGGAGATTTAGAGCAGATTCAGGATCATTATGTCAGGTCACTTATAACAAAACTAGATGAGATAGAACAAAAAGTTGTCTGTAAGTTTCCTTCTCTTCCACAGGAAAACACCCACCCTTTTATACCAGGAGATGTTGTAGTTGTAAAACTATTGACCAAAGATAAAAGAGCCAAAGACTTCGCTTATGGTCCAGAGATGATAGTGGTAGCCGTTACCCGGACCGCAATACTGACGGAAGAGAGCCCAACATGGATCCATGCCACCCGAGTAAAACTGGTGCCTAGGGCCAGACAAAGTGAGGTACTAACGGGGGCGGACAGCCCTGGCCTCCGACTAGAAGCAAGTACAAGTGAGGTACTAACGGGGGCAGACAGCCCTGACCTCCGACAAGATGACGTTGCTTATTTCACCACAGACTTCTGGGAAAGCCTTGTGCCTCCTATTTTGGACTGTCCTGATCGTATTCCTGCCAGTTTGGCTGATAACGAACTCTATCTATCACCCTGAAGATTTGGGACATATAAAGAGCATTTGTGGAAATTCCAACACTCCACAACAGGACAATATGAATAATACACATAATAGACACAAGAGAAATGAGAACTCAGAGGGTTTTACAGATAAAATGTTATTATTGAAGTTTAAATATGCCTATGCCCAGAAGTCTGGATATGAAAAATGTTGGATATGGCTGTACTTTTAAATATCACAAATGTTCTATTATTGTTAAAATACAATTATTATTACAGTGGCAATTAGAACTGAGGAAGATCACCCCAGGGAAGAGATAGAGTGTTATCAGATTGTCAGATTAGTAGATTCGTATGATGCCAAGATGGGTGATATGAATGAGTAAAGATATGTATCCACATACACCTTAAGAAGATCTTTGCTCCACATAGATGTGAAGTAGTACTGTGGACCCTTTGGTGTCATACTAAGTAGAGAAGATATGGAAGTGACCCCACAATAGGGTACTGATAATGTTGAGATATATATATCTATAAAGAAGTTATTTCCCAGACTGGTGTTTTGGGTTGGGGAACTCCACAAAGGGAGCTGAAGTTTGCCAACAAGCTAAAATTAATTTTTCAATGACTTCAATTGAGAGCCCTTATTTTCACACTTCAGAACCTGCCCTAAACACCACTCTAATGAACTTTCTTAACCGTGACCTCCCCAGTGGGACAGTTATTGATGAGTTTAACCCTTTCCATTTTTTTTTGGTTTTACTCTTATATGCTTGTTATAGGCTTATAATGTGCATAGTTGTTAAAATGTCCTGAACACCCGACCCAGCAGCTGCGAATAGAATCTATCTGAACATGTATCATGATAAAAGAAGGATGGAGAAGGAGAACCACATAATTTAGAATTATTTGGATTCTAAGAGGGGATTGTAAGGGTTAACATAAGTTGTCCATATATTGCATATATGCTGTCTGTATATCAGAATGACATGAGCAATTCTTGTGATGACCATATATAGTAGTAGTCAGTTTGAATGTCTTGTGACCTAAGTTTTGTGGTTTCTATAACCAGTTTGTGGCGGTTGACATATATACAAGCCTTAATCATGAGACGAGTTCTAACTTAAGCAATAAATAACGGTAACTTTTAACCAATGATATTTTAACAGCATCACCCAAAAGGGGGGCGTCCGCCCAGTAACAGTGTATTAACCAATGATGTTAAGACATGTATTTGTGTATTTCCTTTGAATCTCTGTATGTTTTTATAAAAGAAACTGTCCGTGCCATATTAAACCAGAGTGACTTTAACCTAATACCGTGTGTCTTGTTACTGCAAGGTTAAACTCATTCTCCCGGTGCCGAAGGGGTCCTTTTACCAAGGTGGGCATATTTTATCTTACCCTACACTAGCCATTAGTGCAGTGTCAATGTACAGTATTAACACTCATCACTGTATTAATGTCAAAAGAGATGTCATTGTCTGTTAGCGCCAGATTGTCTGCCACCCTATCAGTGTCACTTTAAGTCACTGATTACAGTACAGCGTCAATAGCTGTATAAATTCCAGTGTTTGGGTGTGTATGCATGTCATATATATTACACATACACACACACCGCAGTTTTCAGATGCTATAAATATCACACAAACCAATCAATATACACTTATTGGGATTTTTTTTTACTAAACACATACAGCAGGATACATTTTGGCCTAAATTTATGAATAAATTAGATTTTTTTGTAATTTTATATATTTATATCAGAAAATATATATATCCCCCCCCCCCCAAACATTTGGTCTTTTTTCATTTATATATTAAAAAATAAGAATCCCAGTGGTGATCAAAAACAACCAAAAGAAAGCTCTCTTTGTGTAAAAAACAATTATACAAATTACCAATTACCAGGTAAAGTAGTGCAGTGCTACTTAGCAAAAAATTACCTGGTCATTATGGGGGCTAAAACCTTCCAGAGCTGAGGTGGTTAAATAGTGTCTGAATTATTTGTCCCATATGAATGACATATGATTTTTTTTTAAATCTATTCAGGATTCTGCTCTGCACTGCAATGTTGCACTAACAACGGCATGTCATTTTTGTAAAATTGGTACATGTATGAGATATACAGTATATAAAGCAAAGTAGTGATATGAAGGAACATATGTACTGTCTCATATTTTATTTATGCATAACTGTTAAATCACATAACATATTGTTTTATTCTATATTGTAATAAAAAGATATTCCTGCGCTGGCCAAGTCTAAAAGGTGGGATACTGCAGCAAGCACTGAAGGTAGTATCAAGACCCAGGTAAGTATAAATGTAGAAGTAGTGCTGCGCTGTGCATAAATAGGTGATAAAGTGCAAATGTGCTCGTGTGACAGGTACACTTGAAAGGCAATAGATGAATGGTCAAAATAGCAACAATAAAATATAAATAATCAGCTACGACACTATAAACAATGGACTGATAAAGTGTCCAAACACTGTGAAAAGTGTATCACAAAATAGATGTGAGAACAAACTCATAAAATCTATCGAAATCGTTTTTGATATGCCTTTCTAATACTTCACATTGTGAGTACCTGTTTTTGGTATTGCGGCTGATTCCAATAAATGTTTTAAATACTACACTATCGAGCATCCCTCTTTACATACCCCAATGCCCCAATGTGAGGCTATCTGATACAGATACACCAGGGACACTTAAAGGGGACTCTGATGCCTAAGTAAAGATACACACCAGCGGAGCCTGAGACATCAGGAACCACCAGAACATTGAAAGACACACTCATACGCTGTTACCTTACAGCGGTAAGGTAAGGGGACACCAATACCCTAAGTTGCACGGAGAACCAGCAACCACCAATCAGTAGCACTCCTACCAGAGATTGACTACTAGCACCAGCACCTTCACCCTGATCACTGTGTACACACAGCCATCCATCCAGCTTGCACCTTATGGACATTATCTGCTCGTTTTTTTTTTTTAATTCATTTTTATTTAATTTTATGGAATTTTAGTGTGAATATATTTAGTTTATTCTCACATCTATATTGTGGTACACTTTTCACAGTATTTGGACACTTTATCAGTCCATTGTTTATACTGTTGCAGCTGATTATTTATATTTTATTGTTGCTATTTTGACCATTCATCTATTGCCTTTCAAGTGTACCTGTTACGTGAACACATTTGCACTTTATCACCTATTTATGCACAGCGCAGCACTACTTCTACATTTATATTTATCCTATATTGTTATACAAATTTTAAGTGTCTATGTATGGCTTTCCTATGTGGTGCCTGACCTATGTTGATTTATTGCAGGATAACACAAATATAGTCTTTTTTTACAATGAAAGAAATTCGGAAAAGTTGTCTCAGGCAGTGGCCTGAAGGGTTAGCATGAGACAAAATTCTAAGTTTATATCCTAGTCTCCATATGTAAGGTCTTTCTTAACTTACATATGGAGACTAGGATATAAACTTTGAATAAGGATGCGTTGCCTCAGCTTTCCAGGGTCTGGTTTCTAAGGTCTGTATATGGCCTTGTCATAAACAGTTGGGGAGCAGCTTACTTATTACATATATGTCAGACTGGGGGTAGTGACCTACACTGACACAGTTTAACTTCACACTGTTAAACTTCATCAAATCTTCATAATTATTACTATAATGGAGATACCTACATACAAAGTGACATTAATGCAGCCTTTTTCAACCAGGATGCCTTTAGGTTTCTTCAGGGTTTCCTTGGCAAAATACCCAAAAATTGGCCAAAAAGCTGTAGAAAAGCAAGTGGTTGGATCAAGCCTGCTTTAGTTACACAAAGCCACAGGTTTTCATTGTGCATCATTACAAACTTTTAGCCCTCCAGCATCCCAACAACCAATGATGTCATTAGATAATAAGGATGATGTCGGGCACCTGCACAACATCCCTGTTTGCCTCTCCCTGGCTCCTCTCTGTCAGCACTGAGGTCACATTAGCGGAGTAAGGGAGAAAATAAACATTGGAATACTAGTAATTAGCAGTGAGCAAAGGTGGATTGGCTTTGGAAGAATAAATCATCTCTAATGTTGGGTATCCTACGTGTGTGGATGTTGCTATGATATGTAAAACTATTATGCCGCGTACACACGGTCGTTTTTTTGTGATGAAATAAAACGACGTTTTAAAAAAACGTAGTCATTTAAAATGATCGTGTGTGGGCAAAACGTAGTTTTATGTCTTCTGAAATACGACCACAAAAAAATTCCAACATGCTTCAATTTTTTTATGTCGTTTTTCAGAATGTCGTTTTTTGTGTCATAAAAAATGTTCGTGTGTGGGCAAAACGACGTTTAAAACAACATTTTTAAACCCGCGCATGCTCAGAAGCAAGTTATGAGATGGGAGCTTCAATGGAACAGAGTGCCGTCGAACGTGGTGTATGTAACCGCGCTTTGCAAAAGCATTTTCAGAAAACGATGGTGTGTAGGCAAGTTTGAATTTTTTTTTGAAAAACTACGTTTTGTTTCGTGAGATAAAACAACGTTTTTTTACATCACAAAAAGTGATCGTGTGTACGCGGCATTAGTTTTGTTTTTTACATTTAGAATAGGGTGTCTCGGCTCGAGTGCATAAAATTAAAGGGTGCATTAATGTATAAGACGTACTAAATGTGTTAGACCTACTAAAAGAAAGATGCATGCAATCTTCAGGGTGCCCCAAAAGTCTAGACACAGAAGCAAAAATGTATTTGTAAGTAAATGCTAAAATTGACAGCCTTGGACATTGACACTTTTGTAAATGCCGAATGCATTGAATGTTGTACATGTCTTAATGCAGCATACAGTAGCGGATGCCGTTACACGCAGAGATGATTTCCTTCTTTAGTGCAATGATTGTTTTGTACCGATTCCAGTAGATTACTGACTTAAGATGATTCCAAAGAAAAAAAAAATTGAAGGGTGTTGGGACAAAAGACATATGAGGCTTTTTGACTGGACCTACCATCTATCTGTTTTGGAAAAGTTTGCGTTAAACATTTCTCACAGTAATAGCTGTGGTGAGGCACAATCTTGCTAAAACCACATTTTATGTTGATCCAGCAAAAGAATGTCATCCAAATAGGAGACAAGAAAATATTGTAACATACAGAGTTTCTCCTGTTACATTGCTATCTAAAATAATGGCCCAATGGATCTATCACCAAATATCCCCACTTTATGTTGCTTTTGAATGTATACGCGCCCTTTCCAGCGCTCCTTACTGTATAGACCAGTCAAAGGTAGGGGCAGTGACATTTGTTTTTTGTATTGAGGTCATTGTGGTCAGGCAACGCACTGGCACTTTTGCTTCTATGTGCTAGGTGTGTAGTGTGCTCCTGCCCCTTTAAGGAGGGCTGGGCTACCTCCAGTCACTTGCCCTTTATCTATCCATCAGCATGCATGTGCTTCCACTGAGGATAATTTAATGATATAAACTGCTTCTTGGTTTGAGGGGTAGTACTAGATTTCTGTCATGCTTATCTAACAGTTGCTGGGTTTGATGATCAGATTAGGGGCTGACAGTTGACTCAGGACTTGCGACATGTCTGTGCTAGGTACTCAGGAAAAATTACACATTTGACAAACTACAGTCTGTCATAAGAAGCATTTGACAAAAAGAAGAGATATCATAAACCTCCACTAGCTGGTGTGGGTATGTAAAGGTTTTCTAATGAGACCCAGTTGTAAATCTCCATGTTGGAGACTGGAGAGTAGCTTACAGAATACACATCTGTCAGACTTTGAGTAGTAACCTACACTGACCTACAGCTAAACTGCACAGTTAAGTTTCATACAACCTACATAATTCTTATTACATAGAGTTGCCCTCATAAAAGCGGTTATACTAATGTATAAGATACCAATCAGTTTGACGGCAAACACATATTGTATTACATATTAGACATTTTTATGGTACATTTTATAAAAGCCCCAACTAGAAATGATGCTCTGCTGGACCTGTTAACTTTAAACCATGCAGAGCCTCTTACAAATGTTCATGTAAAAAAAAAACAGTGACCATAACCTGATTTACCACTTCCCGACGGCCGCGCGACTATGTACGGGCGCAGGGTGGTTCTCAATCTCTGGGATGCCGTCTTTTTACGGCCGCCCCTTTCCTCGCTCCCGAGCACGCATCGGGGAACTTCTGTGCTGGCCATGTCCCTTGGACACAGTCAATCACAGATCGCGGTAAATAGCCAATCACAGAGCGATCGCCGGCCAATGAGAGATGATCTCAAATTTAAACATGTGAGATCATCTCTCACTGCCGGCTCTCCCTCCTCATGCAGACACCGCGTGTGAGGAGGGAAAAAGTTCTGTGAGTAAAAGTGCCATAAAAAAGTGCCAGTTTTAAAAGTGCCATACAGTTTTAATAGTGCCATACTGTCCCAATCAGTGCCCAATCAGTGCCCGGGAAACACTTGGTGCCCACCTGTGCCACCAGTACCACCTGTGCCACCAGTACCACCTGTGCCCACCTGTGATCAGTGCCCATCTGCCGCCTCAGTGCACATCTGCAATCAGTGCATATCAGTGCCCACCTGTGCCACCTCATCAGTGCCCACGTGTGCCGCAGTCAATCAGTGCACATCTGTGCCGCCTCATTGGTGCACATCAGTACCCATCTCAGTGCCATCTGTGCCGCCTTAGTGCCATCTGTGCCGCCTCATTAGTGCACATCTATTCCACCTCATCAGTACCCATCTGTGTCGCCTCAGTACCCATCTGTGCCGCCTCAGTAGTGCCACCTGTGCCGCTTCATCAGTGCACATCTGTGCAATCAGTACACATCTGTGCTGCCTCATTGGTATACATCTGTTCCACCACCTCAGTACCCATCTCTGCCACCTCAGTACCCATCTCTGTCTACTTTCCAAAAAGGGGTTATTTGGGGGGCATTTGTACTTTCCTGGCAAGAAATGAGATAGGCCTTTAATACATCAGGTGTGATCAGATGTGATACATTTTTATGATTTGCAGTATAGCTTGTAGACTCTAAAACTTTTACACAGACCAAATAATTCCTGATGACGATCATATCGAAACATATGTCGAGGCGGTACCTGGGCACGCATTGATTATCCACATCCGGTTATCTGGTTTCCTCGCGCACTGCAGTGGAACGCACGCCGGTCTTCGCTTCTCTCTCCATACTTACAAGCTTACAGCCTCAGTGCCGGGATACGGGCACTTATCCAAGTAAGAGGCCACTTGGCACTGTGTTTTTGCTATTTTACATCTTAATAAATAGTTTTACCCTATGGGAGCTGTTCTTCCTTTTTCTTTATGACATCTGCAATACTCGTCAAACTACATTGGAATCCCCATGTGAAAGGTGTTGTTACCCAAGCTCTATTGACCTTAGTTTAGGTCAACATCATCTGGTAAGGAGCCATCCATCCCCACTTGAGGTGTCCTATTGGTGAAGGTGGAACCTACCACAAGGATTTTGAGCACGGAGCACTCTAATATTATTTATGGTCACTATACATCTCACTGTATATTGTATATTGTTGAACAACATTTTATTTATATGTAATTGCACACTATTTCACTGCAGGTGTTGTCATTACCATCGACTTTATATGTAAATTGCACATTTTTTTAAATAATTTGCAAAAAGGATTTATGTTTATATTGTGAGTGATTTTTGGTCAGAGTATGACAGAGAGGAAGAGGAAATTTAATTTTTCTTTGAGGGAGAAACAAATTCTTGCCCGGGCCATTTCCGACTATGGGCGTTTCCTCCACGGCCCGGACAGTGCCAACACCACCCCGGCCAGGAGGAGAGAGATTTTGGACATGATCACTGACCAGGTGAATTCAGCGGGGGAGGGGGAGACACGGAACCGGTCTGAGATTGAGAAAAAGATAAATGACCTCCGGCGTCTGGTCAAAAAGAAGCTGGCCAAAATGCTTGCCCATGCCAGGGCCACAGGAGGGGGCCCACCATGCCGTGTTAGGCTGACAGCAGAGGAGCGTACGGTGGCCCAGACCTTTCATCGGGAAGAAGTGGAGGGCCTGCCCGGCTATGACTCAAGTCATGAAGGCGTGATGCCAGGTAAGGTTTTTTTTTCTATCAGGTGTGTAGCATGTGTGGGGGAGGGGGTGAAAGGGAATATGTGGCAAGTGTGTGGATCCTCCAACCTGTGAATGTTTTGTGTCATCCACAGATGTGCAGGAGGGTGCTGGGCCATCTGGCCTGACCGCACCATCCACAGGACAGCAGCCTAATGAGGCCCCCCCGACAAGGCCGGAGTCCGCGGAGGAGGTGGAGGTTGAGGAGGAGGAGTTTGAGGAGGAGGAGGAGGAGGAGTCCATGTCAGGCACTGGACTATTGTTTTTGGATGACTCTTCCCCTCTGGCTGGCAGCAGCCAGCCCTCCCTAAGGGGGAGCCCCCCTCCTCCCCCAACATGGCTCCCCTCCCAAGGGGCTCCCCTTCTCCCCGGCCACAAGCATCAGCTGGAGGCAGGAAGGCGACCCAGAAGACCAGGGGGGTGGCCGATCTCCTGCCCGCCACTCTGAGAAGGGACCAGTTTCTCCAGACCCGCCATCTGGGACAGGTCAGCCAGACATTGGTGCGGATGGAGGAGAGCCTGTCCTCCATCAAGGATACGCTTGGGAACCTGGACTGCCACTCCCAGGCTTTCAGAAACTGCCTTAACGACCTGCAGACTACATCAGCAGGCGTTGGGCAGGATGTGAGGGCCCTTACCCAGGCTATTCAGGCCAACACGGCAACACTAGGTGCTGCCCTGGACAGAATAGCCGTGGCCTTGGAGGGCAGGCCGCCAGGTGGGCAGAGACCAGGGGCTGCTCCTCCTTCCCCGGTTTACCCCCTCCCCCATGAGTCTCCCCAGAGGAGCCGGGGCCGTGGCCGGGGGCGCCCCAGGCGTGGCTCAAGTCAAGGGCACTAATTTGTTTTTCCCCTTTTTTTTTTTCCTGGAAATGTTTTGATTTTGCTGGTAATTTTTTTTTTTTGGTATTTTTTTTGGGTTGTGAATGCTGTTTGAATGTGGGGGTGACATTCCTGCCGGAAAAGGGGTGTCACCCTCAATTTTGGTGGAGAAGGGTTCCCCAGGACCAGGGAGAAGTGATCCCCAGGTCCGTGTGAATGGTGTATGAATGTACAGTGACATAATTGGAGCCTTGGCGTGGCGTTGCTGCTCACAAGTCCTGCATGGTGGACTGGTGCCAATCCAATTTGATGAGGATGTGGGGTGTGTGTGCTAGAGACCACAGTGGTGTGCATGCATGCATTCTCATTGTGCCATGATTAATGTGTGTGTTTAACGTGCAAAGATGCCTAATGTGATCTGTCTCCTGGCTGCTCTTCCCTCAGAAGACGGGGTAGCCTCGGTTAGGGGGGATTGTCTGGTTCAGGGGTCAGGTCATCACGTAGGTCAATCTGCAGGCCCTTTCTTTCTGCGAAGTTGTGCAGCATGCAACATGCACCGATGATCTGGCACACGAAGTTTGGGGAATACAAGAGGGTACCCCCAGACTTATCCAGGCATCGGAAACGTGACTTTAGGAGGCCAAAGGTGCGCTCCACCACTGCTCGTGTTTGGGCATGTGCTTGATTGTATCTTTCCTCTCCTGGGGTTTGGGGGTTCCGGATAGGAGTCATGAGATGGGGTCCCAGTGGATATGCAGAGTCACCTGTAAGGGAAAAGACAGGAGGATGTTAGTCATGCATGTGCCCCTTGTGATGTGTGCATCATGGGAGGGGATAGTCATGCCTGACTCCCATGTCACTCACCAACCAGCCAGGTGTCCCCATACACGTTCTGATCGAATTCCATTCGGATGTGGCATTGATTGTATATGTAACTGTCATGGCTGGACCCTGGGTGTTTGGCACGGACGTGCCATATGAGGCCTTGGGCATCGACTATCACCTGTACATTGATGGAATGCCAATGCTTCCGATTGCGGTACATGTGCTCTGTCTCCTGGGGGGGGCTGGAGTGCCACATGTGTGCAATCAATGGCCCCCACAGTGCGTGGGAATCTGGCAATTCTGTAGAAATCTGTCATTGCCTTCAGCCGCATGTCCTCAGTGGTGGGTTTGATGATTTGGTTGGCCATGCATCTAAGAATTGCAGGGACAACCTGGTGCACACATCTGCTCACGGAGGATTGTGCCATCCCAGCCACCAATCCACTTGTACGCTGAAAAGAGCCACTGGCAAGGAAATGGAGTGTTGCCAGTACCTTGACCAGTGGCTGCACAAAAAAAATGGCGCGGCATCCACAGAACGAGATACGCAAAAAATCGATTTTTTGCGTATCTTGTTCTGTGGATGCCGCGCCATTTTTTTTGTCCCGTGTAATTTCGTTAGACTGGCGCATCCTTCCGCGCAAAAGTGCGCTAGACACACCATTGATTTGCTAGTCAAATATGCTAATGAGGGACTTACGGGGATCCACAAAACAACTTTGGGGCAGCGCAGGCGACGCAGTGTGCGCAACAGCAAAATGTCCTGTCTAAAATTAAAGCATATAAAAGCTGGTCTAAAAAGAGAAAAAAAGTCTACTTGTTAGATAAAGCAACACTGTTAGTGAGCAGCTCAGCAGTCACACGTGTTGCACAACAATCTGTATGCCAACATGCCAGGGGCATCGTCGCACATAGCTATACTACTGACTTTAGATGAACAAAGAAGAATGAGGGCACGGAGGATGGCACGGGAGAGGATATACCGCACCCGCATAGACCTGTTTGGCATGAGTGATTCTGAGGTGTTTCGCATCTTCAGATTCACCCCTCATGCCATCCTGGAATTAACCACAACCCTGCAGGAGGACATCACCAGCCCAACACACCGCTCACATGCAGTGCAGCCACTGGTCAAGGTACTGGCAACACTCCATTTCCTTGCCAGTGGCTCTTTTCAGCGTACAAGTGGATTGGTGGCTGGGATGGCACAATCCTCCGTGAGCAGATGTGTGCACCAGGTTGTCCCTGCAATTCTTAGATGCATGGCCAACCAAATCATCAAACCCACCACTGAGGACCTGCGGCTGAAGGCAATGACAGATTTCTACAGAATTGCCAGATTCCCACGCACTGTGGGGGCCATTGATTGCACACATGTGGCACTCCAGCCCCCCCAGGAGACAGAGCACATGTACCGCAATCGGAAGCATTGGCATTCCATCAATGTACAGGTGATAGTCGATGCCCAAGGCCTCATATGGCACGTCCGTGCCAAACACCCAGGGTCCAGCCATGACAGTTACATATACAATCAATGCCACATCCGAATGGAATTCGATCAGAACGTGTATGGGGACACCTGGCTGGTTGGTGAGTGACATGGGAGTCAGGCATGACTATCCCCTCCCATGATGCACACATCACAAGGGGCACATGCATGACTAACATTCTCCTGTCTTTTCCCTTACAGGTGACTCTGCATATCCACTGGGACCCCATCTCATGACTCCTATCCGGAACCCCCAAACCCCAGGAGAGGAAAGATACAATCAAGCACATGCCCAAACACGAGCAGTGGTGGAGCGCACCTTTGGCCTCCTAAAGTCACGTTTCCGATGCCTGGATAAGTCTGGGGGTACCCTCTTGTATTCCCCAAATTTCGTGTGCCAGATCATCGGTGCATGTTGCATGCTGCACAACTTCGCAGAAAGAAAGGGCCTGCAGATTGACCTACGTGATGACCTGACCCCTGAACCAGACAATCCCCCCCTAACCGAGGCTACCCCGTCTTCTGAGGGAAGAGCAGCCAGGAGACAGCTCACATTAGGCATCTTTGCACGTTAAACACACACATTAATCATGGCACAATGAGAATGCATGCATGCACACCACTGTGGTCTCTAGCACACACACCCCACATCCTCATCAAATTGGATTGGCACCAGTCCACCATGCAGGACTTGTGAGCAGCAACGCCACGCCAAGGCTCCAATTATGTCACTGTACATTCATACACCATTCACACGGACCTGGGGATCACTTCTCCCTGGTCCTGGGGAACCCTTCTCCACCAAAATTGAGGGTGACACCCCTTTTCCGGCAGGAATGTCACCCCCACATTCAAACAGCATTCACAACCCAAAAAAAATACCAAAAAAAAAAAATTACCAGCAAAATCAAAACATTTCCAGGAAAAATGTTTACGCAATCGATTTTTTGCGTATCTTGTTCTGTGGATGCCGCGCAACGAAACGCACGCGCACAATTCGACTTACGCACGCGCATCTCCTGTTGCGCAGGCGTAATCGCTCTGTGAATCTGGGCCAAAGATCGCAGTGCCTGAGATCTCACACTGCATAAACACAGGAGAGCATAGGCACCCTCAAATAGGAGATATTCCAGACAAATGTGCATTTTTTTTTTAGGGTACTGTTAAGGCACAATTACCATTTCTATATGTTCCCAATAACATAACATTTAATTTTCATTTACAAAATGCACTCTGTTTCTTCTGTAATTATCCAATTATAAGAACATTGCATTGCTTTAATGGGCTATGCTGGATATTATTACACATTTTTTAATTTCCTTGACATTTCAAAGAAAATCATGAGATTTCAAAATTCTGACTTAATATATTAAAGTCAAAAGGTGAAATTAAGATGGTTGATATTTAATGGTCAATGGGCTTTAAAAGGCTCCTAAGGATTACAGTAGCTCATTTCAACTATTCTGGACCAGGCCTGCAAAAATAGCAGCCCTTTAATAGCGTTATTTTATATGTTTTTGTATTTTTCATCAAGGAAATAAAGGAAAAAAACAAAACAATTTATTTTTTTAAATGAAAGTGCACAAATAACAAAAGAAGGGAAAAAAACACAGATGCAAAAGAACACAATAGGCTTGAAATACTAAAAACAAATAAACTTTGCAAGTGCAGTGTTTGTGCAGTGAAGCTTGACTTTGTAAAGAATACCCAATTGAGTGCAAAAAAAACAAAAAACACAGGGCCAGATTCTCATATATTTGCGGTGGCGTAGCGTAAGCCATTTACACTACGCCGCCGCTGCGTACTAGAGCAAGTGCTTTATTCTCTAAGCACTTGCTCCGTAGTTTGCGTTGGCGTCTCGTAAATCGCCAAGCGTAAACCCGCGCAATTCAAATGGGGCGGCTTGTATTTAAATTAAGCGCGCCCCCGCGTCACACGAACTGCGCATGCGCCGGCCGGGGAAAAAGTCCAGTGCGCATGCTCCAGCTCACGTCGGGAAGCGTCGTTGAAACCGACGTCAAAACGACGTGAGCGTCATTTACGCAAGTCCCTATTCGCGAACGAGTTAGTAAAACGACGTAAGCGACGGAAAAAGCCGACGCTGACCCGACGCCATACTTAACATGGCGTCCGACGGGACACGACGGCATCCGACGGGACCTCGTAAGGTTACTCCACATAGAAGCTGGGGTAACCTTACGAGTTCGTAAACGACGTACGCGACGGCGTAAAAGCGATCGAGAATCGGCGTACTACTTCATTTGCATATGCAAATGAAAAAACAACGTAAAGGCCACCTAGTGGCCGGAGTTGTCATTACACCTACGATCCGAAAGTGTAATTGTATTACACTTGTCGGATGTAGAAGCGTATCTATGCAAAAGTGATGCTAAGCATCACTCGCATAGATACGAGACAAAAAAAAAGGCGATACGACGGGGTATCTGAGATACTCCGTCGTAACGCCTCTGAGAATCTGGTCCACAGCATTTTTGCTTGCTCATAGTTACATAGTTAGTCGGGTTGAAAAAAAGACACTAGTCCATCTAGTTCAACCATAAAAATAAATAAAAAAAAACATAAAAATAAATAAATAATATATATCATACAATCCCATATATACAATCCTATACCCACAGTTGATCTAGAGGAAGGCAAAAAAAGCATGATCCAATTTTCTACAGCTGGGGAAGAAAATTCCTCCCTGTTCCCCCGAGAGGCAATTTGATTTCCCCTGGATCAACTTTACCTTTAAATGTTAGTACCCAGTTTTATTATATACATTTATGAAAGAATCCAGGCCTTTAACTGATTGCCGACCGCCCGCCGTCATATTACTGCGGGACGGTGGCACTACGTCCTCCCTTTAGCAGCTCGTCGGGCGGGCGCGCGCGTGTCCGGCGGGTACGATCGCCGCCGGGCACCCGCGATTGCTCGTTACAGAGCGGGGAACGGGAGGTATGTGTGTAAACACATACCTCTTGTTCCTGTCAGCAGGGGAAAAACGCTGATCTTCTGTCCATACAATGTATGGACAGAAGATCAGTGATTTCCCCTAGTGAGGCCACCCCCCCCCATACAGTTAGAACACACCAGGACCACACTTAACCCCTTCCCTGCCACCTAGTGTTAACCCCTTCACTGCCAATGGCATTTTTATAGTAATACAATGCATTTTTATAGCATTGATCGCTATAAAAATGCCAATGGTCCCAAAAATGTGTCAAAAGTGTCCGATGTGTCCGCCATAATATCGCAGTACCGAAAAAAAAACGCTGATCGCCGCCATTACTAGTAAAAAAAATAAATAATAAAAATGCCATAAAACGACCCCCTTTTTTGTAAACGCTATAAATTTTGCGCAAACCAATTAATAAACGCTAATTGCGATTTTTTTTTACGAAAAATATGTAGAAGAATACGTATCGGCCTAAACTGAGGAAAAAAAAATGTTTTTATATCTTTTTTGGGATTTTTATTATAGCAAAATGTAAAAAATATTGCATTTTTTTCAAAATAGTCGCTCTATTTTTGTTTATTGCGCAAAAAATAAAAACGGCAGAGATGATCAAATACCACTAAAAGAAAGCTCTATTTGTTGGGAAAAAAGGACGGAAATTTTGTTTGGGAGCCACGTCGCACGACCGCGCAATTATCAGTTAAAGCGACGCAGTGCCGAATCACAAAAAGTGCTCTGGTTTTTTGACAGCAATATGGTCCGGGGCTAAAGTGGTTAAAGCAATCTACAGAGCTGGCCAGAACCACCTCTGCAGGGAGTCTATTCTACATTTTCACAGCTCTTAGTGTGCCCCCTTGTCCTCTGTAAAGTGAATAACTCAACACCAAGTTCCCTATATGGAAATCAGCAGAGCTTCACCACATTCACTAAGTTTCGGGAAAAACAAGTGTAACAGCGCTTGTATAGTGCACAGTCTATTGCCATATCAACTCCTAAATGTCACCTGAACTACCCCTAACTCAGTCCGCTTCTCTAAATTTAGGACACAGCAAGAATTCAGAACATATAAAGAGGATATTTGTCATTTCAAATACAGGGTAATTCCACCAAAATTAGTTTTAAGCAGTCTTGAAATGTACCATGTGCTTGCACAGATCTACTGATAACCTATAGAAAGCTGCAAACAAACATTCTAGTCTGCTCAAACCAATACTAAACTAATGCCATTCTAATTAGCAGCACTAGAAGCTGTCAAGGTAGGATGCACACATCTACTAATTTCAATAAGTGCGATACGCAGTATTGTTTTATGCACTCAGTTCTTAGGAGAGTACAGGTTTAACCATTTTGTGTAATGCTCCTAAATAAAATAAACTGACTTCTACATTCTACCATAAAAAATATATGTTATACTGATATTTATTTACAGTAATATCATCCAAGGCTTAGATATGACTAATAGTAGTTTTATGATTTATAATACATAGCTATGTACTGTTAGTGGACAAATTATCCTACTATAATATCTCCTTTTAAATGTAACTTTATTGTTTGAGCTACTAAGAGATTTATATGAAGGGGTTAATGTCCTCTAATATGCTCTTGTGCTGCTACTTACTGGCATTACTCATTTGCTAATTGCCCTCAGCAAGCATCACGCTAATGACTGTCAGATTTGGTTTGTTCTATAGCATGGGATTAGAAGCATTCATAGTTTAATCCGCAATAAAAGCAAAAATCATGATCAGTATTGGGTAAATTACATAATAAAATTTTGATTTGCTCATTTTCCAGAATATGAATTAAATAATTAAATGCAAGTATACTTACTGTACATGCATATCCTTAGGACCCCCTTTGCACTGTTGCGACCTGCTGCAGTTGTCTTACTGCATGTATGTTAGTTTATAGTATTGTCCACACCAACATGTATTATGTTAAGGAAGCCCATTCACTTTAAATGGGCTGCCAATAGAGAAAAAAATATAAAAAACTGTCTCTGCATCATTTCTGTAATGCTGCACTATGCATTTGTGGTGTGCTGTAACATACTGCAGAAAGTATACTACCTAATACGCATTACTGTGCTTTACACAAATACATAGGTGCACTTTATATATAATCTTAAAAAATAAAAAATTACAACAACATTTTTATTCTGACTTTGGAAATCTATACAAATGAATACAGTCTTTCATATAGACTTTCAAATTTCAAAATATTATATTACCCGTATTTATCGGCATATAACACGCACAGGTGTATAACACGCACCCTAACTTTAAGAGGGAAGTTTCAGCAAAAAAACTTTCCACAGCCCCTGCGTATAACACGCAGGTACAGTTTACCCTCTATTTTTAGGGTAAAAAAGTGAGTGTTATACGCCAATAAATACAGTAATAAATAACAGCATTAATAAAACAGAACATTTTGTGGTATTATTCAGTGTTCCCCAATAAGTAAAAATATACGCCTTTCCCCAATATGTTTCCTTATACCCTACCAAGTAGCCCATATCATTCCAGAATATGTATGACTGCTCCAAAACTGAGGTTTACCATACATATTGCATTCGTTTAACCAGTTTGTACTACTGACTTACATATTTTACATCACATTGTATACTAAGGGCAGGTCTCTAGACCAATTACTGGAGCAATACTGTACTCTATTAAATAACTCTCGAATGAGGTTTGTGCATATACATTTATATTCCACAGCCCTGAAATACAGACTCCATCTTCATGTTGACAGATCTCTTTGCAAAATGCATAGATACTGGTATAAATAGACCTGTTTGCTGTAAAATATTGACCTTTTTGGTGTCTCCATCATCATCTTCTGTCTTTCCAATACTCTCACACAAGCACGCTCTTATAAACATCTGTTTCTCACCAAGTAGTAAGAGTTTCACCGTCTTGGCATCCTTGGCAGCATCTTCCTGTAATTTTTTCTCCAGCTCCTTTGATCTCTTTGCTAGCTCTTTGTCTTCTGCACTTGCACCACTTCCCATCTCTGTGTCTCCACCTTCTGTATCAAGCACCCCAGTTTCCTCCAGCTCTATGCTATGGGTGTCTGTGCTTCCTTGACTTCCACTTTGTGAGAAATGTACTAAAGTTGTTGTTTTTTTCCCAGGTATTTGATGATCCCTTGTGCTGTTTTTTTTATTTTATTACTCTTCTGAAAAAAATTGTGCTATATTAAGTTTCCATGTATTAAAATTCAGATCTCCAATTCTCCAGTACTGCTATAACTTGTTTCCTTGTTCGACTTGTTGGATGGCCCTGCTTTTCTCTATGTACAAAATATTTCCGTGTTCACTTTCTGTTCTTGTTCATGCTTTCTTTTTATTGATGTAGCTCTGTACCATTCCTGGAATATTTCTTTTCACTTGCTGTAGATTTTTCAGTATCCTTCTTGCTCCTTTCTCTGCTCCCTTTTAGATAAGGTTCCTAGGATGAAAGGTTTCCAATTATCACCTGACTTGAGAAATCCCATTAGAGGTCTTGAAGCTTAGTGCTTAAGGGAGGGGGTGCTGATGTGTCCAGATTGAAAGTTTGAAGCAGAATCCATTCAACTCAGCTCTTTTAAATGTATATTCTTGTATAAAAAAAATACATTTGGAACAAAAAATAATATCTGAATGCTGTATGAATAAATCAAACAACACAGTAATTGGGCTTCACTGGCAATTATCTATTTTAATAGATGTACTGATTCACTATCCTATGCTATTTTAAGTCAATCCTGGTGTTCTCAGGGTAAGTGTTATGTCATATGCTATATTAAGTATCATGAGCTTATGAGCAGTAATCCACATTCTGTTTTTAAATACTATAACCTGTTTCCAAGCATTTTTCTCCTATTTGAACTGGAAACTTCTTCCAGTAACAGCCTTATGACCCCCTAAAACATGCATTGCACCCTGTGATAATATGATAGTTGTTCCATCTCCTAGGACATGTTAATTCAATGTGACAGGTACCAACTGCTTTTAATCCTACAGCTTTGCTGCCAGGATCTCCTGACACAGGAATCAGACATCTGTACTAAGCTCTTTAAAGTGGAGGATTTTAGAGTTAATCCTGCATTGCTGTCCTTCTCTTTTTTTGGCCTTTGCACAATGATTGGCAAATACTTTATCTTCCCACCACTACACACTGGCTCTGACTAGTTATTTTTCTAAAGGCAGATCACCTTCAGGCCTCAAACAAGCTTTACTGGTGTGGTTGTATTATTTTTTTTTTTATCTTAAATGCATTTTACAAATAAGTTGACTGTATAATCAGAAGCAGCACTTTACAGTATTTTAGGAAAGAATACATTTACTGTTAAAACTATACTTGCTTAAGCAGACCATGCATGGCTTGAAATATGGCCAATTCCTGCTAAATGAGCTCAAATTCAAGCTGTAATTAGTCCTGTCTGCAACACCCTAATCAACAAAAATGTATTGAAAAATCAAAGGAGCCGGCTAGAAAATTGTCAGTTGAACAGTGACTCCATCCAATCAGATGGTAGTCTTTGGGGGGGGGGATGGTGAATGAGGAAGCCAGTTAATAGACAGTGCATCTCTGTGATTTTGGTATGCTAAACTGGTCAACCGATGGTCACAAGGTCCATTTGTGATATCTGAAAATAACATTTAAAATAGTTGTAAAGGGTGAAGGTTTTTTTTTACGGTAACCTCTTATAGAAAGGAAGATAAACTGCGCTTAGGATAGTATATAAGGGTGATGGGTGATGGTATAGTAGGCGACTGCTGCCCCCCCTAAATATAACTCCCCTGAGGGAGTATAATGAAATAAATGGACAAAAAGTGGGGGTGGTGGCGCTGTCGCTGATGTGTTGTATAACTAGCCCGATATATAACCACTCGGTTGATATATAGGTTCTATTAGGGCAACATTCCCTGTGTTAAATATCTGCCTGATGATTATGATGATGAGTATGTTACTCTGGATCACAGACAAAAGATGTATGTCGGTGTTGCTATCATAACATGAGTATAAAATGCAAAGTATACTATAGGTGGATAAGATGTCCACACCCTGCTTACCACAGTAAGAAAATTGTGGTTAAAAACCTTTACAAAGCCTAGTTCACATATACATATGAGCTAAGTCCCGTAATCAAATGAAAGAAAGCAGTAAGTACAGGTGGTGTCAAAAAGACATAGACGCATATAATACAAAAGTCCATAAAGCAGATATAATCAAGTTTGTAGTGAAGAGTTCAGGGTGCACCTATGTGGGTAGGTGATCTTAACAATGCATCAGGTGTTAACTCGCAGTGGGTCCGGTGCTCCCCCTTGTGGATCCCCACTCACCAGAAGCAGTCACCCCTGCAGGGGTAGAGTGCGTATCAGACGGTCAGTTGTTCCTTGGTGCCGTTGTTTCCTTGTCCACAGTTCCTGGTGGGTATTCTTGATGTAGATGTTCAAGTATGGTGAACTGTCAGGTTTCCTCCAAATCAAAGAAAACAGGTTCCCATAGCGTAATATGTTTTAAAATAGTTTTATTGACACTGCCAAGCACGGCGTGTGCAAAAAATATATGCAGAAAAATATATATATGTATATACAAAAAATACAACAAAAAATCTGTATATATACAAAAAATACAAGAAATGTATATTGGTAGCCGGCTATGAGACAGCCAATAAAAATAGAGCACGGCTGGCAGTATACAAAGTAAGATAAAAAATAAGATAAAAAAGGAGGACCAAAAAAATATAGATTATATAAAAACTGTTGCCAAACCACCTAGATAGGTGTAGGCATAGCAAATACACTGCACTGGAAGTGTCCGTGGGCTGTTCTCCCCAGCATGGGAACGGCGTGCGTTCCAAGCGCGATCAGCTGGTTACCCGGAAGTGCGTGTAGGAGTACGTGTATCCGCTTTACGTACGTTTCGTGTTTAGTTACGTCTTCTGAAGCGGGTACACGTAAACCGTAACTCTCTGAATATATGGAGGAAGTCGGCATGGCAACGTACAGACGCTCAATAGCGTTAACCAATCAGGTGAAGAGGTGGCCGCGGGAGTGTTCAGTCATATTGATAGGCTGTAAGCCTTGTAGGGGCGTGTTGTAAGGTTAATGTTAACCAATCCAGCAGTAGGTTTAAGTTCCAATCATGTGGAGCCCGTAGGAACCAAATAATAGTTGCCATGTCGACAATCCTAGATACAGCGATCTAAACAGGAAGTGTATACCAATGCATAAATGTCTCATAGTATTTATAAAGGTGTAATTCGAAGTGTGAGGGATGGTTGTCCTATGTGCAAGATGGAATATTTAGGGTTATAATACGTATCTTATGTAATGGGAATGGTTGACAAAGCACAAGTTTAGGTAAACCACCATGTTCTAGATATGCTGCGCAGAATCGCATTCCGCAGCAAGACATAAGTGAATTAATATTATTACCCTCCTAAGTGGAACTGTGCGTTCTAGTGTGACAGATGATGGTGAAAGGATTGTTATACTAATTAAGGCCGCATAAGTATAGGAACACCACTATGTTTTATACTAACTACACTAGGTCTCAGACTTCAACAAAACATAGGTGAGTAGGTATTAATGTTTCCTAATTGCGACGCAGTGCATCCTAAAGTGACAAGAAATCGTGAATGTTTCTTAAAATATAAATGTGAAAAAGAGATGTTAATAGTGGATGGGAGATTTAAAGTGGAGTGCGGGTATAGTGTATACCTGCTAGAATCCCCTATCCATGCTTCCTAATGTATACAGTACATATAAAATCCACTATTGATAATATTGTGAATTACGGTATGCCGGGAGCAATAGTGGGAATGGCGAGAGCAATAATGTACACCCCACAGGGGGATCCATATGTGGGTATCCCAATAGATTAAAGTGTGCCCTCTAAGATGTAGGCCCATTAATTATTAAGTGAACAAGTGAGGAGTAAGTATAGATTCCTTATACAAAAAATATATAATAAAAATAATGGTGAAGTGAAACTAGTATGTATATATATATATATATATATATATATACACAGATATATATAGAACTAGAGTGCGTAACACATGTGTGTAAGAGTACATATATGTAAAAATGCTCGCCTCCTAATGTCCCCTATTATGGACCAGTGGATACTGGGAAAAAGAGAAAGAGAGAGATTGTGTGTATATGTGTAGGTGGTGATCACCTAGTATCCCCCATTAAGGGCCAATGGATGTTGTAGGAAAGAGGAGGGAGAGTTGTAATGTATACTGTTCAAGGATTGGCTAGGAAACAATTGAAATCTATATCTGCATTTAGTCCATTTGGCCTTAAAGAACCCAAACGATAGATCCAGCTAGTTTCATTCTGGGAGATGGCTATGGTTTTATTCCCACCTCTCCAGTGGTCTTTGATTAGATCTATACCATAGAACGTAAGTCCTGTCGGGTCTTGGTGATGGAATTTTTTGAAATGGCGTGAGAGATTATGTTTGGTGGATCCCTTCTTGATCCTATTGATGTGTTCCCGGATCCTGACTTTTAGTTGTCGTGTGGTTCGGCCTACATATTGTAGGTGGCAGGGGCACTCGATGACATAAGTCACGTGGGTAGAATGACAGGTGATAAGCTCTTTGATTTGGTATTCTTTGAAGTCAACCCTCGACTTGAAACTCAGTTTTCTCCTTGGTTGCTTCTTGCTCACCCTACACGGTAGGCATTTTTGGCATTTGAAGAAACCTTTTAGCTCAGGGCACAGGCTGATGTGTTTTGGTGGGTCAATAACATTGTGTACAAGATGATGGCGTAACGAGGGGGCACGTCTGTAGATGAAGGTGGGTTTTTTCTTTAGAATTTTGTTCAGGGCATGATCTTCCTGTAGGATGGGCCAGTACTTTTTGACTATATTTTCAAAATCTTTATATTGTGAATTGAACCCAGTGATAAAGGCTACATCTAATGTACTGGGTTTGTTCTTTTCTTTTGGTGTCAACATGCTGTTCCTGTCCATGTTCTGGACATCCTCTTTCAGTTTCATCAGGGTACTTTCCTTGTAGACTTTCTCCTTAAACCTCTCAATTATTACATCAGCTTGATTACTGTAGTCTAGGGTGGAGTTGCAATTTCTGCGAAGACGCATAAGTTGACCTTTGGGTATATTAGCTTTCCACTTTGGATGGTGGCAGCTTGTAGATGGAATATACCCATTGCGGTCTGTAGATTTAAAGAATGTTTTGGTATGCAATTTTGACCCTTCTTTGAAGATTTGCAGGTCTAGGTAGTCTATGATCTCCATATCCCACTTCCCCGTGAATGTGAGGCCATATTTGTTGTTATTTAGGTTATGTAGAAATGCTTGGAATGAGTCTGTGGATCCATCCCATAGGATAACGAGATCGTCGATATATCTTCGATACAGTCTTATCTGAGGTATATTGAGGTTGTACACATACTCCTCCTCCCAGCAATCCATCAGTAGGTTAGCGACACTGGGGGCATAGCGTGCCCCCATTGCCACCCCCTTAGTTTGCACATAATAGTTCTTCTTGTACCAAAAATAATTACATCTCATTGCCATTTCTAGACCTTCAATGATAAAGTTAATCTGTTCCTGTTTCAGTCTTGTGTGTTGATGGAGGGCCTTTTCCACCCCGTAAATGCCATCTGTTTGCGAGATGCTAGTGTACAGTGAATTGACATCGATTGTAGCAAGCACAAGATTTTCCGCATTTTCCACCTGTTTGAGTTCACCAATCAGCTGTACACTATCGCGAAGATACGATCTCCCCATTTTAACAATGGGTTTTAGGAATGTGTCCAAGTATTCTCCTAATCTGGAGAACATGGAATTAATTCCACTTATGATAGGTCTTCCTGGGGGCTTATTGAGTCTTTTATGTATCTTGGGTGTGTAATAGATGACTGGTGTACTGATGGAGTTTGATACCAAGTATTCAGCCTCACTAGGGTTCAGTATGCCAATAGTTTTGCCTTTTTTGACATACTTAGCCAATTTCTTATTAAACCTCACCTTGGGGTTACTCTTTAGTTTTTTGTATGTGTTCGGAACCTTGAGGAGATTGTCCATTTCCTCTTCATAATCTGTCTTGTTAAGGATAACAAGCCCACCCCCCTTATCAGCCGGCCTGATAACGACCTCATTCTTCTTTGCAATTTCTTGGATCGTTTTCCACACATTCTTATTTTTATTTTTGAACTTTCTCTTTAACTTCCTTAAGTCGCTTTCCACCATCTTTTTGAAAGCTGCTATACACTGGTTGCCTGGAGTGTTAGGGTTAAATACAGAATTGTTCTTTAAATGAGTTTGTGTGTATTCTGAAGGTTTGGTGGTGCGTTCTTCTGTGTTGTTCATAAAGAATTTACGCAGATTCAGTTTCCTAAGGAATTTTTGGAGGTCGATGTAGACTTCAAATTGGTCTACAGCTTTTTCAGGGGCATATTTGAGGCCTAGATCTAAAATTTGTAGTTCTTCTTTGGTGAGTTGGATACTACTGAGATTGAAGATACCTCTGCCTAGTATTGTCTGGGGCGCTTTCTTCTGCCCTCCCCTACACCCTCTGGTGCGTTTTCTCTTTGGGTGGGTTCTTCTGCTCTCTCTTGGTTGTATGTGTGATTGCCCCGTTGGTTGGGGTAAGGTCCCTGGTCTTGGTAGCTTTGGTTTCTTTGGTATTCCTCTCTTCCTGTGGATCTTCCATGGGTATCCTGCCGGTTGCCATTCATCCCTCTCCATCCTGTATTCCCTTGTCCATCCCGTGGTCTCCATCTTCCTCTTCCTGGTGGTCTGGTATTGGGCCCGCCCCTGTGAAAACCCCTGTTGTCACTCGTATTCCTCCCTTGTTGGGGGTATTGATTATGGGTATGATAATTTCTACCGGGAGAGAATCTATTTCTACTAGTTGATCTCCATCTAGGTTGATTGGGACTTCTATAGTTCTCTGTGTCTTGATATCTCACCCTCCTATTCTCAGGTCTACCTTGTTGCCATCTGGGGGTGTGGTTGACACTTTGTGTAAATTCCCTGGCCCCATTGGGGGTGGTAGGGGGGTTGGTATACCCAGGTGTGAAACCTCCATGGTTGGTGGCTGGGGATGGTTCATTCTCATCCATAAGGGTTTCATCTAGGTCATCTGTGGATCCATCCATGGCTAGTTGCCATTTATAGACTTGCATGTTTTTATAGTCTAAGACATCCCTCTTGAATTTCTTCTGTTTTTTAATTTGAATATCATGGTCATACTTTTTAATATGTTCCTGTAATTCCTTTGTCTTATCTTTGTAATCTTGTTGACTGGCAAAAGGTGTCAGTGATTTCTGTATTTCTGCAATATTTGTTTCTATTGTTTTAAGTTTGAAATTCCTTCTTTTAACTATTTGGTGTAGAAGTTCATTCTCGCTTGTATTAAAGAAGTTGTACCATTCGTTCATTAGCCCAGCGTCTGTAACATTATCATTGGGGTGTACATCCCATCGTAACCTCCTAGGGGTCATTTTTTCTTTAATGTATGTTTCCAGCGTGGCTATGTCCCACCATACTCTTAGTTGTTTCTCCATTGTATGTTTCAGCTGTTTAACCATTCCCTGCATATCCTGGTTATTTACAATTTCCTCTTGGCTGAAAATCCCATCGACATTAATATTTCTATTAGTCATATACCCAAAGACTTCCATAGCTGCAGGTGATTATTACACCTAGGTGTAATAAGGAGTGTTATAGAAAGGAAGATAAACTGCGCTTAGGATAGTATATAAGGGTGATGGGTGATGGTATAGTAGGCGACTGCTGCCCCCCTAAATATAACTCCCCTGAGGGAGTATAATGAAATAAATGGACAAAAAGTGGGGGTGGTGGCGCTGTCGCTGATGTGTTGTATAACTAGCCCGATATATAACCACTCGGTTGATATATAGGTTCTATTAGGGCAACATTCCCTGTGTTAAATATCTGCCTGATGATTATGATGATGAGTATGTTACTCTGGATCACAGACAAAAGATGTATGTCGGTGTTGCTATCATAACATGAGTATAAAATGCAAAGTATACTATAGGTGGATAAGATGTCCACACCCTGCTTACCACAGTAAGAAAATTGTGGTTAAAAACCTTTACAAAGCCTAGTTCACATATACATATGAGCTAAGTCCCGTAATCAAATGAAAGAAAGCAGTAAGTACAGGTGGTGTCAAAAAGACATAGACGCATATAATACAAAAGTCCATAAAGCAGATATAATCAAGTTTGTAGTGAAGAGTTCAGGGTGCACCTATGTGGGTAGGTGATCTTAACAATGCATCAGGTGTTAACTCGCAGTGGGTCCGGTGCTCCCCCTTGTGGATCCCCACTCACCAGAAGCAGTCACCCCTGCAGGGGTAGAGTGCGTATCAGACGGTCAGTTGTTCCTTGGTGCCGTTGTTTCCTTGTCCACAGTTCCTGGTGGGTATTCTTGATGTAGATGTTCAAGTATGGTGAACTGTCAGGTTTCCTCCAAATCAAAGAAAACAGGTTCCCATAGCGTAATATGTTTTAAAATAGTTTTATTGACACTGCCAAGCACGGCGTGTGCAAAAAATATATGCAGAAAAATATATATATGTATATACAAAAAATACAACAAAAAATCTGTATATATACAAAAAATACAAGAAATGTATATTGGTAGCCGGCTATGAGACAGCCAATAAAAATAGAGCACGGCTGGCAGTATACAAAGTAAGATAAAAAATAAGATAAAAAAGGAGGACCAAAAAAATATAGATTATATAAAAACTGTTGCCAAACCACCTAGATAGGTGTAGGCATAGCAAATACACTGCACTGGAAGTGTCCGTGGGCTGTTCTCCCCAGCTTGGGAACGGCGTGCGTTCCAAGCGCGATCAGCTGGTTACCCGGAAGTGCGTGTAGGAGTACGTGTATCCGCTTTACGTACGTTTCGTGTTTAGTTACGTCTTCTGAAGCGGGTACACGTAAACCGTAACTCTCTGAATATATGCTGACCTCATACAGATGTCTCATACAGGCACAATCATGTATTTGTATGTTGGAGGCTTTATCTGGTAGCTGAAGTGCTAGGAACACATGACTTGTCTCATATGCAGTAGGATCCAAGTACTAGTGCTGCACGACATTTGGTGGACTGGCAGGCATCAGTGGCCTAGTATATCCTGGCATTTTACACACCAGCACTGTAGCCCATAGTGTCCTTCCAGAGGTGCTGACAAATCCTGATTGGCAGCTCCCATGTTCAGCCAAGGGGGTACCACATCCATATCAAGTTTGTTAATAGTCTATAGGTACCAGAAAGGCAATACAAACTTAATAGAAAAAAAAATATTTGTAACATTGCCATCAATGTGGAAACATGCACACACCAGTTTATGGGGAGATTGGTGTACACATGCTTCTTCATTAAAGGTGGTCCAGTTTATTACCAAATGTTTGTTACAAATAGAATTGACTCCATTTCTTGTTTAACCACTTAAGGACCGTCTCCTGCACATTGACGTCGGCAGAATGGCACGGCTGGGCACATGCACGTACAGGTACTTGCTGTGCTACTGCCCAGCTGTGGGTCACTCCCGCGACCCGGTCCGAAGCTCCGTGACCGGAACCACAGGACCCACGGACCCGATCGCCGCTGGAGTCCCGTGATCGGTCCCCGGAACTGAAAAACGGGGAGAGCCATGTGTAAACACGGCTTCCCCATTCTTCACTGTGGCGGCGTCATCTATCGTGTGATCTCTTTTATAGGGATACACAATCGATGACGTCACACCTACAGCCACACCCCCTACAGTTGTAAACACATATTAGGTCACACATAACCCCTTCAGTGCCCCCTTGTGGTTAACTCCCAAACTGCAATTGTGAAAATGACAATGGTCCCAAAAATGTGTCAAAATTGTCCGAAGTGTCCGCAATAATGTTGCAGTCACGAAAAAAAATTGCTGATCGCCGCCATTAGTAGTAAAACAAAAAAATAAAATAAAAATGCAATAAAACTATGCCCTATTTTGTAAACGCTATACATTTTGCGCAAACCAACTGATAAACGCTTATTGCGATTTTTTTTTACCAAAAATAGGTAGAAGAATACGTATCGGGCTAAACTGAGGAAAAAAATATTTTTATATATATTTTTGGGGGATATTTATTATAGCCAAATGTAAAAAATATTGCATTTTTTCAAAATTGTTGCTCTATTTTTGTTTATAGCGCAAAAACTAAAAACCGCAGAGGTGATCAAATACCACCAAAAGAAAGCTCTATTTGTAGGAACAAAAGGACACCAATTTTGTTTGGGAGCCACGTCGCACGACCGCGCAATTGTCTGTTAAAACGAGGCAGTGCCGAATCGCAAAACCTGGCCGGGTCCTTTAGCTGCTTAAAGGTCCGGGTCTTAAGTGGTTAAGTGGGCTCACCACATAAATGAGAAGCTTAGAACTAGACTCGGAGGTCTGTGTCTTCTGACAAAAGTGTGTTCCAGACTTAAATATCTTGCTGATGGCCTGAAAGGGATGAAAGGAACTTTTTCCTAGTCTCGGAGTAGAAAGTCTACCTGCAGAATTCCAGCTGTACAGAGATTGCTGTGCTGTCCAGTGGGAACCAGGTGCAGGAAGAGAGATGAGTGCAGAAATCATGTGCTCATGTGCAAGTGCAGTGAAGATACTGAAGATGATGCCATGCAAGTGCAGTGATGGCTGGGCAAAGTCTTTCCACAGTGACAAGCTGTGGAAAAATAATTAATATGAGATCTCAGCACTGTGTAGAGATTCTTGTGCAAACAGTTAAACAAATGGAGAGTTTAAAGAAAATTGCCCATGGGACTTTTTTGGAGGTCATAAAACACCAAAATATAAAACACAAATAACATCAACTTCATTAGAGCATATGGGAATAAAATACTATATATTTAATATATATAAAATATTATTGTGCCAGTCAGAGAAGAAACATGGAATACATCATAAGTTCGCTTTATCAGGAGTTTGAAGTTACTGACATGGTGTCTGTAAATTAAATATCAAAATAACAATTCAAACAAACTGTACTTATCCTTATTAGGTCACCCTTACGGAAAAGAGAGGGGAATAATATAGCAAATACAGATAAGCTTCGTGTTCGATTCGAACATCGCATGTTCGACCGTTCGTCGAATTACGAACGTTATGGGCCGTTCCCACCAAATTCCAGGGGTGTGTCACGGCCCATAATTTACTGCGGCACCGCAGTGCATTGCTGGCTGATGATTGGCCAAGCATGCACTATGACCCGCATGCTTTGGCCAATTACACCACGCAAAAAACGGAGAGCCATAAGACACTACATAAGGCCACCTCCATGGCGGCCTTGTGTAGTGTGTTGCTGTGGTTAAAGACACAGAGAGAGAGAGAGAGTGTGTCATTTATTTTCAGTTAGAGCAGGCAGGCAGATGAGTCAGTTACAGGTACAGTGTGTAGAGGATATATATGCATCCCAGGTGTTGTATATATATTTATACACTGTATTGAGTTTAGCTAGTTCCGCTCTTCCTAATATACTGACAGGCAGGCAGGTTATTGTGCTAGCTGCAGTATTTTCACTTGGTGTACTGTGTCCTCTGCACAGTGTGCACCTAAAGCTATGTGAATACAATTGCTGGTGTTCTCATATTAATACCACAGGCAGTGACTGATCAGCAAGTATTTTTACTTGGTGTACTGTGTCCTCTGCATAGTGTGCACCTAAAGCTACGTGAATACATTTGCTGGTGTTCTCATATTAATACCACAGGCAGTGACTGATCAGCAAGTATTTTCACTTGGTGTACTGTGTCCTCTACACAGTGTGCACCTAAAAACATGTGAATACATTTGCTGGTGTTCTCATATTAATACCACAGGCAGTGACTGATCAGCAAGTATTTTCACTTGGTGTACTGTGTCCTCTGCACAGTGTGCACCTAAAGCTATTGAATACATTTGCTGGTGTTCTCATATTAATACCACAGGCAGTGACTGATCAGCAAGTATTTTCACTTGGTGGACCGTGTCCTCTGCACAGTGTGCACCTAAAGCTACGTGAATACATTTGCTGGTGTACTCATATTAATACCACAGGCAGTGATCAGCAAGCATTGTGAGTATTTGTGCAGCTACATCTCCCTACAGGCCATAAGTATGTCAGGAAGGACAGCAAGGAGAGGCAGAGAGTCACGAGCCAATAAAAGAGGGGAAGCAGGCTCTGCGTCTAGAGACAACAGTGCTGGTCTTGGACATGGTACATCCTCATCAGCACGTGGCCGTGGGATACGCTCGTCCTTTTTTTCAGCAGCTGGCCGTGTTGAGCGGCAACATGCCGAACACTTGGTAGAGTGGATGACCAAGCCGTCCTCATCCTCTCTCACCCAGGCTTAGGGTACTTCATCTGGCAAAGCAGCTGCCAACGCGGCCTCTTCCCTCTGCTCAATGGCATCAGTCACTCCTTCTCTAGCCCCACCATGTCCTCCTGAGGAGTCCCTCGAACTGTTTGACCACAGTGTTGGGTACATGCTGCAGGAGGATGCGCAGCATTTTGAAGGCTCCGATGATGGTACACAGCTAAAGGAAGGCAGTAACGTGAGCCCAGAGAGAGGGGGTGCCCAAGAAGGACAGAAATCTGTCAGTCATGTTCCCCCAGCTGCAGCATACTGCCAGGTTTTCCACAGTGAATAGGAGGGAGGGGATGATGAGGTCACTGACTCCACGTGGGTGCCTGATAGGAGAGAGGAGGAGGAGGAGGCACATCTCCAATGAGGCAGGATGCCCTCCAGGTGCCAGCTTAAGGGCAGCACACTGACTGCATCACAACGCAGAGCTCCGCATGTGCAGGGCGCTACTGTCAAGCGTACCTCAAAGACCCACACCAAAGAACAAAGCTGACCTCTCCTTGCTCCTCATCAGCTGGGATCTCCAACCCCACTAAACCTTCAGTCCTCTCTGATGCCTGCACAGATAGGACTGAAGGTGTAGAATTAGGTGTGTCACAGCCAAGTACTTGCGGGCAATCTACTATCGGTACACTGGCATCAGATTGTACCAGGCAAATTTCCCTGCCCCGGCTGCTGCAGCGCCAAAAGAAGTTCTCTCCCAGCCATCCATATGCCCAGCAGTTGAATGCTAGCTTAGCTAAATTTCTAGCACTTCAACTGCTGCCTTTTCAGTTAGTAGACTCTGCCACCTTCCGTGAGTTTGTGGAATGTGCGGTACCTCAGTGGCAGGTTCCCAAATGCCACTTTTTCTCACTGAAGGCGATTCCGGCTCTCTACTGGCATGTGGAAGGCAATGTATATGCCTCGCTGGACAGGGCGGTCAGTGGTAAGGTGCATATTACCACTGACTTATGGTCCAGCAGGCATAGACAGGGACATTACCTATCTTTCACGGCGCATTGAGTGACTCTGCTGGCAGCTGGGAAGGATGCAGGACAAGGTACAGTAGTGTTGGAGGTTGTTCCGCCACCACGTCTCCAAAATGCTATTACTGGTGATTGTGACACACCTCTCTCCTCCACCCTCCTCTTCTTCTTCCTCTGTGGCCTCTTCCTGTGCTGATTTGTCCTCGGAACCTTTGGTGCTCTGTAGGCGTTCAAGGGGCTACACAGTTACGCAGGCAAAAAGATGCAATGTGGTGCTTGAGCTGGTGTGCTTGGGGGACAGGAGCCACACTGGGGTAGAGGTCCTGTCAGCTCTGCAGTGGCAGGCCCAGAGGTGGTTGATGCCACGCCAGCTTAAGCCAGGAATGGTGGTTTGCGACAATGGCACCAACCTGCTCTCCGCCCTCTGACAGGGACAACAGAACCATGTGCCCTGTTTTGCTCATGTCCTTAACTTGGTGGTGCAGTGGTTCTTGGGCAGGTACCCGGGCTTACAGGATGTCCTAAAGCAGGCCAGGAATCTCTGTGCGCATTTCCGACGGTCATATAATGCCAGTGCTCGGCTGGCTGACCTTCAAAGGGAATACAACCTGCCCAAGAACTGCCTAATCTGTGACATACCCACCAGGTGGAACTCTACGTTGGCCATGCTGCAGCGGCTGTACACGCAGCAGAGGGCCATCAATGAGTATCTGTGCGAGTATGACAACAGGACAGGGTCAGGGGAGCTTTTTTTTTCCCCACGCCAGTGGGCCATGATCAGGGATGCATGCACTGTCCTGTCACCATTTAAGGAGGCCACGAGGATGGTGAGCAGTGACAGTGCATGCATCAGTGACACTGTCCCTCTTATCCACCTGTTGGAGCACACGCTGCATGGAATAATGGACAGGGCCCTTGAGGCAGAACAGAGGGAGGAAAAGGAGGACTTCCTTACCTCTCAAGGCCCCCTTTATCCAGACAGTGTTCCTGCTTGCTCGCCTATCACACAGGAAGAGGAGGAGGAGGAGGAAGAGGATTGTGTCAGCATGAAGGTGGAGCCTAGCACTCAGCATCAGCAGCAGTCTTCAAGGGATCAATTACAGTCCCATGAAACCCATGGACTTGTACGTGGCTGGGACAAGGTGGCTGCGGATCATGTCATCCTCAGTGACCCAGAGGACTCTGCACTGAATGCCTCAGCCAACCCATGCTGTATGGCCTTCCTGATCTTGCAAAGCCTGCGGAAGGATCCTTGTATTCATGCTATCGAGGAAAGGGATCATTACTGGCTGGCAACCCTCTTCGATCCACAATATATTGCCAGTGCAGAGGGAGCAGAAGATGAAACATCTTCGGTAGGCCTTGCAGAAAGGTCTGTGCGTTCCCAGAGACTGGGAGGTTACAAAAGCCTGGTCCTGGACAACGTGTTGCTGAGGCTTCGGTCAGGCAAAGAAGGAGCGGTGAGGAAGGTGGCCGTCTGACCGATGCATTCAGACAATCTTTTAGTCCGCAGCCCCAAGGTATGACCAGTTCCAGCAACCATCACCAGCGTCTGTTTTACATGGTGCTGGAATACCTGGGGCAAGATCAGACTTGGACACCTTTCACACCGAATATGTTCTGGCTTACTATGTCTTGAGGATGGATCACTGGCCAGAGCTTGCACAGTATGCAATTGAGCTACTGGCCTGTCCTGCATCCAGCGTTCTTTCGGAACGCACATTCAGTGCTGCTGTAGGCTTTGTAACCGATCACAGGTTGCCCCTCTCCACCGACTCGGTCGATCGACTGACCTTCATAAAAATGAATCAGGCTTGGATCACCACCAGTTACCAAACACCATCTTGGTTTAATTGGGACGGAAGCAACGGGGATCATTTGTTTTATGGAGCGGTACACTTCTCTTCACCTGATGCTGATGTAACTGAATAATTCTTTGGGGAAATGTCAAATCCCTTCAAGACTGCCTATGCTGATGCTGAGTGACTATCCTGTCATGCTGAGTGACTATCCTGTCATGCTGAGTGACTATCCTGTCATGCTGAGTGACTATCCTGTCATGCTGAGTGACTATCCTGTAATGCTGAGTGACTATCCTTTTACCCCTCGATGATCATGCTGATAGCTTGCAAGAACATTTTTTGTTCTGGGCACCGCCACCAGTGGCTAATGCCGCGTACACACAAACATTTTCCAGCATGAAAAAAAACGTTGTTTTTCAGCATGTCGAAAAAACAAAGTTTTTTCAACTTCATCATTAAAACGACGTTGCCCACACACCATCGTTTTAAAAAAATTATCTAGTAAAGCGTGTCGACGTACAACACGTACGGTGGCACTATAAAGGGGAAGTTCCATTTGCCTTTGGGCTGCCTTAGCTGATTCCGTGTTAGTAAAAGACGATTCACGCTTTTCTGTCTGTTACAGCGTGATGAATGTGCTTACTCCATTATGAATGGTAGTTTTACCACAATGAGCGCTCCTTTCTCATAACTTGCTTCTGAGCATGCGCAGGTTTTTTACATCATTTTAGCCCACACACGATCATTTTTTACAACCCGAAAAACGACATAGTTTAAAACGACGTTAAAAAATGTAGCATGTTCGAATTTTTCAAAAACTGAAAAATTATGTGAAGCCCACACACGATCATTTTAAATGACGTTGTTGAAAAACTAAGTTTTTTTCATGCCGAAAAATGATCGCGTGTACGCGATATCAGGCCCAATATTTTTTTTAAACAGGGGCATGTAATTACAATTCTTGATCTAATATTTCACAGCAGGGCCCATTCCTGCGCCCACCAAGAGTAACTGTGAGGGCTTACAGTGTTGTGGCACCAGCACCACCACCACCAATAAAGGACCAATTTTTCTGCCGCTGTTCAACAGGGGCATGTAATTACAATTCTTGATCTAATATTTAACAGCAGGGCCCATTCCTGCGCCCACCAAGAGCAACTGTGAGGACTTACAGTGTTGTGGCACCAGCGCCAGCACCAAAGGCCCAACCACTGTTCAACAATGGCATGCAATTACAATTATTGATATAATAGTTCACAGCAGGGCGTTCCAGTGCCCACCAAGATTAACTGTGAGGAAAAAATAAAATAAAAAAGGGCATGCATAGATGCATGATGTTGATACAGATGATTTTATGTTTTGTATACTGTTTTACTCCTAAATTCTCATCATACTATCAAGCACCTCCAGTGGTTCATGTTGTCCAGGACTTGTTTTTACTTCACGATATGCCAAGTATCATGCTGTTATGCATATGTAATTTGTAACATGTTCATGCGATTTTGTGGATGCAATTTTTGTCATTCAGTATGCTTGATATTATATCACAAGGCATAATAATATGCTCTTTGCTAAGACTGCTCTTTGTCATACACCTCTCATTGCAAGTCCTCAACCAACTCCCCCTTTTGTGTTGGAACCCAATTAAGCAATACTATATACCTTACATGCTCACTCCGCATGGTGATTGGCCTCATTTAAAGTCCCACTGACCAAACTTTCTTTTTTCAAGATTAACTGTGAGGGCTTACAGAGTTGTGGCAACACCTAGGGCCCAAATTTCTGCAGAGTATATACGGCAGGCCCCTACTTTTAAACATCCAACTTACAAACGACTCCTACTTGCAAATGGAAGGAGACAACAGGAAGCAAGAGGAAATCTACCCATTGGAAGGGAAATTCTCTTCTGTAATAGGTGTCTCCTGTCCACTGATGCTTTATCAACAATCCTTGTTTCACCAAAGAAATTTTTTTTTTTACAAAAAAACATTTGTCATTGGGACAGAAAGTGAGGTGCAATCTTCTGAACAGGTCCGCACAGACAGCAAAACAAATGTTACAGGGGTAATAACCCTTCTCTATGTTTTCCAAAAAGCTTAAAAATAGATTTTTTGGCTGGAGCTACACTTTAAAAAAGTACCAGTTCAAAATGACAAACAGATTCTACTTAACAACAAACCTACAGTCCCTGTCTTGTTTGCACTGCCTGTATACTGCTGTTTCAAAGTATATAGGGCT
Source organism: Rana kukunoris (assembly GCA_029574335.1). Lineage (NCBI taxonomy): Eukaryota > Metazoa > Chordata > Amphibia > Anura > Ranidae > Rana > Rana kukunoris. Next base: position 417,397,792 of record CM056050.1, on the reverse strand, counting down.
AAAGGGGCTGGTAATGACCTGAGGTGAGGGGGGGGGGCATGCTATTTTTCTCAATGATTTTTATCGCAAGGACCAGACATTACATTAAAGCCGCAAGCAGTTTTAAATTACTTTTTTCCTGTAGTAATGTCATTTTGTGCTAAACACTGTCACTTCACAGGCATACTATAAAATTCACTTTAAGCATCATTAAAATCACTGCTCCTGAAAAAACAGTTGTTTTTAAAACTTTTTTTTGCATTAATACATGTTTCCTGGGCAAGACCCGGGTCCCCAAACCCGTTTTAGGACAATAACTTGCATATTAGCCTTTAAAATTAGTACTTTTGATTTCGAATGTTCGAGTCCCATAGACTTCAATGGGGTTCTAAAGTTTGTGCGAACGTTCGGTCCAATCGAAGGTTCTGATTCGAACTGAAACAGGGGGGGTGTTCGGCTCATCCCTAATAACAACTTAAAGCTCAGTGTTGTGAACAGATTTAGTTGAAGACTACCTCCAGAGGTGGCTCTGGCCAGCTCAGTAGATTGCTTTAAGAAGGGCCTGGATTCTTTCCTAAATACACATAATATAACCGAGTACTAAGTTCTGTAGGTAAAGTTGATCCGGGGTAAATCCGATTGCCTCTTGGGGGATCAGGAAGGAATTTTTTCCCCTCCGGTAGCAAATTGGATCATCGCTCTGCTGGGGTTTTTGCCTTCCTCTGGATCAACTGTGGGTATGGAGTTGGGTGTATGGGATGTACTGTGTTTTATTTTGTTTGTTTATTTTTATTTTTTTTATGGTTGAACTGGATGGACTTGTGTCTTTTTTCAACCTGACTAACTATGTAACTATATAATTATGTAAGACAGTCTTTTACAGCCGTGGGCAAAAGATTTGAGAATGACACAAATATTAATTTTCTCAAAGTCTACTGCCTTAGTTTTTATAATGGCAATTTGCATATACTCCATATACTGCAATGAAGAGTGATCAGATGAATTGCAATTAATTGAAAAGTTCCTCTTTGCCATAAAAATTAACTTAACCCCCCCCCCCCCCCCCCCCCCAAAAAAAAAAAAAAAAAAAAAAAAAACAACACATTTCCACTGCATTCAGCCCTGCCATAATAGGACCAGTTGACATATTGTCAGTGATTCTATCTTTAACACAGGTGTCAGTGTTGATGAGGACATGGTTGGAAATAATGCTGAGTTAGTTAGTATTATTGACTGGAAGCTTAAAAGGGGGAATGGTGCTTGCAATCATTGTTCTTCCTCTGTTAACTATGGTTACCTGCAGTGGCGGCTGGTGGTCAATATTTTTTTAAGGGGTGGCCAACAGACCTGGCCCCCTCACTTGCACTACACCCTCCACATTCGATAGGCAGCTTTCCACTTGCACTAATGACACCCCCCGTGCACACGGGATGTGTGGCCTTACCTTATACTGCAGTAGAGGTGTGGGGAGGAGGAGGAGGAGGTGGTGGTGCACTGCTGAATCCAGGCTCCTGGAAGAGGCTGCCGGGCCATTGCTACTCCTCCCAGGCCAAATAGGAGGCGAGTCCTGAGACCCAATTGGCCGGGAGTCTTAAGAGTTCTAAGAGGAGAAGCAGGAAAACATTAGCGAATATGAATTCACTAATATCACAGTGACAGGAGTCACTTTGGGTGGGGGGTTTGTGGAACTCAGCTTACCTTGGAGAGCTCTGGAAACTTTGGCCCGGATTCACAAAGCACTTACGCCGACGTATCTCCAGATACGCCGCGTAAGTCCAAATATGCGCCGTCGTATCTGTGTGCCAGACACACAAACTAAGATACACCTAAAATCAGACTTCATCCCACCGACGTAACTTGCCTACGCCGGCGTAGAGTGGGCGCATATTTACGCTGGACGCATGTGGCGCTCCCATTGATTTTCTATTCAAATATGCAGATGAGGGAAATACGGCGATTCACGAACGTACTTGCGCCCGGCGCATAATATACGCGGTTTGCATAAGTTTTACGTCCGGCGTAAAGTTATTTCCCATAGATGAGGCGCAACCAATGCAAACGCTGGTGCAACGTTGGGAGCATTTGCTTTGTGAATTCCATGCTTGTCTCTCTGCGCTGCGTCGGTGTAGCGTAAAACAGATACGCTACAGCAGCATAAATGTGCGCCGATGTCTGTGAATCCGGGCCTTTGTGTCCAGCTTCCCCGGACCCTCTTATGTGTAAATCACCCTGTGTCTTTTAGAGGCACAGGGTGAATGAGAAAAATGATGGACAGCTGTTTAATGGACAATGAAAAGGTGATTACTTAAATATAACAGTAATATTTATCCACAATATCTCCCAGCATATATATAAAGAGCTGTTTACAGGCCTCTAGAACTGGGTAGGAGCCGGAGTCTACTCCTACTATAGTTTGTTGCCTACTACGCTGAGGAGGGAGAGATCACTGTTTGTAGTGTTAATTGTAATTAGTTTCTGCTATTGTGAGAAGGTTTTCTGTGTTTCTATTTATGATAATGTTGATTGTGTCTTCTGAGCTAAAAGACGGCAAGTCTGTCCTAAAGGTCATGCCTCTGAGTCACCTAGGCTGTCTAAATGATTAGATAATTAGCTCATGTTAATTAGGTTTCTGGTTACAGTTTGTATTGTCATCCTTGTGTATATACAGTGCAGAAAATAAGTATTTGAACACCCTGCTATTTTGCAAGTTCTCCCACTTGGAAATCATGGAGGGGTCTGAAATTGTCATCGTAGGTGCATGTCCACTGTGAGAGACATAATCCCCCAAAAAAATTCCAGAAATCACAATTTATGATTTTTTAACTATTTATTTGTATGATACAGCTGCAAAGAAGTATTTGAACACCTGTCTATCAGCTAGAATTCTGACCCTCAAAGACCTGTTAGTCTGCCTTTAAAATGTCCACCTCCACTCCATTTATTATCCTAAATTAGATGCACCTGTTTGAGGTCATTAGCTGCATAAAGACACCTGTCCACCCCATACAATCAGTAAGAATCCAACTACTAACATGGCCAAGACCAAAGAGCTGTCCAAAGACACTAGAGACAAAATTGTACACCTCCACAAGGCTGGAAAGGGCTACGGGGAAATTGCCAAGCAGCTTGGTGAAAAAAGGTCCACTGTTGGAGCAATCATTAGAAAATGGAAGAAGCTAAACATGACTGTCAATCTCCCTCGGACTGGGGCTCCATGCAAAATCTCACCTCGTGGGGTCTCAATGATCCTAAGAAAGGTGAGAAATCAGCCCAGGACAACACGGGAGGAGCTTGTCAATGACCTGAAAAGAGCTGGGACCACCGTTTCCAAGGTTACTGTTGGTAATACACTAAGACGTCATGGTTTGAAATCATGCATGGCACGGAAGGTTCCCCTGCTTAAACCAGCACATGTCAAGGCCCGTCTTAAGTTTGCCAATGACCATTTGGATGATCCAGAGGAGTCATGGGAGAAAGTCATGTGGTCAGTTGAGACCAAAATAGAACTTTTTGGTCATAATTCCACTAACCGTGTTTGGAGGAAGAAGAATGATGAGTACCATCCCAAGAACACCATCCCTACTGTGAAGCATGGGGGTGGTAGCATCATGCTTTGGGGGTGTTTTTCTTCACATGGGACAGGGCGACTGCACTGTATTAAGGAGAGGATGACCGGGGCCATGTATCGCGAGATTTTGGGCAACAACCTCCTTCCCTCAGTTAGAGCTTTGAAGATGGGTCGAGGCTGGGTCTTCCAACATGACAATGACCCGAAGCACACAGCCAGGATAACCAAGGAGTGGCTCTATAAGGAGCATATCAAGGTTCTGGCGTGGCCTAGCCAGTCTCCAGACCTAAACCCAATAGAGAATCTTTGGAGGGAGCTCAAACTCCGTGTTTCTCAGCGACAGCCCAGAAACCTGACTGATCTAGAGAAGATCTGTGTGGAGGAGTGGGCCAAAATCCCTCCTCCAGTGTGTGCAAACCTGGTGAAAAACTACAAGAAACGTTTGACCTCTGTAATTGCAAACAAAGGCTACTGTACCAAATATTAACATTGATTTTCTCAGGTGTTCAAATACTTATTTGCAGCTGTATCATACAAATAAATAGTTAAAAAAATCATACATTGTGATTTCTGGAATTTTTTTTTTGATTATGTCTCTCACAGTGGACATGCACCTACGATGACAATTTCAGACCCCTCCATGATTTCCAAGTGGGAGAACTTGCAAAATAGCAGGGTGTTCAAATACTTATTTTCTGCACTGTATTTGTGTGAGATCTAAAAAAAAAAAGGCTATTCCTGATATACTCCAAGACTGGTGTTGTCTATTGACTGGGTGGTTTAAAGAGTCTTGGTTCTGGACAAAGGATGCATTAACGGTGGACAAAGTTCTGTTGAGGACAAGGGTTTGTCTGGTTGGCAGTGGTGGGATCGTGCTTCCTGGCTGTGTAGACGTCCAAACCTCCAACTGGATCCAAGATCGGGATAGCAGACTTCAGTCACCCCAGCAGAGATATGGATCTGGCATCAGATTTCCCAGGGCTGCTGCAGATCGCCCTTTTAGTATACACTAGTCTGTGCCTGCGTTTGAATACCTGGAAGTCAGGCAGCAGATTCGGGTAGGACACTGGATTAGAGCCCTCCATGTTGCTGGTATGTAACAGGGCAAGTGCTTTCCAACCCCAGAGCAGCAGACCAGTGAACAACGGGAATTACAGATGCAATTCCTGGGAGAGCGGCCCCAAGAGCAATGGGTGACTGAGTTGAACAGGCTAGTCCAGCAGGAGATAGAGCTGGACAATCGTTTTCAGGCTCTGCAATGATACGCGGAGGAGAAATATTTAGGGGAGACAACAGAATGCTCTCCAGAGGACTCTGGTGACCCTGGATTGCTGTGGGAGAGCCTTACAGATTGTTTTGTGTTTGGCGCTGAAGGGGAACCTACCCTTGAAGACCTGCGAGAATACAGAGAGGATATGCTTGATCTTGCAAGGGTCTCAGAGCTTAAATCTGATCTAGAACAACATCTGGAAAGGGCATACAGGAAACTGCTAGAATGCGTTCAGCACCATGCCAGAGAATTGGCAGTGGAAACTCCAGAGATTGCCGTCTCCAAAACTGAAGTGCAGACAATAGGACAGAGCTCTGCTAGCCTCTACCCAACACTAACAGCAGCTTCAGCCTCCTGGAGAGAAGAGACAGTTGGCCTTTCTCCCACAATACTGACAGAGACAAGGGATTTTCTGCAGCAGCCTCTGTGGTGTCACCAGAAACTTCTGCAGCTGAAGCACTGACAACTGGACAGAGGGTCCAAGATGTCTGCCCTACACCTGCGGCAGTTCCGAAGGCCCATAATGATAAGGAGATGGTCACTCCCCAACAAGGATTAATGCACCTGGAAGACAGTGACAGAGAAATGTCATCCCAGCAGGCAGATGAGGGAACGGAAAAGGAAGCAGCCAGCTCACCTCCCTAATGGCAGCTACACTGTTCGGGAGTGGAGGAAGTCAGCCTCCTGCCCCAACAGTTAACCGGAGCGGAGGGTGTAGAGACCCCAGTGGAAGTGCTGGCAACAGGGTAGAGTGCTACAAACCTCTGCCCAGCACCGGCAACAACTGTGGAGTTCCAGGGAGCCGAGGCAGTTGGCCCCTCTCTCCAGCGACAAGCTGAGGTAGTAAAGCTTCCACTCCCAGCTGAATCTCTGGCAACAGGGCAGAGTGCCACTGGCCTCTGCCTAGCACCTACAGTATCTCTTTAGCTTCAGGAAGCTTGGGCGATCAGCACTACTTCCCAGCAGCAGACCAAGCCCTAGAATGTTAAAAAAACACCCAGGGGAATCGCTGGCAGCGGCACAGAGTACTGCAGACACCTGCTCCACACCCGTGGCAGTTTCGGAGGCCCGAGGGGAGCAGGTGATGGTTTCTCTTGCTCAGTGGATTTCAGAGATGCAGGGAGGGGAAGCAGCCATTCCGCCTCCTCCAAAAAGGGTGTGTGCACCTGGGAGACAATACCAGTGAAAGGGAGTTCCAGCAGCAAACAGCGCCCCAGAATGATGACACCAACCCAGCTAAAGCACAGGCAACCGGAAAGAGGGTCCAAGACCTCTGCCCCACACCTGCAGCAATTCTGGAGGCCCAGGGTGAGGAGGTGGTGGTGACTCCCGAACAGCAGATCAGGACCCAAGGAGAGAATGCAATCGACACCTCACAACTGCAGCTTGATCTGTGTCAGTGGTTAGGCCTGCGGTCTCCACTATCATAAACCCAGCAAAGGTGCTGGCAATCGGGCAGCATGCTACCAACCTGTGCCCAGCACCAGCAACAACTAAAGAGATCCAGGGAGCCGGGGCAATCGGCCTCCCTCCCCAATAGTTAGCCAAAGTGGATGATGTGGGGTCCTCAGCTGAATTGCTAACAGGGCAGAATGCTACTGGCCTCTGCACACAACTGCAGCTTGAGCTGATATCGGTAGATGGGACTGTGGTCTCCACTCGCAGCAGGCCAGCAAAAGGGCTGGCAACCGGGCAGAGTACTGCTGGCCTCTACCCTCAAGTCACCCTGCTCAGCCCGACATTCACTTTCTCAAGCACGCAGAGTCAATGAATAGTCTGTTAACTTTGTTTTTGTGTTTTTATTGAGGGGTTGAACTTGGATGGGGCTAGGGGTTTTTATGAGATGCCCAGAATTTGAGTAGAAACATTTGCATTGGGACAGAACTATATACACTCCCCTGCAACTTTGCACTCCTCCTGCACAAACTTGCTTGCAGACTATTACCTCCTCTTTCTCTCTCTTCAGCTCATCACTTCTCCTCAAGCACAGCTAGCACACGGTTAGGCCTTACTCTGGTTCCAGCTAGGCCTTGTAGAAATGCCTTTTGTAGGTAGGGACCACAGGTCCCTGGGGTGTAGTCAGAAAAGTTTAAATTGTTTAAATGCTAGCTGTCCTTGGTGGATTACTGATCCCAGACAGTCCTCTTCAGGCCCTCCTGGCTGCAGCTGCCCATCTCCACTGCCTATGGCATCACAGACTCTCCCGCTGGCTCTACATGCATCCCAGACTGCACACTCCCAGTCCCCTCCGGCATTCCTCCCCAGCTCTCCCAACTATGCCTGCCACTCGCCGACACCTGGTAGATCCCTCCTGGAAACTTTGCAGAGCAGTACCTTCCACTGTCCTCTCCTGCTCTTGGTCAAATCACCCCTGTGGTTTGTATGAGGGTACCTTCCACTCCTGAGTTCCAGGCCCAAGGTCACCCCTCCCCCTGACTGGGAAGCTTCCTCAAAGCCATGACAGATAGTACTCTATCTCCCAGTTCTTCCACCATACAACTCATCCCCACCTGGGCCGACTCTAGGTATTTAAGGAGGCCTGCCCCCTGCGAATCCAGGTTGCAAATGGATTTAGAGCTTCTTAGAACACCCCATGCAGCTCCACCTCTCTTCCCCTTCCTCCTTCTAGAAGCCTCTAGAAACAGAAGGTAGGTAACCAAACCATGATGCTATCTGTGAGTCACCAGCCTATTCTTACAGCTAAGTTTGATAAAATGTACCTGTGATAACAAAAATCCTACTACTAGCACCTACCTAAAGTAGAGGGTGTTACAGAGTCAATATTTGCAGTGTTGTCCCTTCTGTTGATGGCAACTGGGAAGTCTGTCCCGAGGGTTGTGAAGACAGGGGGAAGAAAGCCCAACGGCAACCCAGGTGGTGGAGGCAAATAGACAGGTATGGCTGTATCATGGAGAAAGTGAATTTACCAACCCCTAAAAACACTAATTTTAAACCCAGAGGTATTTGTAGTCTATAAAGAATACCAAGAACATAAAGGAGCATCTTCCATAGATAACCATGGAATCTATCAGCAGGGCAGGTGCAATCAGTAGATAAACGTGGTAGTAAATAAGCCATACCTAGACCAAAGCCTCTAAAATATGGCTCCCCCATGCCACCAGCCACTCTCCCAATCAGGGCCGTCTTATCCACCGGGCACACCTGGGCACAGCCCAGGGGCCCCATCAGGGCCAGTCAGATGTAGAGCGAAGGTTCTGGCAGTGCTAGGGTGGAATTGTATGCTGCACTGCACACTAATTAAGTTCCAGAAAATATGTTAGAAGCAGTGCAGCATGAGGGTCTGGCATGTTATGTGACAATCCACCCCCCGTCCCTATAGGTGCTGTTGGAACAGGCCGCTGAGTGGAGGAGGCAGGTCATCTGCTAAGGGGCCGTTCTCTTGCTTAGAATGACGTTGCCTCCCAACTCCCTCCTGCAGGGCCATCTTGGCAACATCAAGGGCCCCTGGGCAAAGTAATGCTCTGGGCCCCCTACGAACCTGTGACAATTTTTGCACCTACTCTCAAGAATTAAGTATAAATAAGTGATAGATTTGTTATTAGATTTGTTGTCAGATTATTTGTTTATTGGAATGGGTAGAGCTGTGCTGCAACTTCCCCGCAACTGTGTGCAATACATGTGATTGTGGTGGGGTGATGCAGCATTTTTGGAATTCAAATAAGTGGTGAGGAGCTGACATTGCAGCATGCTGGAGGGCAGCCATATGCTACATTGCAGTGTGAATGGGACACATAGGAAACAATTGTTTCCTGAGTGTTCCTGATGTGATAGATGTTTTACAGTGGAGTAAAATATCTGTCACTGCATATAGTGCACATTAGGCTACGTTCACACTGGTGATTGGGGTCGGAGCGAATTGAAGCTGTAGTTCCTCCTGTAGCTCTCTGCAGGTAGGTGCCTCCAACGACCCTGTTCACTAGAACTACAGGTCGCCAGTGGCTGAACCTATTTGTTGCTCTCTGTGCAGCTAGCGATTACCTGTGGTGATTGTTGCTGGACACAAAGTGCATGCAGCAGCGATCACTATAGTAAACAGGGCAAGAGGCAGCATGTACCCACTGACAGCCGCAGGAGGAACTTCTGCTACTATTCACACCATCCCTTATCACTGGTGTGCATGTAACCCTAGCCCTCAATCAGAGACTCAGAGCAGAGGGAGGGACACCTGCGATTAACAAGGGGGGGAGGTTTAGACACACTCACCAATTCTCCAACCAGGATCTACCACTATGTGTGTGTGTGTGTTCTGTCAGTTGTGGAACATATGTGGAAGATGTGAAACACAGTGGATGGTGTCAGTAGGGCAGTGGACGGTGTCAGTAGGGCAGTGGACGGTGTCAGTAGGGCAGTGGACGGTGTCAGTAGGGCTGTGGACGGTGTCAGTAGGGCAGTGGACGGTGTCAGTAGGGCAGCTGCCACTCCCTCCTCGCCCTACCACCATACTATACACCCCCCCCCCACACACACACACAATTCTAACACAGAATACCGGATCTGTAAGTTATTTTTCAGATTGGAGGATCTCCTATCAGCAGATAATAACCACTGGTGGGACTTCTCCTTCCTGAAAAAGTATCTGCAGTTCTATGTCACTGCCCATGGTCTATTCAGACCTTCAAGAGGTGTGATTTTTTTGGACTCTGACCTATTCAAGGAGTGGAGACAAATAGCTGAATTTGGCACCAAGTGGATACAATTAATTATTTCCCAAAGAGAAAGGAGAATTTTGAAGCTGCCCAAGGACATTGCTTACCTGAATTCCTCTCTTTTTATTATTTGACCAATGGTCAGAAGCCAGAAGAAAAGTATGTTAATAAAAAGATTAAAAAGCTTAGTGTGAGTGTAAAGGCAATTTTTTCCCTATAAAAATAACAATAATAACAAACATGTTATATGTAAATGCTCTATGCAGTTGGTTTTGCACAAAGCCATCTGGATCCTTCTCTTCTTGGGTCTCTCTTCTGTGTTCCTGGCCCCTCCTTCCTGTTCAGTGCCCCAACCGCAAGCAGCTTGCTATATGAGCACCTGAACTGAGCCACAGACACAGAGCCCCAACCCGGCCTGCCCTTTCTCCCCGATTGGCTAGCTGATTTTGATTGACAGCAGCAGGACCCAATGATGCCGCTGCTGTATCTCAGCCACTCAGGAAGGAGAATCTCAGATAGCCAGAGACATTGGTGGACATCACTGGACAGAGAGGGACCTCAGGTAAGTGTTAGGCCGCGTACACACGATCAAATTTATCTGCTGAAACTGGTCCGACGGACCGTTTCAGCAGACATCTCCGATCGTGTGTAAGTGCTAGCAGACAGGTTTGTCCATCGGACAAATTTCAAAGCATGCATACACTAACCAGCGGACAGAACTGTCCGCGCATGCATCGAAGGGATTCGACGCATGCGCGGAAGGGTTTCACTTCCTCGTTTGGTGAAGTGGCGGCGTCAACGTCACCAACACGTCACCGCGTTCCCTGGTCGAGGGGATTTTCATCCGATGGTGTGTACACACCATCGGACGAAAATCCGGAGGAGACATGTCCGCTGGAAACGGTCCGTCGGACATGTTTCAGCGGACATGTCCCTCCGTGTGTACGCGGCCTTAGAGGGGCTGCTGCACACAGAAGGCTTTTTATATTAATGTATAGAATACATTAAGATAAAAAACCTTGAATATTATAAACTAGACAGAGTGTTTACAGGGGCAGCATTGAGACGGTTGGCACGTCCCAAGTCTTATGTCCTCCAACCCCCCAGAGACCTCCTGTGGTGCCTCCTAGGTCTCAATATTCATTTTTTTCTTCTACTCAATTTACTTTTCCAAAGTATATAACTCTTGTGAGCCTTATATTTTCTTCCAAGTGTCATCCACCACTTTCTCATTAGTCCACACCTGGGCTTTCTTTTACTACTAAACCATATAGGCCAGGACCCCATCTGACCCCTCATTGTAATAATAGAACTGTCGTTTCACACACTGTTTCATCCACATCAAAGTATGTCCTCCAAAATACAAATACCAATATTAATACCTCTACTCTCATGAACCAGCCCAGTTATCTAGCTAGTACCCCCTGTCCTCCAGTAGCCCAGATTACTCTTCAGGATAATGATACCACCACCAATTTCCATCATGCCAAATCTGTCACTAATCAGCCTATTGAACCCACTTCCCCCAGGTGGTAATCTTGAGAAGAATGTTGCCATTTCCACCATCCCATCCTGTTTTTTTATTTAGTACAGACCCTATCTTGCTGCTCTGCAGGCATCTCAAAAAGAAAAAAAGAGGAGAGGAGGGGTGGGAAGCGCAGAAAGATTAAAACAAGTAGCTCCTCTTCCACTGACACAGTAAAGATATTTACACTTTCTTCCCATGCCCTATCTCCCCATGAGGTTTCACTTCTAAAAAAGTGTCTTAATTTTACCCCCACTCACTTGTTTACACGTAAGTTAACCCTAAAAAAAGGTACTATTACATTAAAGAACAATCTGCTTCTCTAGCTGCTGCTTCCAGTTCTGGCCCTAAACCATCCCCTGATCGGTTGAATAAGGACCAGTCTGTATTACACATATTAGAGGAATTATTTTCTGATTCTCCTGTTTCTAGCTCAACCGATTATCATTATTCCTTAGATTTTTTTGCAGGCCCCCATAGAACACACTGATTTCCACCCACCATCTACTTTTTATCCTGCCCATGTTAAAGGATCTTTCATGGATACCTTTTACCAAGTCACTTTTTCAGATGCACATTCCTCCAGCGCTAATACCCATAATCTCACTGGTCCTCAGAAAAAAGCTCTTAGTACTCTTGCTGAGAATAATGTATCATTAGACAGGCCGATAAAGGGGGTAGTATTGTCCTTCAGTATAAATCAGCCTACCTTATGGAAGCCTTTTGATTGCTCTCCAATGATTCCAATTACCTCAAGTTTCTACATGATCCACTACCAGGTTTTCAGGCGGAGCTTAAATCCCTACTAGATTCTGCCCTGCTAGATAAAGAAAATAACAAAGGAGAATACATGTTTATATATAGGGAATTTTTTAGGCATTCCTATGTAGCACTACCCCCGAAGGAGTTGCTGGTTTATTTTGGGTCTGCGCTCTGGCTATCAACCCTTAAACTGTCTCGAACCCTCCCTTGGCACAACTGGTATCAATGAGGTTTGTGGACAACCAATAACTGTTGGGGGACACAATATCTTATCACACCACAGCAAGTTATGTAAACAAATGGTTACCTTGAGTTTTATTGATCCCGCAGGATGATAGATGGACTGCACACAAATTCAGCTTAATCAATGTAATTCTTTACTTGTTAAAATAAAAGCAAAGGAAACAAAGGTAAAACAATAGAGGACTGCTTGCAGGGCTCTACAAGAGTCAGAATTGGTGATAACAGATAAATACAAATTAAATGGTAATAACTGTGCAGACCTGTGTAAGCACCCAGCAAAGGGGCTCCTTCAACAAGATATCCACACTGAAGCACCTGCCTGCCAAGCCTCACCCAGCTTTCCTTAATAACAGTGCTATACAGGCTAATGGAACAAATTGCCCAACTGAAGAGTAAATGGAAAAGATATCAACAGTGTATTATAACTAAAATGGTTAGTCCTTGGATAATATACCTAACTAACATGGTTTGATTGATCAGGCCAAACCTCAGTATAAATGATCCCAAAAGTCTGTACACTGATGCGTTGGCATGCGGTAGCGCGCAAAGGGGTAATTTGTAATCCAAGAGGTGAAACAAATAAACTGATAGAAGAGGCCTGAATAGTCTAACCCCACTGGTTAATGTAAACGATCCACCCTCCGGCAACGCAGTCACTAGGTTTTGGGCAGGTGCCCGTCTCACCCAACCAGATTAGGCCTTGTCCCTCTGGCACACTCTGTCTGCGAGCTCCGGTTCACGGCCCTTTTGGATGACAGTCTCCGGTTCTCTCACAAATCACTGCTGTGCTGGGGCACCGCCGATCACTCCGTCAAGGACACTCCCTCTCCAACTGGGTGGTGATCCGCTCAGGCGTGGGTAGGCCTCAGACTTTGGCCCAGATCCTCAGACCGACACCTCAACACAGGCGTCCTCCTGGGTTGGAGGGGCGGACCCGAGAGAACGCACCAAACAAGGTCCTCTTCCTTAAATTACCTCCCCCAGCAGGCTGTTCGGGGAGCAAAGGCTTCTGGGGTAGTACAGTTGCTCTCTGGGTATTGTAGTCTTTAAATAAACCAGGGAAATGGAGTCTCATTCCCTGTACTATGTTTACCAACATTCCTTGTTGTACCAGTGCAAAAGTAAATAGAAAGTGGCTATAACACAACTTGGCCAACGGAGGGAGCTGAGCTCCTTCTTTATCTGCAGTAATAGCAGTCTTTAAATCTCGTAGACAGTAATACCTAGCCACACACACCCCCCACTCGAAAAATCTTTGGTCCTCCAAAGATAGTAACAATTTGCAACCTGGTACATGCCTTCTCAATTACACGTGGAGAAAAGTAGGCAAATGCACGCATGATAATAAACAATCTACATTTCCATAAGAGGAGCCCAAACTTAGGCAGCTCATATCATAACACAAAGCTGACAGAGGAACCTCTTACCAATTATCATAGGACAGGGGTTGTTCTGTCCACAGGCCACCTGAACTGGTATGGCCCTACCAGATGTGCCAGGGGGTGAGCTAGGGTTGCCCTCCTCTAAATGTACAGTGGAAGGGCCAGGCATATCAACTGTTCTTTTAGAAGTAAAAACTTCCTCTTCAGAACATTTATTCAGCTGGCTGTAAGTCAGTTTCTTTGGGGGGTGGATGACTCTTTTTTTCTTTTCTTCTTGTTTAGGCACGTAGAGTTCAACTTCTTCTTCTGGAACTTCTACTTCTGGAACTTCTCCTTCTGGAACTCCTCCTTCTTGAACTCCTTCTTCTGGAACCTCTTCTTCTTCTGGGGCATCTATTTCTTCATCCTCAGAAAGATATGAAGTTTCACCAGGGTCTTCTATTGGCGATAGACCCTGTTCACCTTCCAGGTCCTCAAAAAGCATAGCACAAGGTACAAATTCAAGAGCCTCAGGCCGGAAAGCCCCATTGTCAGTCATTCCAGGAGGGGATGGAGAGGGGCCAGTGGCCTCTTGGGACTGAGACAGCCATAGCCAATCTGATTCCATCCCTTCCTCCTCTGAGTCTTCATTCTCCTCATCCTGAGGAAATGACTGGAATCTGGTAACTGTCCGTGACCCCTGAGAGGTTGAGGGAGTCACTCATGGATCTGACACGGGTGGTAGGCGAACTGCTTCAGAGAGAGGTAATAGTGGCCTGGTAATCCCTTCCGGCCTAACCTGGTATACTGGGAGACCTGGTAGCTGCTTGCAGATGATAAATGGCTGAGATTTCCAGCAGTCTGTCAGCTTCTGTCTTCCCGGAACACTCAAATTCCTCAGTAATACTCTATCCCCTGGTTGCAAGTCTTGGACCCTGACCTTCAAATGATAGTTCCATTATTTCCCCTGTCCTCTTTGGTCTGAGGTGGATTGGGCCTTCTCATGGGCCGTTTTCAGACTTCTCCTTAGTCTGTCCACATATTCCTTGTGAGAAGTGGCTGAAGTATTGTCAAGGGAGATACCAAAGGCCAGATCCACTAAAAGTTGAGCTTCTCTTCCAAACATCAGCCGGTAAGGGGAGTATCCTGTTGCATTGCTTGTAGTACTATTGCAGGCATGCACGATGGCGGCTATGTGCTTACTCCACTGCTGCTTCTTCTCAGTACTCAACGTTCCTAGCATGTCTAAGAGAGTACGATTAAAGCGCTCCGGCCGAGCATCCCCCTGGGGGTGGTAAGGAGTGATTCTGGATTTTTTATGCCCAACAAATCTAATGCCCTGTACACACAATCGGTTCATCCGATGAAAACGGTCTGATGGATTTTTTCATCAGATATCCGATGAAGCTAACTTTCATCAGTCGTGTCTACACACCATCATTTAAAAAACGATCGTGTCAGAACGCGGTGATGTAAAACACAACGACGTGCTGAGAAAAATGAAGTTCAATGCTTCCGAGTAGGGTTGTCCCGATACCACTTTTTTAGGACCGAGTACAAGTACCGATACCTTTTTTCAAGTAGTCGCCGATACCGAATACCGATGCTTTTTTTAAATGTGTCCCCATATGCAGCCGTGTCCCCAAATGCAGCCATGTCCCCCACATATACAGCCATGTCCTCCACATATGCAGCCATGTCCCTCCAGCCATGTCCCCCACATATGCAGCCATTTCCCCCCAGCCATGTCCCCCACATATGCAGCCATTTCCCCCCAGCCATGTCCCCCACATATGCATCCTTTCCCCCCAGCCATGTCCCCCACATATGCAGTCATGTCCCCCCAGCCATGTCCCTCCAGCCATGTCCCCCATACCTAGCCGCCGAAAGCCACCGCCGCACGGAGAACATCACAGCATTCATTTGAATAGCTGTTTTGCCCGTGCGTATAGACACTCCCCCTTGCTCGGGATTGGACAGATCACGATCACCCATCCAATCCCGAGCAAGGGGGCGTGTCTATATGCAGCGGGAACACTACAGCTATTCAAATGAAAGCTGTGATGTTCACGCACGCTGTTTAACCCATGCAGCGGCGGCTTTCGATGCGGCGGCTTTCGATGCGGTGGCGGGGGGGGGGGGTATTCTATTTAGGTATCGGGGGTATTTGCGGGAGTACAAGTACTCCCGCAAATACTCGGTATCGGTCCCGATACCGATACTGGTATCGGGACAACCCTACTTCCGAGCATGCGTCGACTTGTTTCTGAGAATGCGTTGATTTTTAACCGATGGACGTGCCCACAGACGATCGTTTTTTTCTATCGGTTTTTAAACCATCAGATAATTTTAAAACAAGTTCCTAGTTTTTTAACCGATGGATAAAAAAATGATGGGGCCCACACACGATCGGTTTGTCTAATGAAAACGGTCCATCAGACTGTTTTCATCAGATAAAAAACGATCGCATGTATGCGGCATAACAGTTTTCTAATGAGATTGCTCTCAAAGTCTTTTCCCTGATCTGAGTGTAAGCGTTGGGGCAATCCGTAATGCATGAAAAAAAATTCTACTAACATTTTGCCACTGTAGAAGCTTGTTGGTCCTTGGTTGTAAATGCTTGGGCATATCGGGTGAAGTGATCAGTTACCACCAAGACATTTCCCAGTCCACTCAGATCAGCCTCTAGGCAAAGAAAAACAATGCACACTAGTTCCATAGGACCTTGGCTTTGGAGATGGCCCATTGGGGCAGTTCGATATGGCAAGGTCTTCCTCTTGATACACCGCAGGCAGAAGTGGCACTAACCTTCAACTTCAGCCCGCATGTGGGGCCAGTAAAACCTGTCCCTGAATAACTGGAAGATTATTTCGGATCCTAGATGACCATGATTATCATGAAGGGTGTTTAAGGCCGTCTCTTTGTGCTTGACGGGTAGGAACAGCTGCCATTTTTCTTCCAAACCATCGGAGGGGCCCCTTTGGTAGACCACCCCCTGATGTAACTGCAACTGGTCCCATTCTTTATGCACCAGTCGTGCATCTTTTGGAGAGTCAGTAAGATGCACATCTTGGAATTGTTCTTCCAGGGCCTTTAGCACTAGTCTCCCCAGGATGTTTTCCTGTTGGTCTCTCCTTAATTCCTTCTTCGACAGCTTTGGGAGGCCTTCTTCTCCCACCTGGGTTACGTTACAGTAGCATTTGAGTACTCCAGCACCTTGTCCCTCCTTAGGCTTGGAGTTCAGCCCCTTGGTATAGGGCTCGTACTCCTCCTGGGGTCAGTTGAGTCAATTCTTTGATAGAGTAGCTGAGACCATGTAGCCTTCTGGATAGGGCATCTGCATCCCTGTTCCCAACACCTGGTCTGTATTTTAGGCTGAAAGTAAATCCTGAAAGGACAGCTAACCATCGATGCCCTGTAGCATCCAGCTTGGCGGTAGTGAGAAGATAGGTGAGTGGATTGTTATCAGTTCTCACCACAAATTCGGCCCCATACAAATAGTCCTTTAACTTATCCACAACAGCCCATTTTAGGGCCAGGAATTCAAGTTTGTGTATTTGTGTGACACGCAGTTCATATGGTTTCTTGGGGTCTGCATAGGCCAAGTCAGGGGCAGTGGTCAGGCTCTTTTTCAACTGAATAAATGCCTCTTCACACTTGAGGTCCCACTGATCCTGGATTGACTCCTTGGGTTTCCTGGGTCTGGGACATCATCTTCTCCCTCACCCTTCAACGACTCATTAAGGGGTCTGGCTATCTTGGCAAACCCCTCCACAAATCTCCTATAATAGGAAGAAAAACCCAGGAATGATCGGAGTTCAGTCACATTGGTAGGCCTTGGCCAGGAGGTAACAGCAACCAACTTCTCTGGATCTGTAGCCACCCCTTCTGTGACACAATGTGGCCCAGGTAGTGGAATGAGGACTGGTAAAATTTACACTTTTATAGGGAAAGCTTCTGCCCTTCTTTATGAAGCCTCTTTAGGACGTTCTCCAGCCTTTCCTCATGTTCTTCTAAGGTTCTGCCAAACACAATGACATCGTCTAGGTATACCAGAACTTCTATCAGGTTAATGTCCCCCACTGTTCTCTACATCACTCTCTGGAAAGTGGCCGGGGCCCCTGACAGACCCTGAGGAATTCGGCTGAACTCGAAGAACCCTACTGGAGTGATAAAAGATGTCTTTTCCCTGTCTTCAGGATGCATGGAAATCTGATAGTACTTGATATTTGTGTATCCTGTTTGTCAATTAACCATGGCAATCCATTTTCTTGCCTGATGCCATTCTATTGGTTTTTATTACTGCACTTTTTCTAAACATTAAATGTTTGATACATATTTAACTTTGATATAGGAATAAATTCATTGCACTTCAAATAATTCCATCTTGATTGTTATATTTGTTGCCAATAGTGACCCCCTTTGGCCTGTCTCACAACAGGCTATCCCTTTCCCTTTTTTTTGTCTAATAATGATTTTAGTGCATTTTTGCAAAAATATTGTTTTGGTAAACACTTGTGCAAATATTGTCTATAGAAGGGCTCCCAATGTAAAAAAACAAAATTGCCCCTAGAAAATTAGCATCCAGCAATAAGCACTCCTATAGTAAGGAATGTTTCAATGTAAATACTAAATAATAAAATGCAAGACCACCGCAAAAATTATTTTACCGATAACAAAGGAAAAGCGTATTCGATCAGTTCCTTCTCCTGTTCCACAGATTTTGTTGCATACTTCCTCTCATTTCCCTGTGGTCTTCTCTATGTAAGCAGGACTATTTGTACAGTCTGGCTACATTTTGGTGAAAACAGGAGACTCATTGAAGAAGGCAGCACTGATTACAGTGTTCCCCGCCATTTCAAATACACCCATGATTGCTCCACCAATGGCTTTCGAGTTCGGGTTTTGGAACAAATTCCCCCCTGTGGTGGATAGATGTCATACTGTACCCTCTGCTGCAGAGAAACCTTTTGGATTTATCATCTGAATACTTTGTCACCAGAAGGCCTCAATGATTCACTCTCTGTTCTTTTACATATTTTAATTTTGGTAAATAATCCCAGCTTCTGTTACCATGTACTTTTTGCTACATATCATTCTGTCTCATTGGACTAGAAATGCGTATCAGTTTTTTTTCTTTCCTTTTTACGTAAGTGCATATATTTATTTTCTATATATATATTTATTTTTATGCATCACTATATTTATTAAGCAGGCTGGCTCCCTGTCATCCTCGCTCTTTGTTTGCTCAGTGATGCCTACAGCCTGAAACGCATTAAAGCTGCTTGGTCTCAGGTGTTCCCTATCCATACTGTTTTATGCTAACTTCAATGTACTGTAAGTGTGCTGCTTATTTTAATAAAGTGATTTTAGTTGATACTGACCTCTGCGCCCTGCCGTTCATTTTATTCTACAGTGTGGCTATGCAGGAGCTTCAACTTTGCTTAGCAGTAAAGTACAGGCATCACTAACCTTGGGCAGCAAAGAGGAGACCATCACTTTGTACACATCACCATTTTCTTTCACTATTATCCTCATTCACATTTATCTTTTTCCATCTCTTTTCCATCATTTGGAAAGATGTTTTAAAGCAAGTCATTGTATGACTAAATTATGTACTTTTGTTACATAAACACTTCCTGTTAGGTGATAATTAACAGAAAAGATCTGTTCTTTGCCCTGGTGTGTCTGCAGATTATGAAGTTGTAATGTACATGAAAAGCAGCCACATCTGACAGACACCCTGCAGAGGACTGATATGTCTTCCAAAAGTACTATGATTTCTTCATGTGGAGTCCTCTATGATCCTATGATGGGGGCATCGCCTCCACAGAAAGGTAGGGGGCACAGTTGTATTATTTTTTTAGGTATTTTAAATTACCGTAATTTAATATTAAGTGTGCTATGAATTACATGCTTTAAGTAAAAAATAGCACTCAAATCCAATGACTATGTATGGTTTTCAACACAGTTTTCATTTTTAGAACAATGTAATAGGTATATAAACATAATAGTAAAGAAAAATGTTTAATTTTTATAATAGTGATAAATTATTATTATTAGAAGAAGAATCTGCTTGCATCCTGTAATACAAATTCGTCCCGCTGAGGCCACATATAATGGATATTGTGCCACAACTTAAACTGTATATAAGGGCAGTTTTTAGAGTTAAGATGGCCATAGATGGATCGAATTTCGATCCATCTATGGGCATGCTGGTTGTACTTTGGGGCGAGCCCTGCTGATGTCATTGTGTTACCCACAAACCTTATATTTTCAAGTGCTTGATCCAATTTTTTTAAATACATTTCTATGTTTATATGGATTCACACTATGTGTTATATCAATAGGATATTGCCTCAAATTAAAGTTTATATTGGGATAGGGTGTGTACCATTCTCCATATATTATAATATATCAGCCCTCAAAATTTCCACTCGCCTACTAGCATTTGGCGAGTAGATTTAAGCTGAGGGCGAGTGATGACAGGGCTGCATGACCAATCTCCCTCCAATCTGTGCCTACACTTAGAGTCCCGATGAGATTGGCGGCTGAAGAGGAAAGGTGCATGCTTGGGAAAAGTAGTCTGGTGAGCCACGCACCGGCAGAGCAGTACACAGGTGCTCTCCTTACAATCCTCATTAAGCCATGGGACCTAACAGTGTGACCTCTCTGAGCCTGCCCCCTCCCCCCGGGCCCCGACCAATTTAGCTGGAGAGCAGAAAGTAATGAGTGAGGTGGAGGATTGCGAAAATTACCACTCTGGTGCAGTGCTCACTGAAAGTTGCCCTGACATGAGAGCGGCAGCCTTCCAGTTTATGCAGTTTTCTTCTCCTTGTACTCAAGAGAGAGAGAGAGAGAGAGAGAGAGAGAGTGTTCTAGTGCCCTGTCCCTCTGGTCTGCCTCCAGTGCCCTGTCCCTCTGGTCTGCCCCCAGTGCCCTGTCCCTCTGGTCTGCCCCCAGTGCCCTGTCCCTCTGGTTTGCCCCCAGAGCCCTGTCCCATTTTGTTAAAAATGTTGTTGGTAATATTTAATTTTGTAACTTGATTCTGCATTAAACATTGTCATTCGATGAGATAATCTATGAGGGCGTGTTTACAGGTGCAATTAGGAGCAGGGCAGTGTATGAATTAGGTGGGGCAACTGGTGGCGAGTAACTCTTGAGGCCTGGCTAGTAGCTCAGGACTTGAAATTTTGAGCCCTGTAATATATATTATATAACACTGTGTGGAGTATTTTCGTTTTTGGTCATGCTATTTTGAACATATAAGAGGATTTGGTCTAACAAGTTGGCTGCTTCTGAGGACTGTTTCTCTGTGACATCTCTTGACCAATTGGACTATCTTCCAATTTGATCTGGAGCCCAGATGTGGAGGTCCCATACTTTCGTGTTTACACCATATGCCTTGTTGACTCACTGAGCATATGCCCATTTGAATCCCCTCACTCTGGTAAGCCTCTCACTAACCGATGGTGGTTTTATTGTCTGTGTCTTCACTTCGACACTGATGTCACATGGAATTCCCCTTCTGGCTATATAATCTGTTTTCACAGTTTTTCCAAGGACTGTTATATTTATGGTTTAAAAATCTTTACATGATGGCGATTGGACTTTAGTTTCGGGTGTGAATTTCACATCATTTACACTGTTTTTATTTTGTGGTCATTGCACAGTATATAGTAGCTTGTATAAAAAAGGAATTTGTATCCTCATGAATTTTTGAGAGCTGCACAAAATTTTATCTTTCACACGCTGGTTGTACTGAAGTTGGTCTATTGATTAACTTCAGTACAACCAGCTTGTTAGATTTTTCTCGTAGGATCACTGCCTTTTGCTATAGCCAGCTGCAACGATCATTCTATTCAGACAGCAGGGAAACCTGCAGCTGTCAGAATACAATTGTGCCGTGGGAGGGATTCCACCATCAACACTAACTGTGTTGATGGGGGGAATGCAGCAATTTTCTTTCCTTCAACCCATGGTTGAAGGAAATAAAACTGCAAAATGTATGGCCAGCCTCAGACCCCTTGCTAAAATTGTAAAGCTTTCTGTGCCTCTGCTGGAGATATTCACCCCTCAAATTGTTTTGGTGACCACTGTCACAGAGACAGAAAGCTTGGGAAAACTAAATTATGAGTTGTGACTAGAGCAAGAGGTTGAGGAAACTTCCCCAGAGGGGTATACTTATTCCTCTTGCGTGTTCAGGTCAGAAAATTAAGGGAAATCTTCCCAGCGAAATGTGTGTAAACGTCTTTCTTTTACACACATTTTAATGGTCACATCATTAAAGCAGCCACTGTTATATCCATATCAGTTTTTCAAGTTGAATAAAAAAGTTACAGGAACCATGCCATTCAATGTTCTACCTTTCAATTTGTACGCGTTTCTTCTAAAACTTTTGTATCTCTTCTAAAAATGTTTTCTAGCAGTTTGTTTGTTTGTATACTAACTGTGGTGCTTGACAACCTCCTGGCATCCTTAAGATGACAGGAGCAGAGTCAGGTAGCAAAATAATGCAACTCCAGCGTGCATGTGCTGGAGAGACATCTTAACTAGTTGCCCCAGTGGCTAAGGAAGGAAAACATGGTACTTGGAGAAAGAACAGAAGAATATGGTAGCAGCAGCACTTTTCATCTCTGGAATAGGTCAAACCCATAGGTTAGTGTGTCATAATGTGTGAGTATCTTATGCTGTGGTCAGCACCGACTAAAGATCCGCTTTAACTAATTGGTTGGTCAGTACACTCACCAGCGGACATATTTGCCCGCACAAGCATCGTATGGATGCGACGCATGCGTGGAAGTTGTTTACTTCCTGGTGCCGTGAGGTGGCGGCGTCAACGTCACCGCCACGTCACCGCGCTGTCTGCCGGCGGGGATTTTGATCCGATGGTGTGTACACGCCATCGGACCAAAATAGCCCAGCGGACACATCCGATGAAAACGGTCCTCGGACCGTTTCCATCGGATATGTCCCTCCGTGTGTATGCGGCCTTAGTGTTAATTTTGACATCAAATTTCGTTTAGTCTTCTTTTGACTAAAATTCCTTTTTGTTTCAATTATTTTATTGAGTTTTAGCAAGAAAAACAAACAACAGACATTGACTGTCATACATTATATGTTGAAAAGAATCATTCAGTGAATCCATATGACAGGGTAGAAAAATTAAAACGTAAATGAACGATAAACAGCGGAGTTACTACTAAGTTTTGTCAATTATTATGGTAATAGTTATGGTCTTCACCCCTGCACACTCCATTGGGGACAAACTGTGCCCTGGGAGGGAGACAACATCATCGTCTGTAGTTCTCCTTTACCTAATTTTTTATTCCTAAGAAATCAATGAAAAGTTTGTAAAGTACATGCATAAAGATGATAAAGTCAAATTGATTCAGACAAGTTTTTCGTAAAATAATCTGATCAATAGTTTGGGCTACTAAAATGCCATTTTAGTTTTAGTAGCATTTTATTCTTTTGACTAAAATGCAGATTTAGTCGTATTTATTCATCTGAATTGTTTTAGTTTTAGTCATATTTTAGTCTACTAAAATCTACTGTACATTTTAGTCGCCTCAAATCGAATGGGTTTAGTTACATTTGAATGCATTATTTAAGCTTTTTTTTTATTTTTTTATTGCAAAACTCATTATATACTCCTGGAGTAAAAAATCATTCCCATCAGTGCCACCTAGTGGTTAACCCCTTCAATGCCAGGGTCATTTTCACAGTAATCAGTGACATTTTTATAGCGCTGTTCGTTGTAAAAATGACAATGGTCCCAAAAATGTGTCAAAAGTGTCCGATGTTTCCGCCATAAAGTCGCAGTCACGATAAAAATTGCAGATCGCTGCCATTACTAGTAAAAAAAATATATAAAAAAATGCCATAAAACTATCCCCTATTTTGTAGACGCTATAACTTTTGCACAAACTGATCAATATACGCTTATTGCTTTTTATTTTACCAAAAATATGTAGAAGAATACATATCGGCCTAAACTGAGAAAAAAAAACATTTAAAAAAAAAAAAAAAGGAATATTTATTATAGCAAAAAGTACAAAATATTGTGTAAAAAAACAAATATCACTCTATTTTTGTTTGTTTATAGCGTTTATAAAAAATAAAAACCGCAGAGGTGATCAAATACCACCAAAAGAAAGCTCTATTTGTGGGATAAAAACAAGGTCAATTTTGTTTGGGAGCCACATCGCACGACTGCGCAATCATCAGTTAAAGTGACGCAGTGCCAAATTGCAAAAGTGAACCTCCGCTTTTCGAACCCCCCCCCCCTCCGGTGTCACATTTGGCACCTTTCAGGGGGGAGGGGGTGCAGATACCCCGGCTGCCGACGTCGCGGGTGATCTGGACAGGTAAGTGTCCATTTTCTTAAAAGTCAGCAGCTGCAGTATTTGTAGCTGCTGGCTTTTAAAAAAAAATTCAGGTGAACCCCCGCTTTAAGTGGTTAAGAAAAAAAAAAAGGAAAGCTTTTTTCTTAATTTTGTTTCCTTTTAGCAGCTTAGTAGATACCTCCTACATATTCTTACGTGGTAGTGCAGTGTTAATTTTGATGTCAAATTTCAATTTTAGTCTTTTGACAAAAATGCCATTTTAGTTTGGTCGAATTTTAGTCATCTCAACTATTTTCGTTTTGGTCGTACAGTGGAACCTTGCATTGCGAGTAACGCAGTTAACGAACGTTTCGCAATACGAACATTGTATTTAAAAAAATCCTAACTCGGTTTGCGAGTGTTGTCTCGCAAAACAAGCAGGATTCAGGCCAAAGCGGTGTGCAGTTTGGCCTGAGGTGGGAATGGCTGGGGCCAAACAGCGACGATCGCAGCCAATAGGAGCCATTTTGGAAATGCACGGAAAGGCCAGAGGACAGCTCGGATGACCTCGCGAACGGAGTCCTTCCGAGGTGTCCTCGGGCCTTTCTGGCCTTTTCCGAGTCTCTCCGGCGCCCCCCACCTCTGGCTGCATGCGGTATTGCATACCATTGATATCAATGCGGAACAAATTATTTTAGTTTCCATTGACTTCAATGGGGAAACCAGCCTTGATATGAGAGCAGGGGCGGATCCGGGGGGGGGGCAACGGAGAAAATGCCCCCCCCCAAAAAATAACTGTCTCCAAGGCTTTCTCCATCTGCCACCTCACCAGATTTGCGTTAAGAGGCATCATCTGCCTCGTAAGGGTCTGCTTACCTCGGCTCCCAGGTGGCCCAAGATATATTCCCTGGGCCCCATCAGTTCATTTAGAGGGGCCCAGTAGTGTCATTATGGGGATGGGGATCCGCTGCTACACACTGGCAGAGTAGCAGGAGAGCGGTGTGTTGCTTCACTTCCCTGTCAGGCGGTGTAGTCTCCACCCAACAGGAGCTTCCTAGTCCCGGCTGGTGTGACATCATGATTCAGAGGCTGGGAGTGCGGGATTGAAAACGACAAAATGCTGCTGAGTCAGGACCTGTAGCCAGAGCTCAGTGCATGGCAAGTGAGCAATCACGTAGCTCATTTACATAACAATGCCTCATTTAACACCTCGTCTTAGATGTGTGAAGTGGTAATGCTTTGGGGGAGGGGGGTTAAATAATTGACAATGCTAATTGTAATATGGCACATGGAGGGTGTAACGGTCACCACCGTTTACGACCTTCCACCAACCCAAGACAGCTTATCTGACACTCCGACAATCCATGTAGACACGACCCATTCCATTTCCCAGAATAACGAGACTCACAGCTCTGTTTCTCTGGTTCCAAAATGTATGAATGCTTTAATGGGTAGCTCTCAGGTTCTTATACAGTTACAAACATGTCACAGTTAATCACAGGGACAATGAAACTCTCCACCCCCCTCATCACACAATGGGGCTTCAATACACCTTCAGATGGACTAATTACTAATCATTATCCAGACAGACATTCTGTCACCACATTCAGAGGGGTTAATTACTACAGTTAACAAGTCACATTCCACATCTAATCATCAATAGACTTTTCACACAAAACCGTGTCATTAGCATACACAATCAACAGGTCTTGGAAGACCTAATTAACACAATATACACAGAATGCAATCACAGCAAGACACTTTAACATCCCAGTAGCAGACTTAATTAGCATCTCAACAGCCTAGGTTAAGCATTGAAGGAGGCATTCTATTGACCTGTTGTGAGTCAGCATGAAATCACCTGTAATATGTCCAGATCTCCTGCAATACATGAATTATCATTTATCAGCCATCCTATGCCCAAAAGGGGCACAGGATGACCTTAGACCCAAGAGTCATTAGTGACGCTGGCACAGGAGTACCCCCATCCTTCAAAAGTCTCTGGGTGTCACAGGCCATTCTGTTACATCTCTCCCCTTTCGGTGGGAGACTAACACAGGAGGGAACCCCAAATGGGTTGACTCCGAAGTTAATCAGTAGTTCCAGTCCTCCAATGCTGGTATTGTCAGAGTCTAAGGAACTTACCAAGGCCAAGATGCTGCGGACGGCTCACCCTTGCGAACCAGTGCTGACCGCCCTCTGGTGGTGAAGACAGATGGGTGACAGCACCAGGAGGCACCGGTACCGGAAACAGGAAACTGAGTCAAGGCGTAAATCAAGGAAGGCACCAGAAGACCCTGGAGATGCTTGGTAAATGAGTATGATATCCGAGAGACAGGATCTGCAGACAGGAAGAAGACAGTCCGTGACACAACCAGGAACAGGGGACCAAACAGGCAAAACAAGTTCAAAGTACTGGCTGTGGGCCAAGGGTCAAAGAGATCAACGGAAGTCCAGTAATGCAAGCCAGGGTCAAAGGATCGGAGAAATCAGCGGAGTCCAGGGGTGCAAGCCTGGGTCAGGGATTGGAGAGGTCAGCAGAGTCCAAAGCAGGCCGAGATCAGGGAGTCAAACAGGTAAGCCAGGAGGTTCAGGATAAACAGGTTCACAGCAATGAGACACATACAGGAGCTGATGACAAACCAGCAACCTGCCAAGTGTCAGAGGCAGGTTTAAATAGGGCGGTGAGCCCTGTGATTGGCTCCGACGGGATCGCGCGCGTTCGCGCCGCGCGCGCGCTCCCACACGCGCCACGCCGCGCCGGACCGTGCGAGCGCATGCACTGTATAGAGACGCGCGACCTCGTCGTTCTACTGCGCATGTGCGCGCGATCAAAGTCCGCAGAATTGGTGCCCTGACAGGTATCCATACCGTACCCCAAATAAATTGCTCCAAACAGAGCATTACTCACCCAGCCAACCTCTGCCTCTCTCAGAGAACATGCCTGCCGCTGGGGAGAGGCCTGGACTGGCCCTTCTCCCTGGAGTCCTTTCCGCCACTGGAGAGAAGACAGGGTGACTGGGCTCAGTCCATCATGCTGTTGGGGATCTGGGCCAACTGCCCCCCCATCCTTGGGGTATACCAGTGGAGACTGAAGTCCCATCCACTAGTGGTAGGTGAAAATCCCCCGGTGCTTGCAAAGCAAAGCCGACATCATCCTGTCTCAGTGCCGCACCATTTTCTGGGGTTGTGTCAGTGAAGACTGAAGTCCCATCCACTACCCCAGGAACTCCCTCTTCTGTTAGTTGAGAGCAGAGGATTGTGGCACTCTGCTCTGTTGCCAGCTCTTCTGCTGGGTTGCTGTGAGTGGAGACCACAGTCCCATCCACTACCCCAGGAACTCCCTCTTCTGTTAGTTGAGAGCAGAGGCTCGTGGCACTCTGCTCTGTTGCCAGCTCTTCTGCTGGGTATGCATAAACCGTAACATCCTCTGAACGGTCCATTAAGTCTATACATTCTGTAATCTGTGGCTGGGGAGATGAGCCAACTGCCCTAGCCCCCTGGAACTCCACATCATCCGTGTCAGCTTTGGGAATGGCAATCTTCAGATTTTCCACTGCCGATTCATCAGCCAGGATTTCACAGTTGTCATCTAAAATTTCCTCATAGTCCCAGGCAACGGGAGCCCCACCCTGCTGCTGAGCAAAGTCTAGCAGCTGTCTGTAGGCGATCTCCAGCTCCCATTCCTGAATGGGCAGAAACTCCAAATCTTCCTGTAACCAGTGCCCTTCCGAGACATCCAGTTTTTGTTCTCTGTGCTCTATTATGTCCTCCAAGCGCCACTCCCTATCATCCCCAAAGTCATGATCACTGGACATCCTCCAATACAATAATCCCAGGTCATCATAGTCATAGCCTTCCGTGGGGCTGTCATCCGCTGACTATGGGCACTCTTGGGTTACACACCACTGGAGGGCTCTGTAGCTTTCGTCCAACCGCATCTCTGCCCGGATCAGCCTGCTTAACTCTGCTGTCCACTTGTGCTTCTGTTGTTCCCCCAATAACGGCATTCGTGTGTCATACTGCGGCCCGTACCTTACATGGATGGAGGGGAGGACCTTCCCCTGGTGTTGCTGCTCAAGAGCTAGCACTTCCTTCCAGAGTTGGCAACAAATCACATCCGACCATCCCAGCAGGGCCTCCTCTAATACTCTGTGCTGTATCCGCATCTCTTGTAACCTCCTTCTGAATTCCTCTTCCATGGAGACTGGTATCTGTACCTCTCCTCTCTCTTCAGTTGGTGCTGCTGTGACTTCTGCTGCTGCAGCACCTCTTTGATGTAGCCAAGTGGCATCCATAGCCGCTATAACCAGGTCTACGATCTCCGGTGGAGGATTAGGACCATACTGTGCCAGTACAGGTGCATTGAGCCACAGCACCTGTGTTGTGTGATTATCATAATAATAATAATTATGATATAGAATGACAGAAAAATGAATCTTTAGGCTTCATTCACACAGGGCATGCTACAGACATGCGTCTAACACGCAGGGCTGTCTTTTACTGGCTTGGGGATGCTTAAAGTGTTACATGCATCCCAATGCTGGCATCCCATTTATTTATTTTAAGACACACAGCCGCTATATCCCAATATGTCATGTGTTCGGGTCCCAGAATGCATGCAGGGTGTGTTGAGGGACCCGCACGAGCATGTCATATTGGGATAAAGCGGCTGTGTGTCTCAGTAGGAATAAATGGAATGCCGGCATTGGGATCAGATGCATGTAACACTTTAAAACAGTGTCACTGTTTTAAACAAGGTTAGGACTGTATGATACGTTAAAAACAGTTCTGTAAGCAACACCTTGTTTTCCCCCAGTGCCCCTCCCAAAACTAGACTCTGGATCCACCCCTGTATGAGAGTACTTTAGATTATGAGCATTCTGGAACGGATTATGCTCGTAATCCAAGGTTCCACTGTATTTTAATTGACTAAAATAGTATTAATTTTGTCAACAAAATCTACACTAATCTGTTCCCTATTCTGTTACATATTTGAATAACATTTTCAGGATGGTATAGAGTTGTATAAGCCCAAAAATGTGGCTATTTTCTGTATGTATGACTCAGTACTTAAAATGTTAGGGATGTGTGATACCAGCATTGTAGCTTTTATTTTCTTTGGTGATTTGTAGCTGGCTGAAAAAGGAAGAGCATATTTTTCCTGTGAGAATCATTAAAAGCTTTTTGTGCCAATAAAGTTTTTGCAGCCTCTGTGAGCTTGCTCCAACTACCTGTTTGCACTGCTCCTTAGTGTTCACCATTGGAATCCATGCGTCTGACGCCCTGCTTTAAGATTGGGGGGGGTGGCTTTACGGGCCGTCACTGGTAGGTGGTGTGGTTTATCTTTCCTTTTTTGTTGTCATCCTGTGCTCTCAGTGAAATAGACAGACTTCTGCGTGAACTCACACCAGGTAAAAAGATGACTGAGGGGATTTACTAAAACCGGAGCATGCTAAATCTTGTGAAGCCTCTAAGTAGAAACCAATCAGCTTCCAGGTTGTTTGTCAAAGCACACATAGTTACATAGTTACATAGTTAGTCAGGTTGAAAAAAGTCCATCAAGTTCAACCATAAGAAATAAAACAATAATAATAATATCATACAATCACATATACCCAATTCTATACCCACAGTTGATCCAGAGGAAGGCAAAATCCCCCACCAACGCATGATCCAATTTGCTACAGCAGGGGAAAAAAATTCCTTCCTGATCCCCCATGAGGCAATCGGATATTCCCTGGATCAACTTTACCTATAAATGTTAGTACCCAGTTATATTAAGTACATTTAGGAAAGAATCCAGGCCTTTCTTAAAGCACTTTACTGAGCTGGCCAGAACCACCTCTGGAGGGAGTCTATTCCACATTTTCACAGCTCTTACTGTGAAGAAACCTTTCCCTATTTGGAGGTGAAATCTCCTTTCCTCTAGATGTAAAGAGTGCCCCCTTGTCCTCAGTGTTGACCGTAAAGTGAATAACTCAACAACAATTTCACTATATGGACCCCTTATATATTTGTACATGTTGATTATATCTCCCCTTAATCTCCTCTTCTCAAGAGTAAATAAACTCAGTTCCTCTATTCTTTGCTCATAGCTGAGCTCCTCTATGCCTCTTATCAGTTTGGTTGCTCTTCTCTGCACTTTCTCCAGCTCCCCGATATCCTTCTTGAGAATTGGAGCCCAAAACTGAACTACATATTCCAGATGAGGCCTTACTAATGATTTGTACAGGGGCAAAATTATATCTCTCTCTCTCTGGAGTCCTCTCTTAATACAAGAAAGGACTTTGCTCACTTTGAAAACCGCAGCTTGGCATTGCATGCCATTATTGAGCTTATGATCTACCAAAACCCCCAGATCCTTCTCCACTATGGATCCCCAAAGTTGTACTCCCCCTAGTATATATGATGCATGCATATTCTTAGCTACCAAGTGCATAACTTTACATTTATCAACATTAAACCTCATCTGCCACATAAACCTCATCTGCCTCAATTAGACAGAGCGTGGAAGTCGGCTTGTAAATTGGCGACATCCTGTAAAGACGTTATTCCACTGCATAGCTTGGTGTCATCTGAAAAGACAGAAATGTTACTTTTGATCTTAGACCCAATATCATTTATAAAGATATTAAAAAGTAAGGGTCCCAACACTGAACCTTGGGGTACACTACTGATAACCTTAGACCATTCATAGTAAGAATCATTAACCACTACTCTCTGAATTCTGTCTTTTAGCCCGTTTTCTATCCATTTACAGACTAATATTTCCAATCCTGTAGACTTTACCTTACACATGGGCCGTGTGTGGGGAACTGTATCGAACGCTTTTGCAAAATTCAGGTATACCACGTCCACTGCCATGAATCTGGTTATAATTACCTCTTCATAAAAAGAAATCAGGTTTGTCTGACAACTTCTGTCTTTCATGAATCCATGCTGTCTGTTACTTAAATAGTTTTTTCCCAGCAAGAACTCATCTATGTGGTCTTTTATTATTCTCTCCAGTATCTTCCCAGCTATAGAAGTTAAACTAACAGGTCTATAGTTACTTGGTAAAGACTTTGTTCCCTTTTTAAATATGGGCACTACATTGGCCCTGCGCCAATCCAGTGGTACTATTCCTGTCATTAATGAGTCCCTAAAAATTAGATACAGTGGCTTTGAAATGACAGAGCTCAATTCTTTTAGGATCCGTGGGTGGATGTCATCAGGCCCAGGTGCTTTATCCACCTTTATTCTGTCTAAATATTTCTGGACCATATCACTTTTAAACCATTGTGCATCATTCGGGTCTTTATCACTACCACCCCCATTATGGACATGAGCTCCCCCATGCTATTTTGTATACACAGAGCTGAAGAAAGTATTTACATTACTATTAATATATTTAAAGAATTTTTGGGGGTTTGTCCTACTATCTTTTGCAATCTGTAGTTCATTTTGAATTATTGCATCCTTGATTTCCTTCTTTACATATCCTGTTTTATTCTTTGTAACATTTAACCACTTAAGACCCGGACCAAAATGCAGCTAAAGGACCTTGCCCCTTTTTGCGATTCGGCACTGCGTCGTTTTAACTGACAATTGCGCGGTTGTGCGACGTGGCTCCCAAACAAATTGGCATCCTTTTTTCCCCACAAATGGAGCTTTCTTTTGGTGGTATTTGATCACCTCTGCGGTTTTTATTTTTTGCGCTATAAACAAAAATAGAGCGACAATTTAAAAAAAAATGCAATATTTTTTACTTTTTGCTATAATAAATATCCCCCAAAAATATATAAAAAAACATTTTTTTTCCTCAGTTTAGGCCGATACGTATTCTTCTACGTATTTTTGGTAAAAAAAATCGCAATAAGCGTTTATCGGTTGGTTTTCGCACAATTTATAGCGTTTACAAAATAAGGGATAGTTTTATTGCATATTAATTATTTTTTTTTTTACTACTAATAGCGGCGATCAGCGATTTTTTTCGTGACTGCGACAATATGGCGGACACTTCGGACAATTTTGACACATTTTTGGGACAATTGTCATTTTCACAGCAAAAAATGCATTTAAATTGCATTGTTTACTGTGGAAATGACAGTTGCAGTTTGGAAGTTAACCACAGGTGGCGCTGTAGGGGATGTGTGACCTATGTGTTGTGTTTACAACTGTAGGGGGGTGTGGCTGTAGGTGTGACGTCATCAATCGCGTCCCCCTATTACAGGGATGACGCGATCGATGCTACGGCCACAGAGAAGCACGGGGAAGCCGTGTGTACACACGACTCTCCCCGTTCTTCCGCTCCAGGGACGGATCGCCGCACTGCAGCGGAGATCGGGTCCGCGAATCCCGCAGTCCCGGTCCTGGAGCTGCGGACCGGGTCGCGGGCGCGCGCCCGTAGGCGCGCGCCCGCGACCCACGGCTGGGTACTAAAATCAACGTATATATACGTTGATGTGCCCAGCCGTGCCATTCTGCCGACGTAAATGTGCAGTAGGTGGTCCTTAAGTGGTTAAACGACACTAGTGTTCCTTCATTTTTATGTAGCGCCCCCCCCCCTATTTGGTGGGGCGTTACGCTAAAGTTAGTGGGGAATGGGAGAGTTAAGTTGCTCCCACTCACAAATTGGTTAAGTTTAGGCTGCTGTCAGTTTAGAACTGCTTTCTAGGCCAGTCTGCATGCTAGGGGTGTTTTTACCCCTGGGTGACAGTTGGTGCTGGAAGGGGTTCTGACAGACCCACTTTCTCCCAGCAGCCAATCAGAGGAGGATTTTCCCTCTAGATATGCTGGCGGGAGAGTATATCTGTGGCAGATGCCTGAGAGAAGCGTGCGACGTTCTACGCGGGGCCCGCCTTTCAGGTGTGGCATCCACCTTTAGGGTGCACACATCCATGGGCCCGCCACCGAGGCCTGCCTGGCCGAAGCTACGCACCAAGCGGAGCTTCACCCTGACATCGAAAGGGACCCCAGCGGCTTGCTGGGTCCCAGATCCTAAGCTAGGAGCTGTATGGTGGGGGATTGGCTCGGGAGACCCAAAGGCAGAGGTTGTCAGTGAAGCCTAGGCGAACCACCGGGGATCCAGTCATCACTACATGACAGGTACACTTCAACTGTCCTCTGATGACTCTAGAGAAGTGACTTACTGGGGGAATCCATTAGTTCTACCCCTCTGAAAAGTATGGAAATTCCTCAGGCCTGTGGCAGAGGCCCCACAGTACCTGCCACCGAGAATGTGTTTTTAGCACGACAGCATCGCGCTGATTCTCGGCGACAGGGTGCCGACATCTCGCACTCGCTGGAATAGTAAAAGCACATTCCAGAGTGCGCGACATAGAAGCGACGGGGATCCGACGTGGATTCCCGCCAATTCTACACGTGGGCTCAGGAGCATACCGGGCCTCGCCCCCACACCCTTACCTGACCGGCCGGCCGGCGTGCTTTGGATACGGGTCTGGTATGGATTGTGGGGGGAACCCCACGCCGTTTTTTCGGCGTAGGGGGGTCTCCTTACAACCCATAACAGACCTAAGGGCCCGGTATGCTCCTGAGGGGGGAACCTATGCCGGATTTTTATTTAGTTTATTTAGTTCCCCCTCAGGATTCATAACAAACGCCGCCCACGTGTAGAATTGGCGGGAATCTACGTCGGATCCCTGTCGCTTCTATGATGGCTTTGTCTCTATCGCGGCAAGCCAGCTCGGCGCTGGCTCCCGCGATGGGGCTCGCAGGTGGTTAATCTCGCTGAGAAAGGGAGCGAGATTGACACAATAATTCCTTAAAAGGGGAAAGAAAAAAGGTTTCTTTTCTCCTCTTTTCTTATTCTTCCCTTTTTATCTAACCTATATACTGCAGAGAATTTTAGCAAAATAATTTTATGAACTAGTGGACAGACCACTCTCATAAAACAAATATTTCCCTCATCCAAGATGGCGTTTGTAGCTTCGGGGATTCTGGGAGCTCAGATGGGGGCGGTACCATTTGTGCATATGAGGTATATATTGCGGTGAGTCAGCATGCCGCTCGTGCCCCAGGACGAAGTCTGTTTAGACGAAACGGCGTAGGGAGACGGCGTGCTGACGTCTATAACCGCAAATCGTGTCCAGGAGATATTCGAGTTGTGCTAGCCGGCCGGCTACATTTACATGCATATTTTACCTACATTTTTGTAAGTGCAATTTTAA
The DNA here is from genome assembly GCA_029574335.1 of Rana kukunoris. NCBI lineage: Eukaryota > Metazoa > Chordata > Amphibia > Anura > Ranidae > Rana > Rana kukunoris. Next base: position 417,363,917 of record CM056050.1, on the reverse strand, counting down.
TTTAATTTTAATAAATGGTAAATGGTTTTACACTATATACCTTTTTTTTTTCTTATAATTTGTCATCAATCAACACTGATTACTTGCTCATTACAGGAGGAGTTGTTGACCATTGGATTTTGTGCCATTGAACCCCCTGGCTGGGGAGAAAGCCATCCGCGGTCAGAAGGTCTCTAGTTGGGATCTTCCCCTCTGGTAAGGGACAGTGTTTTCCATCGGTGAAGGTGCATTTCCTATCTGTATCACTTTTCTGAGGTTCCTGTTTGTGATGTCACCATCTGCTTGAACATAAGGAATTTCACTGCCGACTTATACCATCAGATGCTCTTCCACTTGTATTAATAGCTTGATGGACTATATATATATATATGTTTTCACTGTTTGGCTATTGCTCTTTATCACTTTAGAGCTTCTCATATTGCGCAGCTTGTTTTTGTAATATTACTGTTTTTGCTGTGAGTATCTCACCATTTAAAGCCGCTTGCAATTATTTCTTTTTGTATTTTGTTTAGACAGCGCAGTATCACCCCTTTTTTATTAATATCGCGGTCACCTACTGTAATTCCTCCCAGTGACTATTGCAAGTGATCTTTCGGCTGCCAGGCCCAAGTTAAACGCCTGTCCGGGGCACTTTACCCACTCTGACGGGAGTGGCGACAATTAAGTGTGACTGTACTGAGAGCAAGCTGCCCTCTATAATATCCAAGGCCTGATACTGCAGTTTTCTTACGCTCATCAACCTTTCTCTATAGTGTGCCATGTTGATGTTGGCCATGTTGGTCCTTGGAATAAAACTTTGAAAACGCACTCTGATGTCTGGACACTCGCTTTATTCACTTTCCATAAGTATTCACCCCTAGACAAGTGTAATTGGTAACTTAATACGCTGACCCCGAAATCAACCAGCGGCTCCTTCGGGGGTAAGCGCTACATTTATATTTTTTTGCAAAATCGATATTTATTCGAAAAGAAAAAGGCAAATACAAGAGAAAAAGAAGACAAAGAAAAGAAAACAAAAATACAATTGTACTGTTCCAAACTTCACAGTGGTGCATGGTAAGCCCATTAGCGCCTCTTTAGACCCAAAACAACCAGCCTTGACAGTACAATCCCTCCATAGTGTCGCCCACCGGAACCGGCGCCAGCAAAGGGGGCCAAACTAGCCTCCATCAAACCTCCACACACTTCACAGCGCACAATCTGCACCAGGAGGGGGCAAGGAAGCTCACACAACTATGTGGGCCTTCTTCCCATTCGCTAAATATAACTATAGGTCTAGGTAAAGCAAATGAAAATAATAACAGTATCCCAAACCATGTCATCACAAGGCTACAGACATATAAAAAGAACCCATAGTGGGAAAAGAGTAGAAGAAAGAATAGTAAGAGAATAGTGATGAAAAAAAGAGAGGGGAAAAAAAAGGGGGGGGAGTTGGAGCATACCTGTTAATTAGCTAGAGTCACGCAAGTCTGCAACGAGCAGGCCGTGTCCAGGCCCAAGCCACCTCTGTCCCTGTGTATCAGGGTCTCCCCCTTACTCGGGATCTTAGGGATGGTTCAGCTAATTCCAATATAGCCAAATCTAGACTTGAGGATACCTCCCCAGGGTCAGTGATATGCGCCACTCAGGGTGCCCACACTACATTGAAGCGGTCCAGGGTATCCTTACAAGTCGCTATCCAATGTTCAGCCTCCCTAATATCGTTTACCTTAGCCACCCATTCCTCCCTTGTTGGTATTTGCGGGCGTTTCCAGTAAATGGGGATTATGCATCTGGCCGCATTAAGAAGATGCAGTAGTGCACTTTTCTTGTAACTACTAATTGCACCGGGGCAAGAGGGATGTCCAAGTCTAAAATCTCTTTTATTTAAAGTTTAATGTCTTCCCAAAAGGGCTGAATTCAAGGGCAGCCCCACCATATGTGTAGAAGCGTGCCTTTATGGCCGCATGCTCGCCAGCATTGATCTGACACGGAGGGATAAATACGTGCTAAGTCTGCCGGCACCCTATACCAGCGCGCCAAAATTAAAAAAAAAAATTCTTGAGTTTTAGACTCCAATGAACTGGAGTGAGTAAGCCGTTACAGGTGTGTCAGCTGAGTTTCGGTAAATTGAAGCTGCAAGTCCCTCTCCCAACTCTGCATGTATGTGGGCTTAGGGTCTAGAGTGGCCGAGCCTAACAGGCAGTACATTTCAGAGATCAGGCGAGGAGGCGGATCATCTTCTACAAAAAAGCGCTCAAAAGGTGTAAGGGAGGTGATATCTCTAATAGAGTGACCATGGGTTTAAAAAAAACTGTGAAGTTGTCTATATCTCCAAAAAACATCTGTGAGCCAGCATGTCTGGCCTGTAAAGACTCATAGCTAAGAAGTTTGCCGTTACTCATGAGCTTCCCGCAACTGGCGTTCCCATCCTCCACCCAAGGGCTAAAAAAGGCCATTTGCTCACCCGGGGGGGGGACCAGAGAAATCCACCCAACGGGGCCAATGGGGACACTGGGGGGGAGTGGTTCAGAGTTTTGTTGACCCGGTCCCAAACCGAAAGAGTGTGCACCGTCAATGGAGAAGTGGTGTCAGACAACCCCCTATACTATCTGGACAGCCACGGTGCGTATGCTGAGTTTCTCCCAGCTAAACATTTTTCCAGGGAAACCCACAGCTTGGATTGTGTATGGAAACGCCAGTTCAGAACCCTTTGTAATGCGATTGCTCTATAGTACCTAACAATGTCAGTAACCCTCAAACCCCCAGTGTGCTTGGGTCGCGAGGCTTATGCGTATTCCACATGAACCCAGAGATCATGCTAGAAATTCGGGTGAAGAAAACTCTTGGCAGGGGAATAGGCAACATTTGAAGAAAAAAAGAGTATGCGTGGCAAAATAGTCATTTTAATAATATTTATGCGACCAAGCCAAGTGAAGGCGGTCTTGGTCCACTGGGCCAGGTCCCCCTTTATTGCAGCAAGGAGGGGAGGGTAATTGGCTGTATACAGGGTGTCAAAGCGATCCGTTAATTGAATGCCCAAATATTTAAAAGACTTGGCCCATGTGAAAGGAAAGGCTGTTTGTAGACTGTCAGGGATGGGAATAGTTTAACGGGGAGAATCAGTGATTTTGAGAAATTAATTTTGAAGTTGGAGAGTGCGCCAAACCGCTGAAGTTCTCCCATCAGGTTCGGCAACGAGATCAGAGGCTCCGAGAGGTGAAAGAGCACATCGTCAGCATATGCTGAAAGCTTGTGTTCAGTATTCTCAACCTTCAATCCTTTTATGTCTATATCCGCTCTGACTGGCTCCAGTAGCAAGGCGAAGAGGAGGGGGGCAAGGGGGCACCCCTGCCTCGTGCCATTCCTGATCGCGAACCTAGAGGAGAGCACCCCGTTTACCTTGACCTGCAAGCACAGGGTGGAGTATAGGGCCATAATTGATGTCAGCATACGCGATCCCAACCCTTGGGCCTCTAGCACTTCTCTCAGATAAAACCAGTCCACCCGGTCGAAGGCCTTCTTGGCATCAGTCGACAGGATTATGTACGTTTTTTGGGCAGGACAAGAACGGGCCCAGTGAATAAGCTGTACAGCTCTGATGGAATTGTCCCCCGCCTCCCTTGCAGTGATAAACCCGGTCTGATCGGGATGTATCAGTTGGGGCATAATGTGTTTTAACCTGTTTGCAAGGACTTTTGCTAAGATTTTGATATCCACATTTAATAGGGATATGGTCCTGTAGCTTTGAGGGGCCATATGGTCCTTGCCCTCTTTCAGCAGCACTGTAATATGAGCCAGCAGCGCCTCGGAGGTAACAAGGGATCCCTCGGCAATGGAGTTGAAGTAGCTACACATAGGGGATATCTGTTTGGGTAGGAAAGCTTTGTAATATGCCTTGGTGTAGCCGTCCAGGCCTGGGCTCTTCCCATTGGGTAAGGACTTCACTATCAGTCCAATCTCACCAGGGGTAATTGGGAGCTCTAAGTCAGTGCATTGAGTCTCAGTCAGGGGCGTCACACCAGCCGAAGCTAAGTAGTCCCGAATGGCCACCGATCTAGGGGCCGGGGTGGGTATGGGGTGTTCAGAGGCTAAATTATAAAGTAGTATTTCTGAAACCCTGAGGCAATATCCGAGGACCGAGCCGCCACCGCACCCGATGGGAAACGGAGCTGCTGAACATATGCCTGGGCATGCTTCTTGTGAAGGGCCCTTGCCAACATGCGGCCGCATTTATTGCCATGCTCATAGTATTTGTAATACAAGTGTCTAGTTTGCTTGCGCATTTGTAGGTCTAACAGTTTCAAAAACAACCACCTCATGTCAGTCAACCTCTTTGCCTCAGGACCTCCACTACTCTTGTGTTGTATTTCCGCCTCCTGAAGGGCTTCCAATACCTTTTGAAAGTCTGCCTGACCTTCCTTTTTAAGTTTGGAGCCCAGGGATATCAATTCTCCCCTGACTACCGCCTTATGACTTTCCCATAAAACGCCCTTACTAATCTCATCTGTGGTGTTTTCCCTGAAAAAATTAGTGATGACTTCTCCTACTATGGCAACCGCCGCAGCATCATCCAGCAGATTCTTATTCAATCTCCACGTTCAGGCCCTATTAGAACCTGACGGCAAAGTAAAAGTCATGTCGATCGGAGCGTGATCAGAGATTGTTATGTTGCCGATGGACGCCGACTGCAGGAGCTCCAGAGCGGCGCGGTCAACATAAATGTGATCGATTCGAGTGTATACAGCATGCACAGCAGAATAGAAACTAAAGTCCCTATCTGTAGGATGGAGCACCCTCCAACATTCCAATAAAAGATGAGACATGTTTAAGGTACGTGTATGAATATGAAGGCCGGGAACTAGACGTATCAAGGAGGGGGTCTGGGCTAACATTAAAATCTCCACCAAGGACGACAAAGCCTTCCTTAAAGTCGGCCAAAAGATCTAGGGTAGCATTAATAAAAGTCAATTGGTTAGCATTGGGAGCGTACAAAGTGGCAAACGTGTATTTTTTCCCTGCCATAACACCCTTAATGAAAATATATCGGCCCTGCAGGTCAAATTTTCTGTCTATAAGCTGAAAAGGGCAAGTTTTATGGATCGCAATCGCAGTACCCCTAGATTTGGAGGTAGGGGAGGTACTATGGAACCACTGACTATACAGGTGTGTGGGAAACCTGGACATGGACTGGGGAGTAAAGTGGGTCTCCTGCAGGAAAACTATCTGAGCCCCCAGTTTCTTCAGTTCCCACCATAGCTTATTTCGCTTACTTGGGGATCAGAGGCCCCTAATGTTATAGGACACAACCTTCAGCGAGGAATGAAATAGAACCCGCCAGAGCCTCCGACCTGCCCGAAGCAGACACAGCCACACGGTAATGCTCCTAGTAAAGAAGGAAAAATAAAAGTAGGGGTAGAATAAAAAGGTAAGGGAGAGAAAAGAGAACAAACAAAGAATGGTTAAACATTGCACAATAATCGCAATAGGATGACGTGTACTGTGGCCCAACATGAAAAAAAAAAAACCTCTGTAGGCCTAGCATATGGCCCATCACCTCTATGGTGGGAGCCCTATACCGAGGCCCTAAGTCCCAATAGGGAACTACACCCAAATAGGGGGGGCCTACGTGGGAATTGTGTGCCAACATGGAGGGGAAGGTAGAGAGTTCCACCCCCACCCACCAAATCTCGTAGAGAGTTGAGCAGATAAAGGGGATAAATTGGCCGAAGTGAGTGCACCGGCAACCTAGTCTCAGGGAACAAAAATGGCAACAAAGAGGTGTCACTACCCAGAGTCAAGTGCAATTTCCAACAGGGAAATAGCCGTTTTCCAGAGACTATAACGTAGAGGCACCAGGCCTAGGCGAGGTATGCATCAAAAAAGGCGTGTCCAGGAGGTAGTGCAAAGTGCATGGTAGGGTCGTCACCCAAAAGCCAACACATTGACCATGGCTGCCAATCAGTCACTCAGAGGAGACACTGCCATCAGTCCTGGGATGCGGATGGACCCATCAAAGGGTCCTGGTTAGGACACTGCCGGTCTCTCTTGCGACTCTTTTGTGTGGCCGTCGTCCACGGCTCGGGTAGCTTCAATGTTGAGGCCTCAGATGGCTCCCTCCAATCCGGGAAGTCCACAGGGTCTAGCCCCAGGGCAGAAAGGAAGTGTGGAAGATCATCTTTCGTGCGTAGCATGACCTGCTTCCCATCTTTGGTCGATTGTAGATAAAAAGGGAAGCCCCAGTGATATGTCAGTCCTGCATCTTGAAGCGCAGTCAGAAGGGGTTGAAGCTCTCTGCGTTGCATTAAAGTGCGTCTTGAAATATCTTGATAGAAAAACAAGTGCGCCCCATCAAAGTCATAAAAAGACTTACCACGCATCTTTTGCATTATGCGATCTTTGAGCGTATATTTGTGTAACTTACAAATTTTAACTCACCACTTAGTCCAGTTCCACTAACTCTTGATTTTAACCCCCTAGGGCTCCAGTGCGCTCCTCTAGGCAGGGCAGCAGAGCCACTGGCACTGATGGTGCTGGCTCTTGTTGTCCACCACGGACCAGCGCTGCGCAGGGCTCTAGGTCCACTTCTAGCTGCAGCTCCCCTAGGCTTCCCCCTGCTTCTCATCCACGTCTCCCCCGCTCTAGGAGTCCCAGGGCACCGTCACACACTACTGGTCGGGGGCGTGTGGCCGCTCCGGCTCGCACTGCGCCCCTTGTTCCTGCCGTCCCGGGTGTCCAGCTCTCGGCGCCAGGCCGGGCGGGAGCTGCTGCAGGTGCCTCTCTCCCCTCTCCCTGTGCTGTGCTGCGCTCGGGTGCTGCTACAGATGGCGCCCCCCCCCTGCTCAGTGCGAGAGGCCTCCAGCTCCCTGGCAGGCCTCTGCCCGGTCCCTGGCTCTTCCTCCGGTGTCCCTGCACCCCCCCTCTGCACATGGCGCCACGGCGGGCGCCGCTGTTGGTACCTGTGGGGTCGGATCCTCGGCTCCTGGCGCCCGGGCATGCTGTGGCCTGTGTCCCGCTCCTTCGGCAGCGCTTGCCTCCCCGAGTGTCCGTGGTGTGCTGCATCCTCCTTGGGCTCTCTGACTACTTGAGGCTGGAGGCTTCTGTGCGGCCTGGTGAGTATTCCTGCTCTTCGCTGACACCTGCTGGCCGATGCGTGGAACAACAGCCTGTGCGGCCTGGTGAGTTTTCCTGCTCTTCGCTGACACCTGCTGGCCGCTGCATGGAACAACAGCCTGTGTTTTTTCCCTTAGATTTGAGCAATTCCCAGCCTTCTCATCCTTCTGCACCTCATCCCGGGACCGGCTCTTTGACTCCCCGGCTTCGTCATCCGCATCCGGCTCCTCCTGATGGTGACCACCTACAACCGAGGGCATTGCCTGCTGGACCTTCGCCACGTTCCCCTGATCAGCCTCCTTTGCGTGAGTATGACTGTGGGGTAGTTTGGGGTAACAGTTCTTGCAATGTGTCCGCTGATGATAGCATGCCTGCTGCGGTGAAGTCTGCATTATTGCATTTGGGCGTCACACCGGGCATGGCACCTTCATCTTCCCCTGGGTCTGGTTCTCGTCTGGGTGGCCCCCTGTGGTCAGTGTCACCGGTGGGTTTGCACCTGTCGCAGGACGTCAAAGAAAAGATTTGGCATCGTGAGTTCATTAACGTGCTGACGCTGGTGCCTTTTGACAGAGAGACAGCGGACAGGTCTAGGCGGATCGATGTTAATGTACAGGCGGAAAAGGCTAAGCAGCTTCCTCGCACATTTGGGAACTGGCTGCAGGGTTTCTGCGCCTATGCTGGGGTGCTCTGCGAGAGGTTTCAGGAGCTGGGCCCTTCCCTCTTCGGGTATCTGGATCTCATTTGGGGGGCGTACAAGACGTATGGCGGGCAGTGCTGGTTCAATTACGATACCCAGTTTCGCCAGCGAATGGCCGCCCGTCAGTAACTGCGTTTTGACTGTCAGGATGGAAGTCTTTGGCTGCTGCTTATGTGTCCTCATAGACCGACCACCTTTCAGACCCCTGCCGGCGCTCTCGCCGGAGCGTCGGCAGCATCCAAAAAAGGCGTTTGCTGGATGTTCAACGAAAGCCACTGTAAGTGGTACACCTCCTGTTGCTTTAAGCATGAGTGTTCCACTTGCGGAGGGGCTCACCCAGCGGTTCGCTGTTTCTGGAAGACAAAACGGCTCCAATCCTCACAGCCGGGTAACAGACCCGACCTTCCTAAGCCAGAGAATGCCGGTGAGCGTCACAAGGATGCTTCCATGGCTCGACGGGTACCCCCTCAGTAGGGAGGCTTCGATCCTTCGGGAAGGTTTTTCCCGGGGATTTTGGATTCCCTTTGTGCCGTCGGAGGAGCCCACGATGTCCGGTAATTTGAACTCTGCGGTGCGTTTTGTGTCAGTGGTTGCTGACAAAATTGAACAGGAACTGCTAATGGGACGCATGGCGGGCCCATTTGACATTCCCCCCTATCACAACCTGAGAGTTTCTCCGCTGGATGTGGTGCCAAAAAAGGATTCGGGCAAATTCCGGCTGATCCATCACCTTTCCTTTCCGTCGGGCTCTTCTGTTAACGACGGTATTGACAAGGAGGTGTCCCGGGTGCAATATGCCTCTTTTGATACGGCGCTCGGTTTGCTTAGGTCTGCTGGTGCATCTGCCCTTCTGGCCAAGGCTGACATCGAGTCGGCCTTTCGCCAACTGCCCGTCCACCCGGACTGTTTCCATCTCCTAGGCTGTTTTTTCCAGGACAGCTATTATTTTGACATGTGCCTCCCCATGGGTTGTGCCATATCATGCCACTATTTGAAATGTTTAGCTGTTTCCTGGAGTGGGTTTTGACCCAGTCCGTTGGCTTGCACTCAGTTATACACTACCTGGATGATTTCTTGTTTGTAGGTCCTCCGGGTAGTGATGATTGCCTTCGCCTGTTGTCCGCTTTTCAGGAGGTTTGTAGTTTCTTGGGCATCCCACTGTCTGTTTCCAAGACCGAGGGCCCTTCCCCTGTATTGTCCTTTTTAGGTATCGAAATCGACTCGGTGGAAATGGTTTTCCGGCTCCCGGCGGATAAACTGGCTAAGCTTCAGTCGTTGGTGCGATTCGCTAGGGACGCCAAAAAACTTAGGCTCCAGCAGCTTCAATCCCTGTTGGGTCACTTAGTATTTGTGTGCCGGGTGCTTCCCATGGGTAGGGCCTTCTGTCGGCGGCTGTCATGGGCCACTAAGGGCGTATCGGCCCCTCATCATTATGTACGCATAACTAAACCTATGCGTGATAATTTGGAGGTCTGGCTTTCCTTCCTACAGGATTATAATGGTCACTCCTGTTGGCAGCTGGAAGAAGTGCCTAACTCACAGTTGGAATTCTACACAGACGCTTCTGGCTCCTGGGGTTTCGGTGCCTTTTTCCAAGGTGCTTGGTCTGCTGAGCCCTGGCCGGCCTCATGGGCCCAACTGGACTTGTTGCGGAACTTGACCTTACTGGAACTCTTTCCCATCGTGGTGGCGGTGGAATTGTGGGGGGAGGAGCTGCGGGACAGGCGCGTTATATTTTGGACAGATAATGTGAGTGTTGTGCAGGTGGTTAACCGCCAGTCCTCGCGTTCTCCCCCCGTGGTCGCACTGTTGCATTTCTTGGTTCTTAAATGTTTACAATTAAATGTGTGGTTTAGGGCAAAGCATGTCCCTGGTGTTTCTAACTCCGTCGCAGATTCTCTTTCTCGTTCACAGTTCGATCGCTTCCGCTCATTGGCCCCGAATGCTTCCTCGGTGGGCCTCCCTTGCCCGACGTTCTTGTGGACCCTCGTTTCCGAAGCCTGTTGAGCCAAGTCGGTGCTTCACTCTCCCCAAACACGTGGGTGGCCTACCGTCGGGTTTGGTCTGACTGGGTTTCGGTTCTTGGCGGTGAGTTCCTTCTTTCTTCCCCTCAGGACAGGCGCTTGGCTCTCTTCTCGTACCTGGTGCACCTGCAAGAGAGGAGGGTCTCTGGTTCGTCAGCTGGTACTGCTCTCTCTGCTCTCTCTTTTTGGTTCAGGCTCCTTGGCTGGGAAGACGTCACCAAGGAATTTGTGGTTCGGAGGGTCCTGCGTGGTTGGAGACGACTGACCTGCTTCCCTGACTCCAGGCGTCCTGTGTCGGTACAAATTCTGGCAGATATCCTTACCATCTTACCTAGTGTCTGTTTCTCCTCCTATGAGAGTCTCCTTTTCCAGGTTGCTTTTTCTTGGGCATTCTTTGGTGCCTTTCGTATCAGCGAGCTGGTCACCAAGGATAGGCGTTCCTTTGGTGGAGTGTTGGCCGAGAATGTGCTTTTTGCGGATTCGTTTGTGTCTATTTGCTTGCCCTCTTCTAAGAATTACCATTCTTCCAGAGGTAAGCGTGTGGTCCTCAAGGCCTGCGGGGGCCCTTTTTGCCCGGTTCACTTGTCTTCTTTCTTTTCTTCTTTGCGCCCTTCTTCTTCTGTTTATCTGGTTCATGCTGATTCTTCCAATCTCAGCAGGTTTCAGTTCCTTAGGGTTTTCTGCCTCTGCCTTTCTCGGTTGGGCCTACCTCCTGCTGATTTCTCCACGCACTCCTTTCGCATCGGCGCAGCCACCACTGCGCGTGGGATGGGTTTTTCAGACGAGGAGCTGCAGCGCTTGGGTAGGTGGGATTCGTCTAGTTTTTCTCTGTATGTTCGTCCTCATCTTTTGTGTTGATTTCAGGTTCCCCTCCAGTTCGGGTTTGGATCTTCGGTGATTAGTTTATTTACTGGGCTGGTCGGCGTGCCTCAGACAGACACTATGGGAGGAACCTTGGTTTTCCTTCGGAGGTTGCCAGAATTCGTTGGTGTGGCTTCCGTGGGCTTCACTGGGCGAACATGTTGCCGGAACTGTTAAATCTTCGGAGATTTGTACAAGGTCCGATTGTTCTCATCATTCACGCTGGTGGAAATTGCGTAGGCCTGTCTCGTTCGGTGGACCTCATCTCGTCGATTAAAAGGGACATTGCTCATTGCTGCGCCTCTTTTACTGACTTAACGGTCGTTTGGTCGGAAATTGTTCCCCGTCGGGTCTGGGCTCATGGCACCTCAGGTGCGGGCCTGAAGCGTTTCCGGTGCAAGGTCAACGCTCAAGTGTCCAAATTTGTTCGCCGGATCAGTGGCATTGTGGTGCGCCACCGGGAGCTGGAAGGCGATAATAATGATTTACTGCGAGCCGATGGGGTCCATTTGAACGAGATCGGCATCGATATTTTTAACCTAGGCCTCATTGGTGGCGTCGAGCAAGCGCTGGCTGCGGTGGGGCGCTAGTCAGTGTACCACTGACTGCGTGTGGCGGTTTTACCTGGCCAGCAATTGGCATTACTTTTTTGGGCTAAGCCCTCACGTTAAATCACAGGGTCAGTTTAATGCCTGTCTCGCACTGATGGTGGAGACAGGCCTCTTAGACTAGACATTTTTTGGTTTAGATATGCTCACGGTGTAACCGTGACTGGCAGGGTTTTTGGATTGTTGGGATTTAAAATTTGTTATAATATTTTCTATAAAGCTGTGGCCTTTCCCATTTCCAACTTTAAATGGTCTGTGCGTAAATTATTGGGGGGCAAGGTTTTTTGGTATGGTTGAATTAAAGTGGAAGTAAACCCTTCTATCATTTTCAGCCAAGGAAGCTGCCATCTTGGCCTATGTTTAATCTTCAACTGCGTGGTGCTGCACATGTGATCAGTTATGACACCAGCCATTGGATGGTTTGACGGTTTGGTTGAGAGCACAACCAATGTGACAGTTGGCAATGCCGGCATGCCGGAAATTTAACTGCTTTTTGAAACTGTTTAATCGATGGGTTTACTTCCGCTTTAAGAGCAAGTTAAGCCTAAGCTTCTCAGCAGTCAAGGCAAACACATGCCTTGAACGCATGGAATGTTATGCCGCATACACACGGTCGTTTTTTGCGATGAAAAAAAACGTTGTTTTTTAAAACGTAATTTAAATTGATCGTATGTGGGCAAAACGTCGTTTTTTGTCTTAAAAAAAAACGACCAAAAAAAAAATTCCAACATGCTTGAATTTTTTGTGTCGTTTTTCAAAACGTCGCCGTGTGTAGCAAAAACGTCGTTTAAAACAACATTTTTCAACCCGCGCATGCCCAGAAGCTAGTTATGAAGCGAGCTTCAATGGAAAAGAGTGGTGAGCGTAACCTCGCTTTTTGTGATAAAAACGATGGTGTGTATGCAACATCGTCTTTGAAAAGTGACGTTTCAAAAATGTTGTTTTTTACTTCACAGAAAACGTCACTTTTTTTCATCACACAAAATGATCGTGTGTACGCGGCATGAGGGTAGGCACACACACACACATACAGAGAAAGGTTGGGGGGTTTCCTCACGGAGCTACGTCTCTGGTGTCCGGTTGTAGCATTCGTTTGTTAGGCATTATTGCAGGGGCTTCTCGGGCTAGCTCTGGTTCGGTTGCCCCCAAGTATCCACTCATCGTAAGCGCTTCAGGCTCTCATCTGCGTTGTCGCAGGCAGCAGGCTCGAATCAATCTTTCTCGGGGCATTGGTCGAGTTCAGGGCTGCTTCACGCGTTTGGCAGGGGCTTCCTTCTATCACAGGTCATGAGTCAGTAGCTTCTCTGGTCTCAACGGCTACTTATCGGGTATACATACGGTGGCCATCCGGGCACGTGCTGCTTTACTTTTTGGTCGCTTATCTACCCCCTCTTCACCTAAACATGTGTCTTTTGCCCTCTTTCAGGCGTACCTATCAGCCGGCCAAAGGCACACTCCAGGCCTAAGTTATTAGGGTTATCGCATTCCTTACTCAAAGACTCTGATTACAAGTTAGAAGGCTGGCCGCAGGCCAGCCTGAGTTTGTGGGAGGAGTCTAAGAGTACTTAAGACTCCCTCCCTGTCAGGGCTGGGTTCGGCATCAGATTCTGGGTTCCTACCCACCCATTTCCCCAGCTTTCATACATTTTCATTGTACTTTTTCTTGTTCAGGGTATGCCCTCTTTCAGGTGTCCTTACCAGCAGGCCAAAGGCACACTCCAGGCCTAAGTTATTAGGGTTATGGCATTCCTTACTCGAAGACTCAGATTACAAATATTATTTTATCCCCTGAAGGGTCTATAATTTGTTATCATAGGTGTATTTTAGATGATAGAGACAGAAAATCAACCAAAAATCCACATGATACAAATGTTATAAATTCAGCTGCAGTTCAGTGAGTAAAATAAGTATTTGATCTCCAAGCAAAACATGACTTGTTGTCAAGCACAGAGGTAAAACTTTTCTTGTAGTTGGTTACTGGGTTTACACCCATTTTAGGAGGGATTTTTTTTTGGTTTTAAACTCCTTTTACTATAGGAGGAAGGGTACTATATATTGATTCCCTCAAATCGGCAAACTGCTGGGAGAGGTAGAAGAAGTTTAGGAGGGATTTTGGTCCACTCTTCTTTACAGACCTTCTCTAAATCCTTGCAGCGGAGCTTCACCCAAAAGGAGAAGCTCCGCTTGTTTGCTTCCTCCCCCCTCGGCTGCCACATTTGGCACCTTTCGGGGTGGAGCGGGCACCTGGTTTTGACAGATACCAGATCCCACTTCGGGTTGACTTGGAAGTTTGGCCCCCTCCCATCCTTCCCCCACTGCCAGGCCATTCACAAAGCACACCATACTTTGCATATAAGCAGTAGGGAGCTGGCTGTAACGGACTGAACAAACAAAAGCAGTTCCCTCTGGGGTTTGCTACACATATATAGGATGAATCATTGCAAACCTTAAAGGGGTTGTAAAGGAAAACATTTGTTTTCATAATAAGCATCCTTTACCTGCAGACATTCCTATTTTCACTTCCTCATTGTTCGTTTTTGCTCAAAAGTTGCTCTATTTCTTCTCTGTTCTTCTCACTTCCTGCTTGTCTGATTGTTACTCACCACCGTGAAGGGAGGCTTTACTGCGGTGGTCAGTAACGTGCTCGCCCCCTCCTGGGAACTACATCTGTGCAGCAGGACGCTCTCTACGTGTTAGAGACTTCAAGGAAGTGTGAATTACTGGACGTGCCGCAATGCATACTGGGAAATGTAGTTCTTACATGAACGAGCGTCGCAAACCAGGAAGTGAATGAGAGAACAGAAACTAGAGGTGATATAGTTGAAGGAATTTAATAGGTATTTACTCGTTTTTTAACAGAATCATTACACTATTCTGTCTGTCTACCTTGCAGACATTCATTTTAGGCAAAAAATGTTTTTCCTTTACAACTCCTTTAATAATAAAGAAAAACTAGAAAAAAGAGAGATACGCAGCTGAACACTAGGGAAGTTCTAAAGCCCAAAAAAAACATATAAAATCATAACGGTGCAACGCACAGTAGTATATTTAGGTTTTGTGCTGCCCTAGGCCTGACTAAACTCGTGCACGCCCTAATTTAAATATGACCCACCCCTTCCTGCCAAGGCCACACCCCTTTCTGTTTAAGACCTGCCATGAAAATTTTGAGTGGGGACAGTAGTTCTATTGGCTCGGGGGGGGGGGGGTGAAGTCCCTCAATTTGCAGGAAGTGAAGCCAAATTTCTGCTATGGGACAGGAATGGTAAAAAAATTAACTGACTGGGGCTATAACCTTCCCTTACTCTATCCAAAATGAAAAAAAAAAAACTGTTTGCCTATAGTTCTCTCTTAAGCACAAATTTCTGATGATTTTATGGAAAGGACGAAGAAGATATAACCATGCCATTACTGCTACAATCGCATGTAAAATCTGCCAGGCCGGTTGTACCCAAGTTGATCGATTAATCAACTAGGGTACATTCAGCCTGCCAATACATGGTTTCAATCTGGGCCACTCCCTGCTGAACTAGCCAAGATCTGTATCATCTATGGTTAGCTTTAGAAGCTGATTGGTTACTATGCACAGCTGTTTAAGTAAATTCTCCCCAAGGTATATTAGTATATTATTACCTTGGATTACGAGCATAATCAGTTCCAGAAGCATGCTTGTAATTCAAAGCAATTGTATATCAAAACGAGTTTCCCCATAGGAATCAATAGAAACGCGGATAATTTGTTCCAGTGTCACTGCTAGTGTATGCAGTACCGCATGTGGCCAGAGGTGGGGGGCACCGGAGACACTCTGTGATGCTCAGAGACCACTCAGGGGAGCTCAGAAACACTCAGAAACTGAGTGTTTCCGAGTGTCTCAGAGCCTCTCTGAGCATCACCGGCGCCCCCCCCCCCCCGCACCTCTGGCCACATGCGGTACTATACACCCCAGAGGCTTAAATCCTGCTCGTCTTTCGAGACAACGCTCGCGAATCGAGTCAGAATAAAAATCAAAAAGTATTGCAAAATACTCTTAAACTGCGTTACTTGCAATCCAAGGTTTTACTGTACTAGACTTTCTGTTGGGTTTCCTATTACACGAATGGCCAGGATAAACAACATGCCCGCAATGAAAGATCCATTTTGCAAGACAGTTACATGTAATTATTAGGTATACGATACAGATAGAGGTTTTTAAAGTATCCTGTTATTTAGTAACAGTCCCTTTTTAGTTGTGAAGTACTGGAGCTACATATCTGCATACGTCTGATTAGTTTATCTGAAGACCTTGAAAGAATGAAGCACTGCAATTACAGAGGACAGTGCTGCAATGCACACAGGGAGCAAAGGCTGAGAATTGAAAGGCTTCATCTATACAATGTGGGAATCATACACAGATCGCCATCTCCTGTAGCAGCCCCTCACACTGTTGCATGCAGAAAAGGAGGAGCCTCCTATAAACACTAGTTTCCAAGCACACACAAATTCATATTCACATACACTGCTGCCATCTCTCCCTGTTGTTGCTGCTGCTGTCACACACTGCAAGGCTTGCAGTACAAGGACACGGATTTGCACATTGGCACTTTAGTTGACATCTCTACACATATAGGCACTGAGGTCCACATAAGCTGCCCATTTCAATCCCAAATAGATCATCGGTACAATTCACCTTAAATAACAGGTGACTGCCATCCAGGCAACATGTCCGGAAGCAAATCTCCTTTCAAAAAGAGAGCCAGTCTGCAGGCACCAAGCCCAGCAGGTGAGTGACAGGGGTTGGGTATTAGTGCTGGAGTGCAGGTGGTAAAAGAGGACAGCTTTGATGGGCAGATGGTAAAAGAAGGATAAGAAGGGGGAGGAGGGACAAGGAGAGAATTTACAGAGGAGCTTTACATGCTCATACATGAAGACTGCAATAAAACTGTTGTACTTGGAAACTGTGTATAGTAACAAATTATGTTAAAAAAAAAAGAATGTCAACAATTGTCCGATTATAGTATAGCATGGCAATATTGTTGAATAAATCAAAAATAGATCTTCTTAATTCTTTCATAAGAAAAAGCATGTCGAATTTAGAATAGAGAACTATAGGGAATAGAGAAGCAAGGAATTGAATGTCAAACGTGCTATCATTAAAAGGGATGGCTGCCACTAGCTTGTGTATTATTCATTGGCACACCTGGGTAGTGTAGAAGGTGGAAGTGTAATAACAGGTTACGAAGGCATAAGAGATGACAAAAGGAAAATAATGACAGATGTATAAAGGGAGGAAGATGAAAAAATCCATTAGACATGTTTCTTTTTTGACAGGCTTAAGCAAAAAGGAAAAGATGGAAATGATTTGTATAAAAGACTTAAGTCAACAGTTGTTATGAAGCCATTTATGTTTTTACATTTACATGATTACACTAAAATGAATATTGTTGTACTAGCGCCATCTTAACAGAGCCGTAACTGTAACATTAGTAGCAAAGCCTTAAAAAAAAAAAAAAGAAAAAGAAAAAAAAAGGAGTATATCTAAATAAAGATGTCTTAAAGAGGACCTTCCCTTGTTTTTACAAAAATAAAAGTCAGCAGCTGCAAGTAGTGTAGCTGCTGACTTTTAAGAAAGACATACTAGTCTATGAAGTCCAGCGCTGTCATCTTTGAAGCCAAAGTCTTCAAAGCTCTTTAGGTTCCTGTGTTACTATCCTGGATTTGGTAGCCGGCTATCGCTTCCTGATGACATGCACAGGATTAGCCAGATGGGGTAGAATGGGCCTGTAGCCTCCTGGGATGTGTGATGTAATCCTCAAAGGCGGATGGTAGAGGACGAAACTAGCGCAACGTCATCCTCACCTAGGCAAGAAATAACAAAGTGGTTCATTTTATCCAAAAGCAATTAACAAAATTCATGAACATTTTAAAAAGTGAGCTCTGGCATTTACATGAAAATAGCAGACCCATCCATCATAATGAAACTACACATTGTAAGAAAACCCATAATTAGCTTTTTACTGCAACGTGGTCTTCTACATGTTAACCCTACGCGTTTTGACCCTTCTAGTTATGGTCTTCTTTAAAGGTCAATTTTTAAAAAATTTCATGTTTTAATAATTTTATCATCAATATCACAGGTGCTTGCTTGCTCTTCTCATTGTCCCCTTGGAAGTCCAAAAAAGTGGTCTTTTATAAGTTCTTTGGAGTTGGGAGGGCAGAGACGAAACATGAATGGTTCAAAACTAGATTTTAAAGAAGTCTCTGGCTATGGGACCATTCAGGTGTCTTTCTCTTCTCCATCATAATTGGTAAATATTTCCCTTCATCATAATTGGTAAATATATACTAGTGTATGTGGTTGGATGTAAAGTATAAATATAAAATGATGATTAAAACATGAAAAATATTTTTATTTTCCTGCATAGAATAAAAAAATTCCCCTTGAAAAAGACCATAACTAGAAGGGTCAAAACGCGTATGATGATACGGATGAAAAGATACTTGCTATCCCCCCCAAAAATGAATTGTGTAACAGGGAAGGGGAGGGTTAGAAGGAGGCTATGGGATGCCCAACATTATTTTTCTTTTGGTGGTTTACTACCGATTTAAGTTTGCAAAATGTAGCTATATATATTGAGCTGCAAAAATAAACTAAATTAACTGTGTAGATTAAATCTGGTCATAAACATCCTGATCATGCTATAATTGGTCAGATGCAATCTTTGGACATGGATTGGGTAATATAGAAGTAACCCTTAGGCCACGTACACACGATGAGCTATGTCCGCTCAAACATGTCCAACAGACCGTGTCCAGCGAAAATGTCTCATCGGATTTTGGTCCGATGGCGTGTACACACCATCGGACGAAGATCCCCTTGGGCTGAGGACGCGGTGACGTGGCGGTGACGTTGACGCCGCCACGTCACCACTCCAGGAAGTAAAATACTTCCACGCATGCGTCATATCCATTTGCAGAGATTTCTGTCTGCTGGTTAGTGTACTAACCAGCGGACATATCCGACGGACATGTCTCCGGCGGACAAATTTCAAAGCATGCTTTGAAATTTGTCCGCTGAGAAAACATGTCCGCTAGCCCGTACACACGATCAGATATGTCCGCTGAAACGGTCCGTCGGACCAATTTCAGCAGATATATTCGATCGTGTGTACGCGGCCTTAGAGGTGATACAAATTCTTCTGACATTGAAAGTACTCAATATAAATGTCTTCTTGTCTGTTTTGTCTTAAGGACACATGTCCATCTCTAGGCAGTGTAGAAGTCCCCATAAAAATGAAATAACAATTTGTCCATTTTCAGCTGGATTGGGAAACAATTTGATGTCTATATGATGTCTATATGGCATCAGCTTTGGCTAAGACAGGTCAGGATAAAAAGCGAATTAACAATTTAAAAAAACATTATTTAATCACTGTCACAATAGACCGCATGTAGGCAGGTTAAAAATGTTGGTTCTAGCGAGTTAGCGGCTGGCCCAGGCCGGGGGAAAGGGGGCATTTAGGTTGTATATGATTTAATATAATTTTAATAGACTGTGTATGTCCTCATGCAATATAGATGTTTTACTGAACTCCCAGATCAAAATCATGGTATGTAAAAAAAAAAAAAAAAGTAATCCCTTACCTTAATTATACCTCCTATCCTCCAGGCTTCACCTGCCTACTATGCTCAGGGCTTCCCCCCACCACAGATGCTTTATTTGGTAAAATCACAGAACTAGCTATAAGTGTGACATCCAGGACTCACCCTATATTTCAGGAGCACAGAGAATGGCTCCTATGTGAATGAAGCTTGCAGGCGTTGTCGGTGGAATGACATCACTGGAGTCAGAGCTGCGATGCATTTCAGAGTCACTGGGCATGTGCACTCTTTCATCAGGCTCTAAGATGTTCCTAAGGTGGACTTTTTAATTATAGAGGGTGTCTGAACCTGTTGGTGCCTACATTTCCACTACTTTGATGTTAGCTCCCTGCAGACACATACATTTATTACAGGATCTCTTAACGCTAAGTTCACGTTTTACATGCAGACTGTGTGCCGCTAAAAAAAATAATCCTTAAGGCAATTGCTATTATAGGCCTTTTTATAACTTTCATGAAGCCTGGCTGAAATACTCCCAATTCTTACATTCCTATGTCCTGGCTTATTTCCAGGACATGGTCTGCAATAAAATGGCTTCTGAGCCTTCTTCTTTGAGGACAGATAAAGTAATTATCTCTTTAGCAACAGAGGCCCAGATTCACAGAGAGTGGGCGCACATTTAGGCCGGCATAGCGCACACACAGTATGCTACGCCGGCGCAGCGCAGAGAGGCAAGCACTGCATTCAGCAAGCCATTGCTCACCAAAATGCGCCAGCGTAGCGTATTTTCGAAGGCGCAGGCCAGCGTAAGTGGAAGTGGGCGTGACCCCATGCAAATGATGGGCTGAGCGCCAGACAAGTACGTATAACAAACTGCACATGCGCCGCGCATTCTCACACCCATGTTGGAACAACTGCCTAAGATACGCCGAATCAACGTAACCTATGCCCAGCCAGACACACATCCAACATAAAATTCGCCGGCTTGTGTTCCCTGGTGCAGACCTAAGCATGTCTGTTGCTGAGTTACACCTCCTTTATGGGAATAACATTATGCCGGACGTACAATTTACGCGCACGTTCGTGAATCACCGTATTTACCTCATTTGCATGTTTGGATGGCTAATCAATGGGAGCGGCACCATGCACCCAACCTAAATGTACGCCCACCCTACGCCGGCGTAAGCAAAGTACGTCGGCGGGGTGTAGCCTGGTTTTAGGCGTATCTCTGTTTGTGGGTCTGGCGCACAAATACGACGGTGCACATTTGCACTTACGTCAGCGTGCTCTGTGAATCCGGGCCAGAGTCTCTTTAATGTAACAATCCCACAATGTTAGTGATTTGTTTTATTTCCATTCCATTCCCATTTTCCCAATTGATTTATACTGAATGTTTTCTCCACCTTGCATTCATATCCTTCTTAACAAACAATGCCAACATTATTGCATCACACCCACATTCCATCTGCTAAAACTGTATGCTCGGCAAGTGTTGCCAAAGCTAGCCCTTTATGCAGTGATGCAGCATTCTCTTTCCAAGCCACAAGCCAAAATGTACACTCATATTCTTTAAAGATAGCTTATGCATGAGGTCAGCAGGCAGATATTTAAAACAAAAAGGTGGATAATCATCCTGCTAATAATTAAAGAGCATCTGCTGAAGAAACTAAAAGAGAAATGACAACCAAAGCTCGGAAATCCATTTGTTTATTTAGTAGACTGATCTTATCTATAAACATAACCTATTTATATCACTCTATCTTTATATATAAGCTGTCCAATGCATAGTTTTTCCTAAAACCTAATTACTGTTGAGAGCACCATATTGAGTCACACCAGAAATAAACCCTGTACACACGATCGGAATTTCCGATGGAAAAAGTCAGACAGACTATTTCCATCGGAAATTCCGACCGTGTGTATGCCCCATTGGAGTAATTCCGATGAATTCCTTTCGGAGTTTAGATAGAGAACATGTTCTCTTTTACTCCAATGGAATCCCGATGTGAGTTTGACCAGGCAAAAGCCCAATCATGTTGTCAGAGATTCTAGATGGACCAGGACTGTGTGCCTACACAGAGGAGACCAACACTGTATATAGTAGGAAAAAAGGTGTTTATTTACAAAGGTGAGAAAACAAGTGAAAACAGTGCACGAATAACACAAGGCTATATACAGGTTTAGGGGAAATGCAATAATCATAAGCCAGAGCCAAGCCGGGGTCAAATACCAGAAATCATCAAAAGAGGCTGCAGACAGGGAAGGGGCAGGAAGGAAATGTCCAGGAGAGGGATCGGGGTCAGGACAGGACAGATCAGGTCAGGTCAGAGGTCCAGAGCAGGTTCAGGGTCCGGTTAGTAAACAGATACCAGGGCGAGTTCTGTTTGAACTCGCCGGGTATTTATAGTGGGTGTATTGATTGGGTTCAGGTCACACCTGAACGGAGCAAAGGCCAGGTGTTCCACACTGCCAGGGTCCATCCGCTGGTGGAGGTCAGTACTGCATCCCAAAGGTGATATACCAGCAGGGGGAAGTTCCCCTGACAGCTCCGAACTGCCAGGAGACCCCTGCTGGTGGGACGCAGCACTGCAAGACAAAATATCAATAGCACCAGCGGATGGACCTTTTCCTGACAGTACCCCCCCTCAAAGGAGCGGCCTCTGGACGCTCCAACTATCCATTGCCGGGGAAAGTCCAGAGTGACCAACTGGGCAATGGGAGGCTTGAGCCGAGAGGTGGGTACATCCGGGTCGTCGAGCTGGGGAGCAGGCACCGGGTCAGCGAACTGGGCAGCAGGCTCCGGGTCAGCGAACTGGGCAGCAGGCTCCGGGTCAGCGAACTGGGCAGCAGGCTCCGGGTCAGCGAACTGGGAAGCAGGCTCCGGGTCAGCGAACTGGGCAGCAGGCTCCGGGTCAGCGAACTGGGCAGCAGGCTCCGGGTCATCGAGCTGGGCAGCAGGTTCCGGGTCATCGAGCTGGGCAGCAGGCTCCGGGTCATCGAGCTGGGCAGCAGGCTCCGGGTCATCGAGCTGGGCAGCAGGCTCCGGGTCATCGAGCTGGGCAGCAGGCTCCGGGTCATCGAGCTGGGCAGCAGGCTCCGGGTCATCGAGCTGGGCAGCAGGCTCCGGGTCATCGAGCTGGGCAGCAGGCTGGCAGACTGGCACAGGAACAGCAGGCTGGGCAGCGGACTGGAGGTCATCAACCGGGGCAGCAGACTGGAGGTCATCAACCGGGGCAGCAGACTGGAAGTCATCAACCGGGGCAGCAGACTGGAAGTCATCAACCGGGGCAGCAGACTGGAAGTCATCAACCGGGGCAGCAGACTGGAAGTCATCAACCGGGGCAGCAGACTGGAAGTCATCAACCGGGGCAGCAGACTGGAAGTCATCAACCGGGGCAGCAGACTGGAAGTCATCAACCGGGGCAGCAGACTGGAAGTCATCAACCGGGGCAGCAGACTGGACGTCATCAACCGGGGCAGCAGACTGGACGTCATCAACCGGGGCAGCAGACTGGAAGTCATCAACCGGGGCAGCAGACTGGAAGTCATCAACCGGGGCAGCAGACTGGAAGTCATCAACCGGGGCAGCAGACTGGAAGTCATCAACCGGGGCAGCAGACTGGAAGTCATCAACCGGGGCAGCAGACTGGAAGTCATCAACCGGGGCAGCGGACTGGAAGTCATCAAGCTGGGCAGCGGACTGAAAGTCATCAAGCTGGGCAGCGGACTGAAAGTCATCAAGCTGGGCAGCGGACTGGAAGTCATCAAGCTGGGCAGCGGACTGGAGGTCATCAAGCTGGGCAGCGGACTGGAGGTCATCAAGCTGGGCAGCGGACTGGAGTTCATCAAGCAGGGCAGCGGACTGGAAGTCATCAAGCTGGGCAGCAGCGGACTGGAAGTCATCAAGCTGGGCAGCAGCGGACTGGAAGTCATCAAGCTGGGCAGCAGCGGACTGGAAGTCATCAAGCTGGGCAGCAGCGGACTGGAAGTCATCAAGCTGGGCAGCAGCGGACTGGAAGTCATCAAGCTGGGCAGCAGCGGACTAGAAGTCATCAAGCTGGGCAGCAGCGGACTGGAAGTCATCAAGCTGGGCAGCAGCGGACTGGAAGTCATCAAGCTGGGCAGCGGACTGGAAGTCATCAAGCTGGGCAGCGGACTGGAAGTCATCAAGCTGGGCAGCGGATTGGAAGTCATCGGACTGGCAAGCTGGCACAGCAACATCAGGTTGGCAGGCTGGCACAGGAACGTCAGGTTGGCAGGCTGGCACAGGAACGTCAGGTTGGCAGGCTGGCACAGGAACATCAGGTTGGCAGGCTGGCACAGGAACGTCAGGGTGGCAGGCTGGCACAGGAACGTCAGGGTGGCAGGCTGGCACAGGAACGTCAGGGTGGCAGGCTGGCACAGGAACGTCAGGGTGGCAGGCTGGCACAGGAACGTCAGGGTGGCAGGCTGGCACAGGAACGTCAGGGTGGCAGGCTGGCACAGGAACACCAGGGTTGCAGGCTGGCACAGGAACACCAGGTTGGCAGGCTGGCACCGGAGCAGGCTGGTCGGATGTCACAAGCTGGGCGGCTGGCACTGGAACTGGTAGAGCAGCTGGCACAGGGACAGATGGCACCGGGACAGGTTGAACAGAGGGCACTGGGACAGGCTGGGTAACTGGCACGATGGTATGAGTTGGGAAATACTTCCGTTTCTTTTTAGACTTAGTCACTACAGGTTTGTTAACAGAAGTGATGTATGAAGAGGATGGAGATAAGTAAGAGGAAGGATTGGAGTATGGCAGAGACAAAGGGATGGTGACTGGAGGAGGTTTTTGTGGAGTAGTTACAGGTGGATTAAAGGCAGGGTAGGTACAATTAGTAGAGACTGGGTAGTAATATTTGGTGGGATGTGGAATTATCTGGGCTGGAGTTGCCATTGGTGATGGACAGATGGATCCTTGGGAAGGCAGGTGGTTACTAGTAGGACTGGAACGGACAGGTGGATTAAAGGCAGGGTAGGTACAATTAGTAGAGATTGGGTAGTAATACTTGGTGGGAAGCGGAATTAACTGGGCTATAGCTGAGGTTGTCATTGGCAATGGACGGCTAGAACCTTGGGAAGGTAAGTGGTTAATGGCAGGGCTGGAATGCAGTGGCTTGGCTGGAAGCAGGAGATCTGACCATGCCTGCAGCACAGGTTGAACAAAGGCTGGTTCACACACACCTTGTTTAATCAGAGCCTGCACAGAATCAATACACTCAGATAACTTTTGCTGGGGACAGGAGGAATAATGCTCATCAAAATAAGCCGGATCATCCTCCATCAACCATACCAGGGATTCAACTTGGTCAGGACTGAAGGGGGGAGAGAAGTCATCACCTCCAGCTGGAATAACTGACAGGGCTGGTTTAACACATAACTTGATCAATGGCTGAACATCATTGTAAGACATACAGTGCGGAAAATAAGTATTTGAACACCCTGCTATTTTGCAAGTTCTCCCACTTGGAAATCATGGAGGGGTCTGAAATTGTCATCGTAGGTGCATGTCCACTGTGAGAGACATAATCAAAAAAAAAAAATCCAGAAATCACAATGTATGATTTTTTTAACTATTTATTTGTATGATACAGCTGCAAAGAAGTATTTGAACACCTGAGAAAATCAATGTTAATATTTGGTACAGTAGCCTTTGTTTGCAATTACAGAGGTCAAACGTTTCTTGTAGTTTTTCACCAGGTTTGCACACACTGGAGGAGGGATTTTGGCCCACTCCTCCACACAGATCTTCTCTAGATCAGTCAGGTTTCTGGGCTGTCGCTGAGAAACACAGAGTTTGAGCTCCCTCCAAGGATTCTCTATTGGGTTTAGGTCTGGAGACTGGCTAGGCCACGCCAGAACCTTGATATGCTTCTTACAGAGCCACTCTTTGGTTATCCTGGCTGTGTGCTTCGGGTCATTGTCATGTTGGAAGACCCAGCCTCGACCCATCTTCAAAGCTCTAACTGAGGGAAGGAGGTTGTTGCCCAAAATCTCGCAATACATGGCCCCGGTCATCCTCTCCTTAATACAGTGCAGTCGCCCTGTCCCATGTGCAGAAAAACACCCCCAAAGCATGATGCTACCACCCCCATGCTTCACAGTAGGGATGGTGTTCTTGGGATGGTACTCATCATTCTTCTTCCTCCAAACACGGTTAGTGGAATTATGACCAAAAAGTTCTATTTTGGTCTCATCTGACCACATGACTTTCTCCCATGACTCCTCTGGATCATCCAAATGGTCATTGGCAAACTTAAGACGGGCCTTGACATGTGCTGGTTTAAGCAGGGGAACCTTCCGTGCCATGCATGATTTCAAACCATGACGTCTTAGTGTATTACCAACAGTAACCTTGAAAACGGTGGTCCCAGCTCTTTTCAGGTCATTGACCAGCTCCTCCCGTGTAGTCCTGGGCTGATTTCTCACCTTTCTTAAGATCATTGAGACCCCACGAGGTGAGATTTTGCATGGAGCCCCAGTCCGAGGGAGATTGACAGTCATGTTTAGCTTCTTTCATTTTCTAATGATTGCTCCAACAGTGGACCTTTTTTTACCAAGCTGCTTGGCAATTTCCCCGTAGCCCTTTCCAGCCTTGTGGAGGTGTACAATTTTGTCTCTAGTGTCTTTGGACAGCTCTTTGGTCTTGGCCATGTTAGTAGTTGGATTCTTACTGATTGTATGGGGTGGACAGGTGTCTTTATGCAGCTAATGACCTCAAACAGGTGCATCTAATTTAGGATAATAAATGGAGTGGAGGTGGACATTTTAAAGGCAGACTAACAGGTCTTTGAGGGTCAGAATTCTAGCTGATAGACAGGTGTTCAAATACTTATTTGCAGCTATATCATACAAATAAATAGTTAAAAAATCATAAATTGTGATTTCTGGAATTTTTTTTTTTTTGATTATGTCTCTCACAGTGGACATGCACCTACGATGACAATTTCAGACCCCTCCATGATTTCTAAGTGGGAGAACTTGCAAAATAGCAGGGTGTTCAAATACTTATTTTCCGCACTGTATAACCCAGATCCACCATGGAATGGGCCGATCGGATGGCTTCCATCAGCTCATCCCTTGTCCATCCCTCCAACACCTGACGACAATACTCCTCATCCTCCTCTGCTAGCAGAGAAAAGTAAGTAATTTCATTGAAATCCATGTTTCAACAAAAACGCACTACAACAGGATGGTTCCCTATGCAGGCACGTCTGGTCAAAATGGCCCTGGTATACTGTCAGAGATTCTAGATGGACCAGGACTGTGTGCCTACACAGAGGAGACCAACACTGTATATAGTAGGAAAAAAGGTGTTTATTTACAAAGGTGAGAAAACAAGTGAAAACAGTGCACGAATAACACAAGGCTATATACAGGTTTAGGGGAAATGCAATAATCATAAGCCAGAGCCAAGCCGGGGTCAAATACCAGAAATCATCAAAAGAGGCTGCAGACAGGGAAGGGGCAGGAAGGAAATGTCCAGGAGAGGGATCGGGGTCAGGACAGGACAGATCAGGTCAGGTCAGAGGTCCAGAGCAGGTTCAGGGTCCGGTTAGTAAACAGATACCAGGGCGAGTTCTGTTTGAACTCGCCGGGTATTTATAGTGGGTGTATTGATTGGGTTCAGGTCACACCTGAACGGAGCAAAGGCCAGGTGTTCCACACTGCCAGGGTCCATCCGCTGGTGGAGGTCAGTACTGCATCCCAAAGGTGATATACCAGCAGGGGGAAGTTCCCCTGACAGCTCCGAACTGCCAGGAGACCCCTGCTGGTGGGACGCAGCACTGCAAGACAAAATATCAATAGCACCAGCGGATGGACCTTTTCCTGACACATGTGTACGGGGCTTTACTGTAACACCTGACAGTTCTGCCCCTCCTCTTTGCAGAAAAAAGGTTGTTTATGTTTATGATTAAGATAATTCAGAGATGATATATATTGATTGAATAATGCAATACAACACCAGCATTGAACTTTCCAAAATTTTCCTTTTAATTTTAAACCTATATGTTGTACATTCATTTGAACAATGTCTGTCCACCTGCATTTCCATTCAGCCCAACTAATCTAATCAGTGATTAGTTTGCATATGAATGCCTGGCATTTTATTAATTTTATATTATTATTATTTACAAATCCATTTTAATTTTTTAATTCAATTAAATAATACATTTGATATTTTATAATTATAACAGCTTTTAAAATTTCGAATTTTCAAATTTCGAATTTTTCAAATTTCGAATTTTTCAAATTTTGAATTTTTCAAATTTCGAATTTTTCACATTTCGAATTTTTACATTTCGAATTTTCAAATTTCGAATTTTTAAATTTCGGATTTTCAAATTTCAAATTTTTCAAAATTTCGAATTTTCATATTTCGAATTTTTTACATTTCGAATTTTCAATTTTCGAATTTTTCAAAATTTCGAATTTTCAGATTGCGAAATTTTAACATTTCGATTTTTTAAAATTTCGATTTTTTAAATTTCGAATTTTTAAAATTTCGAATTTTTAAAATTTCGAATTTTAAAATTTCGAATTTTTAAAATTTCGAATTTTAAAATTTCGAATTTTAAAATTTCTGATTTTCAAATTTCGAATTTTTTAAATTTCGAATTTTCAGATTTTAAAAATTCGAAATTTGAAAATTCGAAATTTTGAAACATTCGAAATTTTGAAACATTCGACATTTTAAAAATTCGAAATGTGAAAATTCGAAATTTGCAAAATTCGAAATTTGCAAAATTCGAAATTTAAAAATTCGAAATTTGAAATCTCGAAATTTGAAAATTCGAAATCTGAAAATTCGAAATTTGAAAAATTCGAAAATTCGAAATTTAAAAAAAATCGAAATTTGAAAATTCGAAATTTGAAAATTCAAAATTTGAAAAATTCGAAATGTAAAAAAATCGAAATGTAAAAAATTCGGAATTTGAAAATTCAAAATTTTGAAAAATGGATGAGCTCTGCGAACGGGTCGTTCACGTAGTTTGCGACGGCTTTGAAGCCTCATCAAGAGCAACGTAAGGACAATTTCTTGGCATATATTCATTATGGGATCCATTTCACAAAGGAGAATAATGAATGTATGCAAGTGCTCTCTCTGCTGCTGCTGCTCTCTCTGTTGAAATTTGCAGAAATAGTTAAAGTGGAAGTAAGCCCCTCACTTTGATAGTTACAAAAACAGTTAACATTCCCGGCATGCCGTAAATGCTAGCTGTCACATTTGTTTGTGCTCTCAACCAAACTGCCAAACCATCCAATGGCTGGTTTCACAACAGGTCACATGTACAGCATCATGGAAGTGGCAGATTAAACAGAAATCAAGATGGCCGCTTCCTTGGCTGAAAAAGATAGGAGTGTTTACTTCCACTTTAAATATATTTGCTGGGAGGGTCTACAATGTCAGTGGTTCTGAACGCTGATAGCCGAAAATGCGGTAAAACGCCTCTAAACGCGGCGCCTGGAGAGGATGGCCTCCCCATGGAGGTATTCACTCAATTTGGTGAACAATTGCTGCCAGAACTGTTAAAGGTTTTTAATGCCTCTCTTGAGGAAGTTACCCTTCCTAAATCTATGGCCCCAGTTAATGTGATTTTGTTACTAAAGCCAGGGAAGGATCCGGAAGGACCCAGGCTCCTACAGGCCTATTTCATTGTTTCAGAGCAATGTAAAAATCCTTGCCAAGGTCCTAGCGCTTCGGGTCAATGGGATAGTATCCTCCATTATTCACCAAGGAAGGTGACTATGCTATCCCACATATTTAGTGACGGTAAGCTGCTATCCTTCCCTGACCTACAAGCTAAACTCAACTTACCCGCCACTATGCTTTACGCGTACCTTCAGCTCCGGCATGCTGTTGCTGCGCAGGGGGATGCAGGGATGCCCACTGCACTCCAGCACTGTAACTAAGGGGATTATATCTCAATGCTACCAAATATTACTCGCAGGACACCTGCAGGCTTACCCCTGTAAGGTGGTGACTGTGTGGGAGAGGGACCTCGGCCAACTTACGGGAGACCAGTGGGAGGAAGCCCTGTAATCCATAACCACATGCTCTCTGAATTGGCACAAAAAGTTTCCCAACTGTATATAATACTAAGAGTACACTACACCCTGGCAAAACTACATAGGATGGACAGACTGGCGGACCCTTTGTGCTGTCATTGTCAGCAGCATGATGGGAATCTCATCCATCTCTTGTGGTGCTGTTCGAAGCTACATCAATATTGGAGTGAGGTGGTTGGTACACTAAATATGGTGTAGCGCTACCCCATTCAGGAGCTGCTGGTTGTTTTGGGATCGGCGTATTAAGTTACACTCGGTGGCTTCTATAGGGGTGATGGTAGTGAGTACATGCAGTGAGCGAATGTCCAGTCAGCAATGGAGTTTTCAAATGCTTTATTTCCAAGGCCCAACACGGCCAACATCAACACGAAGTGGGATAGGAAAGGTTGATGAAGCATAAGAAGAACATTTGCAGTATCAGGCCCAGGATGGATAGGGAAAGCAAGCCTGCTTTCATCAATAGCACAGTCCATCGCCACTCTAGCCAGAGTGGGTAAAGCGCCTCCGGACAGACTCCTGTCACAAGCCTGGCAGCCAAAGAGTCACTTAGGTTGCTGGGAGGAACAGACCTCTGCCATAGGCCTGGCTCGGGCCTCTGCCACAGACCTAATACTTGGATGAGCTAAATGGATTCTTGAGCGAATCCTCCCAGTAAATTCAATCAGGGTCACCGCTTGACAGTTTGAAGTGTACCTGTCAATCCTCCGGTCACCAGATCCCCGGTGGTTCATTCAAGCCCTTTTGGTTCACCTGCCTCCGGGTTCTCCTCAAGCCGATCCCTCACCAAACGGCTCACAGCCTGGGATCCCTTTTAGTGTAGCTGGGGACCCAGTAAGTCACTGGGGCCCCTTTCAGCATCCGCATGGAACTCCACGTAGCATATGACCCCGGCCAGGTAGGCCGGGATCCGTTGGATGCACACACCCTGAAGGTGGGTGCCGCCCCTGGAACCTGGAACCCCCCAATAAGTAGAACCAAAGAAACTGGCATTCAGTCATGGATATACCCTCCCCCAGCATGCCCCGCAAGGGAAAACTCCTCTAATTGGCTGCTGGGGAAAAGGGGCTCCGTCAGAACCCCTCTAGCGCAACCTGCCACCCAGGGGTGTGACCATCACCCCTGGAGCGCAGACTGACCCACATGACAGTTCTGAATGACAGCAACCCAAACTTACATAATTATGAATGGGAGCAAAATGACTCTCCCATTCCCCATTAACTTTAGCGTAGCGCCCATACTGAAAGTAGGGGGGCGCTACAATGGTGTTTCAAACAAAGGTACCTACAGACCCTATATGTTGTATACTGGGGGTTCTGGAGGACAAGATTCCTGAGGAATTGATCAGGGTGGCATTCTCTAGGGTGCTGTTTCAGGCCAGGAAACTAATCTTAATAGGCTGGAAGTCCACCTCGCCACCCACTAGCACCTCCTGGATAACTCCCATGGGGAATACCCTTATTATGGAAAAATATATTTACCAGCACAGGAGACGCCCAGGCAGGTTTGAACGCATATGGTCACGCTGGTTGGATACACCTGGTCTAAACCCTAGAGAACTTGTGATGTCTAGACTTCTGCAGTGTCCATAGGGGAGAATGTGTACCGTATATGTACCATGCATGCTGTAATTTGTCAGGGGGGGGAATGAAGTGGTGACATGCAAGTGCCTGGAGCATAAAGCCGCGTAGTCACAGTAGGGCTATTGTGCGTGTATATGTTATTGGTTGGAAAATTCCTTTATGTACTTGTGCATTGGAAGTTTTTGTTTTTTTAAATACTCAATAAAAACCTTTCTGATTTAAAAAAAATTATTCGAACACCTTAACACTTTAAAGTCTATGGGACACGAACGAATGCCGGTGGGAGGGGGAGGAGGAGAATCCAGCTTTCAACAGTTGTAGGAGGAAACCGGAGAGGATGGATTGCTGTATTTTCCTCCCCTTCTGTCCAAGTATAAAACAAAGCGTCAGGGAGGCCGCAAGGGAACATGGGTTGAGATCACCATTGCAACCATTGATGCTACACCAGTGGTTTTGAGTGTGTGGTATAAACATGTCTCAACTATAGGGTTTTACCATCCCCCAAATTGCAAATATAAACAAGCCCTTACTATCCTGAGCACCCTATAAGGTCGCGTACACACGATCGAATTTGTCTGCTGAAACTGGTCCGTCGGACCGTTTCAGCAGACATCTCCGATCATGTGTACGGGCTAGCGTACGGGCTAGTTAGTACACTCACCAGCAGACATATCTTCCCGCACATGCGTCAAATGGATTCGACGCATGCGCGGAAGTATTTTTCTTCCTGGTTCGGTGACGTGGCGGCGTCAACGTCACCGCGCTGTCTGCCGGCGGGGATTTTGATCCGATGGTGTGTACACACCGCCGGACGAAAATCCTGAGGAGACATGTCCGATGAAAACGGTCCGCGGTCCCTCACACTGGTGCACTGCGGTTTACCTGCACTGTGGGTGCAGCACAATGCATCTGCGGCTTTCCTGCGCTTTGCCATAGACTTCTATTATATCTTGCAGATGTGGTAAACTTTCTGAATGCGCACCTGCAGGATACAATAGAAGTGTGCTTCCCTGGTTTGAGGTCAAGGGCCAAATGTGTCCCACGGGCCACAAGTTGAGAACCCCTGACATCAATGTTCATCAATGATGTCTACAGCAACCATACTGTAACTTGTTGGAGGACATTTATCAACAGGGCTGGACTGGGACAAAAATTTGGCCCTGGACTTCATCCAGACTGGCCCACTTTGATAGATCTCTCCTATGGCGGACAGAGACAGACAACTCCCACCCCCCCCCCCAGCCACCCAAGCCCCCTCTCCCCCTTCAGTAGCCACTACTTTATTAGAGTAAAATGGCTGGTACTGGTACTCTTATAGGCAGTACCAGTGGGGAAGCTAGACATTATTTCACCTGGACAAATAATCAGTTCGGTGCCCCCCCCCCCCCATGGGACAAGATTAGGCAGAAATTAGAAACTCCCAGGCCATAGCTGTTGAGTCAGCTGTCTGTCCCCTCCCCCATGCTCCTTCTGGTCCTCCCCCTGCGTCTCTGTTCTGCCCAGGTGAGCACTGTGGGGAGGGAGAGAAGGTTGAGCGCTGCGGGGAAGGAGAGACAGAGGAGCGGAGGGGGGTGACGGTCCGCTGTCACTGAAGCCAGCCCACTGAGCCATCGGCCCACCTGGAAACTCCCTGTAGTCCCAATGGCCAGTCCATCCCTGTTTATCAAGCAAGTTTGTGACACAATTAGATGTAAATCAGGCTGCCTCTATTAAAGTGGTTTTAAAGTCAGAAGTTTAAAAAAAAAAAACACCTTCTGTGCTGCATCCCCCCAAGCCCTCCTAATACTTAAAAGAACCTCATCTCGATGCAGCAATGTTGCACGATAGTCACAGCTGGCTGAGACTCTCTCTCCTCAATGGCTCCTGCAGCTGTCAATCAAATAAGTCTAGCAGTATGCAACAGCTTTCCTGTGTTTTTGCGACCCCTGTGTTTGTAATCCCAGACAGCCAACTGGGACAGACTGGCAAGGTCTACAAAAGATTTTTAACTCTAAATAGATGCACAGTTAGGAAGTGGTTAGAACCAGGTTTCACTGCAGTGCTAATTTAGAGAGACAGAAATTCAGGGATTAATCTGTTACCATGCAGTAAATCTGCTGGACAGTCTGTCTCACTGTTCTTGTTTAGCCTTGTTTTGTTGTGGGACGGAATAAATATGGAGCGCTACCCCCTCAGGAGCCGCTGGTTAGATTTTGGAATCTACTCTCAAAATATTAATTCGTCCCCTTTAACCACTTAAGACCCGGACCAAAATGCAGGTAAAGGACCTTGCCCCTTTTTGCGATTCGGCACTGCGTCGTTTTAACTGACAATTGCGCGGTCGTGTGACGTGGCTCCCAAACAAAATTGGCGTCTTTTTTTCCCCACAAATAGAGCTTTCTTTTGGTGGTATTTGATCACCTCTGCGGTTTTTATTTTTTGCGCTATAAACAAAAATATAGCGACAATTTTTATTAATTATTTTTTTTTACTACTAATAGCGGCGATCAGCGATTTTTTTCATGACTGCGACAATATGGCGGACACTTTGGACAATTTTGACACATTTTTGGGACAATTGTCATTTTCACAGCAAAAAATGCATTTAAATTGCATTGTTTACTGTGGAAATGACAGTTGCAGTTTGGGAGTTAACCACAGGTGGCGCTGTAGGGGATGTGTGACCTATGTGTTGTGTTTACAACTGTAGGGGGGTGTGGCTGTAGGTGTGACGTCATCGATCACGTCCCCCTATTACAGGGATGACGCGATCGATGCTACGGCCACAGAGAAGCACGGGGAAGCCGTGTTTACACACGGCTCTCCCCGTTCTTCCGCTCCAGGGACGGATCGCCGCACTGCAGCGGCGATCGGGTCCGCGAATCCCGCGGTCCCGGTCCTGGAGCTTCGGACCGGGTCGCAGGCGCGCGCCCGCGGTCGCGCGCCCGTGACCCACGGCTGGGTACTAAAATCAACGTATATATGCGTTGATGTGCCCAGCCGTGCCATTCTGCCGACGTAAATGTGCAGTAGGCGGTCCTTAAGTGGTTAACTGGCTCGAACCCTCCCTTGGCACGCCGGATGGATATAATAGTATTGTGGTCCCTACTTGGCTGGAGCCGCGATAGCATACAAAAAACATGCAATGGTAATACAATAATATTTTTACCTTTTTCTGTTTGTGGCTCCTAAGAGTAAACACACGTCACACAATTGTTATATTCAAACCAAAATAATAACTTTACTTTGCGTATGGTAAAGAGGATAAAGGGGGTTTGAATAGCACAATAATTGATCACAGATATTATCACCAAATGATTCTGCAAGAGCCCTTGCGAGAATCAGCGAACAACAAAATAAATATTTGACAGAATAAACTCTATAGTGAACTCTTAATAATCTATGCTTGTGAGCTCTCCCTAGTGAGCAGTTCTGCAGAACAGTGAATGTAGGACTCTTTGCCAGGCCTGGCTCAAACAGCTCCTATGTGTCTCTTAAGAACAAAGTCTATGATGCAGCTGTTGGTGCACTTTCAGATTTGTAATCCAACAAGGGTAAATGAGAGAATAAACTCAGTCAAACAGGGTATGAAGAATATCAATGCTGATGAACTGATCGCTCGTCAGCGTCAGTCAATTCTGTGGAATAACTCTCAACTTAATAGGCCTCTTTGCTTCAGTCAGGGATTAACACGTGTCTCGGACCTATGGAGTGACACTAAATTATCCGTCAAAGCAAGGAGGGTTGTCAAGTGGGCATGTGCCCTCTCACCCGAACAGGCCCGATCCGCCTGAACCCTTCTCCAAGGCTCGTCGGTTAATCACTGCTCCGTAGCACACGATCTCTGGTCTCAGGCTTTCCACTGTTTCAATTGTCAGCTGGGCAGCTTCTCCAGTCTCCTGGAACACAAGCTGGGCACTCTTGGTCTTGCTTTCCTCTGGAGGGTTGGTCTCTCGGGGAATCCAGGCCCAGGCTTCAGGCCTAGCAGCACGACTGTGCTGTTCCTCACAGCTCTGCAGAGGAGAAGATGCAGGTCCCCAGAGAGAGAACTCAACTCCTCCCTGTCCTTAAGTAATCTCCCCCATAAGTCTGTGCAGAGGTGTCACATGTTCCAATAAGGCAGGGCATTGTGGGAAATGTAGTCTTGTCATGGATATGCATTAAGCTCTGGCAGTTACCTGTCTCCATGTGGTTATTAGAGACCTGACCCTCCTTCTGGCTGTCTCTTATCACCTTCCTCCCTGGATGGCTCCATCCTAGGCCATCCCAGGAAGCCTATATTAACTGTTGCACTGCAGGTCTGCAGTGCTGTTCAACAATGTTGTTTGCTAACTTCCTGTCTGCAGTGTGCTACGATCATCTTCCTGTGTACCGTTTCTGGCGTGTCCCTGACTTCTCCTGTTTGCCTGTGCCCCTGACCATTTGCCTGTTCCTCGTTTATCCTTGTCTGCTTTTTGCCCTGACCTCGGCCTGCCCATCACCACCGTTTGTCCTGCTGGCTGCTTCCCCTCTCTCCCTGCGGAGTGTGACCTAGAGGATCTCGGGGGTCGCGACCTGGATCCAGCTGCGGCCAAGACCATCCCCACCACTAGGGGCTCTGGTGAAAACAAAGCAGTGTCTTAGACCCCGCGCCCTGGGCGATCCAGGGTTACGCTTCCTCTGATAGCAGCAGTTGGCTAAAGGGTTCACTACCCTGTGGTGCATTCCTAACACTAACGGGGTGCACTTGTCACCCTGCCACAGGTGACCTGACAAGTCTGTTCCTACTAAGTGTCAATGAAGTCCATATCTCCCGGTACTTCAGGTCCCACAATGCATAACTTTTAAAGACATATCAACATATATACAGATGTGGCTGGAGCTCCGATAGGGATTCAGGCTATCAATAGTCCCTGATAGGATGACCCGCTACAAATATATGCCCCTCTGTATTTTTGCAGACTGTAACGGTCACCACCGTTTACGACCTTCCATCCACCCACGACAAGCTTATCCGACACACTGCTACAATCCTACATACATGATCCATTCCATTTCCCATAATCAAGACGAGACACAAGCTCTGTACTTGTTTCCAAATGACTGAACACTTTATTGGTTTCTTAGCTTGCTTATATATCTGGTACAGCATGTTAAAGTTAATCACAGGACAATGCAATCTCCACCCCCCTAATCATACACTATGGCTAGTTACGATGCAGACATTTCGGCACCGATACTGACAAGATCTATCACATTCCTTTATCAATAAAATACAATCACACAAGGACTTGACCTTCAACTCCAGACAGACGTACTGTCTCTAAAGGGTCTTGACACCTGGGCATCAATAGGCTTTAAACCGTGTTATCAGACAATTGAAAGGTCTAGCAGCAGACCTGAATTAACACCTTTATACAATAGACAATGTAATGTCTAGGAATAGATGCAATTAACACCTTTCAAAAGCATGTGTGCCCACATTGAATAGCCAACAACTTGTGATATCTCAAGACATCCTGCAAAAATGAATTATTATTAATGTCCCATCTCATGTAATACATGAATTATGATTTTATTAGCCACCCTACGCCCAAAGGGCACAGGGTGGACTTAGACCCAGGAGTTATTAGTGTCCCTGGCACAGGAGTATCTCTCATCCTTCCAAAGTCTCTGGTTGTCACGGTTCATTCCGTTACACAGCCCCACAGGCATGAATCCATATACCTGTGTATGACACAACCCTACTCTCATTATAGCACTCTTTTTGTCCTACAATTATTGCTGTTATTTTCAACCCTTTTTGAGAATTTTGGAGGCTATCAGTGCCAGACAAACAAAGCTTCTCCCTTTCCCTGGCCATGACATAAAGACCCATGTTCCTTGCAGCTGCCAGGAAAGACTTGTGCAATCTGCAAAGCCACTGTGACTAAAGCTCTGAAAACTGCAGTTCAGATCACATGAGGCTTTAAAAGTTAGTAGATTTAAACCTGATATCAATAGAGGGTTACAGGGTCATGTTAATGTTTGTGCTAACCCGTGCTAACAGCTTTCTTATTAAGCGTTAATATTGACATTTTAATACATACACATACAATACTTTTCTTATGGCCAATATATGATCAAACTTAACAGAAAAAGTGTTGTCAGAAGGTTCTTTAGGCTCAGTTCACACTACTGCGGTGCTGAGAGCATTTCTGAGTGCGATTGCGGTGCAAATACAAAGTGACAAGTACAATTCGAATTTGATTCGCACAGGTTTGAAAACCTACATGACTCTGTTTTTAGCCGCATCAGAATTGCACTACATTGATGTGAACGACCTTAATTGAAAACAATGTTATTTCAGATGATATGCAAATTTATGCAGTTGGAAAGGATCAAAATAGCATCAAAATTTGCATCAGTGTGAACCAGACCTTAAAGTTTTTGTAATCCTTCCATTTTTGTTTTTAAATAAAACAAACATGTCTATACTTACCTGTTCTGTGCAATCGTTTTACACAGGGCAGCTTTGAACATCTTATGGAGCAGTGTTTTTCAACTCCAGTCCTCAAGGCACACCAACAGGTCATGTTTTCAGGATTTCCCTCAGATAAAATGGCTGTGGTGATTACTAAGGCAGTGAAACTGATCGAATCACCTGTGCAAAATAATGGAAAGCCTGAAAACATGACCTGTTGGGGTGCCTTGAGGACTGGAGTTGAAAAACACTGTTATGGAGTACTGTTCAATCCATCATTGGAAAATGGAAAGAGTATGGTACAACTGCAAACCTACCAGGACATGGCCGTCCACCTAAACTGACAAGCCGGGCAAGGAGAGCATTAATCAGAGAAGCAGCCAAGAGGCCCATGGTAGGCTCCAGAGCATTTTTCTCTACGTGAAAAATGGCCATAAAAAAAATTAGAACATGCTCTAATTTTTCTCATGGTTTTTCACATCGTGAAAAACAGTCATGTGTAGGCTTTAACGATAGGAAAAAAACGTGCATGCTCAGAAGCAAGTTATGAGACAGGAGCACTCGTTCTGGTAAAACTAGCGCTTGTAATGGAGATAGCACATTTGTCACGCTGTAACAGACTGAAAAGCATGAAGACTGAAAAGCGCAAATCGTCTCTCACCAAACTTTTACTAACACAAAATCAGCAAAAGCCACCCAAAGGGTGGCGCCATTTGAATGGAACTTCATACCGTCGTATGTGTTGTATGTCACTGCGCTTTGTTTGAGCATTTATTTTTCACGATCGTGTGTATGCAAGGCAGGCTTGACAAGAATCACTTAGAGAAAAACTGAGTTTTTCCATGACATTAAAAACGGTCGTGTGTGTACGCGGCATTAGTCATGCAAAATCTGGCCTTTATGGAAGAGTGAAGAGATAAAAAATGAACCCGCGCTCTGGAAATTACTTGAGATATATATGAGTAGCAGGAAAAGGAAGATGTGTGTATATGCTGCAGAATAAACCTCTCTTACAGTATGTAGAGAAGAAAAAAATATATATAAATAAATAAAGTGGCTGCCCCTACATGTGTATTCCACCGAAGTGGAATATGGAGTGAAGGAGGGATTTAGTTGGTACTTGTCGCCTACTTGTGAGAATTATAAATAATAAAAGTAAATAGAAAATAAGTGCTATTATATACCTAAATGATAAATATGATTAATACGTGTCACTCTTATAGGTGCACATACAATGCTAACGAAGGCTGCGAATATATATGGAAATCTCAGGTGCAATATTGTGTGAATGTACAAATGAACAAATAAAAATTAATACAAATGTATATAAATAGAATTAAATAGGTAAAAAATTTAATTAGTCCACGTGAATATAAAGTGCTGATTAATGCTGTATACTGCTTCATGCTGTGAATCAAAACAAGTGCTATATATTTCATGCAAAGGTGCTGTGTGCTTCTCTTATTGATCTATAGTTGTGTTGCACTTTGTGCCCTATTCATCCGTGCTTTGATGTGGCACACACTCACCAGATTGAAACCCCCTCCTGGGGTAGAAAGCATCCACAGTGTATGCCCTGTGCTGCAAATCTCTGTCCCCCTATATGGCTCTCTTCAGCTTTAGGCTCAAAGAGAAAGAATGCCCAAAATAGTGTAATACCGTAAAAGAGTCATCTTTTATTATATAAAAATCAGGGTACTCACATTTAAAATGGTCAAATCAAGCGTTGTATTGTAAATCGCGGAAGTGTGTGGACTGCGTGCATCTGCTTGACCGGTTCCGTCGTAATGACGTTGTCTGACAAGTAGGCGCCAGTACCTACTAAATCCCTCCTTTATGGAAGAGTGGCAAGAAGAAAGCCATTGTTGAAAGAAAGCTTGCAGTTTGCGAGAAGCCATGTGGGGAAAACAGTAAACATGTGGAAGAAAGTGCTCTGATGAAACCTAAATTTTACTTTTTGGCCTAAAAGCAAAATGCTATATAAAAACTAACACTGCACATCGCCCTGAACACACCATCCCCACCGTGGAACATAGTGGTGGCAGTATCATGTTGTGGGGATGCTTTTCTTAAGCAGGGACAGGGAGGCTGGTGAGAGTTAATGGGAAGATGGATGGAGCCAAATACAGGGCAATCTTAGAAGAAAGGTGAACAAGAGAAAAATTGTGCAAATCTGAGTGAATAAACAGTTGTGAGCAGCGTCTCAAAGGTGTTATACAACACCAAAAAATATACAGAAAAAAATTGGAGTCGCGCTATAAATGGCATACAGTGTATCAAAACTAAAATGAATAAAATGGTGTCATTAGTGCCAAATTGTACAGAGATATCACATGAAAAAACATTTAGTGAACACAATGATAGTGAATAGTGAACATAAATAATTTAAAGTCCATATGGTGATCATACAGTCAGTCCATCAAGGAAAATTCTTAGGTAAACAAAAGATTCCCAGTGTAGATGAATCCACGGACAGGTGTGAGTAATGACAAACAAAGACCTCCACCGCACAGAAAACACTGACCCTTACCAGAGTCTCTGATCTCACTGAGATCAATAACAGCAAAAAGTAGTATCCATAATCGGCAAGGAGCAAAGGGAACATCCATTCATAACAGCCAGTTGGTGTGTTCAGCTCAAAAACGATCATATATCAACCTTTCTTCCAGCGCAGGAACAGCCACCAGGGAAGAGGCGGAGTCGGGGGCGGAGCTTAGGCGCGAGGCGGAATCCTCCAGCGGCTCGCTCGGAATGCTGGGGCTCCACTGTGATATCTCTGTACAATTTGGCACTAATGACACCATTTTATTCATTTTAATCTTAGAAGAAACCTGTTAGCGTCTGCAAAAGACTTGAGAGGTTCACCTTCCAGCAGGACAATGAGGGGTCAAGTCCTGGGAAAAAAAGTGTGGGAACTCGCACCCAATATCCACTCCCCCACCAAAAAAAAAAAATTATAAGCTCATATGCATAATTACTAAACCGCATGTTTTTTTTTGTTTTTTTGATCCACTGTACCTTAGTAATCCTTTATGTTACTGGCCGCTTCCTGTATATGGATTCATTGGGTAGTGTGCGGGTATTCCGTTACTTCCTTGATGCCGCAATGTCTCCTGGGAGCTTTTGTCATTTATCCCAGGAGACATTGCGGAGGTCTGCCGCGAGCAGTGTTGTTCATCTTCCTTTAAAAAAGTAATTAGATACAATTACAAGTTACTTGTTCGAAAAAGTAATTGAGTTAGTGACTCAGTTACTTTATTGGCAAAGTAACTAGTTACTCGGAAAAGTAACTGAGATTTTTGTATATTCTACAATGCAATTACGTTCTATAACATCTTTAATATCAAAGATGTTTATATTAACTGATTTAAGAATAAAAACACTATATACAGTATTTTAGAACATTTCGTACTGTGTACAATTATTAATATCATCATCATCACACTTCACCTGCCCAGGCAGCAATACTGTACAATATAGATTCAGTGTGCACTGCAGAAGTGTCACTCACACTGCACACTAAATATATATTGTACAGTATTGCTGCCTGGGCAGGTGAAGTGTGATGATGCTGGGCCTGCCTGGGCATGTGGAGCGGTCCGGTGGAGTGTCCCGTCATCTGTCCCCCCCGGCCCCCCCACTCCCAATCCGATGCCGCTTGCCTCGGCTCCTCACCTGTGCAGGGCCACGGGCCACGGTCGGTCGGTGCACTGCTGGCGCGGTGAGTGTCCCCGGAGTCCGGACCGTTGGTGGTGGAGTGGAGTGGAGCCTCCGCAGCGGCCGGGGGAGATGTCGACGGCTGAGGTGATGGTGAGGAGGTGAGCTAGACTCACTCCCTCCCGACCCGTCACACTACACTGCTGCGGGCGGGAGACTTCAGGAGTGTGCATGCGCCACGACGTCGACAACACATCGACACATGACCCGAAGCTGGCCTGTGACCCAATCACAGGCCAGCTCCATCCCACCCTGACAGAGTGAGAGTCTGCCCAGACTGCCCCACACGCGCTCAATGTAACTCGGTAACGCCGCCAATGTAATGGCAACGGTGTTGCCGATGGGGTAATAGTAATCAGGTAGATTACTAGTTACCCCTTGGAGGGCAATCGCTACGTAACGGCGTTTATTTAAACGCTGTTACTTACAACACTGGCCGCAAGTTATCGCAGGATTTAAAAAAGAAGCAAGTTCTTTCTAAATCCCAGGATAACTTGCAGCAGACCTCCGCAATGTCTCCTGGAAACAATGACAAAAGCTCCCAGGAGACATTGCAGCATCGAGGAAGTGACGGAATACCCGCACACTACCCGATGAATCCTTATACAGGAACATAATGAATTACTAAGGTTCCCCTGCCCCTGACAGTAACTCAAGCTGGGCATCGCCGCTTAGTGAATGATTGGCTTGGGCGGCTCGGCTGCTCTAGTCCTGCAAAGGGAACTGAGTACTACTGATGAGCGGAATACGCCATATTCGATTTTGCGATATTTCGCAAATATATAGAAGAATATTCGCGAATATTCGTTAATATCGAATATTCGTGATATTTTATCAAAAAAAAAAAATTGCGAAATTTCGCTAGTGCGAGATTTCGCTAATGCGAAATTTCGCGAAGTGCGAATGCGAAATTGATTGCGAAATTCTCGTCAACACGCGAAAACGGAGATCATTTCCTGGATTACTAAACTAATATGCACTAAACACTAAGGGCCAGATTCTCAGAGGCGCTACGCCTGCGTAAATGTATATGCGCGGCGTAATAGTAAATGTTCGCCTGCGTATCGATACGCGGTAAACACAGAACCACATACGCGCGAAAAAAATTTCCGTCTCTGCGGCGAAAATGCATTAAGCTAGCGCGGCGTAGGCGCATAGTTACGCATGAAAAATATTCAGTTCCCATTGAATTAGCATGCAAATATGCAAATGAGGGAGATGCGCGTATTCCCGAAACTACGCGCGTCCGGCGTTGGCTACTCGTGGTGCGCGTAACTCGAAAGCCTTGAGTAAACATACCCCTCATAAAAGCACGGGTAACTTTGCTCAAGGCCGTGTGCAAGTCAGCTGGAGAGCAACTACAGCAGCACCGTAACGGACTAGCTGAGCAATCACACTTACTGGACAACACATTCGTATGCCAATGATGCCAGGGCCAGCCATGGTCTTATCACTACTAAGGTATGCAGAGGAAGAGGCACATAGAAGGAGGAGTAGGAGGAGGGGGGCACGTGAGAGGATCTACCGAGCGCGCATGAGGCTCTTTGGCATGGGTGATGAGGAGGTGTATCGCATCTTCAGATTCAGCCCTGCTGCCATCCTGGAAATAACCACAGCCCTGCAGGATGACATCACCAGCCAGACATACCGCTCACGTGCACTGCAGCCACTGGTGAAGGTACTGGCAACACTGCATTTCCTGGCCAGTGGATCATTCCAGCGTACAAGTGGAGTGGTGGCTGGGATGTCACAAACCAGCATAAGCAGATGTCTGCACCAGGTTGTCCCCGCAATCCTCAGACGCATGTCCAACCAGTTCATCAGACCCACCACTGTGCACCTGCGGCAGAAGGCAATGACAGATTTCTACAGAATTGACGGATTCCCACGCACCATCGGGGCCATTGATTGCACACATGTGGCACTCCAGCCCCCCAGTGCCACAGAGCACATATACCGCAATCGGAAGCATTGGCATTCCATCAACGTACAGGTGATAGCCGATGCCAAATACCTCATATGGCACGTCCGTGCCAAAGACCCCGGGTCCAGCCATGACAGCTACATCTACCGTCAAAGCAACATCCCAGAAGATTTTGAGCAGGACATGTATGGGGACAGCTGGCTGGTTGGTGAGTGACATGGGTGGCAGCCATGACTATCCCCTCCCATGATGCACAACAGAAGTGGCACATGCATGACTACCATCCTCCTGTCTTTTCCCTTACAGGTGACTCTGCATATACACTGGGACCCCATCTCATGACTCCTTTCCGGAACCCCCAAACCAGAGGAGAGAGAAGATACAATGAAGCACACATCAAAACCCGTGGAGTGGTGGAGCGCACA
The DNA here is from genome assembly GCA_029574335.1 of Rana kukunoris. Lineage (NCBI taxonomy): Eukaryota > Metazoa > Chordata > Amphibia > Anura > Ranidae > Rana > Rana kukunoris. Next base: position 417,320,898 of record CM056050.1, on the reverse strand, counting down.
TTTGGCCTCCTGAAGTCCCGTTTCCGATGCCTGGATAAGTCTGGGGGGGCCCTATTGTATTCCCCCAACTTTGTGGGTCAGATCATTGGTGCATGTTGTATTCTGCACAACTTTGCCATGCGAAAGGGCCTGCACATTGCCCTACGTGATGACCTGACCCCCCAACCACACAGCCCCCCCCCCGCCAGAGGAGACCCCGTCAGCTGATGGAAGAGCAGTCAGGAGGGTCCTCGTGTTACGAATCTTTGACCGTTAAACACACACATACAGCATGGCACACAGACAATGCACGCGTGTACACCACTGATGTCCCTAGATCACACACACCACATGCACATCGCATTGGATTAGCCCAAGTCCAGCATGTAGGAGTTGGGAGCAGCAACGCCACGTCAAGGCCCCAATGATGTTGCTGTCCATTCATACACCTTTCACACATCATTCATACAGCCGTGGGGTTAACTTCACCTCCACGGCCGAGGGTGACACCCCTTACTGTCAGGAGTGCCACCCTCTCACATTCACACACCATTCACACTGCACCGTGTGCAGTATTAAAAAATAAATAAAAAAAGCTCTTATCCAGAGCACAAAAATAAATAAAAAAAGCTCTTATCCAGAGCACAAAAATAAATAAAAAAAGCTCTTATCCAGAGCATAACAAATAACAAAAAAAGCTCTTATCCAGAGCATAATAATAAAGAAAAATAAAATTAATGGGCCTGGCGGGTGCTCTGCCTGGTGCCACGGGTCCTGCCCCTCACTTGCCTGGGGGCAGCCACAGATGGGGGGGGGCAGCAGGTTGAGGAGGAGCATCCCCACGTCCCTCCCTGGCTGCCTGCATGCCCTCCAGGGCAACCGCTATGCGGGTCTGCACAGCAGTCTGCGCCTCGACAGCAAGGCGCAGGGCACGAACCTCCCCCACAAGTTCCGAGGTGTTTTCCTGCAGCTCCCCCAAGCTGGTCAGCGTTGCTGCGCTGTTAACAGCAACATCCTGGATGGCATCAGTAATATTGTCCGAGGATGCCAGGCTGTCGGCCAGGCGCCTCATCTCCTCCACGACCTCGGCCAGGTGCTGATTCTGCTGGTCCTGCTGTCTGACCAGCTCTTCCGGCAGGACCTTATGAACACCCCTGGTCTTGCACGTCGCCTTGCGGGGAGTGGCAGGGGTCCGGGCATAAGGGGAGGATGTTGAGGGGCCGGAGATGAGGGGGGGGGAAAGAGAGGGACTGGAGAGGTTGGAGGGGGACGCTACAGGTAGAGGAATAGCCTGGGCTGGTCCGGCCAACCCACCATCCTCCTCCACAACAACATAGAGGGCCTGGTCATGGACTACCACACCCTCCTCAACCACCTCCTCCGTTGAGGTGTGCCCACTTCCCTCCAAGTCCTGTTCCAGGGGGGCAGCCAGAGGGACTGAATCTTCAGGGGATGGATCCTGATGGGCCCTGGCATCAACAGATGGCCCCGCTCCCTCCTGCACATCTGTGGATGACACAAAAGATGCCCATGTTGGTGGAGCCACACACTTGGCACATGTTCCCTTCCACCCCCATACATGCTACACAACAGATAGAATATAAAACACACTTACCTGTCCTCACGGCTGGCTTCTGGGACTCATAGCCCCCAACTCCCTCTACCTGCTCCGTCTGTAGGCAGCGGGCAACCACCTTCTCCTCCTCAGTCAGGCGGACAGGGCAGGGTGGGCCCCCTCCAGTGCCCTTGGCATGCCGAGCTATGGCAGCCAGCTTGCCCTTCACATGACGCCGCAGGTCATTCATTTTCTTCTGAATGTCCTGCGGTGTCCGGACCTCATGAGAGAGGGCATTGACCTGGCACGCGACCCTCATTAAAATCTGATCCCTCCGGGACTTGCTGGTCCGGGCACTGTCAGCACCATGGAGCCACGAATCAAACTTCTCCATGGCCCTGACGACAAGGGCCCTCTCCTCTGGGGAGAAATTCTTCTTCCTCCTCTCCTTAACCACGGTTGTCATCCTGTCCAGCACAAACTTTGGCCGTCACTATCCAAAAAATGGGAGACGTTTGCGCTGCACGGGCGCATGTGTGGGCGCATTATATACCCTGCGCCGGCGCATCGTAGGGAGGCTTTGCGCATGCGCAGAAGGCATCCACGTCACGGCGCGGGTCAACCACGTCATGGCGCGGGTCATCCATGTCACGGCGCATGCTCCGTTCGTCCCGGCCTGCATTTGCATGGGGTCACGCTTCATTATAATGCAACACGCCCACTTCCCTCCTACTTTGGAGTTGCGCCGGATTACGCCCATGATTTTACGCGACGCAGGCGCATCTTGGAGCGCATTTACTTAGGGAATACGGTACTTGCCACTCCGTGTTACGTCGGCGTAGTGCATCTGAGATGCGCAACGCCTGCATAATTAGGCGCGCATCTACGAGAATCTGGCCCTAACTCTACTTACACAAACTTATATGACTAAACTAAAGCTAATTTTTTTTTTTATACACAAAACACAGAAGGGCAGAGAACGTATTCTCGAATATTCGTTAATATCGAATATTCGTGATATTTTATCCAAAAAAAAAAAAAAAATAGCGAAATTTCGCTAGTGCGAATGCGAAATTGATTGCGAAATTCTCATCAACACGCGAAAACGGAGATCATTTCCTGGATTACTAAACTAATAGGCACTAAACACTAACTCTACTTACACAAACTTATTTTTTTTTTATACACAAAACACAGAAGGGCAGAGAACGCATTGCGAATATTCAGCAACATAAATGGATCGCCTCAGCTACTCGGCCCAGGGTCTCTAATCATACCAGCAATGCTTTTAGACGTCGATGGAGATCACTAGGATGTGATCTGTTTTAAAAATAAATTTGAAAAAATACGAATATTCGCGATAGCGAATATTCACCGCGATATTCGATTTATTCGCGAATACTCGAATATGCAATATTTGTAACGAATATTCGCAATGCGAATATTCGTGAGCAACACTACTGAGTACCTGCTGTGAAAAAATTCCAGGAACTCCGTTCCCACGTGTTCCTGCAGGTCTTGAGCCCTGAGGACAACGAACCTAAACATACAGCCAGAGCTAAAATGGAATGGTTTAGATCAAAGCATATTTATGGCCCAGTCAAAGTCCAGACCTAAATCTATTTGAAAATCTGTGGCAAGACTTGAAAATTGCTGTTTACAGATGCTCTCCATCCAATCTGACAGAGCTTGAGCTATTTTGCATAGAAGAATGGGCAAATATGTCACTCTCCTAGATGTGCAAAGCTGGTAGAGACATACCCAAAAAGACTTGCAGCCGTAATTGCAGCAAAAGGTGGTTCTACAGAGGGGCTGAATACAAATGCACGTTACACATTTTTTACATATTTATTTGTAAAATATTTGGGAAATCATTTATCAGTTTCTTTCCACACTGCAATTATGTGCCACCTTGTGTTGGTCTATCACATAAAAATTCCATAAAATACATTTATGTTTTTGGTTGTCACATGACAAAATGTGGAAAATTACAAGGGGTATAAATACTTTTTCACTGCACTTTATTTATCTCTTCTGTTATTCTCAGTATGGATTATATATATTGTTCCCCAACCATATAGCTGCTTATTTATATTTACCACTGCATACAGTATAGGTATAGCTATTCAAGAATACATTGCATTTTTTTTAATTTCCGTAATAACATAATTATAGCCAGCTTTTTTTTTTATTAGGTTTTTATCTGATTAATTAAAACAATATCGATTATGAAAATAATTATTAGTTGCAGCACTAGTTATATGTTGTATTTTATGGCATATACTCTGTCTGCATGTTCTCTGACTACATGTGCTCCTTCTGGGTTTGTGGTCTATATACAAATTACACCTGTTTGATTGACTTCTGTCAAAGGGACAGGCTGGAAATCTGGAAATCAGCTGCAGCTACTGGTCAGTGTATTTTGAAAGTAGTGAGGTCCGCTGAGCCAAACTACCAACGTGTTTAATTGTTTTTTTTATGGGCAACACTCATGGATTCTCCTCTTCTTGGGTCCCCTGTCTGCCTGTCTTGCTGATGCCCCTAATTGGGAGCCGATTCTCATGAGGGCACTCATGCTTGCTCGCTCCTGAGACCCGCTGCTGCGTCTATCGACACAGACACTCCTTCGTCACAGGAGTTGATTGACAGGAGCGAGAGCCAATGGCTCCCGCTGCTATTGATCTGCCCAGGGAGGAAGGACAAAGCCAGGAGAGCCACAGCTCTGATGCACAGCTCTGGATCGTTAATGAGCTCAGGTAAGTATAAGGGGGAAAGTTGAGAGGGTAGTCTGCGACAAATGTTTTTTATTTTAAAGTGATTGTAAAGTCTCCTTTTTTTTCAATAAAAAAACAAAAACAAACATGTTGTACTTACCTGCTCTGTGCAGTGGATTTACACAGAGCAGCCCAGATCCTCCTCTTCTCAGGTGTCTCTTCTTCACTCCTTGCCCCTCCCTCCTGTTGAGTGCCCCCACAGCAAGCTGCTTGCTATGGGGACACCCGAGCCGAGTCACAGCTCCCTGTGTCCATTCAGACATCGAGCTACGTCCCGCCCCCCCCCCCCCGTCTCTCTCCCGATTGGCTGATTGACCTTGATTGACAGCAGTGGGAGCCAACGGCAGGAGGGAGAGTCTCGGACAGCCGAGACACTTGTGGACATCGCTGGACAGAGATGGGACTCAGGTAAGTTCTAGAGGGGCTGCTGCACACAGAAGGCTTTTTATTTTAACCACTTCCATACCAGGCACTTACGCACCTTCCCGCCCAAGCCAATTTTCAGCGCTGTTGCACTTTGAATGACAATTGAGCGGTCATGCTACACTGTACCGAAACAAAATTGGCGTCCTTTTTTCCCCACAAATAGAGCTTTCTTTTGGTGGTATTTGATCATCTCTGCGGTTTTTATTTTTTGCGCAACAACTAATAAAATACAGATTTTTTTTTAAATACGTTTTTATTTTTTTCTGTACATTTTTTGGTAAATAAGTAAGTTTTCTCTTTCAATTACGGGCACTGATATAGCGGCACTGATGGGCACCGATGAGGTGGCACTGATGTACACTGATGAGGTAGTACTGATGGGCACTGATAAAGTGGCACTGATGGGTACTGATAGGCGGCGCTGGTATGCGGCACTGATGGGCACTCATAGGTGGCACTGATGGGCACTCATAGGCGGCACTGATGGGCACTCATAGGCGGCACTGATGCGCAATCATGGGCACTCATAGGCGGCACTGATGGGCACTCATAGGCGGCACAGATGGGCACTCGTGGGTGACACTTATGGGTGGCACAGATGGGCACTAATAGGTGGGCACTGGGCATGGATTGGCACTGATGGACACTGTGGGGTGGCACTGATGGATACTGAGTGGTGGCACTGATTGATCTATGTTGCCAGTCAGTGCCCATGTGTGGGCACTGACTGGCATCTTTTTTTACTGTTTTTATTTATTTTTACTGGCTTTTTTTTTAATTGCCCCCTATTTTTTTTCGTTCCCTGGTGGTCCAGTGTAGGCACTCCCTGGTGGTCCAGTGTGGGCATCCAGGGGGGGGGGGCTGCGCTGATAAACAATCAGCGCAAACCCCCCTGTCAGGAGAGCCACCGATCGGCTCTCCTTTACTTGCGCCTATCAGAGGGGCGCGCGCCGGCATGAAATCCTGAGGACGTCAATAGACGTCCAGTCAGGATTTTACAACCACTTCCCGGACGTCAATCTGCTATTGACTGGGCGGAAAGTGGTTAACCACTTAACCACTTCCTTACTGGGTACTTAACCACTTAAGACCCGGACCAAAATGCAGCTAAAGGACCTTGCCTCTTTTTGCGATTCGGCACTGCATCGCTTTAACTGACAATTGCCCCATCGTGCCTCCCAAACAAAATTGGCGTCCTTTTTTCCCCACAAATAGAGCTTTCTTTTGGTGGTATTTGATCACCTCTGCGTTTTTTATTTTTTGCGCTATAAACAAAAATAGAGCGACACTTTTGAAAAAAAATCAATATTTTTTACTATTTGCTATAATAAATATCCCCCAAAAATATTTTAAAAAAATATTTTTTTTCCTCAGTTTAGGCTGATAGGTATTCTTCTACCTATTTTTGGTAAAAAAAAATCACAATAAGCGTTTATCGGTTGGTTTGCGCAAAATTCATAGCGTTTACAAAATAGGGGATAGTTTTATTGCATTTTTATGATTTTTTTTTTTTTTACTACTTATGGTGGCGATCAGCGATTTTTTTACGTGACTGCAACATTATGGTGGATACTTCAGTCAATTTTGACACATTTTTGTGACAATTGTAATTTTCACAGCAAAAAATTCATTTAAATTGCATTGTTTACTGTGGAAATGACAGTTGCAGTTTGGGAGTTAACCACAGGGGGCGCTGAAGGGATTTTGTGTTCCCTAATGTGTGTTTACAACTGTAGGGGGGGTGTGACGTCATAGATTGTGTCCCCCCTATAAAAGGGATGACACGATCAATGCTGCCGCCACAGTGAAGAACGGGGAAGCCATGTTTACACACGGCTCTCCCCCCCCGTTCTTCAGCTCCAGGGACCAATCGCCGCACTCCAGTGGCGATCGGGTCCGCGAATCCCACTGTCCCGGTCCTGGAGCTTCGGACCGGGTCACTCGCGCGCCGCAGGCGCGAGCCCATGACCCACGGCTGGGTACTAGCACAGCACGTACCTGTACGTGCATGTGCCCAGCCTTGCCATTCTGCCGACGTAAATGTGCAGGAGGCGGTCCTTAAGTGGTTAAACACCCCTCCTGACCAGACCAATTTTCAGCTTTCAGCGCTCTCACACTTTGAATGACAATTACTCAGTCATGCAACACTGTACCCAAATGATTTTTTTGTCCTTTTTTAAATACAAATAGAGCTTTCTTTTGGTGGTATTTGATCACCTCTGTGTTTTTTTTTATGGTAATGATGGGATGTGGGGTGAGATAAAGAAAGATAGATTGAAAGATTAAGATAGAAAGAAAGAAAGAAAGATGGATAGATAGATAGATAGATAGATAGATAGATAAATAGATAGATAGATAGATAGATAGATAGATAGATAGATAGATAGATAGATAGATAGATAGATAGATAGATAGATAGATAGATAGATAGATAGATAGATAGATAAAAAAAGATAGATACAGATAGAAAGAATGGAAGGAAGGAAGATAAAAAAAGATAAAAGATAGAAAGAAAGAAGGGGAGGAAGGAAGGAAGGAATGAAGGAAGATAACGAAAGAAAGATAGATAAAGATAGAAAGAAAGAAGGGAAGGAAGGAAGATAGATAAATAGATATAGATAGATAGAAAGGAAGGAAGATGGATAAAGAAAGAATGAATAATATAGAAAGAAAGAAGGGAAGGAAGATAGATAGATAGATAGATAGATAGATAGAGAAAGAAAGAAAGATAGATAAAGATAGAAAGCAAGAAGGGAAGATAGATAAAGAAAGGTAGAAAGAAAGAAGGGAAGGAAGATCGATAAAGGAATAAAGATAGATAAATATAGAAAGAAGGGAAGGAAGGAATATAGATAGATAGATAGATAGATAGATAGATAGATAGATAGATAGATAGATAGATAGATAGATAGATAGATAGATAGGAAGGAAGAAATATAAAGAAAGATAGATAAAGATAGAAAGAAAGAAGGGAAGGAAGGAAGATAGCTAGATAGATAGATAGATAGATAGATAGATAGATAGATAGATAGATAGATAGATAGATAGATAGGAAGAAAGATAGATAGATAAAGAAAGAAAGATAAATATAGAAAGAAAGAAGGGAAGGAAGGAAGATAGATACAGAAAGAAGGGTAGATAAAGAAAGGAAGGATGATAGATAGATAGATAGATAGATAGATAGATAGATAGATAGATAGATAGATAGATATAGAAGATAGTAAGGAAGGAAGATAGATAAAGATAGAAAAAAAAGAGGAGAAGGAAGGAAGATAGGTAGATATATCTAGATAGATAGATAAAAATAGATAGATTGATAGAAAGGAAGGAAGATAGATAAAATTGGAAAGAAAGAAGATAGATAGATAGACAGTGGCAGTGCATCTATAGAGGGCGCCGGAGCGCCACTCCCTCTGGCTCACCTGCCCCCTCTGGCTCAGCCGCGACAATGGGCACAGTGGCGACAATGGGCACAGTGGCATCAATGGGCACACTGGCATCAATGGGCACAATGGCATCAATGGGCACAGTGGGGCGACAATGGGCACAGTGGCAACAATTAAAGGGCACAGTGGCATCAATTGGCACAGTGGCGACAATTAAAGGGCACAGTGGCTGCGTTTGATGGCATAGCACAGTGGCTGCGTTTGATGGCATAGCACAGTGGCTGCGTTTGATGGCATGGCACAGTGGTGACAATTGATGGCACAGTGGCTGTGTTTGATGGCATGGCACAGTGGTGACAATTGATGGCACAGTGGCTGCATTTGATGGCATGGCACAGTGGCTGCATTTGATGGCATGGCACAGTGGTGACAATTGATGGCACAGTGGCTGCGTTTGATGGCATGGCACAGTGGTGACAATTGATGGCACAGTGGCTGCGTTTGTTGGCATGGCACAGTGGTGACAATTGATGGCACTGTGGCTGTGTTTGATGGCATGGCACAGTGGCTGCGTTTGATGGCATGGCACAGTGGTGACAATTGATGGCACAGTGGCTGCAATTGATGGCATTACACAGTGGTGACAATTGATGGCACAGTGCATGCGTTTGATGGCATGGCACAGTGGCTGCGTTTGATAGCACGGCACAGTGATGACAATTGATGGCCCAGTAGTAGCATTTTATGGGCCCAGTGGCTGCATTTGATGGGCATAGTGAGGCTCAATAGCCGCCGGGGGCCGTTCGTGGGCCGCGAGGGCCGTTCGAGGGCCGCACTCGGCCCCCGGGCCGCAATTTGCCCGGGCCGCAATTTGCCCGGTCTGCCCTATGCCCAGTCCGGGCCTGGCACCAAGTGTTTCCCAGGCACTGATTGGGCACTGATTGGGCTGTATGGCACTTTTAAAACTGTATGGCACTTTTACTCACAGAACTTTCTCCCTCCTCACACGCGGTGTCTGTGTGAGGAGGGAGAGCCGGCAATGAGAGATGATCTCATATGTTTACATGTGAGATCATCTCTCATTGGCCGATGATCGCACTGTAAATAGCCGCTGTGATTGGCTATTTACTGTGATCTGTGATTGGCTGTGTCCAAGGGACACGACCAGCACAGAAGTTCCCCGATGCGTGCTCGGGAGCGCGTGCGGGGAACCAGGAAAAGGGCGGCCGTAAAAAGACGGCGTCCCAGAGGTTGAGAGCCACATAGTCGTACGGCCATCGGGAAATGGTTAAGGACCAAGTCTATTTTTTACACTTGTTGTTTACAAGTTAAAATAATTTTATTTTGCTAGAAAATTACCTAGAACCCCCAAACATTGTTGTTCATTGCAATACTTTATGCCACACGGTATTTGCGCAGTGGTCTTACAAATACACTTTTGTTAATTAAAAAATAAGTAAACAGTAAAATAAGCCCATTTTTTGTTTCTATATTGTGAATCATAATGTTAAATTAAGTAAATTGATTCCCAACAAGTCATGCTTCAAAATTGCACCCAGTCGTGCAATGGCGACAAACTTGACACTTAAAAATCTTCATAGGCGACGTTTCCATTTTTTTTACAGGTTACCAGTTTTGAGTTACATAGGAGTTTTTTTTATAGAATCAGTGCTCTTGCTCGACCACAGCGATACCTCACATGTGTGGTTTGAATACCGTCCCTTGTAATAGAAAAATAAAGCATGAAAGGACCCTTTTAATGTGAAATCTGTGGTCAAAAATACATCAGATCGCACATTTACACTTAAAAGTAATCAAAAATCAAAAATAAGTCAGCCGTTTAAGGCCGTTGGGCGGAAGTTTTCGCTCTGGTCCTTCAAGGGCATAGAGTCCTGGGGGCCATCATGCTCTCACTCGACTTCCTGTCCATTAGGCTACAGGACCGGATCGTCTCCACCGCTTCTTTTTTTTTTTCCACTTCAGACTTAACCATAGCTTGAGACCTGCTCATGGTTGCGTTCAATGATTATGTCTCGACTTAGGTTTTGCATCATATGTGGAAAATATATGTGTATATATATATTTTTTTTTTCCTCTTCCTTTTCCTCTCCCCTCTCCCTCCCACATCCACCTCTCCCCTCCCCCTCTCCTCCCCGACCTCCCACCGATCCTCTTACTAGGCCTCTATCGTCTTTTCCATTTGATAATTTCCTCTCCTCTTTGTTACTTATGCTTCCATCATTTCTGCGTATTCCATCTTAACCTTATATTTTTTCCAGGGATCCCATTTATCTTCAAAATCTGCCCAAGTTTCCTCCTCTCTGTATCTTAGATATTCATTGTAATAAATTTCGTCAACCTTTTTCCCCCATTCTCTTAATGTAGGGCTCTCTTCTTGTTTCCATTTGCTCGAGATCTGAATTTTTGCGGCGTTAAGAAAATCTGGGGTTAGGGTCTTTAGATATTTTTTGGTTGGCATTCGAGCCCCATGCAAAACGCGAACCCAGAAGTCCTCCGGTATATTTATGTTTATTATTTCTTTCATTTTTTGTCTGATTTTTGACCAAATTTTTTTTACTTTTGGGCAAGACCACCAGATATGTGTCTACCTCTCTACAACCTCTCCAACAAAATCACGAATTATTTCCTAGAGATGAGTATAATTTATCTGGTGTAAGATACCATCTTACCAAACATTTATAATTCTGTTCCATTACTTTGTTGTTAATAGAGGTGACATGGACCCTATTTATTATCTGTCTTATTTTAAATTCATTTATTGATGAGCCCGTTTCTTCTTCCCATTTTTTGATGAATGGGGGTACGCTCTGTTTTTTTAAGGCATTCAAAATTTCATATATCCTCGAGATTATTCCCTTATCGATTTTCTTTGTACAAAGTCTTTCGAATGGCCGTAAATTTGTTTCAGATCTTATAGGCTGTGGGAGACTTTCAAAAAAATGTCTTATTTGAGCGTATCTCCATTCATCAATCACCACAATATCTCTCTTCTCTTCCATCTCCTGCAATGATAATAGTCTATTTTGCTTCATAAAATCTTTTAATTGGGTGTCATCTTTCCTAATCCAATTACCGAAAATAAAGGTTTCTCCTGGGGGGAAAAATTGTGTGTTTTTTAGGGGTATAAATGGTGAATTAAAACTCCATCTTTCTTTCCTATGAATCTGGTCCCAAAGTGCTAGGGCGTGTTTTGTGATGTTGTGGACTTCAGGGCTTAGTCCTCTATATTGTGGTGGGATCCAGATTATTTTCCCAAGTGCAGTTTTCCATAACTACACATCTTTTTTCTACATTATTTTTTGCCCATTCTATAACTCGTGATAAAATAATTGAATAATAATAATTTTTGAAATCCGGTGCTCCCAGTCCCCCTTGAGTCTTATCTTTTGTCAAAAGTGTTAACTTGATTTGTGGTTTTTTCCCCTTTCCCCGAATTGGGAGCATCTGAATTTTATAAATAATTTTTGGTAATATTATCATTTTGAAAATATTTATCCTCCCTGTCCATGTTATTTGTCCTGGTGCTATTCTATTAAGGTCTTCTTTAATGTCATTCAGTAATGGTATAAAATTGGATTTATACAGGGTCTCTTTAGAATTTCCTAATCTAATTCCAAGGTAGTTTAAGTCTTTTTTCCAACAAAATGGGAAATCTTTCTGCAAGGCCTTCTCCTCTTTTTTTAGAAAAGTTGATATTCAATATTTCAGATTTAGTTGGGTTCATCTTAAAGTTAGACAGCATACCATATTCTTTTATTGTTTTAATTATACTAGGCAAACTTGTCCTAGGATTTGATATATAAAATAGAATATCGTCGGCATATGCTGCCACTTTATGTTCCTCCCCTCCCAACATTATCCTCCTGATGTCCACGTTTCGCCTTATCTTATTCAAGAGGGGTTCTAATACAAGCGTGAACAGCAGCGGGGACAATGGGCATCCCTGTCGAGTCCCATTCCTTAATTCGAAAGGATCTGATATCTTCCCATTAATTTTTATTCTTGCCATTGGTTTGTTATACAGGGCTCCTATCCATTGCCTCATTCTGGGTCCAATTCCTAGTTCTTCTAAAGTATTCTGCATAAAACCCCAGTCCACTCGATCAAAGGCCTTTTCTGCATCTACAGACATTAACAGGCCTGGTGCTCCCCTTCTTTTGATTTCCTCAATAAGCAAAAGCGAACAAATTCCGTTATCTCTCCCTTCTCTTCCTGTAATAAACCCCACTTGATCTGTATGTATTACATCTGGCATGATGTTTTTCAGCCTATTAGCGAGAATTTTTGAAAAGATTTTTAGATCTATATTGAGGAGCGAGATCGGTCTATAGCTGGAACATAGACTATTATCTTTGCCTTCTTTAGGTATTACAGTTATTAAGGATTCTAGATTTTCCTTCCTCATTTCCCATTTATCTCCTATTCCATTATAGTAACTACATAGTTTTGGAGTCAATATGTCGGACAATACTTTGTAGTATAGAGTTGTAAATCCGTCTGGACCAGGGTTTTTACCGTTAGAAAGTTCCCTAATAGTTTTTATAATTTCGTTTTCTGTTATGGGCATTTCTAAGATCTTAAGTTTATGTTCTGGTATGCTATTTAACTCTGACTTCCCCAAGTATGTTTTTATTTTTTCATCCCTTAACTTTGTTTCCTCTATAGTGTTGTCTTTATTGATTGAATAACAATCTTTATAGAATTTTTGGAAGTTATCTATGATCTCTGAGGTTTTAAATCTTATTTCTCCCGTTTTCGTTTTTATTTTCTCTATAAAATTCATAGATTTTTTCTTTTTAAGGAGGCTCGCTAAGTATTTCCCTGTCTTGTTACCCCATTGATATCGTTCTTTCTTAATTATATTAAATTCTACCCGAGTTTCCTGTTCTATAAGTTCTCTAAACTCTTCTCTTTTACTATAAAGTTTCCGGAGTATATCTCTTTGGCCTCTTTCTTTGTGTAGCTGTTCAAGTTCTGATATTTCTTTAATTAGGTTGTTTTTTATATCTCTATTTTTTTTTTTCCTAGACCCTTCTTTTATCAAAATTCCTCGAACAAAAACCTTATGAGTCTCCCAGATTATAGCTCCTGACATGCCCTCTGTACTATTCTCTCTGAAAAATTGTTGCAGCTCCCACCTTATTTTCTTTTCAATTTCCTTATCTAATAACAATTCCTCATTTAATCGCCAGTTTGATTTTCGGTTGTCTTGTTCTCCTATTCTAAATTGAAGGGAGATAGGGGCATGGTCTGAAAAAGTTATAATTTCAATCTTTGTATCCTCCACCTGCTCGAGCAGCCTGTGTTCCAACAAAAAATAATCAATTCTGGTGTACGTCCCATGCACGGGTGAGAAAAATGTATAGTCTCTCTGGTTCATGTGCTTTATTCGCCATATATCTACCAACTGATGTTGGTGCATCTTCTTTTTTAGTTTGTTTCTCTGACTCATCTCACTCGTCCGTGCGTGGGACGTACTATCCACTTTGGGGTCCAAGCAAAAGTTTAAGTCTCCTCCTATCACAACCTCCCCTTTCTTAAATCTCATAAAGTCTTCTATTACTCTTGTTAAATATTGGGCTGGTTTCTTATTCGGGCAGTAGATGTTCGCCAGGGAGATCCCATATCCATTCAGACTTCCGTTTAGGAATAGAAAGCGACCCTCTGGATCTACTTTTCTTTCAGCTAGAACAAACCGAGTGCCCCTGGCAAACCCCACCGCCACTCCTTTAGCTCTAGGGGTGGGGGAGTCAGCATAGAACCATAGAGGAAACTCATCCGTATTAACACTAGACGCGTCTATTCTTCACTTTTTCTGTTCTTCAGCTCCTCTCTTGAATGTGTCTTTGGTGGGGTTTTTTCTGCCTGTAAATGCTACTCTTCCAATGCACCTGTAATTGCGGCTTATTATGGGCAGCACAGTAGCTAAGTATTTAGCAGTTGCACCTAGCATCACTAGGGTTGTTGGTTTAAATTCCATCTATGGAGTTTGCATGTTCTCCCTGTGCCTGTGTGGGTTTCCTCCTGCAAAGACATGCTGGTGGGTAGAGTTGCATGATTAATCATTAAAAATCGCAATCTCGATTCGACCCCCGACACAGGCCCAGATTTACGTACCTAGGCGAATCTTTGTGCGGGCGTAGCGTATCTTCTTTATGCTATGCCGCCGCAACATATTCAGGCAAGTGCTGTATTCACAAAGCACTTGCGTCCTAAGTTACGGCGGCGTACCGTATATTGGGCCGGCGTAAGCCCGAGTAATTCAAAGTAGGCTTGAAGTGAGCGTGTTGTATGGTAATCAACCATGACCCCACGTAAAATATGTTTCTAATGAACAGCGCATGCGCCGTCCGTGGACGTAACCCGGTGCGCATGCTCAAAATTACGCCGCAAATACTCATTGGTTTCGACGTATAGCAGGGGTAACTTTACGCCGAAAAAGCCTTACGCAAACGATGTAAAAAAATGCACCGGGCGCACATACGTTCGGGAATTGGCGTATCTCCCTTATTTGCATATTTGAATCCAAAATCAATGGGAGCGCAAGATGCGCCCAGCGTAAATATGCGCCCATGCTACGCCGGCTTCGAAAAGTTACGCCGGTCGGAAGAAGCCTACTTTCAGGCGTATCTGGTTCTGTGGGTACGGCGCATAGATATGACGGCGCAAATTTACACTTACGCCACGCATCTCGAGATACGCCGGCGTAAGTTCTTTGTAAATCTAGGCCACAATCTTTATCCAGCATTTACATGATTCATGTATAAAGTGCAGAGCAGTTTCCCTGCTCACAGCTTTAAAAAAAAAAAAGCAGCTGGCAATGTTTATCAACAATATTGCTCAGTGCTGAAAGAGACAGATAAAATAAACTTATCTTTCTGTTTATCCATTTACAGCTCAAAGGGTTGAACTTATTAAAGTGTTACTAAACCCAGTAATATGAAAATAGTTCAGAGGACCCGGCACATCACGGATCACGGTAAATGGCCGCTGACAGCAGCTGTTTACCATGTGATCCCTCCGTCAAATGAAGGGAGCTATTACTTGTAAACAAACCAGCGTCATGTACGGTCCACTCTCCCCTATCTGTACCAATTGGTACAGTGTGAGAGGAGAGGGGGTGAGATCGGTTGCAGCAGCGCTGTGGGCTGGATCTGTATTGCCCACAGTGTTGCTCTGTGACAATTGCAGCCACATCCCTCCCTCCATATTCTGCCTGCCTTATCCCTCTATATTCTGCCTGCCATATCACTCCATACTCTGCCAGCCATCCCTCCATACTCTGCCAGCCACCCACCCCTCCATACTCTGCCTGCCATCCCTCCATACTCTGCCTGCCATCCCTTCATACTCTGCCTGCCATCCCTCCATACTCTGCTTGCCACCCCTCCATACTCTGCCTGCCACCCCTCCATACATACTCTGCCTGCCAGCCACCCCTCCATACTCTGCCTGCCAGCCACCCCTCCATACTCTGTCAGCCACCCCTCCATACTCTGCCTGCCAGCCACCCCTCCATAATCGGCCTGCCAGCCACCCCTCCATACTCTGCCTGCCATCCCTTCAAATTACAATGTAATTTGTTCACGATCGACAAATTTCGAGCTTGTCCCAATTACCATCGACACCACTAAAAACATCATCAGAAGCCTCCGAGACAACACATCTCCTAATGACACCATTCCTACAAAACTCTTGAAAGAATGTACCGACATCTTGGCACCCACCATAACGCACATCATAAACCAATCGTTCAGGGAAGGGATTGTTTCCGATCACCCTCAAGCAAGGCATAATTAAACCCCTCTTAAAGAAACCTAACCTCGACCCTAAAGACCCTAACCATCGCAGACCGGTAACAAGCCTAAACACCATTGCCAAGATAATGGGAAAAGCTGTAGTACAACAGCTACAGCCCCATCTGAACGCCCACAAACTCCTAGATCCCCTTCAATCAGGTTTTCGCTCAGGCCACGGGACAGAAACGGCTCTCCTCAAGATATGGGATGACGCTCTCGAAGCAGCAGATGACGGAGAATCCTGTCTCCTAGTGCTGCTGGACCTCAGCGCAACCTTCGACATGGTAGACCACAATACATTGCTCACGCGACTCAAAGAAGTAGCCGGAGTCGCAGACTCGGCCCTGCCGTGGTTCGCATCTTTCCTAGAAAATCGCACTCAGACAGTGAAAATTGGAGGCTTTACATCAGAAACACGGACCATTACATGCGGAGACAAACCATCGCGCCAAGCAACAAAGCCAAAAGTCTCGGAGTCATCTTTGACTCAGACATGACAATGGATGCACAAATAGGATCAGTCGTCAGCAGGGGGTCATCATCTGCTCCGCATGCTACATAGACTCGTCCCCTTCATCCCAGAAGAAGACACAGCAGTAGTGGTGGGAACAATCATCAACTCACGACTCGACTACAAAAACTCCCTCTACTTAGAACAACCCAAATACCAGATTTCACATCTACAAGTCGTCCAGAACACGGCAGCCAGACTGGTAACAGGTAAAAAAACGTGGGAACCAATCTCACCGGACTTGAGGTCCCTCCACTGGCTGCCTGTACAGGACCGGGTGACTTTCAAGACACTCTGCCTCACTCACAAATGTACACAAGGAAACGCTCCCCAATACTTAAGTGAGAAAATAAAACCCTACGTCACCAACCGCGTGCTCCGGTCAACCAACCAAAACCTTCTCCAAATCCCTAAATCCCGCTACAAATCTAAGGGAGAACGCTGATTTGCAGTCCAAGGACCTCGCCTCTGGAATGCTCTACCCACGACCATCCACCTGGAAGAAAACCATTGGGTTTTTAGGAAAAAACTAAAGACCCATCTCTTCTGAAGGACCAGGACGACACTGAAAGGAAAGCGCCTTGAGGCGATTAAGTTTGCATTTGTTGCGCTATACAAGTTACTCACTCACTCACTTTATACTCTGCCTGCCATCCCTCCATACTCTGCTTGCCACCCCTCCATACTCTGCCTGCCACCCCTCCATACATACTCTGCCTGCCAGCCACCCCTCCATACTCTGCCAGCCACCCCTCCATACTCTGCCTGCCAGCCACCCCTCCATACTCTGCCTGCCAGCCACCCCTCCATACTCTGCCTGCCATCCCTCCATACTCGGCAATACCCAGCCATACTCATCCATACCCAGCCATAATCGGCAATACCCAGCTATACTCAGCCATTCCCAGCCGTACTCAGCCTCGGTAGGTGGCCAGGCTGTGGAAGTCTCCCACATGTGGTATTTTTTGTGGTGTCATGAATGGATGGTATGAATGGACAACTTTGTGTAAAAAAAAGTATATTGACAACTGTGATTCTGTTTGGATGTTACATTTTGAAAGAAGCTGGATGCCAGCAATGGCATAGGCCATGTTGCTACACCCTGCACTGCTTAGCGCTAAAACTTTAGGCCAGAGGTAGGCACCCTTAAAGAGGTGGAGATCTACCTGAACAACACTGCATAAGTCAAAGATCATCAGGCATAGTGCTGCCAGTGTCGCCTCCTCAGACCTGATTTAAACCTCTAATTGCCATACTACAATGTTACAATTGTGTACAATGCACGGCAATCATTGGTTTAATTCAGGTGGTGAGTAGGGATGAGCTGAACACCCCCGTGTTCGGTTCTCACCAGAACCTTCGAACGGACCTCAAGTTCGCGCAAACGTTTTGAACCCCATTGACGTCTATGGGACTCGAACGTTCCAATTCAAAAGTCATCATTTTAAAGCCCAATATACAAGTTATTGTCAGAAAACGTGTTTGGAGTTCCCGGGTCTTGGAAAAAAAAGTTTTAAAAACGGTTGTTTTTTCTGGAGCAGCGATTTTAATGATGCTTAAAGTGAAAAAAAAATATGAAAAATTCCTTAAAATATCGTACCTGCTGGGTGTCTATAGTAGTGGCACGTGTTTAGTACGGTCCATGCACAAAATGAATACGAGGATCCTTACGCAGGCTTTGCAGGATCAGGGAGGCCATGCAGCATAGGTTTGGTGAGGCATTCGGGGCACAGTCCTCTGGGTCACTGAGGACGACCAGGATCTGCAGACACCTCATCCCAGCCAAGTAAAAGTCCATGGATTCCTTGGGACTGTAAATGATCCCTTGAAGACTGCTGGTGCTGATGCTGAGTGCTAGGCTTCAAATCCATGCTGATGATACAATCATCCTCCTCCTTCTCCTCTTACTGTGTGCTAGGCGGGCAAGCAGGACCACTGTCTGGATAAAGGGGGTCTTGAGAGGTAAGGAAGTCCTCCTCTTCCTCCCTCTGTTCTGCCTTAAGGGCCCTGTCCATTATTCCACGCAGCGTGTGCTCCAACATGTGAATAAGAGGGACAGTCTCACTGATGCATGCACTGTCACTGCTCACCATCCTCGTGGCCTCCTCAAATGGTAACAGGACAGTGCATGCATCCCTGATCAAGGCCCACTGGCGTGGTGAAAAAAAAAACAAGCTCCCCTGACCCAGTTCTGCTGCCATATTGGCACAGGTACTCATTGATGACCCTCTGCTGCGTGTGCAACCGCTGCAGCATGGCCAATGTAGAGTTCCATCTGGTGGGCATGTCACAGATTAGGCGGTTCTTGGGCAGGTTGTATTCCCTTTAGAGGTCTGTCAGCCGAGCACTGGCATTATATGACCTTCGGAAATGCACACAGACTTTCCTGGCCTGCTTCAGGACATCCTGTAAGCCCGGGTATCTGCCCAAGAACCGCTGCACCAACAAATTCAGGACATGAGCAAAATAGGGCACATGGGTCAGTTTTCCCTGTCGCAGGGCAGAGAGTAGGTTGGTGCCATTGTCGCTAACCACCATTCCAGGCTTAAGCTGGCGTGGCGTCAACCATCTCTGAGCCTGCCCCTGCAGATCTAACAGAACCTTGGCCCCAGTGTGGCTCCTGTCTCCCAAGCACACCAGCTCTAGCACTGCATGGCATCTCTTTGCCTGCATTCCTGAGTAGCCCCTCGTACGCCTACGGAGCACGGCTGGTTCCGAGAACGCATCAGCACAGGAAGAGGCCACAGAGGAAGAAGAAGAAGAGGAGGGGGTGAAGGAGAGAGGTGTGTCACAACCAGTAGTGGTGTTTTGGAGGCGTGGTGGCGGAACAACCTCCAACACTACTGTACCTTGCCCTGCGTCCTTCCCAGCTACCAGCAGAGTCACCCAATGCGCCGTGAAAGAGAGGTAACGTCCCTGTCCATGCCTGCTGGACCATGAGTCAGCGGTAATATGCACCTTACCACTGACCGCCCTGTCCAGCGAGGCATGGACATTGCCTTCCACATGGCGGTAGAGAGCCGGAATCGCCTTCCGTGAGAAAAAGTGGCATTTGGGAACTTTCCACTGAGGTACCGCACATTCCACAAACTCATGGAAGGGGGCAGAATCTACCAACTGAAAAGGCAGCAGTTGAAGTGCTACCAATTTCGCTAAGCTAGCATTCAACCACTGTGCATGTGGATGGCTGGGAGAGTACTTCTTTCGGCGCTGCAGCAGCTGGGGCAGGGAAATTTGGCTGGCACAATCTGACATCGGTGTACCGATAGTAGATTGCCCGCATGTACTACTAGGTTGTGACACACCTAATTCTACACCTTCAGTCCTATCAGTGCAGGCTTCAGAGAGGACTGAGGGTATAGTGGGGTTGGAGATCCCAGCTGATGAGGGGCAAGGGGAGGTCCACTTTGTTTTTTGGTGTGGGTCTTTCAGATATGCTTGCCAACAAACTCCATGGCAGGTCGACATATGTCTGGTCAAGCATGTGGTGCCCAAGCGGGTGATGTTTTGGCCATGCGAGATAAGCTTGAGACATATGTTGCAAAAAGCAATGGTGCGATCTGATGCACATGTCTCAAAAAAGGCCCACACCAAAGAACTTTTGCAGTAACGCTGAGACACAGCAGCGCCCTGCACAGGCGTAGCTCTGCAATGTAATGCAGTTGGTGTGCTGCCCTTAAGCTGTGCCCTGGAGGGCATCCTGCCTCTTTGGAGATGTGCCTGTGCCTCCTTCTCCTCTCTCCTATCAGGCACCCACGTAGAGTCAGTGACCTCATCATCCCCTCCCTCCTCATCACTGTCGAAAACCTGGCAGTATGCTGCAGCTGGGGGAACATGACTGCCAGATTGCTGTCCCTCTCGGGCACTCCCTCTCTCTGGGCTCACATTACTGCCTTCCTCTATCTGTGTTCCATCATCGGAGCCTTCAAAATGCTGCGCATCTTCAGGCAGGATGTACCCAACGCTGTGTTGAAACAGTTCGGGGGACTCCTCAGGAGGACATGGTGGGACTAAGGAAGGAGTAAGTGATGCCATTGAGCAGAGGGAAGAGGATGCCTTGGCAGCTAATTTGCCAGATAAAGTACCCTGAGCCTGGGTGAGAGAGGATGAGCATGGCTTGGTCATCCAATCTACCAATTTGTCTGCATGTTGAGGCTCAACAAGGCCAGCTCCCGAAAAGAAGGACGAGCGTGTCCACGTGCTGAAGAGGATGCACCGTGTCCACCACCAGCACTGTTGCCTCTATATGCAGAGCCTGCTTGCCCTTGTGACTCTCTGCCTCTCTTTATTGTCCTTCCAGACATTATAATGGCCTGTAGAGGACAAAATCAGTATACACACCTCGTAGCTTTAGGTGCAAACTGCAGAGGACACGTGGAGTACACACCAAGTAGCTTTATGTGCAAGCTAATGAGTACACTTGCATTATACACCAAGTAGGTTCAGGTGCAAACTATACAGCACAAGTGCAGTAACCTCCAAGTACGTTTAAGTGCAAACTATACAGCACAAGTGCAGTAAACACCTGGTACGTTTAAGTGCAAACTATACAGCACAAGTGCAGTAAACACCTGGTGAGTTTAAGTGCAAACAATACAGCACAAGTGCAGTAAACACCTGGTACGTTTAAGTGCAAACTATACAGCACAAGTGCAGTAAATACCTGGTACGTTTAAGTGCAAACTATACAGCACAAGTGCAGTAAACACATGGTACGTTTAAGTGAAAACTATACAGCACAAGTGCAGTCAACTACAAGTAGGTTTAAGTGCAAACTATACAGCACACGGGCAATACAACACGTCAGAAGACTGCAGCTAGTGCAATCAACTGCCTGACAAATAGGAATAGTTGATCTAGCTAAACTATACAGTGTATAAATATATGTACAATTCCTGGGATGTATATACTGTATATCCTCTACACACTGTAAATTTAACTAAACTGACTAGCCTGCCTGCTCTATCTATCTAGTAAAAAAGAAACTGTCTCTCTCTCTCTCTCTAGGACTGATCTTTTTGTTAACACCGCCACAACACACTACACGAGCAGGCGGCCTTTTATAGTGTGGGGCGTGTCCTAAAGCCCTGAGCCATAATTGCTCAGAGAGCTTATTGCTCTCTGTTTTTTGCGTGCTGTGATTGGCTAAGCATGCGGGTCATAGTGCATGCTTGGCCAATCATGCGCAATGCCGCAGTGAATTATGGGCCGTGACGCGTCTTTTGAATTTGGTGCGAACGACCCGTTTTGTTTGAATTTCGATGAACAATCGAACAGCCAATTCGAGTCGAACGGGAAGCTCATCCCTAGTGGTGAGGAGGAAACATATCGCCTCCTCACCACCTGTCAACACACACTCAGGGGGTTCTAAGTAATTTTCTAGGAAAAAATACAGATTTTAACTTGCAAGCAACAAATGTCAGAAATAGGCTTATGCCGCGTACACACGATTGGATTTTCTGTTGGAAAAACCTTTGATGGTTTTTCCGACAGTATTTCCGCTTAAGCTTGACTTGCATACACATGGTCACACATAAGTTCTCTGAGATTTTGACCGTCAAGAACACGTATAACACTACGACAAACCGAGAAAATTAAGTTCAATGCTTCTGAGCATGCGTCAAATTGTTTCCGAGCATGCGTCGGAATTTTGCGCGTTGGAATTGCTACAGACGATCGGATTTTCCAATAGGATTTTTTTCCTTCTGAAAATTTGAGAACCATCTCTCAATCTTTTGTTGGCGGAAATTCCAACAGAAAAAGTCCGATGGATCATACACACGGTCGGAATTTCCATTCAAAAGCTCACATCGGACTTTTGCTGTCGGAATTTCCGATCGGGTGTACGCAACGTACACCCGATCGGAAATGTATTTATTTATTATCCCTTTCACGACTAATGCAACATTAGTCGTGAAAGGGATAATAAATAAATAAATACATGTGTAGGCTTACATAAAGGTGCTTTTACAGGCTGAAAAAAAGCACAATGCCTCTATAAGCAGCGGTTGTATTATTTTTAAAGGTTCTGTTTGCACGAGCCCTGAAAATAAACTAGTTTTCTTTTCATGTTTTTGTCATGTGTCAGCTTTGAACTAAATAGGGTAAAGCTCCTAATTCCTGTGTGCTTTTCTGTGACTTATTATTAGTCCAGGATGAGACCAGCCACTATTCCAATCCCTCTGTAGCAGCTGCTGAGTTGATGTTCTGTATGGTGTTCAGAGCAGCATCCTTCTCCTCAGTCCTTGCCTCCTCCTCATGACGTGTCTCTCTCATCCACTGACCTTGCAGCTCCTCTTACATAACATGTCTCTGTAGTCTCTCTCCTTCATGGAGGCTCCTACACAGTGGCAGCATTGTGCCTATAATATCTACATGCCTTCCCTATTCCCGTCATATGCTATGTACTAGTGCTTCTGCTTTTCCTTGTACTTCCTCTTTCTGGTCTTCCGTGTTCTTCATCCCCCTCCTGAATCCCTAACCATTGCACCCTTTCCTCTCTGTCACAACCCCCCCTTCTTCTTTCCTTTCTCCCCGCTCTGCAGCTGATCTTTGCTATTCAGCCGTTCTCCCCCTTTCTGACAGAACACTTGGTACAGTCGTCACAGGTTATTTAGCGCTCTCATCTAGTCTGCGGTTTGGACTGTTCCACTTCGTAGAGACGAGAAGGGGGAGACAGCCGGCTCTAAGCATCAATTCAGGAACAGCTGTACGGTTAGTTCCAACTCCCGGGAAAGATGGGGCTTTCCTGTAAAGAGGCGAACGACACGGGGGAGCACGGCAGATAGAACGGGGGACGGCTAAGGAGGAGTGCCAGGTAGAGGGGGGAATGGTGCAGGAGCAGGAGAGTGGAGCTGGACTGCAGGGACAACAGTTGTTGCGGAGTACAGAATAGAAGGGGGACCAGGAGGACCTGAGAAGAGGGGCTGTCACTGGAGAGGTACCTCATGACAGGACCTGGGTGATGGCACTGTTAGAGAAGACTTCACCATTTTATTTATTTATTTTACTTATGCATTATTTAGATTTTTTTTTTTGAGTTGTGTGCTACGCAGGCACAGAGCGATCTTCTAGATCAGGGGTCTCCAAACTTTCTAAACAAAGGGCCAATTTATTGTCCTTCAGACTTTAGGGGGACCAGACTGCGGACAGCGGGAGTGGAAATTTTCTTGGCATCAGTGAAGTAAACATCACCACATTTGGTACTATCTGGAGGAATAGTGTCCCATCATTGGTGTCAGTAGGAGAAATGGTGCCTCGTTGTTGGTGTCAGTAAGAGAAATGGTGCCCCGTTGTTGGTGTCAGTAGGAGAAATGGTACACCGTTATTGGTGTCAGTAGGAGAAATGGTGCCCCGTTGTTGGTGTCAGTAGGAGAAATGGTGCCCCCTTGGTGTCAGTAGGAGAAATGGTGCCCCCTTGTTGGTGTCAGTAGGAGAAATGGTGCCCCGTTGTTGGTGTCAGTAGGAGAAATGGTGCCCTAAACAAACAAATGGCAACATCTGGCCCCCGGGCCGCAGTTTGGAGACCACTGTTCTACATCACATGGAAGGGAAATCATAACAGTTTTTTCAGATGACATTTCTAATGGTGACCATACAAGGAACAATTTTGTATTTGTATATAAAAATTGGTATCTATTATGAGTTTATTGTCCAATTGGAAGATTGAAAAGAATATTTGATGCGCCATGCACTTAAAGTGTTTGTTAAGATTTGTTTAAAAAAAAATAACAAACATATTATACTTACCTGCACTATGTAAGGGTTTTGCATAGAGCAGCCCTAATCCTGTTCTTCTGGGGTGCCCCCGGCAGAGCTCCTGGCTCCTCCACTTCATCGGGTGACCCACGGAGAGCCGCTTTCCCTGGGGGCATCCATGCTTGCACGCTCATAAGTCCCGCTGCTGTGTCCTTTGATACAGACAGCAGAACTCGGCCCCTGTCCCCCGCTTCCATGTCACTGGATTTGATTGACAGCAACGGAGGCCAATGCTATCAATCTATCCAGTAAGAGGACAGGGACAGCGGCTTGAGCTGCTGGGCTTGTGCTTGTTGCTGGAACGATTAGGTTCAGGTAAGAAAAGGGGGGCTCTGGGGGGCTTCTACAGCACAGAAGGTTTTAGGATGAAATACCTTGAGACTTAACCAATACTTTAGACCCCTTGAAGTTTTTTTTCAGGTACTTTAGCGCAAAAAATTGTGCCTGTAATACTCCTGAAAAAAGCCTCATCTGCTGTCCCAGTGTGAAAGTGCTTTCACACTGGAGCGCTGTGCTGGCATGGCAGGATGTTAAAAAAAGTCCTGCAAGCAGCGTCTTTGGGACGCTTTATAAGCGGTGTATACATCGCTCCTAAAGTGCCCCTGCTCATTGAAACCGATGCTTTGTGGGCACTCTTAACCCTTTATTCACCCGCTAGCAAGAGTTAAAAGTGCCCCACTAGCGGAGGGAAAAGCGCCTCTAAAACGACAGTAAATTACCGCTGATGCAGCATTGCTTAGTTTTCTCAGTTTTAGCCCAGGTTCACACTGGGCTGCGGAAGTGAAGCCGTGCGAGTTCAGCTGAACTCGCACGATATTACCCCCGCTGGCAGTTCCAATTTTGGCCGCAATTTCAGAGACATCTGTGCAGGTTTCTGCACAGATGTCAATGTAAATCGCGGCCCGAAATCGCAAAAAGTAGTACAGGAACTACTTTTTGAAATCGTTGCAGAGCCGCAGATGCGGCGTCGCACCGATTAGGATGGTGCCATTGCCGACAATTTCCGGCAAATGCCGCCGATTTGAGATGCGATTTGACATCTCAAATCGCATCTCAAATCGTACCAGTGTGAACCAGACCTTACTATGTTTCACATCTCTAAATGCTGATGTGAAATCATCCAGCACTGATTTAAAAAATATGTTTCGGGTTTACTTTACCTTTTTTGCGGCAACTTCCTGGTTCCTCTGAAGGCACTGAAGGAGCTGCTTTCAGGTAAATCCTGTACTAAAGTCTGATTGAGCCAGAAGCGGGTACCTGTCATAATCAGGTACTCCCTCCCAAAAAGGTACCAAATGTAGCAGCAGAGGTGGGGATGCGGAAAACAAGTGGAGCTTCCCCTTTTGGGTGGAGCTCCTCTTTAGCTGTGCAGATTTCATCTCATGCTTACACTGTACAGCAATAGAATCATTTGCTGTTGAAAAAAACTTTCTCCCCATGATCTCGTGAGATCTCGGGGGAACCTTTTTTTTTTCTTTTTTAAAGTAAAGATGAGTGTAATGCTATACTAAGCAAAACGAGGCACATTATGTCATGCATTCCATCTTGGACAACATTATTAAAGTGATTTTGAAGGATAATATTTTTTGTGTGAAAATAATATAGGTTATACTTACCTGCTCTGTGCAACTTACCTGCTCTGTTCAACTTACCTCCTCTTTGGCTTTCCCCCGCCGGCACTGTCTACACCACAAATCCGGCCCTCCAGGCCGTTTCATGTGGCCCTCGCATCTATCCTGCAGCTGCAAGAGAGCTCCAGCCCTCCTCCAGACCCTTACTTTCTGCTTTCAAGCAATGCATCCAGCACTGTGCACTGTGATGTAAGGGAGGGTGGGGGACTCAACTTCTGACAGTGGGGTGGCTCTTGACATCTAATATATGGCAAGGAAATGTGCTGGACATCTAATCTTACAGATACAACTGACCCTTTTGAGGGCAATCATAATGCTGATGCGGCCCACTATAAAATTGAGTTTAACACCCCTGATCTACACCTTCCTCCAGGTGCTAGGAGGGCACCTATACATGCATGCTCGAGAGCCAGCCTGTGTTCGTCAATACACAAGCACACAAATATCTGAAAAGTGTGGCGTACATTTGTATTCAGCCCCTTTACTCTGATACCCCTAAAATCTAGTGGAAACAATGGCTTTCAGAAGTCACCTGATTAGTAAAAAGAGTCCACTTGTGTGTAATTTAATCTCAGTATAAATACAGACAGACCAGGAATAAAGTTGTGGAGAAGTTTAAATCAGGGTTAGGTTATAAAAAAATATCCCAAGCTTTGAACATAGAACGGAGCACTGTTCAATATGTCATCCAAAAATGGAAAGAGTATGGCACAATTGCAAACCTACCAAGACATGGCTGTCCATCTAGACTGAGAGGCCGGGCAAGGAGAGAATTAATCAGAGGAGCAGCAAAGAGGCCCATGGTAACTCTGGAGGAGCTGCCAAAATCCACAGCTCAGGTGGGAGAATTTGTCCACAGGACAACTGTTATGCCGTATACACACGATCGGAAATTCCGACAAGAAAAGTTTGATGTGAGCTTTTGGTTGGAAATTCCGACCGTGTGAAGGCTCCATCTGATTTTTTTGTTGGAATTTCCTACAGCAAAAATTTGAGAGCTGGTTCTCAATTTTTTCGACAAGAAAAGTTCTTGTCGGAAATTCCGATTGTCTGTATGCAATTCTGACACTCAGAAAAACACGCATGCTTGGAATCAATTTGACACATTCTCGGAATCATTGAACTTAATTTTTCTCGGCTCGTTGTAGTGTCAGAATTTGACGGTCAGAATTTTGTGTGACTGTGTATGCAACACAAGTTTGAGCCAACATTCCGTCAGGAAAAAAATCCACGGTTCTCTTGTTGGAATTTCCGCTCGTGTGTACGCGGCATTAGTCGTGTAATCCACAAATCTGGCCTTTATAGAAGAGTGGCAAGAAGAAACCCATTGTTGAAAGAAAGCCATAAGAAGTCCCATTTGCAGTTTGCAAGAAACCATGTGGGGGACACAGGAAACGGGGAAGAAGGTGCTCTGGTGAGATGAGACCAAAATGTAACTTTCATGCCCAAAAGCAAAATGATATGTGTGACAGAAAACAAACACTTCTGGCGCCCCCCACATGGGCGTGGTCATCTTACTAACTCCTCCCCTTTACAAATGTTTCTATGGCAATGACTTAAACACAGAGATGCTCCCCTAAGAAGTCTTTATTACCCTGGGATCCTCCCAGTTACTTTTAACAATGAAGAAAATACAGGAAGAGAATACACTAATGGGACCTGGAGGGGGGTCTCTCTGATGAACACAGAGAGGGATTCTGTTAGAAAGAGCCCCCAGACATACTGCAAACATAGTACAGGAGATGTTCAGAGACTGTAGACATAGTACAAGGAGATGGTCAGAGACTGCAGACATAGTACAGGAGATAGTGAGAGACTGCGGACATACTACAGGCAATTCCTATGGATGCAAGTAGATAATGGCCGACTGGCCCTCTCGTCTGACCCAGCGATACAACATGAACGGTTCCTCTAATTAGGAGTTGGCTCATTCTGGGTTGCCTGTAGCAACTCTGCTGGGTAACGTTCAGATCTAGATTCTAGCAATGAGTCTGTTCCTTTCTTCATCAGGGATGGCGCTAAGCTGTATGGCTTTCCCTCTGGTTGCGCAGGGCAGCGGGGTTCTCTCTCTCTGATGGCGTCGCCTCAACACTGTCCTCTCCCTGGAGTCCTGGGTGCACTTCCCTGAAAGATTTCCCGGGCTCCTGGATCTCTCTCTCCCATTCAGCTGGGCATGCTGTGTGGGCTGCAGTTTCTGGGTTACAATAGGGCCGGCAGTCCTCAGGACTATATGTGCCACAATCCTCTTCTATGAAGGAGGGAAAAGAAACATAGTGGGTGGCTGTGCTGGCAAGCGCTGCTCACTAGTACAGCAGCATAAGAAGGAGAGGGAGGGGAGAAGGAAAAGCCTGCGGCTGCTCTCTCTCTACCCAGAAATGCAAACGTTCTGATCTCCGGCTGCTTCGCTCTCCTCCTCTGACAGGAGGAGAGAGGGGGGATGGGCAGGAAACACAAAGCGCCCTCTTCCCGTTGATAACAGAGGTGGCGGCACAGTCTCTCCTCCTGAGATATGCTCCTGTCAGTTGCCAGTGGAGAGAGCAAGCGGGATGAGGATCTGCAGCACCTGCTACATGCGCTCTGCCGCTGGACACAGACAAGGAGAGGAGGAGGGAGGGGAGCACTCTGGAGCTTTGGCGCCTCAACCTCTACAGTGCCTGGGTGCGCTGCACCCCACACACCAGCCCAGGATCAGCCCTGAATGCACATCACCTTGAACACACCATCCCCACCATAAAACATGGTAGTGGCAGCATCATGTGGGGATCCTTTTCTTCAGCAGGGACTGGGAAGCTGTTCAGAGTTAATGTGAAGATGGATTGAGCCAAATACAGGGCAATCTTAAAGGAAAACTTGTTGGATCTGCAAAAGACTTGAGACTGTAGCAAAGGTTCACCTTCCAGCAGGACAATGACCCTAAACATACAGCAAGAGCTACAATGGAATGGTTTCGATCAAATCACATTCATGTATTAGAATGGCCCAGTCAAAGTCCAGACCTAAATCCAATTGAGAATCTGTGGCAAGACTTAAAAATTGCTGTTCACAGATGCTTTCCATCCAATCTGACAGAGCTTGAGCTATTTTGCAAAGTAGAATTGTTTTTGGTTGTAACATGACAAAATGTGGAAAATATCAAGGGATGGATGAAAATATGGTCCACAGGTGTGAAAGGGGCCTAATGGAGATGAAGAGTTATGGAAATATCTGTAGTATACAGTTTACTGTGCTAGCAGTTCTACCATGAAACGTAGATATACTTATATACATGTTGTGAATCACAGCAGGACAACATTGGATCTGCAGGGCAGGTAAGTATATTGAGGACAACTCTGGATAACAGGTACGAGTGGAAAAAAAATGGGAGAAAGGTGAAAGTGTAGTTTATCTTTAAGCTAAAGTAAATTTCTTGGATAATTAATTTGAAAAAAATGTTTTTGATATTTTAGAAGTGGGTCCACAAATCATTTTGATTTTAAGAACATCTGTATGATTTTTTTAAAAATGTTCAAGCATTGTCTTTAACCTATAATAATATTCTATTACCATCCCTTGTCCCTTTTCAGATTTCCGGGGCTCTCAGTTTCATCCCCTGCAATCAGCCAAATCTTTCTCTGGTACCCCTCATAGTCTGAAGCAACTGAGCCGAGAACTAAGAACATCAATGGAGGGCAAATACAAGGAAATAGCAGAGGTATACTATAACTGGAATTGCTATTCTATTACATTTTCTCTCAATGTCATGATTATTTGAAACACAACAATGTGCATTATTGTTCACTCTTTAGGGGCTTCCTATAAGATGCTTTATTCATTGGTCTTTTGATCCTACCTTTACAGTTTTACATCCAGTGTTTTTGGTCTTTAACAAAGTACACCAAGGTACACAAAACTGGAAGGCATTCTACAAATCAGTGTAAATGTTAAAAAAGCATGGCATTCTTTGACATATAGGGCCAGATTCAGAAAGAATCTACGCCAGCGTATCTCCTGATACGCCGCCGTAAATTCAAATGTGCGCCGTCGCATCTTTACGCCGATTCTGAAAGCAAGATACACCGAATAACATGGCTTCAGTCGGCCGGCGTATCGTGGAAGCTTAGTTACGCTGGACGCATTAGACGTTCCCATTAAAAATATGCAAATGAGCTAGATACGCGGATTCAGAAACGTAGTTGCGCCCGGCGCATTGATATACGTCGTTTTCGTAAGGCGTATGACCGGCGTAAGGTTACCCCTGCTATATGAGGCGCAGGCAATGTTAAGTATGGACGTCGGACCAGCGTCAAATTTTCCATCGTTTAAGTCCTTTGCGCAAGTCGTACGCGAATAGGGCTGTGCGTGAGTTCACGCCGAAAGCATTGCGTATTTGCGACGTGATTCAGAACATGCGCACTGGGATACGTCCACGGACGGTGCATGCGCCGTTCGTTCGGCACCTCATTTACATGGGGTCACGGGTCATTAACATGTATCATGCCCACCTTCCACCTACTTTGAATTACGCTAGCTTACGTCGGCCCATTTACGCTACGCTGCTGTAACTTAGGACGCAAGTGCTTTGTGAATACAGCACTTACCTCTCTAAGTTGCGGCAGCGTAGCGTAAAGAAGATACGCTACGTCGCTCTAAAGATACGCAAATGTATCTGAATCCGGCTCATAGTATTCAAATGCAGTGGTTCCCAAATGCCAGGCCACAGCCTTCCTGTCTGCTCTGACAGCTACTGCTGTCACCCTCTCCCCCTCTTGCAACATTAACAACCAGGATGAACAACTAATGTATGTACTGTAAGGCCTTGTACACATGAGGGAATAAATCCGCTGAACATGGTCCGACGGACCATTTCAGCCGAAAAATCCGCTCGTGTGTAGGGGCAAACGGACCGTTCTAGCCGGATTCCTCCGGCGGAAAAATTTCAAAGCATGCTTTGGAATTTTTCCGCCGGATAGATGCCCGTCAGATATGTCCGCTGGTTAGTACGGCAAACCAGCGGACATATCTGCCCGCACATGCGTCGTATCCTGTGAATGGATCCGACGCATGCGCGCGGGAGTGTTTACTTCCTGGTGCGGTGACGTGGCGGCGTCAACGTCACCGCCACGTCACCGCGCTGTCCGCCGGCGGGGAATTTGATCCGATGGTGTGTACAGCCATCGGATCAAAACATCCCGGCGTAAATATGCGCTGTAAACGGTCCGGGGACCGTTTACAGCGGATAAATCCAATCATGTGCACAAGGGCTAAGTGGAAAGAGAGCCCATTTGCACATGGTGTGCAATGGTGGTAGAGATAGTTTTTCTTTTAAATCTTCTCTCTGTTGACGTCTTTTGTCAATAGCGCAGATCTGTACTGGTTAACAAAGTACCCAAAGGTACACAAAACAGAAGGCATTCTACAAATAAGTGTATTTGTTAATAAAGAACTCCATCCTTTGACATTTAGTATTCTAGTGCAGTGGTTCTCAACTGCCAGGCCACAGCCTTCCTGTCTGCTCTGACAGCTACTGCTGTCATCCCCCTCCCTCAACAATAATACCCAGTATGAACAACTACTGTATGTACTGGAAGCTGAGAGAGTGCCCATACCCTAACCACATTTGCACATTGTATGAAATGTGAGCAGGATGGCACCACGATTCTGCAACAAGAGATTACATTACGTGTGTATTAATAATGTGTAGTCTTTAGTAGTGTAGTGGCTGCCATCTGTGTGTCTCTACCGATTCCCACACATCAAACCTATCCCATCCAAACATTGGTATAACAGAATCAAGAGATGGATTCAGATGCTGGATGTGATTGGTTAGCTGTTAAAATAAGCCCCCTCATTTTAAACAGGACTGTGTGTTCATGGGTAGAAGTTTGGCATAGGAGCTGTGATGACAGCAGAGATTGAAGAATGGGAAAACTTGAAGAAAGGTGGTACCTTTACCCGAAGTCTACAGTAAATACTAACTGTTCTTCACCAGAGCTCCTGGTGGTGGAGATGGGTTTCGCTGTGCAATAATGTCAGGGTGGCAGCCCTCTGTATTGCCCCAGTAGGAAAAGTGCAAACAGGAGTCAGGTAGTGGATAAAGCAGATAGGGAACAAGCAGAAGTGTAGTTGATGAATAAGCCAAAAGGTCAGTGATGAGTAGTAGCTGGATGGAATTAGGTAGGTGTAGTCAATCAACAAGCTAAGGGTGAATAACGAGTGATAGAAATATAAGGACAGCAGCAGGTATGTAAGGAGCAAAATATTAGCTTGAGGCATTTTACAATTCTGGCAAACAGGACGTGCAAGAACATGGCTTAAAGCGGAGCTCCACCCGCATTTTTTTTTTCAAAGTCGGCAGCTACTAACAGTGTAGCTGCTGACTTTGAATAAGGACACTTACCTGTCCTAGGCGCCCGCGCTGACGGCCCCCGCCGATGCTGATCCTCGATCCCTGCACCGCCATCCACAGTCAGGGAAACAGGCAGTGAAGCCGTGCGGCTTCACTGCCCGTTTCCTACTGCGCATGTGCGAGCAGCGCGGCGCTTTGTGAATGGTCCGGCTGCTTTCTGGGATACACACAGTTCCCAGAATGCAGCGTGGCCCATTCACAAGACTACACCGAGAAGAGGAGGAGGAAGAAAACCACACCGCGGAAGATGAGGGCAGATTCGGGACTTCCGCATAGCAACAGCCTATTTAGGGTGAGTATTTTTTTTTAGATTTTTGAAAAAAAAATAAAAAAATCAGGGTGGAGCTCCGCTTTAAATAGGAAGTTAATGGGAGGAGCATAGAGTTTGAGGTTCAACATAGACAAGGTATACAGCAGGAATGTCCACAGGACCAGACAAGAAGCTGTCCAGCATTTCAGGTTGCACAGTAAGAAGAGCCATTGCCAGACACCACAGGTTCCAGGGTCAGATCCAGGTCCTGACAATGCACCAATTACAGCTTGACACGACAGCTGGCCGTCAGATGTCCATAGAGCAGGATCCTTATGAGATAAATTATTTTAAAAAACACATTTAAGACAGATAGGAATCCTTGCCACTGCTGAAACATAAGACAATAGTCAGGTTGGAAATCACTATGCAGTGTTAGTGACTGTTCCACTGACACCAGTGATTTTGGGATATTCCTCCCTGGTGGCTACTATCCCACTGACATCAATCATTTGAGGACTATTCTCCCCTGGGGACCACAATCCCACTGTAACCAATCATTTTGGGCCAATCTTCCTTGGGGGTGAAGGCCCTGGTCCCACAAACACCAAAAACATGGTTCTATTATTTGTCATTGTGTCTATTAGATTACAATAACTTGCATTTTTACCAGGCCCTGGTCTCACCAAAGTTGAAAAACACTGCAGTAGTGGATATTTGTTTGTTCAGTGTTTGCAAGTTTATTGTTCCCTAGGAGCTACAAAGACTTCACCCAGGGTTTTAAAGCCGTCATTTTGGGGTCAATTTGTCATACATTTTTAAATTGATGTTTTATTTGTATTTGTTTGATATAGTTTTTTAAGAACACTGTAGGTTTTATAACAAAAGAAAAGAAGCATGGCAGAGTTTGTTTTTTTCAGATACTCTTCCCAAATCCATATATGATACCCCATAGGAGGAAGGGAAGAATTCACTGCTCTGGTTTATGTGTAATGTTTAATTTGATTTGTTGAATTCTGTCACCAACAACCTTTTTTTTGTGTTTTGTTAGCACAGCAGCACTTGTGAAGGAGTCTTTGCAATTGGAACGTTATTGATACAAGTTTGCACACTTATTTGAACTTTCACTGGCCACATGCTTGTTCAATATTTTTCTCTATTTCATTTGTTCTTTGCACAGATATTTCATGCACCGTATTAGCACATTATTGTTATTCATTAAGGTTTGTTTGCGCTGTGGTATTTATATACATTTTTTTCACATTTTTGACATTTATCATGAACAGTAAAACTCAATAAAGAATTGTCATGCCAAGTGTTGACTTGAGTGTTGCCAACATCCGTGTGTAAGTACATGGATAAAGGGGTGGGACTTTAAAGGCAACTGGTATAAACTAGAAATTGTATGAAGTAGAAAACATTAGTTTATTATTGAACAATATAAAAAGTCAATAATGTATGAACATATAATTGACTAACAAATAAAAACAAGTCAATAATGACAAAACAGGGTTACAAAATACGATCGATTGTGAGTGTTTACTCCAAATGGCGGATGCGGCCGACGTGTTTCGGGATTGATCCCTTCTTCAGGGGAATTCCTTGTTGGAAAACACAAAATATCTATGAAAATACACAGAAAGAAAATTGGTAACAGGTAAACAGAGACCAAATGAGCATTGTTGACAACATGGAAAGGCAAAATATGGCAAAAATTACACCTTGATGGATTCATTTTGTCAATTTGTTATGGTACGAGGGCAGGCATACCCCTTCAAATGAGTGTTTCTTTTTTTTTTTTTTTTAGGAATGCTATATAGGCTCATTTACCTCCCAATATCAATCGTAACTGTATTGGTTACACTATAGAAACAACACAAGTTTAAACCCCCCTTTTAATATATACACACTTTCTCTTATTTAGAAACGTTAGTGTGTATTTTGTGAGTCTGATTTATTCCTGTTTATTTATAGCCCTTTGTGTCCAGTACTTGGCGGTCTCACCATTCGGTAGCGTTACAACCTACTTTTTCTACATCTGATTATATTAAATCTATACTGTGATCCAGTTATGCCATCAATCATCAGGTTACTGTGACGGTATGTTTTGAGTTTTTAGTCTATTTGTTTGTTTTTTACGTTCTGTTTTCACACTGGCGACATTTATTCGGGCTGTGACTGCATTTTTGCCATCTTTCCATGTTGTCAACGATGCTCATTTGGTCTCTGTTTACCTGTTACCAATTTCCTTTCTGTGTATTTCCATCGATATTTTGCGTTTTCCAACAAGGAATTTCCCTGAAGAAGGGATCAATCCAGAAACACGTCGGCCTCATCCGCCATTTGGAGTTAACACTCACAATCGATCGTATTTTGTAACCGTGTTTTGTCATTATTGACTTGTTTTTACTTGTTGGTCAATTATATGTTCATACATTATTGACTTTTTATATTGTTCAATAATAAACTAATGTTTTCTACTTCATAAACTTTCTAGTTTATAGCAGTTGCCTTTAAAGTCCCACCCCTTGAGGGGGACCCCTTTATCCATTTATCATGAACTGCAGAGTCAAGTCTATCACCAATTATTATATGTAGCACTGGTGATTGACTGTTTAAAAGGTAAATATAACATGTTTGTTATGTTTATAGAAAAAAAAACAAGACTTTACAAACACTTTAAAGGCAGGAACTGGTAGGAATATGCAGTATGTAAATTGTCAGCACTGTATAAATATTTGATATAAATCATTTTTCTTTTTTATAAGGAACTTTTCAGTCGCTCCCTTGCTGACAGTGAAATGCGTTCTGCTCCATATGAATTTCCAGAGGAGAGCCCTATTGAGAAACTCGAGGAAAGAAGGCAGCGGCTAGAACGTCAAATAAGCCAGGATATCAAGTAAGGACACAAAATACTATAATGATTAGCTAGTTGTTGATAGAGAAAGAACCAAGTACAGATATACAGTAACCTACAGTATAAGTTAGTAGAAAAAAAGTGCAAGTGTTTTTGTAATGTACTGTATATAGAAACAAAGCATTAGAGAAGTAGTAAATGTAACGTGAGTAGGGGAAATTATATAACTGCAAGACATATAGAAAGCATATGGTTAATGATGGTGATAAACAACTGTACAAATAAACTCATTAACTGTTTTTATTTGTTCTTTCTCTCCTCTCCTGTTCTTTTCTTTTTTTTCACCTGCTTTTTTCCATAGACTTGAGCCTGATATTTTACTTAGAGCAAAACAGGACTTTCTGAAAATTGACAGCAGCTCAGACTTACAGTGAGTGACTCACATTTACCTATTTAACACACGGCTTGGTGTTCCTCTAAGTTTGGGGAAATTCACACCTATGTGTTTTAGTGCTAGTAACCCATGTGCAGATATTTTCTTTTTTTTCAATGGTACTAGTTTACATATACACAGCCTCAGGGCTTGACAAATTTGCTTGGAATCTAGGGGCCAGCTTAAAAAGTTAGGAGCCAAGCTTTATTTTCAATATAAAAATGAACCAATTTAAAATTTACACAGAAAGACGATTAAAACATATATATACCGTATTTTTCGCTCTATAAGACGCACCTGACCATAAGACGCACCTAGGTTTTAGAGGAGAAAAAACAGAAAAAAATATATATTTTGAACCAAATGGTGTACTAAAATATTTACCAGTGCCCATGAAATGCAGCCTAACCATTGCCAATAATGCAGCCTGTGCCATTATTGCGACCTGACCTGTGGCACTACAAGTCCCAGTAGAGCAGGTTGGCATATTTCAGTCCCCACAGAGGCACTACATGTCCCAGCAGAACAGAGGCACTACAAGTCCCAGCAGAGCAGGTTGGCAGATTTTAACCTCCCACAGAGGCACTACAAGTCCCAGCAGAGCAGGTTGCCGTATCCCTCCTACAGAGGCACTACAAGTCCCAGCAGAGCAGGTTGCCGTATCCCTCCTACAGAGGCACTACAAGTCCCAGCAGAGCAGGTTGGCATATTTCAGCCCCCCACAGAGGCACTATAACTCCCAGCAGAGCAGGTTGGCATATTTCAGTCCCCACAGAGGCACTACAAGTCCCAGCAGAACAGAGGCACTACAAGTCCCAGCAGAACAGAGGCACTTCAAGTCCCAGCAGAGCAGGTTGCCATATTTCAGCCCCCACAGCGGTACTATAACTCCCAGCAGAGCATGCTGCCATATCCCCCCACAGAGGCACTACAAGTCCCAGCAGAGCGGGCGGTCACCTGTCCTCCAAACACAGCATTAGGAGACTGCACACACTCACTCCTTGGCTGCCATAAACTCCTGCCCACTCTCCCCTTACAATGGTGTCCTACCTCATGTCGCTCTGCATAGTGGGGCAGTGGGTATGATCTCCCCCTCCTCCTCTCAAGACACGTCCCGGCTCACAGACCCTGGCCTCGATGGTGCACCGAATGGAATACTTAATCCGTGCGGGCGGAAGCCGCGGGAAACCCGGGACTCGGAAGTACAGGTGGGGGGGGGGGGGGGCGGCAGCAGCTTTTTTGCTGCCTGATTTACATAGTGCCTGATTTACATTCGGACTATAAGACGCAGAGACATTTTCATCCATATTTTTTGGGGGAAAAAGTGCGTCTTATAGTCCGAAAAATACGGTATATATATATATATATATATATATATATATATATATTATATATATATAAATAAATGTAAATGTTTTCTTCAATCAACTGCTTGCCGGCCTGCCGCCGTCATTTTACTGCGGCAGGTCGGCTCTCCTGGGCGAGAGCCCGTAGCTCTACGTCGGCTGTTTTTTGCAGGCCACTAGCCGCTCGCCCCCGAGTCCCGCACGATCGCCGCCGGGCACCCACGATTGCTCGGTACAGAGCGAGGATCGGGAGCTTTGTGTGTAAACACAAAGCTCCCGGTCCTGTCAGGGAGAGAAATGCTGATCTTCTATTCATACAATGTATGAACGGAAGATCAGTGATTTCCTCTAGTGAGTCCACCCCCCCTACAGTTAGAACACACCCAGGAACATACTTAACCCCTTCCCCGCCCCTTCACTGCCAATGGCATTTTTTATAGTAATCCGATGCCTTTTTATAGCACTGATCGCTATAAAAATGCCAATGGTCCCAAAAATGTGTGAAAAGTGTCCGAAGTGTCCTCCATAAAGTCGCAGTACTGAAAAAAAACGCTGATCGCCGCCATTACTAGTAAAAAAATATAAATATTAATAAAAATGCCATAAAACTACCCCCTATTTTGTAGACGCTATAACTTTTGCGCAAACCAATCAATAAACGCTAATTGCGTTTTTTTTTACAAAAAATATGTAGAAGAATACGTATCGGCCTAAACTGAGGAAAAAAAATGTTTTTTTATATATTTTTTGGGGATATTTATTATAGCTAAATGTAAAAAATATTGAATTTTTTTCAAAATAGTCGCTATACTTTTGTTTAAAGGGCAAAAAATAAAAACCGCACAGATGATCAAAATACCACCAAAAGAAAGCTCTATTTGTGGGGAAAAAAAAACAACAATTTTGTTTGGGAGCCACGTCGCACGACCGCGCAATTGTCAGTTAAAGCAACACAGTGCCGAATCACAAAACATGCTCTGGTCATTGGGCAGCAATATGGTCCGGGGGTTAAGTGGTTAAGAAACAAATAAACAGGGGGTTGTGTGATGCACACAGAGACAGGATACCCAAGCTGTGCCGCCCCAGGCACCAGGTTGCTAATTCTAGTCGCAAATGCGACCTGGCGCCCGGGGTTTGTCGAGCCCTGCACAGCCTTATGTGTGTTACAGACACTGGCCAATAAAGACATTGGGGGTTATTTACGAAAGGCAAATCCACTTTGTAGATCTGACGGAAAGCTCTGCTGATTTTATCATCCAATCATGTGCAAGCAATAATGCTGTTTTTTATTTTCCCTGCATGCCCCCCTCAGATCTACAGCGACTGCACTTGAAAGTGCACTTGTAGTGCAAAGTGGATTTGCCTTTCGTAAATAACCCCCAATGTCTCTATTTTCTTTTATCAATGCAGATTATAATGGCAACAAATATCTATGCAGCATGACATGCATCAAAAACGCACCTAAAAAATGCAACACAAAAGCATAAGTGTGAATCCATCCAGGGTGAACACAGCCTTATCCTTTATCTTTGCCCATCATTCAAATTTTATTTCTACCACATACTACAAAAATACCAGATTTTTTAATCTCATTCTCTTTTTATTTGTATCCATCTCTTTCTGTCCTTTCTTTCTTTTTCCTCTCATTTTGCTTTCTCAGGTCATATAAAGAGGAAGATGAAGATTTTGTTGATTATTTCTCAAAGGAATTTCCTATTGAACGGGAATATTTAAGAGTGTCCATTGCGGGTGATGAGAAATGTGGGGTAAGTGTGAAATGTAGAGAAAATGTAATCTTTTTGATATTCTTAGCTAGATAATGTTATTATAGTAGGCCTATATCATGTCTATACAGTTTATTCCTGTAGTTATTGGAATGTAATGCTTAGGCCTGAAGTAGAATCAATGGGGAACCTAGCATTTTTTAAAGGCTGAGTTCACCTTTGGCACATGTTACACTGGTATTTAGGGTGTAGCATGTAACATGTTCCAGCAGCCCCCCTCACTTGATAGTGGGCAGGGGTTCTCCCTCTCAAACGCTGTCACATTTAAAATCAGTGCAACTATGTGAGGTTCTGCCCACATAGCCGCATCAT
The DNA here is from genome assembly GCA_029574335.1 of Rana kukunoris. Lineage (NCBI taxonomy): Eukaryota > Metazoa > Chordata > Amphibia > Anura > Ranidae > Rana > Rana kukunoris. Next base: position 417,281,691 of record CM056050.1, on the reverse strand, counting down.
TCATTTACAGAGCTCTGTAAGGCTCCATTCACACTTGTGCGACTTGTCAATTGAAGTTTCATGACAAGTCGTTCCCCACGTTTTCCAATGATACCTATTTAATATATGGGCGACTTAAAGTTGCAGCAACCTCATAGTAGTTAATGCACTACTTTGGTTCGATTTTCATGCAACTTGAGTGCCATAGACTGCAATGTTAACCATCAGAAGTTGCATGAAAGTCATACCTGAATGTTATACCATGCAACTTGTGTACGACAGTTGTCCATTATCACTGGTCAAAGCCAAAGTCATATCTAAGTTATACCCATCCTAAGTTGTGTCAATGTTGCACCAAAGTTGGCACAACTTTGGAGTCATACAAGTGTCAATTGAGCCTTAGGCCTCTTTCACACTTGTGTGACTTGTTCTGCGACTTGGGACTGCAAAGTCGCATCGCATGTCGTTTCCCATGTTTTCGAATGAGTACCATTCATATTTGTCCGACTTCAAGGTAGTCCCTGCACTACTTTGGTCTGACTTTGATGCGATTTGAGGTGCATAGATCTCATGTTTACACAGGTATTGCTTAAAGTTGCATCAAAATTGTGGTAAAATCACAGCAAAATACCACGACTTTCAGGTTGCACAAGTGTGAAAGGGGCCTTAGGGCTTTCCGATCAGGTCTTTTTCATGCGAACCTGATTGGATGCTCTATTCACCCCTATGGAACAGCAGATGTCAGTAGTGATGTGTCCACTGACACCCGCTGCTTTCCGATCCTGTCCATCAAATCCAGACAGATGGTGGTCCTATTTTCCATCTGTCTGGCGAATCGGAATGGATAGGATCGGATGAAAACAGACAGGCGGTCAGTTTTTATCTGATCCCCATAGAGGAGTGCACAGTGAGTGGCGACATACCTGTCATCCGCCTGCTTGGATAGATCCTCGCTGAGCAAACGGAGTCTGTCAAATAGACAAGCATTGTGAAATGACCCTAAGACTCTGTTTCCACTACTGCGAGTTGTTGTGCGACTTGACACATGACAAGTCAAAACCCATGTATTTCAGTGGTCCCCGTTCTAATTGGTGTGACTTCTGTGTGGCTTGTTCTCACCAGTCGCATCACATCAAAAATCGCATTGCAGAGTCGCACTGTAAATCGCATGACTTTGGGGTCGCAATAGTGGAAACAGCCTTAATAAATAAACTACAAGTCTCGTTTGCCACCGCTGCAGACAGCGTGCAGTTCTCAATGGACTACAGGTGCACTGATCATAGTGCTTGTAGTCCATGCACTCTTCTTCCAGCCTTTGCAGAAGTAGACAGAAAGCCAGAGGGAGAGTGTGCTTGAGCCTGTAGGAAAATATAATAAATGCAAAATGAATGCAAACATTTTCTGCAAAAATAAATTTTCTCAAAAGTGAATTTAGCCTTTAATACTTGAGGTTTTAATGGGTTTGGGCAGTGGAGGAGTGGTGTATATACCGCTCCAAAGATGCTGCCTGCAAGACTTTTTCTAACATCCTGCAAGCGCACCGCTCCGGTTTAAAAGAACTCTGGCTTCCACACTGGGGCTGCAGGGGGGCCTTTTTTCAGGCACTTTACAGGTTCTATTTTTAGCCCTTTGGCACCTGAAACACTCCCATATGAAAGGGGTCTTATGGACATGAAATTAAAACACTCATAAACACTGCCTAATGTAGCAGGTTTTGTAGAGTGGTCGTTTTTACAAAGGATGAACCAGTCCACCTTAAAGTTGGATTAAACCCAAAATCAATAATGTAATATATTGCAGCTTACCAATCATTAGGTGTGGTGGCTGCATTCGTTTTCTTTTTTTAGACTTTAGACCAGCTGCTTTCCAGCCTGTCTGGAAGTGGCAGGAGGAGCTTCTAGTCCTCTTCAAACAAAAAACAGCCTTTGTAATACAGTAAAAATAAATAATTACGATCAATAAACTGTTATAAGTTGTCATACAAATACATATTTGAAGTCCAATTGTTATAATTTTTTTAGCAACAACATGGTTTGGGCAGATTTCTGCCAGTCACAAGCTGTGTCGCACCCCTCAAGCCAGTGTCTTGAAACAGGGGTGTCCAAACTTTTAAAACAAAGGGTCAGTTTATTGCCCTTCAGACTTTAGGGGACCCAGAATGTGGCCAGCAGGAGATGAAATTTTCCTGGCATCAGTTGGAGTAAATACTGCCACATTTGGTATTGGGGGAATTAGAGTGCCCCAATATTGGTATAATTACGATATCAGTGGGAGAAATGGTGCATGATTGTTGTCAGTTGGCAAAATAGTGTCTCATATCAGTGGGCGGAATTGTGCCTCAAGGGCCAGATAAAAGCATGCAAAGGGCCACATCTGGCCCCTGGGCGGCAGTTTGGCGACCACTGTGTTAGAATAACAGGGAGTTGAAGCCTCCATCAATTAGGATGTATTATCCCACTCCCATTGTGTTTAGCTCATTAGTGGGCATGGAGGAGGAGGAGGGAGAGAGTGGGCTGGCATTTACCATTGTCTATAAGCCTAACATGTGTGACTCTATATTCAAATGGGCTGCTCAGATGTGACAGGGAGGAAATGCTCAGAGTAGAAATACACTGAAAACTGAATATGGTCACTAGCTGCCAACACTTTTTGCAAAATCTTCAACTGCAGTGGGTACATGGACAGGAGGGGGAGACAGAGAACAACAGGATCAACAAGGTTTTTTGCAGAATACAGAAAACAAATCCCATAGTGATTGAGGGAGTATGAACAGCATGTATTGATTGTTTTCAACAATATTGCCGCGTACACACGATCATTTTTTGTGATGAAAAAAAACGACGTTTTCTGTGAAGTAAAAAACAACGTTTTTGAAACGTCACTTTCAAAGACGATGTTGCATACACACCATCGATTTTTTTCACAAAAAGCGAGGTTACGTTCACCACTCTTTTCCATTGAAGCTCGCTTCATAACTAGCTTCTGGGCATGCGCGGGTTGAAAAACGTCGTTTTAAACAACGTTTTTGCTACACACGGTGACTTTTTGTGAAACAAAAAACGACGTTTTGAAAAACGACACAAAAAATTTAAGCATGTTGGAATTTTTTTTTGGGCGTTTTTTTAAGACAAAAAACAACGTTTTGCCCACACACCATCAATTTAAATGACGTTTTAAAAAACGTCGTTTTTTTTCATCGCAAAAAAACGACCGTGTGTACGCGGCATATGGGTTAAGGACACCTTTCGTGACAAACAAAATAACAAGATAAATCAGATACTTCAGGAGACTGGGCCAGGTTGTTCAAAACTCAATTCCAACGTTGATTGAGGCTGCTGCAGGAGTTGTCCTCTTCTCATGTTTTAGGTCAATGGTGATCATGACTGGAGTGGCCGATGCTTACAGAATGTACCTAGTTTATAAGGAAGCTATGAGAGTATGGAGGCATCATCTGGGAGCGAATGGGGACATATCCAACAAGAGGTGTCTCTCTTTTGCATGTATTTGCAAGTATTCAGTCAAAATATGTATAAATAATGTTACCTGGAAGTTTAGATGTTCAGATTTTTTGCCTTCCCAAAGACTATTTCCTCTATCCTGCTGGTTTTCCCAGCTTGGTGTTCACCATCACTGTACCTCCCCCATTTGTCAATTCTTTAAAATTACTAGGACAGTAATGCACATCAACCCTCCCGTTAGTCATAGCTTCCAACAGTAATGCCGCGTACACACGGTCGTTTTTTGCGATGAAAAAAAACGACGTTTTCTGTGAAGTTAAAAACGACGTTTTTGAAACGTCACTTTTCAAAGACAATTTTGCATACACACCATCGTTTTTTCACAAAAAGCGAGGTTACGTTCACCACTCTTTTCCATTGAAGCTCGCTACTGGGCATGCGCGGGTTGAAAAACTTTGTTTTGAACAACGTTTTTGCTACACACGGTGACTTTTTGTGAAAGCATGTTGGAATTTTTTTTTGTCGTTTTTTTGAAGACAAAAAACGACGTTTTGCCCACACACGATCAATTTAAATGACGTTTTAAAAAACGTTGTTTTTTTTCATCGCAAAAAACGACCGTGTGTACGCGGCATAAGGAACAATCAGTCAATCAAACTAAGCATTTCAACATCAGTCAAGTCAAGGTTCCCTTAAAGGGGTTGTAAAGGAAAAAATTTTTTTTTCATAAAAAGGATCCTTCACCTGCAGACTTTCCTCTTTTCACTTCCTAATTGTTCGTTTTTGCTCAGAAGTTGCTCTATTTCTTTTCTGTTCTCTTCACTTCCTGCTTGTCTGATTGTTACTGACCACCGTGAAGGGAGGCTTTACTGCGGAGGTCATTGACGTGCTCGCCCCCTCCTGGAAACTACATCTGTGCGGAAGGACGCTTTCTACATGTTAGAGACTTCAAGGAGGTGTGAATTAGTGGGCGTGCCGCAATGCATACTGGAAAATGTAGTTCTTACATGAACGAGCACCGCAAACCAGGAAGTGAATGAGAGAACAGAAACTAGAACGCCGGAGGTGATATAGATGAAGGAATTTAATAGGTATTTACTCGTTTTTTAACAGAATCATTACACTATTATGTCTGTCTACCTTGCAGACAATAATTTTAGTCAAAATTTTTTTTTCCTTTACAACTCCTTTAAGAGGGTGTTGCTAATTGCAAGAATAATTTGGCATGACTGTATCTCTCGCTGTGGCTGGGTTCCTGGACCTTTCTGTACGCAGTCCTGGGAGGTTGTAGTTATCTATCCAGGAAATCAGGTCTCAGGTGTCTCTAAAATTCTGAACAGATCTGAGAGCTGGACTGGAGAGTGCAGATAAAAGATGGTGTACTGTGTGCAGTCCCTTTTATTCTGTTTGCTGGGTAAGTTGAGGGCTCTCTCTCTAGCTTTGTAGTGCAGTCTCTCTGTGGTTGAAAAACAGTCTATCTGGGGGCAATGTGGAGCAGTCTCTCCCTAAGGAGGCAATGTGAAGCAGTCTCTCTCTGTACAGGGCAACGTGGAACAGTCTCTTTGTGCATGGCAATGTGCAGTAATATCTCTCTCCAGGCAATGTAGAGCAGTCTCTCTCACTTTCTTTGGGGGCAATGTGAAGCAGTCTCTCTCTTTCTATGGGGGCAATGTGAAGCAAGCAGTAATTATACAGTATGTGTAACATACTATAAGCAAGAGAATACCACTGTATAGTATAGAGAGTACACCAGGAATATCCCATTGTACAGTACGTAAATATACCACTAAAGACCTTTTCCAGGGAGTGATATTCATCCTGGAGCATTTGAATACGTGTGGCACACTGTGCACTGACCAAAATTGTCAACCTTGCTAGCATTTAGAAGGGAAATCGAAGGAAAAGGTAAGTAAACCAACAATGCACTAGCTTAACCACTTAAGACCCGGACCTTTAGGCAGGTAAAAGGACCTGGCCAGTTTTTGCGATTCGGCACTGCGTCGCTTAAACTGACAATTGCACGTGATGCGACGTGGCTTCCAAACAAAATTGGCATCCTTTTTTTCCCACAAATAGAGCTTTCTTTTGGTGGTATTTGATCATCTCTGCGGTTTTTATTTGTTGCGCTATAAACAAAAATAGAGCGACAATTTTTTGCTATAATAAATATCCCCCAAAAATATATAAAACATTTTTTTTCCCTCAGTTTAGGCCGATACGTATTCTTCTACCTATTTTTGGTAAAAAAAATAAAAAATAAATCGCAATAAGCGTTTATCGATTGGTTTGCGCCAAATTTATAGCGTTTACAAAATAGGGGATAGTTTTATTGCATTTTTATTATTTCTTTTACTACTTATGGCGGCGATCAGTGATTTTTTTCGTGACTGTGACATTTTGACTCATTTTTGGGACCATTGTCATTTTCACAGCAAAAAATGCTATATAAATGCATTGTTTACTGTGAAAATGACAATTGCAGTTTGGGAGTTAACCACAAGGGGGTGCTGAAGGGGTTAAGTGTGACCTCATCTGTGTTTCTAACTGTGGGGGGGTGTGGCTGTAGGTGTGACGTCATTGATTGTGTTTCCCTATATCAGGTAACACACGATCAATGACGGCGCCACAGTGAAGAACGGGGAAGCTGTGTTTACACACAGCTCTCCTCGTTCTTCAGCTCCGGGGACCGATCGCAGCAGTGGCGGAATAATCATAGTCGCAGCAGTCGCATTTGCGACTGGGCCCTTAATTTACGCCACTGTAGGGGGGGCCCGCCGCCGCCCGGGAGATGGTACACACTGCTAACATAGCAGTGACTCTGTGCGGCGCCTGTGCGGTGAGCGGGCGGCATCTGAAGGAACTGTCAGCACGGCTCTCACACACAGCTCAGCCTCAGAGCCGTGCTGACAGTTCCGCCCTTACCCCCCACGGACTACACCTCCTCTGCTCTGCCAGTGAGGTAAGGGGGGGGGGCGGAGCTGCGGGCTGCTGTCGAGATGTCCCTTCCTCCGCTTTTCTCATGTCGGCATGTCTGCAGCATGGGACAGGAGAGAAGACAACTTCCTGCTTGTTCTTCCTCCCTCCCAATTGGCCACAGCGGAGCAGACAAGACTAGTGGAGCATCATGGGAAATGTAGTCACCAGAGCGCCACACTGTACCCGCACCACCAGAGCGCCACACTGTACCCACACCACCAGAGCGCCACACTGTACCCGCACCACCAGAGCGCCATGCTGTACCTGCACCACTAGAGTGCCACGCTGTACCCGCACCACCAGAGAGCCATGAGAGCCACACTGTACCTGCACCATCAGAGCGCAGTGCTGTACCCGCACCACCAGAGCGCCATGCTGTACCCACACCACCAGAGCGCCATGCTATACCCGCACCACCAGAGCGCCATGCTGTACCCGCACCACCAGAGTGCCATGCTGTACCCACACCACCAGAGCGCCATGATGTACCCACACCACCAGAGCGCCATGCTGTACCCGCACCATCAGAGAGAGAGAGCGTCACACTGTACCCATACCACCACCAGAGAGAGAGTGTCACACTGTACCTGCACCACCAGAGCGCCATGCTGTACCCGAACCACCAGAGAGCCACACTGTACCTGCACCATCAGAGCGCCGTGCTGTACCCGCACCACCAGAGCGCCATGCTGTACCCACACCACCAGAGCGCCATGCTGAACCCGCACCACCAGAGCGCCATGCTGTACCCACACCACCAGAGCGCCATGCTGTACCCACACCACCAGAGCGCCATGCTGTACCCACACCACCAGAGCGCCATACTGTACCCACACCACCAGAGCGCCATGATGTACCCACATCACCAGAGTGCCATTCTGTACCTGCACCATCAGAGAGAGTGAGCCACGCTGTACCGCACCACCAGAGAGAGAGAGCGTCACACTGTACCCGTACCACTACCAGAGAGAGAGAGCGTCACACTGTACCCGTACCACCACCAGAGAGAGCGTCACACTGTACCCGCACCACCAGAGAGAGAGAGCGTCACACTGTACCCGCACCACCAGAGAGAGAGAGCGTCACACTGTACCCGCACCACCACCAGAGAGAGAGAGCCACACTGTCCAGGACCACCCGAGGGAGCAGGTCAGTTTCACTGGGCAGTGTGGGCACAATAGGAGACAGATAGTACTAGCATTGTTCTCTATCTATCTAGATATATTATGTGGTATCTCTCTGTATAGTGTTGGTGTGTGGGTGACAGGGGGGGGGCAAAATGCACCTTCGCCTGAGTTGGCAAAAATCCTTGCACCGGCCCTGGGTACACTGACTGATCATTTAAGGGGCACGCCGCACACAGTCTCCGTCCGCACTCACGGGCACACTGCACAGGCTTTGCCTATTCTCGCCGCCCCCCACGGACTACACCTCCTCTGCTCTGCCAGTGAGGTAAGGGGGGGGGGGCTGAGCTGCGGGCTGCTGTCGAAATGTCCCTTCCTCCACTTTTCTCATGTCGGCATGTCTGCAGCATGGGACAGGAGAGAAGACAACTTCCTGCTTGTTCTTCCTCCCTCCCAATTGGCCACAGCGGAGCAGACAAGACTAGTGGAGCATCATGGGAAATGTAGTCACCAGAGCGCCACACTGTACCCGCACCACCAGAGCGCCACACTGTACCCACACCACCAGAGCGCCACACTGTACCCGCACCACCAGAGCGCCATGCTGTACCCGCACCACCAGAGAGCCATGAGAGCCATGCTGTACCTGCACCATCAGAGCGCAGTGCTGTACCCGCACCACCAGAGCGCCATGCTGTACCCACACCACCAGAGCGCCATGCTATACCCGCACCACCAGAGCGCCATGCTGTACCCGCACCACCAGAGTGCCATGCCGTACCCACACCACCAGAGCGCCATGATGTACCCACACCACCAGAGCGCCATGCTGTACCCGCACCATCAGAGAGAGAGAGCGTCACACTGTACCCATACCACCACCAGAGAGAGAGCGTCACACTGTACCTGCACCACCAGAGCGCTATGCTGTACCCGAACCACCAGAGAGCCATGAGAGCCACACTGTACCTGCACCATCAGAGCGCCGTGCTGTACCCGCACCACCAGAGCGCCATGCTGTACCCACACCACCAGAGCTCCATGCTGAACCCGCACCACCAGAGCGCCATGCTGTACCCACACCACCAGAGCGCCATGCTGTACCCACACCACCAGAGCGCCATGCTGTACCCACACCACCAGAGCGCCATGCTGTACCCACACCACCAGAGCGCCATGATGTACCCACACCACCAGAGCGCCATTCTGTACCTGCACCATCAGAGAGAGTGAGCCACGCTGTACCGCACCACCAGAGAGAGAGAGCGTCACACTGTACCCGTACCACTACCAGAGAGAGAGAGCGTCACACTGTACCCGTACCACCACCAGAGAGAGCGTCACACTGTACCCGCACCACCAGAGAGAGAGAGCGTCACACTGTACCCGCACCACCAGAGAGAGAGAGCGTCACACTGTACCCGCACCACCACCAGAGAGAGAGAGCCACACTGTCCAGGACCACCCGAGGGAGCAGGTCAGTTTCACTGGGCAGTGTGGGCACAATAGGAGACAGATAGTACTAGCATTGTTCTCTATCTATCTAGATATATTATGTGGTATCTCTCTGTATAGTGTTGGTGTGTGTGTGACAGGGGGGGGGGGGGGCAAAATGCACCTTCGCCTGAGTTGGCAAAAATCCTTGCACCGGCCCTGGGTACACTGACTGATCATTTAAGGGGCACGCCGCACACAGTCTCCGTCCGCACTCACGGGCACACTGCACAGGCTCTGCCTATTCTCGCCGCCCTCACTCACGGGTACAGTCCCCTCCCGCTCCACCAATCCTCCCTGCCCGCACTGACACTCACTGGCACAATGCACAGTCCCCCCTCTCTGCCCGCACTCATGGGTTCTCACAGGTCCCGCCCAAGAAAAACTTAGCATAGAGGGGGAACCAAGCCATCTGCGAGCGATCTGCAAGTGAGTCTCACTAATATTAATATCGACACTGCTACACAACCGCTGCTGCCACTGATACCCCACCATTGCCACTGATACCCCCCACCACTACTACTGATACCCCCCACCACTACTACTGATACCCCACCACTGCCACCTAGACACCACCAATACCAATACTGATACCCAACCACTGCCACTTATATCCCACCACTGCCACTGATTCCCCCCACACCACCACTAGAACTACTGATAATCCCCCACCACCACTGATACACCCACACCACCACTGCTGCCACTGATCCACCCCCCCCCCCCACACCACTGATGCCACTGATCCCATCCAGCAACCACTGGGGGATAAAACTATCCCCTATTTTTAACTAACAATATGTAGAAGAATACGTATCGGCCTAAACTGAGGATTTTTTTTTTATATATATATATTTTTGGGGGATATTTATTATAGCAAAAAGTAAAAAAATATAGAATTTTTTAAAAAAATTGTCGCTCTATTTTTGTTTATAGCACAAAAAATAAAAAACGCAGAGGTGATCAAATACCACCAAAATAAAGCTCTAGTTGTGAGAAAAAAAAAGGATGCCAATTTTGTTTGGGAGCCACGTCGCACGACTGTGCAATTGTCAGTTAAAGAGATGCAGTGCCGAATCGTAAAAAGTGGCCAGGTCCTTTACCTGCATAATGGTCCGGGGCTTAAGCGGTTAAACTTATTTTGTTTTGAATTCCCCTTAATCCAATTTATTTAGTTCACAATCCCACTATGAACAAGCATTACTTTCATAAAACTCTGTATCTTTAGGTTATAGCTTATAATACAACATCAAAGTGTCAGAAAGTCAGTAGTTTGACTGGTACTAGTTATGATATCAACTTGTTGCTGCTTTGTAATTGCTTACTGTTTAGAATAGAGCCTCTGAGTCTCATAAGTGAGTCTGGGTTAAGCTCCTGAGATTTTGAGATCCTTAGCAGAAAGATCAGACCACATGTTGTACTGCAAGGGCTTAGTTCTTTTCAGCTCCCTATTCCAACATGATATATTTACTGTAGGTCTTTCTCACTGTTTTACACTAGTGAAGAGTGTTTATTTACTATTCAACAGCTACTGTTGGAAACATAGGGCCAGATTCAGGTAGAGTTAGGCCGGAGTATCAGTGATACTCCAGCCTAACTCTCACTTTGAGCCGGCGTTTCTGTTTTCTTTAGTCAGAAAACAAGAAACGCCGGGTTGGAGTTCCGATACGAGCGGCGTAATTGAATTTCGCCGTCGCATCGCAACTGCAATTTAAAAAATGGCGCTGGGGGCGTTCCCGCTGATTAACGCCGAAAATATGTTAATCAGCGGGAATCGGCAATTCACGATCGTATTCGGGCGCGACGCAGTGACTTTCCGACGTTTCCGTAAGCGATACGCGGCGTAAAGATAAAGCAGCCCCCTAGTGGAGTATCCTATGTTAAGTATAGCCGTCGTCATCGCGTCGAAAAAAAAAAATTTGCGTCGCTTGCGTCCATGCGTCCATGAATGGGGATTTGACGTCATTGACGTTCACTGACAGAATTTGGAGCATGCGCACTGGGATGCATTGACAGTCGACGCATGCGCAGTATGTTCGCCGCGGGATCGCGCCTAGTTATAATAATACACGCCCCCTACCCGCCCAATTTGAATTCCGCCGGCTCATTTTCGATACGCCGCCGCAACTTTAGGAGCAAGTGCTATGTGAATAACAGTACTTGCTACTAAAGTTTCGCCGGAGTAACGTAAATGAGAAACGTTACTCCACAGTAAAGAAGCGCCCATCTACCTGAATCTGGCCCATAGTTGTTTCAGAAGAAATGGACATCTGTTTCCAATATTCCAGTTCAAATGCAGGCAAATTCAGGTACTTGGGCTTGTTTTCCAGTCCATCTCTGCTCCCCTGCGGAGCCTAGGCTATACATGGTGTTTCCACTGCTGCCCAAGTCAAGATTAAAGAAGAACTATACTTACCTAAAAAGGGTTGTAAAGGTAAAAAAAAAAAAAAAAATCCCTAAATAGCTTCCTATACTTTAGCGCAGTCCTCCTTCACTTACCTCATCCTTTGATTTTGCTTTTAAATGTCTTTATTTTTTCTGAGAAATCCTCACTTCCTGTTCTTCTGTCTGCAACTCCACACAGTAATGCAAGGCTTTCTCCCTGGTGTGGGGAAAGCCTCTTAAAGGGGGAGGGGGCGAGCAGGAGTGTCAGGATGCATACTAACACACAGCTCCTTTCTCTATCTGCAAAGTAGAGAGTGTCCTGACACTCCTGCTCCTCAAGAGGCTTTCTCCACACCAGGGAGAAGACCCCACATTACTGTGTGTAGTTACAGACAGAAGAACAGGAAGTGAGGGTTTCTCAGAAAAATAAGGACATTTAAAAGCAAAACGTTTCGCCTCCCCAAACCGGGAGCACCCCCCCGCCCTTTTTTTGGTGCGTTTACTGAATTATAGAGATCAAGATCAAATTCTTTCAACAGCAAGAGAAAGGGAAGATATTCAGTATGAGAACACTAAGCTATTATTCTTTCCTGACTACCCGATGGAAGTCCAGCAGCAAAGAAGAGAGTACACAGAGATCCGCAGAAGATTGAGAGAGAAAGGGTTAAAATACAGTTTATTATATCCCAGCAAACTACGAGTAACGGATGGGACACGGGTCCTTTTCTTTGAGACCCCAATCCAGGTGGCGGAGTGGCTGGACACCAAATAGAAGGACTGGAGGAGTGCTTTTTTCCCTTTTTTTTTCTTTCCCCCATGGAAGGGGGGGCTGTTGGACTATTCGTTGATATGGATTTAATATCTGGGACTCCCTTCCCCCTTTTTTTTTTCTTTTTTTTTTTTATCCTCTCTCCCCCTTTTTTGGGAGATGGAGGGAGATGGAGGGGAGGGGGAGAGTGAAGGTATAAACTGAGCTACACAGAGTTATTGTAAAGTGCTTACTATATTTATGGGAAAAGGGAATATGTAATTTATTTTTTATTTTTCTGAATGAGTGGTTGACCACGAGTATGAATGGCAATATAAGCTATGGTTGATTAATAATAATTGATAATAGCTAATGAATTATTAATTATGGTCACTAAACACTTAAGTACTAAAGAAGATGGGGGAGGTGGAGAGAGGGGGGGGGGGGTTTTCCTTCTTTTTTTTTTTCTTTTTTTTTTTGGTGGGGGAGACACAAATTGAGATTCACGTAATAATTGTACAGTGTTCACTATATTTGTTTAGAATGAATGATTAATGATGAATACGAATTGGAATATAGCCTAGAGCTGATACACAATAAATAATAATAGCTAATAAATAATAAGCACTTGATTAATCATTAATGAGATTTGGAATATAAGTTATGGCTGATTAATAATAAATAATAATAGCTAATTAATAATAAGCACTTTAACACTGTTTTTTTTTTTTTTTTGGGAGGGAAGGCTCTAAGACATATAGGCGTGGAGGGAAAATAGGCAAGCGAGTAGAGGAGCCCACCACACAAGTGAAGAGAGTGAATGAGTGTCAGGTGCTTCCTTTCTTTAGGTATTAAGAAAGGAGGGTGGGGTATGTTAGATACTAGACCTAAAAAAGAGATTATGGTCAGTAAAATAGGGGTTAGAAGAAATTCCTCTCCGCTCCCGTCCAAGAATGGATTGGGGAAGACACAAGAGAGGGGAGTGGGGAGGGGTAGGGTGGGTAGGGTGGGGGGAAGGAGAATGAATATGAAAGTGAAGGGGAAATGGGGAAGCCAATGGTGTGATTTAGATACCCAAGAGATACCACCCAGAAGGTTGGTGTGGTATAATGAACAATGGAGGTATAAACTCTTCACATATTCTAGATACTATGCCCAGGAAAGATAACTGTCTTTCGATACTATCCTGGAATGTTCGAGGACTGAATTCAAAGTTTAAACGTGCATTAATGTTTCAGTACATACAATTTTTTTCTCCCCAGCTGATTGTATTACAGGAGACGCATTTAATGGGGAAAAAATTGATAACGTTAAAAAAAACCTGAATACAGAAAACATACCACTCTACGTATTCCTCATATTCCAGAGGGGTGTCAATTCTAGTAAATAAATCCTTTACAGGAGAAATAGAGAAGGTGCATATAGATGTAAATGGGAAATTATGTTATTCTAGTCTATAAGATAGGTAAACAGAGATATGTTACAGCAGCTGTGTATATCCCACCCCCATTTTCAATGTCAGTATTGAATGAGATAATGGAGGAAACCATTCAGTATATGCCAGCGAGACTGATATTAACCTCCCTGGCGGTATGATTCTTTCAGATTTTAGGTGCTAAAAGCGGTACCATTATTTGCAAGGGAATTTGGCGTTTTATACTGTAGGCTTGTAATTCTTAGGAATAACTCACTGAAATCTATCCAAACAAGAGTCTAATAGGCATCCTGGGTATGATTTTTTTATTTTTTTCTTATTAAAAATTATAATATAATAAATAATTATAAAAAATTATAACAAATAATAATATAATTATAGTAAAAATTATTCAATAATGTAATCAAATCAAAATCACTGAAATTTGCTCAGTTGCAGAATTTTTGCTGTCATTATTATTTTTTTTTTTATGACGAATTTCCCCATAAATCGCTATCGCTAAATTCTGCAAGTGATTCTGATTTATTATCGCTGTTTTTTAGCTGCTCTAAAAAAATTTTGCCATAAAGTGACACTTTTGGTTGCTATGGGCAATCTACAGTTTGCAGGGAGAAAGAACAGTTTTTATTATATAAAAGGACATGTAGTGTACAGGGCAGGCCACTAGGGACATGGGGGGTGTGTATTTTTTACATACAGTACTGTAATCTATAAGATTACAGTGTACTGTATGTATAGTGTTTGTTTACTTTTTTAAATTTGGCGCCGTTCCCCCCCTACGTCGCGACGCTCACAGGGAAGGGAATCGGCGGAACACACAGCATCAGGCGGACATCCGCCCGCCGTGCACTGCGGGGATTCATCGCTGGATCGCAGAGAAAAGGTAAGTAAACTTTTTTCTGCATCCAGCGAGGCAAGCCCGTGTGTGGCACGGGGTTACCGATCGTAGCTTTAAAATCTCACCCCGTGCCACACACGGGAAGACCGCCAGGGAGGTTAATTGGAGATTTCAATGCTATCTTATCCCCAGAGTTGGACAGACCAAAACCCCCTAAACAACATTCAACAGAATTAGATAATTGTGTACAGGAAATGGGGGTAACAGAAGCTTGGCGGTGGAGGAATCCGAGAGAAAGGGGATACTCGTGTTTTTCCACCTCTTATCAAACGGCCTCCAGAATAGACCTGGCATTTCTGGACTCCAAGACGATGGCGGATGTTGTGGAGATCAAATTACTGCCAAGCGGTCTATCGGATCACTCTCCCCTATTTCTGTCAGTATGTATTCCAACCCCCAAAAATGCGTCCATGTGGAGATTAACTCCACAATGGGTGGACCACGCAGAAATAGTAGAGAAAATGGAAGAAATAATGAGGGAATATTGTGAGAATAATGCAGGATCAGCTTCGGTAGGGATGGTATGGGATGCGTTTAAAGCCTATATACGAGGGCAATATATATCAAATATTTCCACAGTTAATAAAAAACAGAAGAAGAAGGAACAGGAATTAAAAACACAGATTGACACACAAAGAAAGAGATATGGGCAGGACCCTAGCAGTACCAATTTTGATGAAATGATGGCAGCACATAGAGATCTCCACCTCCACATAGAGGAAATAACAAGATTAGAAATGCATAAAAATAGACAGAGTATCTTTGAACAGGGAGATAGGGGGGGGGGGGGGTAGATTTCTGGCAAGGCTGACACAACAAGGGCATAAAGCCACAATTATATCAGAGATTGAGTATTTAAGTGGACAGATAGTAAAAGAACCCGAGGGGATATTGGAAGCCTTTAGAGAGTACTATAGCAGGCTCTACACCTCTTCTCTCCCGTTTGGCTCATGCCCGGAGGGCATGGGGGACCCTTTGGACCGGATTGCCTTGGGGTGGTTGTCAGACGGGGAGAGGAGAGAATTGGTTCGGCCTATTGGGGTGGAAGAGATTATTGAGGTTATACGAACATCCTCAGGAGGAAAGGCACCAGGCCCAGATGGAATTTCGGTAGAATTCTATAAAAGGTATGGAGCACTAATAGCCCCCAAATTAGTAGAAGTATTCACAGACGGGCTAACGCAAGGAGCCCTGCCAAACTCAATGAGAGAGGCACACATAACATTAATACATAAGGAAACAAAAGACCCAAAGATATGTTCATCGTACAGGCCAATTGCACTGTTAAATACCGATTTGAAAATATTGACAAGAATACAGCCACTGCTTAGGAGTATAATAGATTCGGACCAAACAGGATTCATGCCACAAAGAACAACAGATATCAATTTACGAAGGCTTTACACAAACATACATACACATCATATGCATGAGGGATCGAGGACAGTGGCCTCTTTAGATATAGAGAAGGCCTTCGATACGGTGGAATGGCCATTTCTTTGGGAAATTCTCAGAAGGATGGGATTCCCCCTAGCATTTATTAAATGGATACAAATAATATATGAAAAACCAATGTCCACAGTGAAATTGGGGGGGAATTTGTCGTCGTTTTTCCAATTATATAGAGGCACGAGGCAGGGCTGCCCTCTCTCTCCAGCGCTCTTCGCAATCGCAATAGAGCCAGTGGCAGAGGCTCTTAGGACTGCACCTAGTATTCAAGGACTCCGGGTGGGGGGGCTGGAGGAGAGGGTAGCCCTGTATGCTGACGACATGTTGCTCTTCTTGAGAGATGCGGGTCCATCTTTGGAAGGAGCTTTAGAATTGCTGAATGCATACTCGGTATATACAGGGCTTAAAGTAAACTGGGGCAAGTCAATACTATCCCCAATAGATCAAGGAGCACCAAAAACTGCTGGCCCAAATATGCCATTGAAATGGGTACTGGAATTTAAATATTTAGGCATTAAAATATCTAGACAGATTGAAGACTTTCGAAAATTAAATTTAGATCCGGAGGTACAAGAGTTTGGGAGGAGGATGGGGATCTGGGCAGCACTGCAGCACTGCCTTTGTCACTAGGACACATAAACCTGGTGAAGATGAAGGTGCTGCCCAGGTTTTTATACGCCTTTAGAAATTCTCCACAGTGGCTCCCAAAAAGTTTCTTCACACAGATTCATGGAATGCTCTCTGCATTTATATGGGCTAATAAACCAGCTAGAATTAAATTAGTACACTCATGAGACCGGAAGGGCAGGGGGGATTAGCATTTCCAGACTTCCACAAATATTATATAGCGGCACAGTTAGTGACAGCAGGTAGATGGCTAAACCCGGATGGATATGATCCGGCCACGATGTTGGAAGCAACAGTGGTCCAATCGGTAGAAGCCTTGCAGGGATTGCTGTATAGGGGCATTAAAACTAGGAGTGATTTAACACCAGCCATGAGAACAACAGTGAAAATCTGGAAAGCTGTTATAGGAAGAGAGGGGGAAAAAAATAATAATAACCTTTCTCTAAATACCCCTCTGTGGAGGAACCCGGAATTACCACATCTAGATTCGATTCAGGATCCGGTAACGTGGGCTAAATATGGGGTGAAGAAGCTATCCCAGTTGATACAGGAGGGAAAGTTCCTATCATATATAGAGATGAGACAGCTCTGGAATATTCCGGAGAGTTATGAGTTCAGGTATAGGCAGCTCAGTCATGCCTTAATGGCCCAGTTCCCAGAGGGAACTCCACAATTGATGGAATCAGATATAGAACAAATGGTAAGAGGTGGGAAGAGGACAATGTCAAATTTTTTATGGATATTTGATAAATACTACATCCCACGATATGGGTAAATTAAGGTAGAATTGGAAGAGAGAAGCCCCGGGCTTGGAGAACTGTGAGGAAGTATGGAGGTTCCCATTAAAGATTTTGGTATCCCTTCGAGATAAATTGATACAATATACAATTATACATAGAAGCCACTATACCCCATATAAGCTCCATAAGATTTCACCGACCAATTCTCAGAATTGTTGGAGGTGTGTAGTTGCCACAGGAGACTTTATGCACATATTCTGGCTTTGTCCCAAAATAGCAGTATTCTGGAGTGAAATTCTGAGTATGATATCAAGAGTGACATCTGTAAGATTGGAACAAGAAGTGGAGGTCTGTCTCTTATGCCGCGTACACACGGTCGTTTTTTGCGATGAAAAAAAAACGTTGTTTTTTAAAACGTCATTTAAATTGATCGTGTGTGGGCAAAACGTCGTTTTTTGTGTTAAAAAAAAACACCAAAAAAAAATTCCAACATGCTTGAATTTTTTGTGTCGTTTTTCAAAACGTCGGTTTTTGTTTCACAAAAAGTCACCGTGTGTAGCAAAAACGTCGTTTAAAACAACGTTTTTCAACCCGCGCATGCCCAGAAGCTAGTTATGAAGCGAGCTTCAATGGAAAAGAGTGGTGAACGTAACCTCGCTTTTTGTGAAAAAACGATGGTGTGTATGCAAAATCGTCTTTGAAAAGTGACGTTTCAAAAACGTCGTTTTTTACTTCACAGAAAACGTAGTTTTTTTTCATCACAAAAAATGATCGTGTGTACGCGGCATTAGGATTAATAGGGGGTAAGGCTATTTCAAAAGAAAGGAAAACACAGATAGGTTTGCTGCTGTTCTATGCCAGGAAGGCAATAGTGCTAAATTGGAAGAAATTGGAGGCCCCCTCAATAGCACAGTGGAAAAACCTAGTGAACAGTAATCTGATATTATATAGAGAGACATATTGCAATTGAGGTTATGGGGAGAAATATAGAAGAGTATGGGCAAATTGGATAGAGAACTCTATAACAGTGTCAGGATAAAAGGGGGAATTGGGGAATAATCACACCATTGGAGGAGTGGGGGGGAGGGAAGGGTGGAAGTAGAATGGGCTGTGTTGTATTGGATGGAAGGACAGTATGGATGGTTTGGGAGTATAAAAGGCAAATGTCGATGTTATTTGGATTAAAGGGAATATGAATGTATTGCACATGTATGATCTTAATATTTTGTATGGAAAAAAATGAAAAAATTTAAATAAAGAGATTTATAAAGAAAAAAAATGGAAGGATGAGGTAAGTGAAAGAGGATTGCACTAAGGTAAAGGAAGCTATTTAGAGATTATTTTTTTTTTACCTTTACAACCCCTTTAACTTTTGTGAAGCAGTGTTGACGAGAACCCTTGCCAGCCACTGTCATCTTTGTTCTGTCTTCTTCTGGGTTCTGACCTTCTGCCATTTTGATTGGCCAGCCAGAATGACATAATTTCTGTGCATGTGTGGGAGTTCATTCATTTTCACAGATGCTGAAACTGTACACTGAGCATGCGCCTGTACATTGCTAACTAGGAAGTAAGAATAAGTATATCTCTTCTGCAATAAAAACCTGCCTGTTCACAAATATTGTTTTTAAGTAGAATTCTACTTTAAGCTCTACCACCTCCTGGTGCTAACTATTTAACGCTAACATTAGCTGTCAAATGTCATAACTTCAAAGACCAGAACATTTCTGGAATTTGAACGCTAAATGACAGTTAGGTTCCTGTTTATAGTAGAGAGCGGCTATCTGCGTAATATTGCAGTATTGCTCCACACCACAGCCTGGATTTTACATTTTAATTATAGAGCCTGTATGGAGTTCTCCATGCATAAGACTTCAGGGAGAACTGTGTTTGAAGGAGGCTAGTCAGTCAAGTAACTTTGAAATGTCACGTGGCCAGGGTCTCCTACACCTGTCTTCTCATTGTCATTAATGGTGCTCCACTTGCATCTTAACCGCTTAACGCCCGCCGCACGACTATGTACGTCCTCAGAATGGCACGTACAGGCAGATGGGCGTACATGTACGTCCCTGCCTTCTTGCGGGTCGGGGGTCCGATCGGGACTCCCCCCCCGCTACGTGCGGCGGGCGTCTTACCTGCGGGAGCGATCCAGGACGAGGGGGTGGCTGTTCGTTTTTGTCCGCCCCCTCGTGATCGTTTCCAGCCAATCCCCTGAGCCTCCGCCGTGTCACTTCCTTTGCCTGTGTAATGTAAACACTGGCAGAGGAAGTGATGTCGCCTCTCCTCTCGGCGGTATTTTCAATCCGACGAGAGGAGAGAAGACATCACAGTAAGTCGTACCAACACTACACGGACACCACACACATAGGCACACTTAACCCCTTCAGATCACCCCCCCCCCCCCAGCCCCCTGTCACACTGTCACTGATTGCAGTGATCATATACAGTATTTACTGATCACTGCATTTAGTGTCAGTGTGACAGTTAGTGTGATAGGCAGTTAGTGTTAGGTCCAAGGTAGCCCTGTACCCCCCCAAATAAAGGTTTAACCCCTTCATCACCAGCCTAGGTAACCCTTTCACCCCCTGTTGCCAGCGTCACTAAGCAATCGTTTTTCTGATTGCTGTATTACTGTCGCTGTTGCCGCTAGGTAGCTAATTTTTTTTTTTTATTGTGATTTTTTTTATTACTAAAGACATGTGGTTGAATACATTTTGGCCTAAATGTTTGACTAGAATTTAGTTTATTCGATTTTTCTTATAACAAAAATGAAAAAATATTGATTTTTTTTAAAAAATGTCGCTCTATTTTTGTTTATAGCGCAAAAAATAAAAATCGCAGAGGCAATTAAATACCATCAAAAGAAAGCTCTATTTGTGGGAAGAAAAGGATGCAAATTTTGTTTGGGAGCCACGTCGCACGACCGCGCAATTGTCTGTTAATGCGACGCAGTGCCGAATTGTAAAAATACCTCTGGGCATTTAGCAGCATATTGGTCCGGGGCTTAAGTGGTTAGATAGAGTGCAATGCACATTTGTAAAGCACAATACTGTGTCTTTATAACTGTTTTTATTTTTGTTGTTTATAAGCAGTAGTATGGCTACAGTAAGGCTATACCACTGCTTTATAAATGGAGCCCATACTGGGGCTAACTGGACTTGGAACATTGAGGCCCTGTGTATACCCTGAGCCTAGACTTCAAAGTGGCACAACAAAGAAATCCATTTAAAGCCAGGTACTTGCAAACATGAAAATATTACTCCACCCCAGCGGTGTTCCTGCCTGGAAAACATTTTAGACTAACTTAGGTTCATTTAAAAATGTTAGTGAAACAATTAAATTGTTGTGTGAGACCCTGGTCCTAAGCTATAAGAAGTTAATAATTTCTTAACACTGCTTCCCAGGGCCCCTTTAAGTGGCCTTAAAAGGTGGTGTGGCTTCTCTATCAGGTGACAACTGTGATAGACTCTCACAACGATCACATAATCGGGAGCCCATCCTACTGGCTGTCAGTGAGCACTGGCTGGGAGCACACAGATGGTGTACAGAACGCCCCCTGTAAATGTGATTTCCTGCTTGTGTGATTGGCTTACTGATTTTCCCAGAAGTCTGCACTGAGACCCCTTTCACACTGAGGAGTTTTTCAGGTGGTACAGTGCTAAAAATAGCGCTGCTATACCACCTGAAATACTCCTGTCCAGCAACCTCACTGAGGTGATGCGCTGGCAGGAGAGAAAAAAATCTGTCAGCAGCATCTTTGGAGCGGTGAGAGGAGCGGCATGTATACCGCTCCTTCACCGCTCCTTCCCATTGAAAACAACACCGCAGAGGCGCATTGCGGGCGGTATTAACCCTTTATCCGCCGCTAGCGGGGAATCCTGCTGCAAATCCGACGGTATAGTGCCGCTATTTTTAGTATAAAATAAAAGCGGTATAGCGCCGCTAAAAATAGCGGCGCTATACCGCCACCGCGCCTCCCGCCCCAGTGTGAAAGGGGCCTAAGACTCAAATCAGATTGTTGGGAAATGGAAATCATGTCTAAAGGGATGCAGACCCTAACAATTTTCTCATTAGAACCCTGCAAGGCGCAGCAGCTGACTGACAATTATAAAACTACTTCCATACAGATTTACTTTCCACAGACACAAACAGATTTTTTTATTTGTTTTGCAGAATAACAAAAAGGTAGGAATTTACAACAAAGTTGGTAAAATCCTTGCAAAGCACATTGATTACCAAGAGAGGAATGTTTTTTTCTCAACCAAAGTGGAGTTACCCTTTAATTACTAGGGAAACTACAGTTTCTCTCTGGGTATTTTTATATACTAGAGCTAAAAAAAAAGATCAGTAGAGATTTTTGATACTAAAGTTGACACATCATACCACTAAGCACAAGAGCAATGTTTTTTTTTTTTCACAAACAATATTTTAGAACTTGATTTTTATAAACAAGTCAGAAGGCAACATTGTCTGATTTTCATAATTCTTCCTAGAATTAGTATGGCAGATTATATGTAATGACATACCATCTGCCTCTCTGCCCCAGCCTGACAGTTGAGAGTCAAAGGTCAGTAAAGTAAGCTGTTTACCTGCTATTACTGTTAACTCTTAACACTTTGTAGCATGTGTACTCCAGATAT
This sequence comes from Rana kukunoris, assembly GCA_029574335.1. Taxonomy (NCBI): domain Eukaryota; kingdom Metazoa; phylum Chordata; class Amphibia; order Anura; family Ranidae; genus Rana; species Rana kukunoris. Next base: position 417,259,741 of record CM056050.1, on the reverse strand, counting down.
GTTAATAAAACTTCTGCTATTCTTTGTCTTCAGCTTTAAAGCAGCTGAACTACCTAGAAATACAAAAACAGCCATGCTACAGAGATGGTAGCTAGGTGCAACTCACAATTCTGGAAAATGTTAAACTAATGATAAAAAATAAATAATCAGATCTTCACTGAATCATTTTTCAGCAAGTAGATCCAAAAATATAAGAAGCTGACACTGCATGCATTTTTTTTTCTGTAGACACTTACCTTGCCTCCTTGTTAACTATTTAAGGCCCAAGAGAACCCATTTAAAGAGGAACTACAGTCTCCTGCTCAAAAATTCAATACCGTAAAGAAATCCCTGTAAGCCTTAAAAATCACTATATTTACTTTGAAAATGGTTAATACTCTAATTGTAGTCCTTACTTCTGTTTTGTGGCCCCTGTAGAAATGCTTGCAGTGGAAATCTTGGTTGTGGGCGTCTAAAGCCGGCGTCAATGAGTTCTGGGATCTAGTGCAGCTGGCTAACCAGCATGCACCTCCGGTTCTTTTAGTGCCATTGCCCAACAGTACACTGTGTCTTGAAATACCCTGAGATTAGATAATTAGGGGTTTAAGGATTAAAATATATATAAAAAAAAAATTGTAATGTGTAAGACCCAAGTAACCAGCTATAAGAAATTATTTAATCCAAAGGTGATGCATTCCTCTTTTTTTTGGAAGTTTTTTTTTTCTTTTTATTGAATGCTTAAAGCGTAATTCCAGTCATATTTTTGTTTATTAAAGATCAGCTGCTACAAAAAGTGTAGCTGCTGACTTTTAATAAACAACATCTCATCTGTCTCACAATCCAGCTGTGCAGTCACCCATGCTGTCCTCCCTCGGCAGCTCCAGCATCTCTACTATGGACAGCTTGTGGCTTAACAGCCGGCCACAGCGCATGCGCGAGCGACGCTGCGCTCTGTGACTGGTCCCGAAGCCTTCTAGGACTTGTCATGTGTCCCAGAAGACTTCAGGAGGGAGACCGTAAAGGAAGTGGGAGCACCTAAAATCAGGTACCTGCCTCCCCAAAAGCTCAGTTTCACAAACAGGAGCCAGAGAGGAGGCCTTAAAGTGGAAGTTCCACTTTTGGGTGGAATTCCGCTTTAATGTAGAGTACAAGCCATATAAAAAGAAAACGCAACAGTTTCCACTTATGATTAGGAAACCTTACATTTATAGCTGACTGACATCTCACATTTGCAGTAAATAGAGAGAAATGTACTTAAAGGATTGTACAATGTTGCACTTTGTGCACAATAATAACTGTCCTGAACTCCATTTAGACAACAGAGACTACATAGATTACTTGAAGCGGTCTCCTTTTTCGATTAATTAACACATTTTTTTATCATGTGTTCTTTGCATCGGATGTATTCATGTTTACTTTCATAAACCATATCATTGTACAGTGGGAATCGAAAGTTTGGGCACCCCAGGTAAAAATTTGTATTAATGTGCATGACGAAGCCAAGGAAAGATGGAAAAATCTCCAAAAGGCATCAAATTACAGATTAGACATTCTTATAATATGTAAAAAAAAGTTAGATTTTATTTATATAGTGTACCACAACTCCAGTGTCTGCCAGATCTTTCTGGAGGGATCGTGCAGTCAAACATGGGTTTTGAATTGCTTTTCTCACAATCCTGCGAGCTGTTCTGTCTGATATTCTGATATCTGATATTAATTTCTTAATTACATTCCGAACAGAGGATATTTACATCTGAAAACGCTTTACTATCTTCTTATAGCCTTCTTCAGCTTTGTGAGCGTCAACTATTTTCAGTTTTCTAGACAACTGCTTAAAAGAACCCATGGTGCCGATTGTTGGGGCAAGGTCAGATGAGTCTGGGCATTTAAAACCTGGTCTTCCCAGATGATGATTGAGAACAATTTGTGACACTGGCAGGTCTCAGCTTTGCAAAGGGGGCAGTGCATGCTATAAATTCTGCAGGGTGGCCAAACTTTTGCAGATGCCATTTATTTGTTTTCTGTAATTTTGAAAGTGTAAATGATGGAAATAAAATCTAACTTTTTTTGACATATTATAAGAATGTCTAATCTGTCATTTGAAGCCTTTTGGAGATTTTTCCATCTTTCATTGGCTTCGTTATGCACATTAACCACTTTAGCCCCGGACCATATTGCTGTCCAAAGACCAGAGCACTTTTTGTGATTCGGCACTGCGTCGCTTTAACTGACAATTGCGCGGTCGTGCAACGTGGTTCCCAAACAAAATTGGCGTCCTTTTTTCCCCACAAATAGAGCTTTCTTTTGGTGGTATTTGATCATCTCTGCGGTTTTTATTTTTTGCGCTATAAACAAAAATAGAGCGACTATTTTGAAAAAAATGCAATATTTTTTACATTTTGCTATAATAAATATCCCCAAAAAAGAAATAAAAAAACATTTCTTTTCCTCAGTTTAGGCTGATACGTATTCTTCTACATATTTTTCGTTAAAAAAAATCGCAATTAGCGTTTATTGATTGGTTAGCGCAAAATTTATAGCGTTTACAAAAAAGGGGGTAGTTTTATGGCATTTTTATTAATATTTTTTTTTTACTGGTAATGGCGGCAATCAGCATTTTTTTTCGGTGCTGCGATATTATGGCGGACACATCGGACACTTTTGACACATTTTTGGGACCATTGGCATTTTTATAGCGATCAAAATGCATAAAAATGCATTGGATTACTATAAAAATGCCATTGGAAGTGAAGGGGTTAACACTATGGGACAGGGAAGGGGTTAAGTGTGTTCCTGGTGTGTTCTAACTGTATGGGGGGGGGTTGACTCACTAGGGGGAATCGCTGATCTTCCGTTCATACATCGTATGAACAGGAGATCAACGTTTCCCCCGCTGACAGGAACGAGCGGAATGTGTTTACACACATACCTCCCGTTCCCCGCTCTGTAAAGAACGCGCGCGCGTGCCCGGCGGCGATCGCGCCCGCCGGGCACGCACGCGGGACTCAGGGGGCGTGCGGGGGGCGCGCGCGCGGGCCGCCGGCGGCGCAACGCGCGCCCCCTAGTGGCCGAAAAAGATAGGACGTAGAGCTACGTGCTCTCGCCCAGCAGTGCCACCGTCCCGCAGTAATATGACGGCGGGCGGTTGGCAACTAGTTAATACAAATTTTTACCTGGGGTGCCCAAACTTTCGATCCCCACTGTACTTCACACTGTGGGAAACATATTGTAATGGGAATATAAAGCTGTAGGAATATTAGATTGCGTTTCCAGCCTGAGGGGACCAGATCTAAGTAATTTTACATGGGCAACTTCTTGCCTCATAGTTTAATTTTTAAGGGGAGTCAGGGCCAGGTTTAAACATAACTGCAGCTCCAGGCCCCTTTCTTAAGATAGGCCCAGCCCAGTGGTGTGAGTGAATCACTGTGCAGTGTACACAAGATTGATATGTAAATTGTGGTGGCATTGATATGTAAATTGTGATGGCATTCATATGTAAATTGTGGTGGCGTTAATATGTAAATTGTGGTGGCATTGATATGTAAATTGTTAGACCATTCAGGTAAGCAAAATCCCTGAGCCCTGGTCCACAATCACCTTTGCTGAATAACATTGGGGATGTACAACAAGCCCTGCCTGCCATAGTCACTAAACCTGCCATTAGCCTGTACTGCATAGGTGAGCAGATGGATAGGGGTGTGTCTAGATGTAAACAGAGAAGAGATTACAGTTTGGAGGGCAAACATGCCCAAAGAGGGAGTGTGCAGGAGGGAGCTGGGTAAGTGTAAGGCCGCGTACACACGATCAAATCTATCTGCTGAAAACGGTCGGCCCGACCGTCCCAGCAGACAGATTCAATCGTGTGTACGGGCGAGCTGACGGATTTGGCCAGCCGACAGATTTGAAAGCATGCTTTCAAATCTGTCGGCTGGGAACCCGTTCGCTCGACATGTCTGCTGGTTAGTACGCTAACCAGCAGACATATCTGCTCGCACATGTGTCGAATGTGTGAATCGAGTGTTTTACTTCCTGGTGCGGTGACGTGGCGGCGTCAACGTCACCGTCACGTCAGCGCGCCGTCTGTCAGCGGGGATTTTGGTTTGATCGTGTGTACACGATCAAACCAATACGTCCCCAGCAGACAGATTTGTTCAAATCGGTCTGTCCGACCGATTTGAACAAATCTGTCTGCTCGTGTGTATGGGGCCTAAAGCTCCATTCACACCATGCAGATGTGATAAAGCATGCATGCATGAATCGTGTGTAGGGCAGCCCCTCCCATTCTTACTGCTATGTGGCTCCATCCAAAGTTTGCCATGGCACACCCTCTCTCCTTTCTCTCCCTCCTCTCTCTTTCGCCACCCTCTCTTTCTCACCCCCCTCTCTCCGTCTGTATCTTTCACCCTCTTATCCCCCCCTCTCTCTCTCTCACCCTTCCTATTTCTCCCGATCTTCTCTCTCTTTCACTCCACACCCCCTCTTTCTCACACCCCTGTCCCCCTATCTCACTCCCCTCTCTATTAAATGTAATTTGTTTAAATATTGAATTTGTTTTAACAAAAAAAAATGCATTTTCTTTTATTTATTTTAATAAAACAACAAATCCCCCAAATCCTCAGCACCAGTCCACTGTCCAAAGATAAAGTTAATCCAGCCCAGAGATGAAGTGCTTGATTTTTTAGCTCTGGCTATTAAGTGGTTTTTGGAGGATGAGAATATTTCTGGTGAATAGCTTTAACTGGATTTGCATAGAAGAGCAAATAGAAAAAAATACATTTTCATCAAGTAGGCATATCAGAAGCCTCTACGTTCCCTAGTAGGCATCTAGCTGGGTTGCAGATATTACACAAATTCAAAGGTAAGGCAGAAATGTCCATGTTTCCTGACCAGAAGGCTCTTGTATTGGGGCAGTCCCACATTTTATGGAGGAAGTTTCTAATGATTAAATATATAGGGAAGGAATAGGAAGCTATTTTGTCAATTTGTAACAACTAGTGTGGTTTAAAAAAAATATACAGTATCTCACAAAAGTGAGTACACCCCTCACATTTTTGTAAATACTTTATTATATCTTTTCATATTACAACACTGAATAAATGACACTTTGCTACAATGTAGTGAGTATACAGCTTGTATAACAGTGTAAATTTGTTGTCCCCTCAAAATAACTTAACTCACAGCCATTAACGTCTAAACTGATGGCAACAAAAGTGAGTACACCCCTAATGGAAAATTGTCAAATTGGTCAAAGTGTCAATATTTTGTGTGGCCATTATTTTCCAGCACTGCCTTAACCCTTTTGGGCACGGAGTTCACCAGAGCTTCACAGGTTGCCACTGGAGTCCTCTTCCACTCCTCCATGACGACACCACGAAGCTGGTGGATGTTGGAGAACTTGCGCTCCTCCACTTTTCGTTTGAGGATGCCCCACAGATGCTCAATAGGTTTTAGGTCCCGAGAAATGCTTGGTCAGTCCAGTCCTCAACTTCTTTAGCAAGGCAGTGGTCATCATAGAGGTGTGTTTGGGGTCGTTATCATGTTGGAATACTGCCCTGCTTGCCCAGCCTCCGAAGGCAGGAGATCATGCTCTGCTTCAGTATGCCACAGTACATGCTGGCATTCATGGCTCCCTCAATGAACTGCATCTCCCCATTGCCGGCAGCACTCATGCAGCCTCAGACTATGGGGTAGAAAGATTTGTTGTTTGAAGAAAAAAATTGACTTTCTAGGCACCAATCACTACCAAGAAATACGTTTTTATTGATGCAACCCCAAAAGGACTTTGGTGTTCGAATCAACGTTACAATATAAAGTCATAAAGTTACATTAAAAAACACATAATTGATCACAGAATATTAGATAAGTGAACAGCAGAAAAACGAATTATTAAAACCAAAATTGGTCCAATGTAGACATCAACGCTAGTTGGTGGCTACTGTGGATCTAAGTAGCAGTGAACATAAGCTCTACATGTTTCGCATTTTAATGCTTCTTCAGGAGCTGTAGGTTTTCTAGAGGAGAAAAAAGGAACATTATTGGTTTACAGGCATAAATTCATATGATATCAAAAATTTGTGCGTAGCACTAGATTGTATCCTTTGTGTACTAAAACACTATAATAGGTGCGATGATGACCAAGTTGCCATGGTGCCATCAAGAGGTAACACAGTGAGGGACCATAGCTGGGGCATGCAGGGATACACCAGAAAGAGGGATATTATAGTACAGGTATATACATGTGTCACTGTAGGGGCACTGGTGGTGATGTGCTCACACAATACAGGGAGAGTTAGATGGTAATAGATGAGTTAGGGGTGCTGGGATTACATAACGATAGAGGGTGCCCAAAAGAGAACCAAGTGACCGCAGGATGGACTATATGTGATGAACACAGGGCGGCTGTGAAGTAATACGGCTGCCTACCATCCACAATAGTGGTTATCATAAGAATGGCACTGAGATGTTAAAAAAGCTGGTAAGCGATCCGAAAAACAGGTAAGGCTGGTAGCTCAATCTGGTAAGGAGAAAAAAAAGGGGGGGGGGGTTATAAAGTAGTGAGGCCAGAGCCTCAATAACTGGCCAAGAAGTAAGCCTTTAGATTAGGGCTGTGCAAATTAACTTTTAATTAATCGATTAATCTTTAATTTTTTTGATCGATCAAAATATTTTTGATCGATTAAAATTCTTTTGATTGGTACTCACCTCTCTGCTGGCTTCTGGGCCTTCAGGGAGTTACGTCAGAGACACGGTAACGTCACGGACACCGGCGGGGCTTGCCGTGTCCATCTGAAGGGCTCCTTTGCTGTGCCTTCATATCTGCATGCAGGCGGGACCTAACTATCTGCCACATGCAAGGACTGTTACACTTCCCTCTATCACTTCCCTCTATCAACCTGAGATTCTACAGCCATCCACTGGTAGTTGTGATAGTTCCCTTCACGGGACATCTACATGCCGACGGACTGATGTTACCCTCTCCTCATCTGGATTCAGCAGTGGTATCGTTGTACACATTTTTATACCAGTATCATACTTGGCTACATGTTTTTAGGACTGCTTTTGGTATTACTCACACCATTTTTACAGTTTATGTAGCTACATCGATTTTATCTCCAGTGCAATATTTATTTGGTTACCTACTTGAAGACTATAAAAGTTTTAATGCTATTCCCATCGAGCGCTGCCTTTGTGTGTTTTTTGTATCCTGCTGTCCATTTTTCCAGTGGTTGGTAGCTGCACTGGGAATCAGCCTGCAAGGAGATCAGCTAAAAGTTGCTGGATCTGTATGTGCATCATAATTAATCGAAATTAGTCGATTAATCGATTAAAAAAAAAAAGCGATTAATCGAACACAAAAATTTTGATCAGTAACAGCCCTACTTTAGATAGGATTGTAAATAGATATAACAAATATAACAGATAGTTTGTACATACCCAGATGCATGCACCGCAGCATATAGAAGACTGGTCACCATGCTTGACTGTAGGCAAGACACAAACTTGTCTTTGTACTGCTCACCTGCTTTCTGCCACACACGCTTGACACCATCTGAACCAAATAAGTTTATCTTGGTCTCATCAGACCACAGGACATGGTTCCAGTAATCCATGTCCTTAGTCTGCTTGTCTTCAACAAACTGTTTGTGGGCTTTCTTTTGCATCATCTTTAGAAGAGGCTTCTTTCTGGTACGACAGCCATGCTGACCAATTTTATGCAGTGCGCAGCGTGTGGTCTGAGCACTGACAGGTTGACCCCCCACCCCTTTAACCTCTGCAGCAATGCTGGCAGCACTCATACGCCTATTTCCCATAGACAACCTCTGGATATGACGCTAAGCACGTGCACCCCAACGTGTAACTTTTCACGTGGGTCTGCTGATTATAGAATCTGTCCTGTTAGGCTACTGTCACACTGAGGCGTTTTACAGGCATTTTTGCGCTAAAAATAGCGATTGAAAAGCACCTGTAACCTGCCTCTTCTGCAGCCCCAGTGTGAAAGCCTGAGTGCTTTCACACTGGAGCGGTACGCTTGCAAGACAGGAAAAAAAGTCCTGCAAGCAGCATTACCGCTCCTGCACCACCCCTGCCATTAAAAACAATAGGCAGCCCTGCTGAAGCGCCTGCGGGTGCTTTCAACCCTATTTCAACTGCTAGCGGGGGTTAAAATTGTCCAGCTAGCGGCTGAAAAGCGCTGCTAAAACTAGCGATGCTTTTCCATCAACGTGGCCAGTGCTTCAGTGTGAAAGTGGCTTTATTGCCTTCTGTCTCTGGCCTTCATGCTCACCTATTATCTCCCTTCACTATACTTGCTGCTATGTTTATAATCTATGTGAGCCTGATTTAGTATTGTGATCACTACAGTGTGCTGCACAGATATTCCAGCAAGGATTCAGAATCCCTAATATCAAGTCTGGATGACATCATTGTGATTGCCTAATGCCTAGTGGAGGAACTGTGGCTCTTATGCCGCGTACACACGATCATTTTTTGACATGAAAAAAACAATGTTTTTCGGCATGTAGAAAAAACCTTGTTTTTTCCAACTTCATCATTAAAACGACGTTGTCCACACACCTTCGATTTTGCTTTTAAATGTCCTTTTTTCTTCTGAGAAATCCTCACTTCCTGTTTTTCTGTCTGTAACTACACACAGTAATGCAACACTTTCTCCCTGGTGTGGAGAAAGCCTCTTGAGGGGGGAGGGGGCGAGCAGGAGGGTCAAGACGCTCTCTAGTTTGCAGATAGAGAAAGGAGCTGGGGGAAAGTGTCACATTACGGTGTGTAGTTAGACAGAAGAACAGGAAGTGAGGATTTCTCAGAAGAAATAATGACATTTAAAAGCAAAATCGAAGGATGAGGTAAGTGAAGAAGTACTGCACTAAGGTAAAGGAAGCTATTTAGGGATTTTTTTTTACCTTTACAACCCCTCTAAATGCTTATTAACCACTTAAGCCCCGAGCCTGTTTTTCAGATTCAGTGTTTACGAGACTAAGGGCTCTTTCACACGTCCGTTCAGTTTTTTAGATCAGTTTTTTTCCCCCTTCAGTTGATCCGTTTTTTCATCAGTTTTTCGTCAGTTTTCCGTCCGTTTACATCCGTTTCCGTTCCGTTTTCCAGCCGTTTTTCATCAGTTTTTTTCATCCGTTTTTTCATCCGTTTTTTTTTTTTTTAGAACTTTTTTTTTTTTTACATATTTTGATGAAAAACTGACGTTAGCGGATTGTATGGTAAACGGATCATCCGCTAACGTCCGTTTTTCGTCCGTTCCGTTTTTTTGACGGAAGAAAAATAGGGTTTTCTTCCGTCCAAAAAAACGGAGCTTACCGCAGACGGATGTTAACGGACGTTAGCGGATGCTCATCCGCTAACGGACGCTAACCCATAGGGAAGCATTGAGGTCCGTTAACGGACGTCCAAAAAACGGACGCCTAAGGGCCCTTTCACACGTCCGTTCAGTTCGTCCGTTTTTTGGACGTCCGTTAACGGACCTCAATGCTTCCCTATGGGTTAGCGTCCGTTAGCGGATGAGCATCCGCTAACGTCCGTTAACATCCGTCTGCGGTAAGCTCCGTTTTTTTGGACGGAAGAAAACCCTATTTTTCTTCCGTCAAAAAAACGGAACGGACGAAAAACGGACGTTAGCGGATGATCCGTTTACCATCCGATCCGCTAACGTCAGTTTTTCATCTAAATATGTAAAAAAAAAAAAAACGGATGAAAAAACGGATGAAAAAAACTGATGAAAAACGGACCGAAAACGGAACGGAAACGGATGTAAACGGACGGAAAACTGACGAAAAACTGATGAAAAAACGGATCAACTGAAGGGGGAAAAAACTGATCTAAAAAACTGAACGGACGTGTGAAAGAGCCCTAAAACATTTTGTTTTGCTATAAAATTACTTAAAACCCCCAAACATTATATATATTTTTTTTCTAACACCCTAGAGAATAAAATGGCAGTCATTGCAATACTTTTTGTCACACCGTATTTGCACAGCAGTCTTACTTTTTTTGAAAAAAATTCACTTTATTAAATTGAAAAATAAGACAATAATAAATTTGGCCCAATTTCTTACAACATGTCACGCTTAAAAATCGTGCCCGCTCGTGGCATGGCATCAAACTTTTACCCTTAAATATCTCGATGGGCGACATTTAAAAAATTCTACAGGTTGCATCTTTTGAGTTACAGAGGAGGTCTAGGGCTAGAATTATTGCTCTCGCTCTAACGATCACGGCGATACCTCACTTGTGTGGTTTGACCACTGTTTTCATATGCGGGCGCTACTCGCGTATGTGTTCACTTCTGCGCGCGAGCTCGTCGGGACGGGGTGATTTAAAAACATTTTTTTTTTTGTTTTCGTATTTATTTTTATTTATTTTACAATTATCACTTTTATTCCTATTACAAGGAATGTAAACATCCCTTGTAATAAAAAAAAGCATGACAGGTCCTCTTAAATATGAGATCTGGGGTCAAAAAGACCTCACATCTCATATTTAGGCTTAAATGCAAAGAAATAAAAAAGTTACTGTAAGATGCTGGGCGGGACTGACGTTTTGACGTCACTTTCGCCCAGCAGAGCTATGGGGACGGGTGGGTGCCATGTTGGCCTCACTCGCATCCCCACACAGCAGCCGAGCAGACCCAATCGCCTCCGCCGCTACCGACGGCTATGGTAAGCGCCGAAGGGAGCGGGAGAGCGGCGGGAGGGGGGCCCCTCTCCCGCCACCGATAACGGCAATCGCCGTTATCGTTGACAGGACCGCCCACTGAAGAGATAGATATCTTGGTTGTGGCAGCAGCTGCTGCCGTTACCGAGATATCCATCTTTAAAGTGCCGACGTATAACGAAGGTGGGCGGTCGGTAACTAGTTAATGAACTTTTAAACAAGGTAGATGTACTATGAATTTATGTTTTAATTGTACAATCGTTTTAGTACAGATATGTCCCACATTGTATCAGGTATATATGTTATGTAAGGATCTCAGCAGACTACATATTGATTCCTGAGTAGCCTACTGATGGCCGCCTATGTGCACCTTTTAGATTGAGGCGGTGTGGCATTTATGCAGGGGTCTGTTGGTGAAAATGCCGGGACACCTTGCCGTAAGGCCACACCCTCCGAGGAAATTGTGATGACGAAACGCGTCAGTGCGTAACCTTACAATGCCCAGAAGTGACGTTTGCGTTCCACAGCCAGGAAGAGACAACCGGAAGTAAGCGGTGGACGCTGTCTTCCTTGTGTTTGTGAGTCTCGTGTCCATCCTGTACTGTGGGTAACATTGCTGACTGATGATGATGATATAAAAACTATTCTATTGTAGGATTTTATAAAGTTTGTCAATGAGATGAATAAAGGATAAAAACAGATTTATGCTATTTGGAGCCTTTTTCTTTATCTGAGTATATATTGGAGACGATACACAGCTCTGACACCCTCCATGATGTGGATGACAGCCATTTGAAAAATCTCAAGGCTTGATGTTTTTTACTTTCTAGTGAGTGAGAACCCCTAAGGGTAGTGTGACACACGGTTTGAAGATTTTGATGTGAGGTGCACTTCTACAATACTACACTAGGATCACCACCTGTATCTTTTGGACATATCACCATCTGTCATTCACGCTTTTTATAAGCTATCATCATTATAAGTCATAATAAGTAATGACAGTAGCACTGCTATAGTTTTTAGAAGCACTCATTGAAGCGCTGCGTAAACTGTTGACGCTATATAAATCCTGTATTATTATAATAATAATAATACCTGTGGACTTTTTACTATTTAGTGTGTGCAGTTTCTTTTTGCATTTTAGGCAACAGCTAATCATTAGAATCGCTGTTAATAATTGAATTACTGTGATTATTTAAATTACTGAATTTCTGAAGTGTTTTTATGATTTTAGGATTTATAAGTTCCATAGCGCTGAGATAGAGAATGAAGGCCTGTGTTTTCACTGTTCTATAATAAACATGTTATACTTATCTGCTCTGTGTAATGGTTTTGCACAAAGCAGCCTGGATCCTCCTTTTCCTGGGTCCCTTGCCGGCACCCCTGGCCCCTTCCTCTTTCTGGATGCCCCCACAGCAAGCTGCTTACTATAGGGTCACCCAAAAAGGTGCATTCCCGAGCTGCAGCTCTGTATGTCATATACACATGGAGCTATGGCTCAACTCCACTCCCTCTGTCTTCTGATTGGCTCACTGGCTCTTATTGACAGTAGTGTGAGCCAATGGCTCCTGCTGCTGCCAAAAGTCAATCAGGAGTGTGAGTAGTTGGACAGCAAACGCTCTCGCAGGCATCGTTGTATCGAGAGGAGGCTCAGGTAAGTATTACAAAACTGGTGCAGTCAGAATCTGGAACAGCTATGCATGGCAACCAATCAGCTTCTTCAACTTTAAAAAATTAAATTTTATGAGCTGATTGGTTGCCATGCACAGCTGCTCCAAATTCTGTCTGCTCTAATTTTGATGAATTCCCCCTAAGGCAGTGGTTCTCAACTTTTCCAGTGCTGTGAACCCTTAATAAAATGTCCCAAGTTGTGGGGACCCCTAACAGTAAAATTATTTTTGTAGTGCGAGTTGTCAGCACCCAAGGCAAGACAAGTAATTTGCATCCTTAAACCATGGACATTCCATTCCACTCATACAGTATTAAAACCCCATATGGTACATTTTAGGGTGTACCACTCTTTCTCTTGGTTCTCCTTTCTTTCCCTTTTATCTCTCTCTATCCCAATTTATTTCTCTTACTCCTTGGTGTGGGGAGGGGGGGGGTGGAGTACTGGCGGGGAGTTGGGATCAGTGGCAGTGCTGGGGGGAGTTTTGATCAGCCAACTTAGGTGCTCTGATTAAGGTCATCTGCTGATCCAAGAACTGTACAGTAGTGGGGACTTTTAACGGCAACTATAATAACAGGTAGTGTTACTCAGTCAGCTGACCTCTAGTCTCTGTCCCCCAGCCATGATGTAAACTGAATGGGAAGCTCAAAGAGGCTGAGTGGGCGGCCACGGGCTCCAGGATAAGCCCAGGATTTGGTGACCTGTGGCAAATTGTCATTCCACCCCCAGATTGAGAACCACTGCCCTAAGGGCTCATTCAGACAGGCGCTGAGACAGGTTATTTTTTTGGCATCTGCATCCACCAGAGAAATTCACCTATAGAAGTTGGTGCACAGATCCGAATGCAGACGCTATGCTTTTGGATACATGCATCCCTTCCTGTCTGCATGTGAAATTTTGACATTCGATGCAGCTTCTGCGTCCCATTTGACTTTGAATGGACTGCCTGCACATGGATGCACAGAACTCCATGCATCTCCTCGTAGTACACGGTAATCACACTGGGCATGGACGCATATGCTCCATGTGAATGAGGCCTAATTACCACGTCGGCCAGATAGCAGGAAAGAGGAGATGTTGTGTAATCAAAAGAGTATAAAGTATGGAAATTTTATTTATGAATCATACTTACCTAGGTAGATGCTGCCTCTGTCCTCCGCTGGCTCTAAGGCTGAGAAGCGAGTAATCAAGTAAATCAAAAACCGCTGATCACTTGGTTCTCAGGGCTTCCTGAGCACAAAGATGGTGGCTGTCAGTTTCTGGCTCTGCTCTGAATCACCCCCCGGGGTCCCGATCGGCACCGATTTCCTGCGAATGGGTCACAGGAGATGTAGAACGGGGAGAGGTGAGTGTAAACAAACCTTCCCCGTTCTTCTCTGTGGCTTGTCACTGTCATAGGGAACGACGATCAGTGATGTCACACATCCAGGCACGCCCCCCTACAGTTAGAAAAAACACATTAGTACACACTTAACCCTTTAGTGCCCCCCTAGTGGTTAACCCCTTCACTGCCATTGTCATTTTCAGAGTAATCAGTGCATTTTTATAGCACTTTTAGTCCCAAAAATGTGTCAAAAGTGTCCGCCATAATGTTGCAGTCACGAAAAAAATCGCTGATCGCAGCCATTACTACAAAAAAATAATAATAAAAATTACATAAACCATTCCTGCAGGGCCCACTAACAGGCCAGGTTTTATGTATTACCTTGGGAGATGCAGATTAGAATTATGCAATAATTAGAGCAGCAAATGATATCACCTGTGATGTATTTCAGTTATCTTGCAAACCTGGCCTGTGAGGCTGGGTTCACACTATACTACACGACAGCAGTACAACTTTCATCCTAATTTGCTCTGCGACATCTGTCCTACATTGGTCCTACATACATCCGACTTTCATGAACAGGATACTACTCTGAACCGACTTTGTGATAGTCTGACTTGTTCTTTGACCAATCAAAACAATCCCAGAGTGAGATAAATTCCTTTTATTTTTGCTGTAATCACATGTCAGATGTAAGATAAGGACAAGGCTCCTACTTTGGTTCGACTTCAATGATATTCAATGGGCTGAAGTAGGATCAATGTCGGACCAAAGTAGTACAGGGAGTGTTTTCAAAGTCAGACAGACTTGTGTCAGATCAGTTAAGACGGCTCTCATAGGGAAACATTGATTTTCACACGTCATGTGACATGAGCTCCCAATGTCGGAGTGTTTGTAGGACAAGTGTGAACCCAGCCTCAGTGGGCCCTGCAGGACAAGGTTGATGACCACTGACTTAAAGGATCAGTAAAGGAATTTTTTTTTAATGCTAAATAGCTTGCTTTACCTTATAGCAGCCTTGATTCCATGTCCTCCATGTCCGTTTTTGCTTAGAAGTTGCTGTAATCCCTTGCTGAACTCCACACTTCCTGCTTGTCTGGCTCCTTATGAAAAAACTCATGGTAGCTTTTCATTGTGGTCCATGATTAAGAATATGTGATTACTATGGGCCAGATTCAGGTAGAGTTAGGCTGGAGTATCAGTGATACTCCAGCCTAACTTTCACTTTGAGCCGGCGTTTCTGTTTTCTTTAGTCAGAAAACAAGAAACGCCGGGTTGGAGTTACTATACGAGCGGCGTAATTGTATTTCGCCGTCGTATCGTAACTTCAATTTTAAAAATGGCGTGCTGATTAACGCCGAGAATATGTTAATCAGCGGGAATCGGAAATTCACGATCGTATTCGGGCGCAACGCAGTGACTTTCCGACGTTTCCGTAAGAGATACGCGGCGTAAAGATAAAGCAGCCCCCTAGTGGAGTATCCTATGTTAAGTATGGCCGTTGTCATCGCGTCTAAAAAAAATTTTTTTGAGTCGTTTGCGTAAAACGTCCGTGAATGGGGATTGACGTCATTGACGTTCACTGACAGAATTTGGAGCATGCGCACTGACAGTCGACGCATGCGCAGTACGTTCACCGCGGGATCGCGCCTAGTTATAATAATACACGCCCCCTACCCGCCCAATTTGAATTCCGCCGGCTCATTTTCGATACGCCGCCGCAACTTTAGGAGCAAGTGCTATGTGAATAACAGTACTTGCTGCTAAATTTTTGCCGGAGTAACGTAAATGAGGAACGTTACTCCACAGTAAAGAAGCGCCCATCTACCTGAATCTGGCCCTATGTGTCTAAAACTCCTCAGAAGCAATCAGATTCATTTTAAAAACAAACACTGCTCTGTGTTTGTTTGTTTTTGTTCTGTGTGTCTCTGTACACACAGAACAATCTGAAACTAGTCTAAAAACGAAACTAAACTGCAGGCACATTATATGATTGATTTTCATCTATTTTTAATCATTTTATAGGGGGGATTTGGGTCAGAGGGGGCCCCCAGTTCCCAGCCCCCCTATGTAAATAAGTATGGGGTACATAGCCCTACTCATTCACCAAAAAATAACATCAAGGCCCTTTTCAGACTGGGGCGATAGCGGTGCGGTATTAACCCCCGCTAGCGGCCAATAAAGAGGCACATTGCGGGCGGTATTACCGCGGTTTCCCATTGTTTTCAATGGGAAGGAGCGGTATACACGCCGCTCCTCTCACCGCTCCAAAGATGCTGCTGACAGGAGATTTTTTCTCTCCCGCCAGCAAGGGGGCCCTCAGATACCGGCCCCCACCCTAGGTGAATGAGTATGGGGTACATAGTACGCTTACCCATTCACCTGGAGGAAAAGTGTCAAAAAAAATAAACACTACACAGGTTTTTAAAATATTTTATTAGTCAGCTCCGGGGGTCTTCTTCTGACTTCTCCGCTCTCCCGGGGTCTTCTTCTAACTTCAGGGGTCTTCTTCCGTCTTCTCCACTCTCTTCTTCTGCTCTCCGCTCTCCCCGGTTCTTCTCCTGATCTCGGTGCCTTCTGCCGGGCTGCGCTGCCGCTATCTTCTTTGTAGCTCTTTTACTAGCGACAGCGGCCAGCCGGGTCTTCCTTGTCGCCTTCTTCCTCGTCACCTTCTTCTTCCCTCTTCTTTTCTTCTGGTGTTGACTCGATGCTCCCTCCCGCTGTAATGCCGGGTGCGCGGCTTGCACCGATTTATATAGGCCTCTTATTACGTCGCCACCCGGAGCATGCTGGGACTGTGACTTCATAAGAGGCCTATATAAATCGCTGCGCACCGCGCACCCAGCATTACAGCGGAAGGGAGCGTCAACATCCAAGAAGGGAAGAAGAGAAGAAGTCGACGAGGAAGAAGGCGACAGCGCAGCCCGGGAAAGGCACCGGAGAGCAGGAGAAGAACCGGGGAGAGCAGAGAGCAGAAGAATAGAGCGGAGAAGATGGAAGAAGACCCCCAAAGTCAGAAGAAGACCCTGGGAGAGCGGAGAAGTCGGAAGAAGACCCCCAGAGCTGACTAATAAAATATTTTAAAAACCTGTGTAGTGTTTATTTTTTTTTACACTTTTCCTCCAGGTGAATGGGTAGGGGTACTATGTACCCCATACTCATTCACCTAGGGTGGAGGGCCGGTATCTGAGGGCCCCTTGTTAAAGGGGGCTCCCAGATTCCGATAAGCCCCCCGCACCGCAGACACCCGACAACCAACAACCTGCCCCTCATCAACATGGGGGCAGGGTGCTTTGGGGTGGGGGGCCGCAGGGCGCCCCCCTGCCCCAGAGCACCTACCTCCCCATGTTGAGGGCATGCTGCCTGGCTCGGTTCAGGAGGGGGGGGGCGCTCGCTTGTCCCCACCCCCTTTCCTGACCGGCCGGGCTGCTGCTCGGATACAGGTCTTGTATGGATCTTGGGGGACCCCCACGCCGTTTTTCCGGCGTAAGGGGTTCCCCTTTAAATCCGCACCAGACCCATGGGCCTGGTATGCTCTTGGAGGGGGAACCCATGCCGTTTTTTTTGTTAAGATTTGGCGTGGAGTTCCCTCTCAAGATTCATATCAAACACAGTGCCTGATATTGGCAGGGATCCAAGTCGGATCCCTGCTCATTGAAAGTCGGACTTTAAGTCGTAGGGCAAAGTCGGATCAGAGTAGTATCCTGTTCATGAAAGTCGGATGGCTGTAGGACCAATGTAGGATCAATGTAGGACCAATATAGGATCAATGTAGGACCAATGTTGCAGAGAAAAGTAGGATGAAAGTCGTGTAGTATAGTGTGAACCCAGCCTCACTTTAACAAAGACTAAATAATATCCACCAATTTGTACTTATTTTTACCAAATATATGTAGCAGTATACATTTTAGCCAAAATGTATGAAGAAAAATGACAAATTTGCTAACTTCTATAACAGAACAGAAGAAACATTCATTGTTTTAAATAATTTTCAGTCTTTTTTATTTTATAGTGCAAAAAATTAAAAAAAACAACAGTTATTAAATACCACCAAAAGAAAGCTACGTTTGTGTGAATAAAAGGACTAAAATTTAATTTGGGTACAGTGTTGTATGACTAATTGTCATTCAAAATGTGAGAGCACCAAAAGCTGAAAATTGGTCTGGTTATTAAGGGGGTTTAAATGCCCAGTGGTCAAGTGGTTAAGGATCAAGTCAACTGCCTGCTCCTTAACTACCAGTACACATTCCCCAACTACCGCATGTCTCGAATACTACTAATTACTGAATGCATTTAATTATTTCCTTCTGTGAATTGAGTATTGGTTTCAGCGTTTTGGGGTAAATACCGCAGGATTGGTATAGTGAATTAACAGTTTCAGGATTGCATGTGATATTTAAGGAAGATGTCTGGACACCTACAGTACATACCACATGCGATCTGGTTCTGTGAATGAAGCCTATGGTTATGAAACAAAAATTTTGAAGTTTGCCAGATTTAAAGCATGTATCATCTTGAGTAAAAATGAGCTCTCTGCTAAAAGTGAGTGCTTGCATTTAGCAGTGTTAGCCAGCACAATCTTTAATCTAGACATAGCAGGTATAATGTAATTCATCACTTGTCCCAGGGTCTGTTATGTTACATTCAGTTATAGTTGTAAAGTATGAGCTGTGTCTTATTATTGTTTTTTTTTTAGGTTCCATTTACAGATTTGTTGGATGCAGCTAAAAGTGTGGTGCGGGCTTTATTCATTCGACAGAAATACATGAACCTGTCCATGCAGAGTTTTTTCAAGACCACTGCCCAACACCTTAAGCAGCTCAGTGATGAGACTTTGGACAGTCCACTCAATGAAGAAACCGCTGATACTCCTGTAGCTGAAGGTAAAGTGGAACTTTACCCATAATAACTTGATAAAAATAATGTTCATTAGCAAAGAACATACATTGCACTTCAATACCCAGCCATAGTGAAATGACGTCCTGGGCTTTGTGTGGTGATATCTGAATGATGGGGGCAGCTAGAGGCATCATTCAGATATCATTCTTTAGTTCCGGCTATTCTGTGCACCATTAGAACAATCATAGCAGCGAACCCCACCCCCCCCTCCCGCCGTCATCCGGTGCTTCTCCAGGCTCTCCCATGCCATCAGGGGCCCGGAGAAAGAATCGTCCGGCGCAGGTTAGTAAGCATAGAGATGACTGGTGACCAGATGGTCACCAGTCATCTCTATGACCGTCGAAGGCCCAGGCGCGATGTGATGACGTCACGCCAGGGTACCCAGAAGTAAACAAAGCCGCGATTCCGTCTAGTAAGCAATAGTAATCATGAGATCTATGAAAATGTTTCACGATCTCATGCTTTCCAGCCTGGAGGAGAGATGCATGGTCTTATTGACCCCACATCTCTCCATAAAGAGGACCTGTCACACACTATTCCTATTACAAGGGATGTTTACATTTCTTGTAATAGGAATAAAAGTGTTAAAAAATCTTTTTGTTTTTTTAAAGTGTAAACAAATAAATCAAGAAGTAAAATAAAAATAATAATAAAAAAAAAATGTAATTCCCCTGTCCCCGGTAGCTCGCGCGCAGAAGCAAACGCATGCATAAGTCCTGCCCACATATGTAGACGCCGTTCAAACCCCACATGTAAGGTATCGCTGCGTGCGTTAGAGTGCCAGCAACAATTCTCGCACTAGACCTCCTCTGTAAATCTAAACTGGTAACCTGTTAACATTTTCAAAGTGTTCGCCTATGGAGATTTTTAAGTACCGAAGTTTGGCGCCATTCCATGAGTGTGTGCAATTTTAAAGCGTGACATGTTAGGTATCTATTTACTCTGTGTAACCTAATCTTTCATATTTTACAAAAAAATTGGGCTAACTTTAGTGTGTTGTTATTTTTTAATTCATGAACCCATTTTTTTTCCAAAAAAAAATTATTGCGCAAATACTGTGCAAGATAAAAAGTTGCAATGACCGTCATTTTATTCCCTAGGGTGTCTGCTAAAAAAACATATATAATGTTTGGGGGTTCTGCGTAATTTTCTAGCAAAAGAATGATGATTTGTACATGAAGGAAAGAAGTGCCAGAATAGGCCCGGTATTGAAGTGGTTAATAAATGTTACAAAAGTTAGTGTGTGCTGTAAATTGCATCCAGCATTGCTCCTGTTTCTTCTTGCTGAAGGCTTTCATTTTTCTGAGGCCCAGAGCCATGATCAGCAGTAAAGCATAAAGCGGAACTAAACCTAAACGATTTAACAGTTTCAAAAAACAGTTACATTCCTGGAAAGCCAGGATTGCTAACTGTAAGGCCCTGTACACACGATCAGACCGGTCCGATGAGAATGGTCCGACGGACCATTTTCATCGGGCCACCGCTGAAGTCATCTGATGATCTGATGTGTGTACACACCATCAGTCCAAAATCCGATCGGGTCAGAACGCGGTGACGTAGAACACAACAACGTGCTGAAAAAACGAAGTTCAATGCTTCCAAGCATGCATTGACTTGATTCTGAGCATGCGCAGGTTTTTGGTCCGATGCTTTTGTGTACTAACCATCGTTTTGGTCCTACGGACAGGTGTCCATCGGACAGATTTTAAAGCAAGTTTTAAAACTTTGGTCCGATGGACAACGGTCCGATGGGCCGTACATACAATCAATTTGGTCCGATGAAACTGGTCTTCAGGCCAGTTTCATCGGACCGGTCTGATGGTGTGTACGCGGCCTTAAAGGATATGAGGGTTTAATTCTACTTTAAGGCCTAATTCCGCTATAAGCAGATCGGTCTCTACAAACTTAACAGTGCCTAAAAATGGAATGCAACTAAGCATGTGCAGAGCAGGTTGAGACAGTGGGGCTGATTTACCAGGAACAATGCGCTGCGCCTGTTCATACCCTTAAGGCCCTTTTCACACTGAAGCATTTTTCTAGCGTTTTTCGAGCGTTATTACAGCGTTATTCGAGCAATGCCTTATCTGCAATCCCAATGTGTTGGTAAAGCACCGATAAGACCCTAATGTTTTAGGGCGTTTTTGAAGTGCCTCGGTGTTAAAAGGTAAGGCGTTTTTACAGCGCTTTTCAATTAATTTCAATGGAGAGGGGCGTTTTTGGAGCGTTATTTTCAGCGCTCAAATGCTGCTCCAAAGATGCTGCTTGCAGGACTTTTCTCAATGCCCCGCCAGTTCAACGCCTCAGTGTGAAAGGGTAAGGCATTTTTACAGCGCTTTTCAATTCATTTCAATGGAGCGGAGCGTTTTTGGAGCGTTATTTTTAGTGCTCAAAAGCTGCTCTAAAGATGCTGCTTGCAGAAAACTTGGTGTGAAAAGGTCCATTGAGATGCATGGAGAGTGATTTATGAGCGTTTTAAGAGCGCTATTTTTAACGCTAAAACGCTGTAATAACGCTTAAAAAACGCCCCAGTGTGAAAAGGGTCTAATTGGTGCGCCGGATAAATCATTGATTGGGTGTGTGAACCAGCGCACGCAGACGAGCATCGCAATGGTAAATATAAAAATCCTCCTGGTGTCACACCAATTACAGCGGGGACCATTGAAATTTGTGGGTTTGGACTTGTCATGCGACTTCACATGTGTCAAGTCACACAATAACTTGAAGTAGTGGAAAGAGAGCCTAAATGTTGAGTTGGACAGAGATTGTACAATCTTTTTTTTTTTAATTCTTTATTTATTTCAAGAATTACGTTACAGGAAATTACATTTCATCTTTCCTACTTATATAGAGTAAATCACAGAGTTGAGGAAGCGGTGGGAAGATAGCGACCCCCCCCATCCCCTCTCTTCTATCCTGGTTCACAGTACTTCTCATTTTTCATTTTCCTTTCTTCCTCCTTCCTCTTATACTTTATTACCCTCTCCACCCCCTCCCTTTTACCCCAACAAAAGAGAAAAGAAAAAAAAAATCTCTGTACGGTTCATGTTGGCCATTCCCCACCTCTCTGCCCCTCCTCCCTACCCCTCTCTATACCTCACATAGGGAGCCCATGTTGCACGGTATCTCTCATCTTGATCTTTCAGTGCCATTGTTAAATTCTCCATTTGTTGAATCTCTGCTACTTTTGCGAGCCATTGTGCTCTTAGTGGGGGGGGTCTCCTGTTTCCACATAGCAGGGATACACGCCCTCGCGGCTACGATAAGATGTCTTATCAATGAGCTCTTATATTTTTCTATTGACATTGGAATATCTAGTAGTAAAACCACCGATGGTCTATCTGTTAAATTAATTCCTGTTATTGTGTTAATTGTTTCCGTTACCATTTTCCAAAATTCCTGTATTTTTCTACATTCCCACCAAATATGCACCAATGTCCCTTCCGCTTCACGACATCTCCAGCAGATATCTGACGTTTCTGGGTATATTCTGTGTAATGCTGTTGGTGTTCTATACCATCTCGTTAATATTTTGTATCCTCCCTCCTCATATTTACTTGCTACTGATGCCTTATGTGTGAGTCGCAGGATCCTATCTCTTTGATCTTGGGTAAATATTAAACAGAGATCTCTCTCCCATGCTCGTAGAAACGTAAATTCCTGTGGGATGTCTAGCTTGATTAGAATTGCATAAAAATATGACAGGGAATGTCTTATTAAATTCCCTTCTAGGCATATTTGCTCAAATTTTGACGGGGCCCTAACTACAGTATAGATATCTGCCTTTGTCCGAAAAAATGCTTCTAATTGCAACTGCCGCAGAAAATCTAATTCTGGCATACCTTCTCTTTTGATCTCTCTCCTTGTCATTAGTCGGTTGTCTTTTGAGAAGTGTATGATCCTACTTATACCTCTTTTTCGCAGGGCGTTAAACCTTGAGTCTATCAATCCTATTTGGAAAGCCTTAGTACCTAAACTCGGTGTCAGTGTACTTGGGTATTTTGATATTGTAGTTTTTTCAAAAATCTTCTTAATAGTCCGTATGGTAGCTCCTACCATTGGATGTTTCTTTACTTCTATTGTTATTTCACTGTCTGGTATCCAGGCCAATCCTTCTAATGGAACCTCAACCGTTGCTTGTTCCATCTTTATCCACGGTTTTCTGTTACGCCCACACCACTCCACAACTTTAGTTAAATGGGCTGCTTCGTGGTATTTTATTAAATCTGGGAATCCTGGGAATCCTATCCCTCCTTCGCCTTTAGGTAGTGATAGAATAGTCCTACCTATCCTTGCTGGTTTCCCTCCCCATATGAATTTCAAAAATCTTGATCTTAGTTCTCTTTAAAAGCTTTGTGGGATCTTGATTGGTAAAGTCTGTATTAAATATAAACATTTTGGAAGCACATTCATTTTTAGTATATTTGTCCGCCCGAACCACGTGAATATTCCTTTGTCCCATCTGACTAAATCTGATTTTATACGCCTAGCCAACATTGCATGGTTTAGTTCAAATAGTCTATTTAGGTTCCCTGATATCTTTGTTCCCAGATAGTTTATATGGGAGTCCGTCCACCGAATATCGAATGGGTCAGATATTTTACCCTCTATTTTTACTTTCGCGCGTGGTTGTGAGTATAGGTTTGTAAACCAGCTCATCATCCCCTCTCCTATACCTATGTGTTGCAGCGTTGCATTTAAGAATGACCATTCTACTCGGTCAAACGCTTTTTCTGCATCACTAGCTACTAATATCATTGGCTTCTTTTCTTTTTGTGCTAAATATATGGCATTTACCACTCGTTGCGTGTTCTCTCTCCCCTCTCTCTACCTGGTATAAATCCCACTTGGTCTGGGTGTATCAATTCTGAGATGCATTCTTCTAACCTTTTAGCGAGAATCTTAGTAAATACTTTTAAGTCCACATTCACCAATGATATAGGGCGATAGCTGGCACATTGTGAAGGATCTTTGCCTTCTTTTGGAATAACTACTATATGTGCCATTAGTGTTTAATTTGGTATTTTCTTCCCTTCCCGCAATGAGTTGAAGGCTGCTATGAACCTTGGTGCTAGTTTTTCCGCGAACATCCTATAGTATGTTAAACTAAACCCATCCGGGCCTGGTGCTTTGCCCAATTTTAATATTTTTAGAGCATCCATAAACTCCCTTATTGTAATTGGCGCGTCTATTTTCATTGCTATGTCCTCTAGTATTTTTGGAATCGAGGTATCCCTGATGTATTCCTTGGCTCTTTCTAATTTCTCATGTTCCTTCTCTAAAGACATTTTATCCTCCACCTGGTATAATTTTTCGTAGTATTTTTTAAAGAAATTTGCGATCTTAATTTCAAAGTTTACAATGTTGATTTTTAAAGCCTTCCTTTTATAACTAATCATGTGACAGAATTTTTACCACTGCATCTGGAATGGGCAAAATCTGCCCATTGTGCCATAAGTCAAGATCAGACTTTGGCAGTGTGTTCAAATTAAAAATAGGAAACATTTGACAAGGTAGTGAAGGTTTGGTTAACTTTTTTTTTATAAAATTGTAATAAATAACATTTAAACAAACTTTAACAAACATAGAAATCATTACAAAAATTATTTAAATCAAAGTTATTTTTGCAACTCTGGAGGCTACTCAGCTGCTGTGGGCAAGCCCATGAGGTTTTCACCCGGTTATGGGACCAGCCCAGAAGCACTTGGAATTCCCGTTGAGTCGGGCTGTGAGTCATTTGTGGCAAATGCTAAAAAAAACATGAATTCTGTCTCTGTTGGTATTACTGAAGAATTTAATGCTGGCCATACACTCCACCAATAAATCCTTCAGTGGACATGAAAAAAAAAAAAAAAAATGTTTTATTTTTTTTTACATATACCTAATGCAGAAAGTTCGGACAGGAAACACATTAACCTTCTGATTTATCATTCGTTCGGCAGAACATTTCCAAACTTCTCCTTCGTTTTTTCGGCTCAAAAACATCCAAACGATTTTCGATTTTGTGCCTATTAACTGGCCGATTTTCGCCCGAATTTTCATATAGTGTATGGCCAGCATAACGATCCAGTGTGGTTGTGAGCTACTAACTTGACACCTGCCTTCCAAATCTATTCAATTAACATGTTAATTTAATGGCCAAAGTTGTCTTTATGGAAGTTGGGTGAGTAAATTGCTGACATTCACATGTCAAGGTCGGTTAAACGGATACCTCTTGTGTTCAAAATAGAAGTGTTTGGACATTTGCAAGCTGAACATTTGGTTCTTTTATGAAGGAAGTTAAGCCAGGGGACATGATATCTGCAACACTATAGGAATGGGGCAAGCAATTGTAGTCAAGTATGGTGAGTGTTGGCTTGAAATAAGGTAACCAAATATACATTTAAAAAGGCATTCTTTCCCCCAAACTTAGAAACCTTAGAATTGGAGATAAAATAAAACTGGAGAGTACAAAATCTGGTGCAATCTTCCAGATTTTGTTGTCTGAGCTTAACGGAAAAAACAGATTTTTTGAGCTGATTGTCACCTGATTCTGCACTCACAGGTTTTAGTAAATAACCCCCATTGGGACCACTTTGCGGCCACTAGCGATGTGCTTTTCACACAGAAAATCTTGTTTAAAATACCCATATTGCTTTACTTTCAAAGCACTTTCAAGGACAAAGATTCCAATGGGCAGGAGCGGATTGTGAGCACAGTATACAATGCTCCCAACCTGGCCCAACAGATCCAGCTTGCAGGACTTTCATGCACTTACAGAGGCTATTTACACCTCTAAGGACCCTTTCACACGGGGCGGATCAGTATTGATCCGCCCCGTGTGTGTCTGTCTGCTCAGCGGGGATCTTCTGTAAATCCCCACTAAGCTGTCGGCTGACAGGGCGTTCTCCGCACACTGTGCAGGGACCGCCCTGTTTTTCTCCGCTCTCCCCTATGGGGGGAGTGGATGAACACGGACCGTATGTCCGTGTTCATCCGATCCGCTCTGCAGACGGAAGAAAAAATAGGGTTTTCTTCCATCCACAAAAGCTGATGTTTGCGGAGGCGGATGATTACGGGTGCTAGCGGATGTTCATCCGCTGACACCCGCAATCCCATAGGGACCAATGTATGTCCCGTTTTCATCCACAACGGATGGATGAAAATGCGGACATACGGTCCGCACATGTGAAAGGGGCCTAAAGCATCGTAAAACCGTTACATTGTAAAAGGGGTCTCAGGCAGCAACTACATCAACCCCCCCACAAACAAAAAAGTGACAAAGGTAAAAAGGACTTACACGTTGCCACAGCTCTGTCGGGAGCTCTCTCCTCAGCCTCCTCCCCCTCTTCATCAGAACTTAGATCTAAACAAAAACAAAATACCAAAAATGAAGCATGACAGCACATTGCTACACTTCAAACCCCCCAAAATAAAAGCAACATTGGTCTGCTGTTCCTTATATTATTGAACATATCAGACAAGATCATCCCCTTCTCTTGTTCACCACTGACACACCTGGCTCCTTGTTAACATGTGAATTCCAGCGCTGGTTCACACCTCGCTTTTCTCCTGCTGTCATTACAATGTTAATGACACCCCCATAACGGTTCACAGATTGCAGTGCAAAATGTGTATTCGTACCTAAATCTTATTGCATGAGTGAGAACACCCTTGTAATCTTCTTCTAGTGCAATAAAAAAAAGTAGGTCTGTCGTCTTTTTCTCTGCCAAGCTAATGCAAGTTTAGCCATACAACTGTATGGCTGAACTTGCATTGCTCAGACATTGCATGTGATTGGCACCTGCGGTGTTGGTGCAAATCACATGCAATGTCTGAGATTGCACTAGGCTGAACCTCAGCTTAAAGCAGAGGTCCGCCAAAAAATACATAAATAAAAGTCAGCAGCAAAAAACACTGCAGCTGCTGACTTTTAATATATGGACACTTACCTGTCCAGGGTGCCCGCGATGTTGGCACCCAAAGCTGATATGTTGCTCGGCTCTCGGGTGCTGCCGCCCCCATCTTCAGTAAGGGAATCAGGAAGTGAAGCGGCTTTACTTCCTGGTTCCCTGCTACGCTATCCCCCAGGTCCCTGCTGTGTTATGGGACTTGTGTGTCTCCCAGAAGACAGTGTGGGGGTCGGGAGGAATAGGCGCCAGATGTGGCGTAGGTCACCTTGATCACCGAAGTGATCTATGGCCGGAAGTGGGAGCAAGGTGCCAAATGTGACACCGGGGGGGGGGGGGGGGGATTTAAAAAGGCGGAAGTTCCTTTTTTGGGTGGAACTCCGCATTAAGCACTAAAACCCTGAAGGACAAAATTCCATAAGCCTGGCCCACAACTTAAACATCTACCCCTAAGACCCCTTTCACACTGAGGAGTTTTTCAGGCGGTACCGCGCTAAAAATAGAGCTGCTATACCGCCTGAAAAACTCCTGCACTGCATACTCAATGTGAAAGCCCGAGGGCTTTCACAGTGAGGCAATGCGGTGGCGGGAGATAAAAAAATCTCCTGCAAGCAGCATCTTTGGAGCGGTGAGAGGAGTGGTGTGTATACCGCTCCTTCTCATTTAAAACAATGGGAAACCACAGCAATACCGCCCGCAATGCGCCTCTGCAGAGGCGCATTCCGGGCGGTATTAACCCTTTATTGGCCGCCAGCGAGGAAAATCCGTCAGGATAGCGCCGCTATTTTTAATCCTGGTGGAAAAACTGCGATGAAGCATATACACGGCCGGTTTTCCCAGCCAAAAGCTCTGATGGCAGGTTTCCTGCCGGGAAAACCGGTCGTGTGTACGAGGCATAACAGTTTGGCAAGTAAACCAACTGGCCCTACATACAAACCCAATCAAGCGCAAGCAACTTACACTGATTTGGAGGATTTTCAGCCTGCTGGTCCTGCTTGTCACTATCCTCCTGCTCCTCCTGATCTGGGTCCTCTACAAAAAGAAGAGATTAGACATTTTTAATATACATCAAGATAGAGAGAGATATAGATAAAAACACACCAGGCTGATTTTTTGCTCACCATGAATAATAAGTAGGGGCTGGTAATTGGGTGCCCCTGCAGCCAAAAATTTGAGGCAGTCCTCCTGCCCTCCGGGGATATGGTCAAAATAACCTGCGGCTGTCTGCGACCGGCTGTGGCTAGGACAAGAGAAAAAGCAAAAAAGATCTACAACTGGCACACCCAGGATAAATAACACATACGTTACTCAAAATCAACACCCCAAATTCACCTGCAAAGTTACTACACAAGACTTCCTAACAAAGATCATTTGCAGACACCTTTTGAGTATCTTGACTTACCAGAGATTTTCAGGCCGATCCAACAGTGCTGAACCTGACGGTTGCGGACATACCGCATTATCCCCCCTTTGGCAGCATTGGACTGCCTGCCATCATAGATTTTGAACAATAGGATCTGTGGGGGGAACAAGAAGGTAAGAAATTATAATTTCAGCACAAGAGAAGCAAATACAAAATGTCAAACACAAACCCAAACCATGAACACAATCTTGATTTTGTTCTCTATACATACATACACATCTGTACTGTATGTGTGTGTGTGTGTATATATATATATATATATATATATATATATATATAATCTTGTGACAGGAAGTCAGGTAAATCTGTGAGTGTTGTCACAGACGGGAGATACATTTCTGCCTTGTTTATACAATACACCAATTACTACCAGGTGTCGGCTGCAGAAATAGCCAGAAAGGTTTAGGGCGTTGGAAAACTTCAGCTGTTCAGAATGAGGTAATTAAGGCCTCTATAAGTCATCCAAAGGATGACTACTGATTGCTGCATCCTGAGGCTTTTTGAGTAAAGGAGAGCAGTGAAAAAGACTTCTGAAGAGGTGAGGTGGTTGGTGATTTTTCTGTGTGAGAAAAAAATCTAAAAGACTATTGTTTTCTCTGCTGTATGACCAGCAGTGTCTGCCCAGCAGTAGGCCGTGCCAGACTCCATAGATAGGTTCCTGTGTGGTGAAAATAGACGCCCCAAGTGGCCAGTCTTCGGCTGCCTCTCTGTAAAGTTCAGTGTGTAGTGAACCCATCCAGGGGGTCACACACCCCCGCTACCAAGCTAATTCCTCACAATATATATAATATATATATATATATATATATATTACACACACACAGCTGGAACACGCAGTGATGGCATGTCTGCCTTTATCATTTTTTTCTGGCTGAAGGATTGTGTTATTTCCACATGATTGATATATGGACTCTTTGACTACACCGAGTCCGGGTGTCAAGGCGCAGCTCTAAACCTCTGTTTTTCTTTGCTAAATTTTAAAGCATGCTTTAAAATCTGTCTGCTGGGAACCCGTCCGTCCGACATGTCTGCTGGTTAGTACACTAACCAGCGGACATATCTGCCCGCACATGCGTCGAATGGATTCGACACATGCGTGGACGTTTTTTACTTCCTGGTGCGGTGACGTGGTGGCGTCAACGTCACCGCCACGTCACCGCGCTGTCTGCCGGCGGGGATTTTGGTTTGATCGTGTGTACACGATCAAACCAATATATCCCAGCAGACAAATCCGATCAAAACGGTCTGTCAGACCGATTTGATCGGATTTATTTAGTGGTGTGTACGCGGCCTAAGGGGGATAGTTAGCCTTGTGATATTATATCTCTCAGTGGAGTGAAGTGTCATTTTCAATACATTTAAAAATACGCGACGTATTGTTTGCACTGGAGCCAGCATCTACCCGGGACTCACGGAGCAGTTATTTCGGTATTTGGAACCTCTTTACTGTTTGAGCAGATGCAAATCTCTAAGGCCGCGTACACACGATTAAATGTATCTGCTGAAACCGGTCCGACGCATGCGTGGAAGTATTTTACTTCCTGGGTTGGTGACGTGGCGGCCTCAACGTCACCGCCACGTCACCGCGCTGTCTGTCCGCGGGGATTTTGGTTTGATCGTGTGTACACTGATCAAACCAAAATAGCCCAGCAGACATGTCTGATAAAAACGGTCTGTCAGACCGTTTTTATCAGATAAATCTTATTGTGTGTACAGGGCCTTAGTGACAAGCTCTAATTGATTTTATTCCTGTAAGCATATATGGATGGGGGGGGGGGGGTAATATCTTTATAAATAAAGGGTTTTTACAGTTTATGCAGCCTACTTTGCTTCCCTTCATGTCCGCTTTGCTGCACACATACGCCCAATGAGTGACATCGCCACACACCTGAAGGAGAGCTGCTGGGGTTGATCATTCTGACAGGACCCCTTCAATGCAGTTAAAGGGGTTGTAAAGACAAAAATATTTCCCTCTTAAATTAAAGTCTGACAGTAGCTGATAAAATAAAAAGTAATGTTTTGCATTATAACTAGTTTGATACCTGTTGAAATCGAGCTGTTTTATTCACCTCCGTCACTCCTGAATCGTTATTCTCACTGACTTCCTGGTTTGCGGTGCGCATTGATCCTTGCTACATCACGGCCTAATGGGAACTACAGTTGCCATTAGGCTTAGCCTCCATGCCTGTGAGGGATAATAGAGCATCTTCACGCAGGTCTGTAGTCATAGGGTGGGGGTGAGCACATTCTGCTTTCCACCATGCAAAACGTCTCAGGTGCTGGTGGAAAGCAAGAAGAGGAGAAACCTGGATTACTGTATTTTGGAGGTCAAAAGGAAAAACGAGGTAAGTGATATTTAAGTGCTCTAGCTTACAGCAATCAATTGATCTAATAAAAAACGAACCTTTAGTGTTCCTTTATTGTCTGCAGTCTGGTGAGTACAATACCTTAAGGGGATCACAGAGTGAAGTTTCTAGTCTCCAGTAGCACACAAAAAATGCATCGTAAATACTGCCAGCAATGTGTATTGTGTGAACTGTCACTGAAACACACACGGATTTTCATTGATCTTTGGACTGTGGTTCTATGGGACTGTTATTATTTCATGAGATTACCTTGCAGGGGTCTATATAGATCACTTATGGTTGGTCTTAGTTATTTTCTGATATGTACTATATTTTATTTGGTTGTTAGCTATTACAAGATATTAAAGGTAATACATGCACACTTTTTTTTTAACAGATGCCCCTGTTCATCCTCCCTTCTCCCATCAGCACCCATATGAAGTGTGTGATCCAAGCACTATGCCTCCTGACTTAGAATATGGACTGAAGATGGTTAATGGTGTGATTCATGTGTACAGAAAGCGAGATATCACAGATGCGTAAGAATTATATTTATCTGATTACGCCCTTTTTATAGAGTAAATGAAATTTCAATGCAATCCCTTAATTGTTTTTCTTATTAGTATAAATAAAATATTTGCTGTAGTAACAGATTATGTGTCTCATCAGGGAACTCCACTGTTATTGTTGGAGCCATAGTCAGGTGCTGTTTGATTCTAGTTATACAGGAGAAAACTGAAGCAGAAGCTGACTTAAAGGTGAATTTAAGGAACTTAGCAATTTTGCAAAAAGTGCAGGCACTCTATTAGTTAAGTCTAATTAGGTGCATGTCACATCCGGGACTCATCTCTATTAGGTATATGTGACAGGTTTATTGCACTTCCAGAGGATATACTCTGGCTGTGAGGGAAGATAAGTACACACAGCAGCTATGCCCACCCCTCTCCTCTGCTGCCTATTCACGAAAGCCTTTGTATTTTGTGAACATAATACAAAGGCTTCTGTGACTAGGCACAACGAGTGGAGAGGCAGGCATAGCAGTTCCACCGATTCTGCTGTTGACAAAGCTGAGACCAGATTAAGCAGCGTTGGAGCTCCAGAAGTTATCTTCCTGGAGCATAATAGACCTGTCACATGTAAATATAAGATATAAGTCTATGAGGCGGAAGGCACCTAAAAAGTAACCATATTCTTCAAATTCAGCTTTAAATTGTCTTGTTCTGACTACAGCCTGTTTTCGATGAAGGTATTGTATGTGCACCTACTTAAACACTGTTAGCAAATAGAAAGTACTTGCACATCAGGTCTGTTTTTAATGTAAGAATCCCCAGGTGACTGAAACCATCCAATGATCAGGTATGTACATATTTACAATTATTTAAGGGCAAAAAATGCACCAAGAAATTAACCAGAATAGAAAGTGACCATCAGGGCTATTGTAAGGTGAAAAAGGCCATGCAACCTAAGGCTACTTTATGTACTAAACTAATCCAATACCAATTTATGGGCCTAGGTACCTATGAAAGGCAGACAGGGGTGAAGAGGGCCCCTAGTATCAATCAGACTCACTTCTGCTCAGAAATGACCCAAATACATCATCCCGTATTAGAGGATGGGGGTAACCAAACTTCCCATACTTTGTCAATTTTTTTTCATGGAACCCCTAGATACATAAGTGGCTCTGTAGAATGGTAACATCTAGTTTACCAGGCCCTTCCAGAAGGGCTGTGTGGGGGCTTTGGGCTTTTTTCAATGTAAAAAAATAGCTTTTCTGGCATAGACTAACAAAATGCTGAGCAAAGTCCTGAGGGCTCTGGAAGGCACCACATCCTCTACCAGTCCTAGGAGACAGACCCTAACTGACATTGGGATGGGAACTGTGGTTACCTCTGTTATGCAGGTAGTAACTGTCAACCAAAAGTCTTGGATCCGTTGACATTTCCAAAAGTTTTGTTCAGCATTATCAGGGGAAAATGCACAACACCAGCACTCAGCTGAGGAGTTGGGGTACATACTAGCCAACCTAGAGGGTGTATAATAGGACCTATGAAGGAATTTGAACTGCATTAGTCTGCCCCTAGCCGACAAAAGGTCCTTGAATACTTCTCCTGAATGTCCGGCACTGATGTGTATATCCAGACACACCGTCGTATCTCTGTTTCTGTGCCCGGGTATCTATGCGTCTGATTCCTAGAATCATTTACGCATAGATACGGCGTAGACCTGACTGGCGTAAGTCACTTACACCGTCGGATCTTAAATGCAATACTTCACTGGCCGCTTGGTGGCGTATATGCAAATGAGCATGATACGCTGATTCGTATTTGCGCCGCGTCGTTGTAGTTTACGTCGTTTGCGTAAGTGTAAAGTTACCCCTGCTATATGAGGGGTAGCTTTACGTCAGTCCGCCGTATGCCATGTTAAGTATGGACACGGGACAGCGTCGTGTTTTTCCATCGTTTACGTAAAACGTTCCCGAATAGGGCTTTGCGTAAGTGACGTTCACGTCGGCTTCATTGACGTTTTCCGACATGAGTTGGAGCATGCGCACTGGGCTACTTTTACGGCCGGCGCATGCACAGTTCTTTCGGCACGGGGGCGCGCTTAATTTAAATACAAGCCGCCCCCTTTGAATTACGCGGCCTTACGCCGGGACATTTACACTATGCCGCCGCAAATTACAAAGCAAGTGCTTGGAGAATACGGCACTTGCTTCTGTAAGTTGCGGCGGCGTAGTGTAAATAGCTTACGCTACGCTACGCCAGAATCTACGAGAATCTGGCCCTTAGTCTCTACCCCCAATTCACAAAATTGTACCTGAAATGAATGGCGTAATTGGAGAAATCTAAAATAGTAAGAGTTTGGGAGTTCTCCCTCTCTAGCGGTGTCCTCTACTGTTTTAATGCCCTTAGTCATCCATACCAAGAGGTCAGGTAGACCATAAAAGTGAGGAAGGAGAGAAGGAGATAAAGAAGAGGATAGTGAAATATCAACTTGACTAGGACTCGATAATTTGGTTGCAGCTTCCCAGGCTTTAATGGTGGCCTTCATGGTTATTGTAGCAGAAGAGTAGACTTGGTACCTCTAAACAAGGTGAACCTTAAACTTTTATAAGATCCCTGAGGAATAAAATAAATCGTCAACATATAATGCAAGACATTCACAAATAGTGCCCACCTGAATGGCCCCAGCCGCCTGTAACGATCAAAGGGCTTGCGCCAGGGGCTCCATTGTCATTGCAAAAAGAAAGGGGCAGAAGGGACACCCTTGCCTGGTGCCCCTGCATATATAAAAAAATGGGAACACAGAGTCCAAGTCGGATATAGCAGTGCAATCCATTTCTGATACAGAGGCCCAAATCCCACCTGCTCCAGGACCTTCTGCATGTAGTGTCAATCGACAGTCAATAAATGGAAAGAATGCATATGGGGAGTTTGGAAGGACTGCATACCCCAAGAAAATACAAAATTAGCTTGTTTCCCCAGGGGAGTTTTTTTTTAGCAGCCAAGTACTTAAATCAAAATATTGGTTTGATTATTAAAAACTTTATTTAACAAAATCAAATAAAAAAAATGGAAATAGAGTTAAAATATGAGTTCTGGCTATCGATAAATACAAATATGTTTCATTACATCTGTCAAGCTTCACATAATGCAGTAATCCAAAAGGTTTTACATTACAGAAATAATGTTAACATGAAAACCCTGACACGTCTCGACTTAAACAGTCATAGTCTTCTTCGGGGGATTTTTTTCTAGAGAGTGTGGTACCCCACCAGTGTATAAATACAGGATTCTTCAACCAGGCAGCTTGAAGGGCTCCAGTGTATTTGCTTGTTTGGGAGGAAACTAGATTTTCAGTTTCCTCATTATTTACTAAGGTCCACTTTAGGACCTGGAGCCCAGGGATTTCTTAGAGATCCGGTGGGATGAAATTCCATGTCCTGGGTCCGGGTTTTGAGACTCACCGGCACACTGATTGTTCAGGTGTGTGTGGGCCTGATAGTAGAATCAGGACCAGAGAGAGCAGGAGTGCACTGGGAAAGCCAGAGCATGCATGTGTGCACAGTAAAAGCCAAAGACCCAAGTCTGAGGGGCTGCTATCTGTGTGGATGGTTTTGGCAAGGGAATAGCCTGAAGGAGGCAGATGAGAGCCTGAAATGGAAGGCCTGAGCAGCACTGCTGTATGCAGGGGAGGACTGGCAGCCTTAGGCCTGGGGGGAAAGTCCAGTCAAGTGGCCCATTAACACCTTGCCGATCAGTCACCGTCGTTAAACGGCAGCAGGTTGGCTCCACGGCGCAACGCTGGAGCTGATGCGCGTGGCCAGCGGCTGCGATATCCACCGGCGACCCTATGGAACACTTAACCCCTTGATTGCCCTCTAGTGTTAACCTCTTCCCTGCCAGTGACATTTATACAAACATCAGTGTAAATTTTTAGCTCTGATCGCTGTATAATTTTCACTGGTCCCAAAAAAGTCCCAATGTCGCAATCCTGCTAAAAATCGCTGATTACTGGCATTACTAGAAAAAAATTTAAATACAAATTTTAAATCTATTACCTATTTTGTAGATGCTATAACTTTTGCGCAAACCAATCAATACACGATTATTGCGTTTTTTTTTTTTTCTAACCAAAAATATGTAAAAAAAAAAAAATGGATATTGGTCTACACTGATGAAGAAATATACATTTTTGGGGGGATATTTATTATAGCAAAAAGTTAAAAATATATATATATATATTTTTAAATGTCTCTTTTTTGTTTAGAGCGCATAAAATAAAAACTGTGACCAAATACCACCAAAAGAGAGCGCCATTTGTGTGAAAAAAAGGACGTCAATTTTGTTTGGGTACAACATCAAACATCAATTGTCAGTTAAAGCGACGCAGTGCCGTATCACAAAAATAGACAGGTCAGGAACTGGGTAAATCCTTCCAGGCTTGAAGTGGTTAAACCACCGAATCACCTCAGCATCATCAGTGCCCATGAATGCAGCCTCACCAGTGCCCATCAATGCAGCCTCATCAGTGCCCATCAATGCAGCCTCATCAGTGCCGCCTCAACAGTGCAGCCTGATCTGTGCCACTTCACCAGTGCAGACAGTGCCCATCCATGCAGCCTCACAAGTGCAGACAGTGCCCATCAGTGCAGCCTCACCAGTGCAAACAGTGCCTATTAGTGCAGCCTGATCAGTGCCCATGGAATGTGGGGGTCAGCTGGGGCCCAGGGTGTCAGGGCCTGGGTCTGTCTCACAGCCCTCTATACAGAACTGGGAGCTCAAAATCTCTCCAGCTAATTGCAAGAATGCATTCTTGTGGGATAGTGAACTCACAGTTCTATGTAGTATAGCAAATCACTGCATGTCTGTCCTAGCCCTCAGTGCCCATTGCCCAGAGTCCAAATACAGTTCTGAAGCACTGAGGACTCTGTTCAAAACAGCAGAACCAAAATGCAGTGGCCGCCCATTAGGGGTGCCCAGGTGCCGCCCACTCTCTTCTCTCCACCCCCTATATGCAGTGGATAGATTCATGCATAGCATGCATCTATCTACTGCTGCCCTATATTCATGCATCTGGCCCCTTTCGGGTCACTGGGCACATGAATTACAGCGGCCATGTTTTTTTTATAACCGGATTAGAGCTAGGTCATGGGCTAAGTCCTGGGCAGACAGTGGGTGGGGGTCCTTCTGGATCAGTCGGCTCCGCTAACCAGATGGGGGGGTTGGGGTTGCTATGTGCGCCTGTGTGGGCGGGGGGGGGGGGTGTTGCTTGAAGAGTCCGCTGGCAGAGGGGTTGCTATATGAGGGGGGGCTGCTGGATAAGTCCACTGGCAGGGGGTGGTGTCTAAATCCGCTAGCGGGGGGGTTGCTGGCAGGGGGTGCTTGCTGAGTCTGCTGGCAGAGGTGTGCAGGCAGAGTCTGCTGGCGGGGGTGTGCAGGCAGAGTCTGCTGGCGGGGGTGTGCAGGCAGAGTCTGCTGGCGGGGGTAGGGAGGTGCTGACTGAGTCTGCTGGCGGGGGTGGGGGGGTGCTGGCTGAGTCTGCTGGTGGGGGGATGCTGGCAGTGTCTGCTGACGGGGGAGGGGGGGTGCTGACTGAGTCTTCTGGCGGGGGGGGGGGGTGCTGGCTGAGTCTGCTGGCAGGGAGGGGTGCTGGCTGAGTCTGCTGGCAGGGAGGGGTGCTGGCTGAGTCTTCTCGTAGGGGGGGTGCTGGGCTGAGTCTGCTGGTGGGGGGGGATGCTGGCTAAGTCTGCTGGGGGGGTGCTGGCGGAGTTCTGCTGGGGGGGTGCTGGCTGGCTTCTATGCTATGCATACTACTGAAGGGGATACAGACCATACAGTGATAACGTTTTGACAGAGGCCGGGCATCACATCTTAATTTTGCAGCCTCTCTCTGTCATGTCTCTCTGCAGCCAGCCCCAGCCCGCTCGTACCATGTCCCTTCCCTGACGTGCCACATGACCTGCCTGGTTGCCTCTGAGACTCCTGGGAGGTGGGAGTTGTAGTTTGCTGCGCTGATAAATTCCTGAACTTTAGCAGAGACAAACTACAACTCCCACGATGCAGCACAGCCTGTGCATCAGCAGCCAGCCAGCCAGCCAATCGGTGGCTGCCGCGGCCGAACTACAACCCCCACAATGCAGTGCAGCTGCCAGCCAATCGGGGGCCGAGTCCTAGCAAAAAAATAAATTACAAACAGCCAGCGCCACAGCCGTTTTAGCAATATTTTAAGTGGCCTGGGGGGAAATCTCCACTTTTCCACCTGGCCCAGTCCGCCCCTGGCTGTATGTATAAGCCAGGAGGCTAAGGTTATTTTTATGTGGTACTGACGATGAAAACCCCCTGCGAAGAAAAACTTGTGATTTTTTTTTTTTTTACTTTTCTTAATAAAAGTGGGCCAATAATCCCTGAAATTGCATTTCTGGCGTGGATTGTTCTTGCTAGCGGGTGCTACACTTGAGCTAAACAACTCCCCAAATATCACAAGAGACATATCAAAAATACCCATATGTTTCGTGCATCATAGTTTACAGACATCTATGAATTGTTGTATCATAATGAGCTTATAATTACCACTCAGAAGAAAAAATGTAATGAAACTGTATTCTATAGCCTAACTTTGCTTTAAAAAGGTCCCAGTGATCCCATAGTCGCCATGCGCTGTTCTCACCTCCTCAAAACGAATGCCGGCCATGAGAGGCTTACAAGGAGCCACGCATTGGAGCCTTTTGGAGATGAGGGTAGTGGCCTGCACCTGTGGTATTCAGTAGGGATGAACCGAACAACCCCCTGGTTCGGTTCGCAGCAGAACACGTGAACAGGCAAAACATTTCTTCGAACACGCGAACACCGTTAAAGTCTATGGGACTGTGACAGGAAGTCAGGTAAATCTGTGGGTGTTGTCATAGAGGGGAAATACATTTCTGCCTTGTTTAGACAATTCACAAATTACTATCAGGTGTCGGCTACAGAGGTTTAGGGCGTTGGAAAACTTCAGCTGTTCAGAATGAGGTAATTAAGGCCTCTATAATTTATCCAAAGGATGACTACTGATTGCTGCATCCTGAGGCTTTTTGAGTTAAAGGATCACTAAAGGAAAAACATTTTTGTGCTTAAATGACTGTTTACAGGGTATAGAGACATAAAAGTTAACTGATTCCTTTTAAAAATGATTAAAAATAGATAAAAATCAATCATATAATCAACCTACAGTTCTAGTTTAGTTTTTGCTGTTATTTCCTGTCTCTCTGATGTACAGAGCCAGAGAGCCAATAGAGGGCAGTGATGGTTTGTTTAAAACCCCTCAGCACCAACCCAGTTTCAGTTTACACACAGTAATCACACCTCCTTGATTAGTGACCACAGTGAGAAATCTCCCAGCACTGTGGTTATAAGGAAACAGACAACCAGGAAGTGTGGAGATCAGAGCAGAATTACAGCAACATCAAAGCAGAAACCAACAATGAGGACATGAAAACAGCACTGCAGTACGGTAAAGGAAGCTATTTAGCTAAAAAAAAAATCCTTTAGTGACCCTTTAAGGAGAGCAGTGAGAAAGACTTCTGAAGAGGTGAGGTGGTTGTTGATTTTTCTGTGTGATAAAAAAATCAAAAAGACTATTGTTTCTCTGCTGTATGACCAGCAGTGTCTGCCCAGCAGTAGGCTGTGCCAGACTCCATAGATAGGTTCCTGAGTGGTGAAGGTAGACGCCCCAAGTGGCCAGGGTTTATTTTATGTTTTGTTTATGCTGTTTGGATGCTTGCACTTGTTTCCAGCAATATGGAAGAATAAACCATAATCTTTGTTTTCAACCATCTTCGGCTGCCTCTCTGTATAGTTCAGTGTGTAGTGAACCCACCCAGGGGGTCACACACCCCCGCTACCGAGCTAACCCCTTACACATGGTGGAGTGCCGTGGGCAGTTAAAGTAAACCCAAAATGGAGGAGATACTAAAACAGCTGGCTATAGCAAATGTAAATTAACAGCAGACAAATGCAGGTTTGCAGCGGAGCCTTGCAGCTCAACAACAGGCTCACGCAGCTCAACAACAGGCTCACCAAGAGAGCCTTGCAGCTCACCAAGAGGACATGGCAGCTCAACAACAGGTTTAACAAGAGAGCATTGCAGCTCAGCAACAGGCTCACCAAGAGAGCCGTGCAGCTCACTGAGAGAGCAGGTACCTAACACTGGTACCGTCTCACTGATCTCCTTAACTCAAAAAGACTCAGGATGCAGCAATCAGTAGTCATCCTTTGGATAACTTATAGAGGCCTTAATTACCTCATTCTGAACAGCTGAAGTTTTCCAACGCCCTAAACCTTTCTGGCTACCTCTGTAGCCAACACCTGATAGTAATTGGTGAATTGTCTAAACAAGGCAGAAATGTATCTCCCGTCTGTGACAACACCCACAGATTTACCTAACTTCCTGTCACAGGGACACAAACATGAAAAATCAAAAGTGCTAATTTTAAAGGCTTATATGTATGGTCCTGCCCCATGGGACACGTATCAATGAAACGGGCGTTTTTTTTTTGGAAGCAGTGATTTTAATAATGCTTAAAGTGAAACAATAAAATTGAAATATTCCTTTACATTTCGTACCTGGGGGTGTCTATAGTATACCATTTTTCCCAGGTTTAGATCAGTCCTTGCACAAAATGACATTTCTAAAGGAAAAAAAAGTAATTTAACCACTTAAGCCCCGAGCCTGTTTTTCAGATTCGGTGTTTACGAGACTAAAACTAAAATTTTTTTTGCTATATCACTCACATCCCCACACAGCAGACGAGCGGACCCGATCGTCTCTGCCGCTACCGACGGCTATGGTAAGCGGCGGAGGGCACGGGAGAGCGGCGGGAGGGGGGGCCTCTTTCCCGCCACCGATAACGGCGATCTCGCGGCGAATCCGCCACGGAGACCGCCGTTATCGTGTACAGGACCGCCCACTGTAAAGATGGATACCTCGGTTGTGGCAGCAGCTGCTGCTGTTACCGAGATATCCATCTTTAAAAACAGGACGTATATATACAGTGGGCGAGCGTTAAGTGGTTAAAACTACTCGCGGCTATAATGAATTGTCGGGTCCCAGCAATACATATAACAGTCATTGAAAAAACAGCTTGATTCCCCCCCAGTCCATTACCAGGTCCTTTGGGTCTGGTATTAATATTAAGGGGAACCCCAAGCAAAATTAAAAAAAAAATGTGTGGGGGGGTCCCCCCCAAATTCCATACCAGGCCCTTCAGGTTTAGTATGGATATTAAGGGGAACCCTGCACCAATTTTTTTTTTAAATGACGTAGGGGTCCCCCTCAAAATCCATACCAGACCCTTTAGGTCTGATATGAATTTTAAGGGTGACCTACGCCAAATTAAAAATTAAAATGGCATGGGGTTCCCCCCAAAAATCCATACCAGACACTTATCCGAGCACGCAACCTGGCAGGCCTCAGGAAAAGAGGGGGGGGACGAGAGATCGCCCCCCCCCCTTCCTGAACCACATGCCCTCAACATGGGGAGGGGGACAAGGGCCTCATCCCCACAACCCTTGCCCGGTGGTTGTGGGGGGCTGCAGGTGGGAGGCTTATCGGAATCTGTAAGCCCCCTTTAACAAAGAGGACCCCCAGATCCTGGCCCCCCATGTGAATTGGTAATGGGGTACATGGTAACGCTACCATTTCACAATAAAAAGTGTCAAAATGTTAAAAACCACAGTACACAGCTTTGGACAAGTCCTTTATTAAAAAGAAAAAAAAAAGTATTTTTTTTCCAGTGATGTAAATCCACTCTGCGGAGGATACGGTGAAAAAAACAACAACGGTGGCACAATCCTGCCTCCATGGCAGGCACCCACTGAATGACGCTCTCTCGTCGTGACAGCTGTTAATTTACTGAGGGCAGAGCCACCCATCACATGTGCAGGTAACCCCGCCCTCTTATGACACAACGGGGAAATGCCAGGGTTACCCAGTGACATGTAAGGGTGACCCAACCCCCTCTATGGGAAACTTTTTTTTTTTTTTCAAATAACATTTTTTTTGAACATATCAATCAACAAATGAACATAAACTGAATGCAGCAGTGCACACAAATCGCTAGAGCAACAATCTAGCCAGTGCTTGCATTGTATTAACACACAACTCTGGGAATAATCAAAACTGACAACCTGCATGAGATAGCAATCATCAAACAACTGCCACAGGCCTCTACAAGGCCAGAGAAGGACAGAGAAAATCGCTCTAAATGTTGTGTGCGTTGATGCGCTTCTTCAGGAGATTGTGTATCTAATAGACATGTAGGAAGGTTTTATAAGAATACATTATGATATCCAGAAAAAACATAATTCTATGTAAATAAAAAGATAGTCACTTTGGTAAGGCTCAACAATGCATGCAGCCCAGAACAGGCAGCCATGAGGGGGACAAGAAACACACCCGTGAGGATATATATATATATATATATATATATATATATATATATATATATATTATATATAACAAGGTAACATATTGCAAAAAAGTATATAATTGAACACAAGGCCAATATGTATTTTATATTATAACAAGTGGATACTTACATAGTTGAATTCTTGTCACTTAGGTTGTTTGCATCAAAAACAGACCTCATTTGCAGACGTTTCCCAGTACAGTATATGCTGACAGAGCGGGATTAAGCAGGTACATAACATTTCTGAAATCCAAAAGAGAGCCTGCTGGAGCATTGACACAATGTATGGAGTTCTTATTTATGTATAAAGCACAGATACTGTACATTGGGTAAAGAAAGCAGCTAATATCATGATGTGTGCAAAATGTGTCAAGGCATTAGCTACTTTTTCCCCATGTATCTGTGCTTTCCACACTAATAATCCCATGCATTGGATTGATGCTGTGATGGCCTGTTTCTTTTGGATTATTGCTGTCAGGCTAGACCAGGCTGGGATATGGAGGTGCAACTGCAGATAGTTGGAAACTTGGGTACCTAGTGTTAGCAAGACTATTGCTTCATTTGTATATAACACTTCTGGTAAACTTCATGAAATGTGATATCTTCCTTTTTGATTACCATAAATAAATGTGAAACGCCTTTTTTTTTCATATCAATCTATGCTTATATCATTTCCACTGTAATGAATGTCTCCTGTGTACTTCCTTTTTACTCTGTGCCACTTCACTTCTCCAGTGTTCTGAAATGTTTCTATTACATGGCACATTTTTCTCTGCAGGACGACAGAGCTTGACCTTCCATACCCAGATCTGCAGGAATTTGTAGCGGATATGAATGTCCTTATGTCTCTTATTATTAATGGCCCCATGTGAGTAAATTTGAATTGAGGAGGTAGCACATGACTGCGTGTTCGATGACATGAGGTGCTGTTAGTATATACAGATGGTAAAGTACATGTCTACATTGGTAGAACAAAGGTTTCCTTATTTTCTATGCAAATGCTAAAGTTGCAAGTTAAAACTAGTACATGTACAGTATGCACACATGCAAAAATATGTGGCTTGTGGCTTTTGCAGAAGGTCTCCACAGTGCAGGTTTCTCTATGATCTCTTTGCTTCAGCTTCTGTGGCTCCACAGCCCTGAGGTCATAGGCCTTGTACACCTCATTCTTAGTATGTCCTTATGCTCCTACATTTGTATAAGGGACATAGACTACCACTGCAGAGCAATCTTGCCCCTCTTAAGCCACGTACACACGACCATTTTTCATGATGGGAAAAATTATATTTTTTTAATTGGTCATTACAAATGACCATGTGTAGGCTCCAGAGCATTTTTGCTCTATTTTTGCTTGTCGTTTTTCACGTTGTGAAAAACAGTCGTGTGTAGGCTTGAACGATGGGGAAAAAAACATGCATGCTCATTTGCATAATCGGCCAAAAGAGTGTCGCCAATCGAATGGAACTTCCCCTTTATAGTGCCGTTGTACGTCACCACGCTTTACTCAAGCATTTTTTTTTCACAATCCTGTGTATGCAAGGCAAGCTTGACAAGAATCACTTCAAACAAAACATAGTTTTTTTCATGACATGAAAAATGGTTGTGTGTATACGCGGCTTAAGTCCTGTATTCCTTTATCCTCTATTCGCATTTGCTAGGCAGCTGCATTTATTAAGACCATTAACAAGTGGACGATCAAAGAGAAGGAGACAGGGAGGACTAAAGCAGAGTTCTGCCAATTTTTCTTCTTTTTTTTTTTAAGTCAGCAGCCACAAATACTGCAGCTGCTGACTTTTAAAATAAGGACACTTACCTGTCCAGGGCCCCCTGCGATGTCGGCACCCAAAGCTGATCTATCCCTCGGCTCTTGGGTGCTTCACTTCCTGGTTCCCTACTGCGCATGCGCAGGTGCAACTAGCGCTGAGCGATCCCACTGGTCCCTGCTGTCTTCTGGGACCTTTGTGTCTCCCAGAAGACAGCTGGGGGGAAAGAAGAAGGTGCCAGAAGTGCGCAGATACCTGTGGGTGTCTCGGGAATCTATGCCCGGAAGTGGGAGCAAAATACCTGTATTAGACAGGTATCTGCTCCCCCTGAAAGGTGCCAAATGTGACACCGAAAGGAGGGAGGGAGGAATCCAAAAAGCGGAACTTCCATTTTTGGGTGGAATTCCGCTTTAAGGAATGATAGAAATGCTCTATTACAATATAACTGGCAAAGAATGAAAATACTTCCTATAGAAAACTTCCAGTGAGGGAATGATCATATTGCTTCACTCACATGATAACACTGCCTTCATCACATCCTTTTAATGCAGGTGAGAAACTAGGAAAGACGGCATACGGATAGTTTGAAATATGAATAATGCAAAACATAACATAGATTATTAAGTATGCATGCATGCTTTCACAACATTTAAAGGAGAACTATGGCCAAATTCTTTTGATCATACTTCTCATGTGGGTCACATGAGTGTACTTACTTCTACACTCCTGTGACCCAGATTCAGCAGAGAACAGGCTGGATGTCACAAAGCCAGTCCAGACAATAATGTTGGGATCTGCCCATACACCTGACCGGTACTGTAGCTGGCTCAGCCACTCTGCGCACTGCTGAGAGCCTGAGCCAGCTACTCCCGCCCCCTCCACTGTCCAGCGCTTCAGTGTGCAATTCTCTTAGTACCACATGCAGCCAGCACATGACAAGCATTAGCCAAAAGTGACAGTTTTCTGAAGGCTAAGACAGCTTTTGTAACTGACAACAGCTGTTTGCTGTGCTAGCAGGGAGATTTGACTACACAGATTGCTGTAAGAATAAGGGAGACACATTAACACTTGCCTCCTGGCACAGGCAGGAAAATAGAAAGCATTGCTAACAAGCATGTAGGTTGCACTGGGCTTTATTAGACTAGCCTACTTTACGGGTGATTATGTGCATGCAGCATATTTCAACGACAAGAATAAGGGGATTATTATTGCCACTGGGAATACAGGTTTTTGTGGACAGCTGCAGCCACTGAGCCTGTACAAAGCAATGATAGGTTGAGAAGGGCCAGGTTTTACCTATGGTTAGGACAGATGTCCAACCCTGGAGGCATCTGTCTGTGTTCAGAGTGTCTCATCTGTCCCCAACCATAGGAAACTGCTGAACACGCAGATACAGTATATGCGGTCAGCAATGGCTCCTCATCATTACTTTGTTTAGGCTGAGTGGCCACAGCTGTTTGAAAGCACCCATTATCCTAGCCGCAAGAATCTGACAATTCTTGCCACTAAAATGTATGCACATAATCTCTCGTATGAAGGGAGTGTGAGGCGGCGTACACACGATCGGATATATCCGATGAAAACGGTCCACGGACCATTTCCATCGGATATGTCCGATCGGGAGTTTGATCCGATGGCGTGTACACACCATCGGATCAAATTCCCCGCCGCCGGAAGGCGCGGTGACGTGGCGGTGACGCGGCGGTGACGTTGACGCCGCCGCGTCACCGCAACGTCACCGCACCAGGAAGTAAAACACTTCCGCGCATGCGCCGAATCCATTCGGCAGCGGCGCGGCGGCGGTGGGGGCCGACATGTCTGCTGGTAAGTGTACTAACCAGCAGACATGTCGGGCGGACAGATCCCCACCGGATAGATTTCAAAGCATGCTTTGAAATCTGTCGGGTGGACAAATCTGTCCGCTAGCCCATACACAC
Source organism: Rana kukunoris (assembly GCA_029574335.1). NCBI lineage: Eukaryota > Metazoa > Chordata > Amphibia > Anura > Ranidae > Rana > Rana kukunoris. The sequence goes on along the minus strand of CM056050.1, from coordinate 417,214,891 downwards.
GAGCGGAGATGTCTGCTGAAACGGTCCATCGGACCGTTTTCAGCGGACATATCCCCTCGTGTGTACGAGGCCTTAGGCCTTAGGCCTCGTACACACGAGGGGATATGTCCGCTGAAAACGGTCCGATGGACCGTTTCAGCAGACATCTCCGCTCGTGTGTATGGGCTAGCGGACAGATTTGTCCACCCGACAGATTTCAAAGCATGCTTTGAAATCTATCCGGTGGGGATCTGTCCGCCCGACATGTCTGCTGGTTAGTACACTTACCAGCAGACATGTCGGCCCCCGCCGCTGCCGAATGGATTCGGCGCATGCGCGGAAGTGTTTTACTTCCTGGTGCGGTGACGTTGCGGTGACGCGGCGGCGTCAACGTCACCGCCGCGTCACCGCCACGTCACCGCGCCTTCCGGCGGCGGGGAATTTGATCCGATGGTGTGTACACGCCATCGGATCAAACTCCCGATCGGACATATCCGATGGAAATGGTCCGCGGACCGTTTTCATCGGATATATCCGATCGTGTGTACGCCGCCTTAGTGTTGCTGATGTAATCTGTGTTAGATGTTTATTTGTAAAATAATGTTTTCCTTGCAGTGAATGAATGTAAAATGAATCAAAAGCCATTATGTATGCTCATTAATACTTACCAAGCCTAAATTCCACATAGTAAGTCTTTCTGCTACCGTCGGCTGCAGTACCTGAGCTCCCGCTTCCAGATGCATGTTCTTCTCAATGAAATGAAAGAACTAGCAGCTCAAAAGAAGGTCCCTCACAGAGATTTCTACAATATACGTAAGGTTAGTTCATTTTCAGTATGTCGTTTTTGTCTCTTCACCTACAGTTTAATGTGATACTTACCTCAGCCTTTGCTTTTAAAGGTGGACACTCATATCCATGCAGCATCCTGTATGAACCAGAAACATCTTCTACGGTTTATTAAACGGTCTATGAAAAAGAACAATGAAGAAATTGTGTATGAAGAGGGTGGAAAAGAGCAGACACTGCACCAAGTCTTTCAGAATATGAACTTAAAAGCATATGACCTGAGTGTGGACACTTTGGATATGCATGCGGTGAGATGAATGCATGAGAATAAAAGGTTAAAATACCTTATATTACTGCCAGAAAAAGAACACACTTTCCTTAGCTATGTGCCCTGCACTTGCTGTTTAAGAGTCTTAGGAGGTTTGTCATATACCGTTTTAGAAGCAAACTGGATAGTAGTATACTGTAAATATTTATAGAGTTACCCAAAAGTAGCTAAATGTTTTTAGTTTAATTGTACTATGCATAATTGCCCATAATGTTTATATTCAATTCCCCTTAGGCCCCTTTCACACCAATACGTTTTTCCTGCAGTCTTCAGTGTCAAAGCCTGAAGGTTTTTACACTGAAGCGGTGCGCCAGCAGGACCGCTCCAAAAGTCCTGCTAGCTGCATCTTTGGATCGGTGAAGGAGCTGTGTGTTTACCACTCCTTTACCGCTGCTGTAGCAGTGGTTTGTGGGCAATTTTAACCCTTTCTCGGCCGCTAGCAGGGGTTAAAACCGCACCGCTAGCAGCCAAATATAGCGGCAAAAACAACGGAATAGCAGCGCTAAAAATACCTCCCGTACCTCCCACGCCTAGTGTGAAAAGGACCTAACCCATCTGCTCATCAACTAACAAAAAGAGCAAAGCAGAGGTTGTTGAAACAAAATAGAAGCCTCTACTGCCTGCAGTTTATCTACTGTAATATTAATGAGCTGTCAGCAATGATAATTCAGGTTCCAGTCATATGTCAGAAGACTGAACTGACACCAGATATCTAGTTACTGCCTCAAAAACTTGTTGGTCTATTTTTCTATATCGGTGTTTTCCCCCAAGATTTACAAATTTTCACCCATGATTCAATCCAAAAGATGTGTAAATGTCAGGTGACAGTCAGGCCGTGTAAACACGATCTAACATGCCCGCTGAAACTGGTCCGCTGACCAGTTTCAGCGGACATATCCGATCTTGTGTATGACCTAGCAGACAGGTTTTTCCAGCGGACAAATTTCAAAGCATTCTTTGAAATTTGTCCGCTGGAAACCTGTCTGTCGGACATGTCCGCTGGTTAGTACGCCTAACCAGCGGACATAAATCTCCCGCATGCGTCGAATGGATTTGACGCATGCGTGGAAGTATTTTACTTCCTGGAGTGGTGACGTGGCGGCATCAACGTCACGTTACCGCGTCCTCAGTCCGATGGGATTTTCGTCCGATGGTGTGTACACGCCGTCGGACCAAAATCCGAGGAGACATGTCCGCTGGAAACGGTCCGTCGGACATGTCTCCCCGTGTGTACGCGGCCATATGCAAATCTTTGGTAAACATAATGACAAATAGAAGCTTTAATTTTACACTTTATATTACTGCTGTCTTTAAATGGGTCAGCACCTACAATTTGCCTCCATAAATTGTAAACACCAGATATTCTTAAGGCACAGGCACCTTCTTTTGAGGTAAAAGAAAGGCAGAATCATTGTAGGAAGACAATTTCTTTTTTTCCCCAGATTTAAATCTTAAGAATATATACATACAGTAAAACCTTGGATTGCGAGCATAATTCGTTCGGGAAACATGCTTGTAATCCAAAGCACTTGTATATCAAAGCAAATTTCCACATAATAAATAATGGAAACTCAGATGATTCGTTCCACAACCATTTACTCATAGGTTCTTCAGTTTATACTCCATATAAAAGGTTTATAGCAATGTGACTAGGTTGTGTAACCATAAAATGTCCATCTACAAATGAAAGCCTCCACAAGGGGATTAAAAGCAAATTCCAGCAGGAGCTACAGAGTATAAAAGAAAAAAGAGGCGCCTCGAAGTGTAGCAATATGTTGCCAAATGTTGTACCTTCATTAAATGTAACCATATTGCTACACTTAGAGGCGCCTATCTTCTCTTTTAAACTTAGTTGTGACAGGACGCTACTCTTATATCAAGACATCGCTTGTATATCAAGTCAAAATGTATTTAAAAATGTAGCTTGTCTTGCAAAACGCTCTCAAACCAAGTTGCTCTTAAACCAAGGTGTAGCGGAGTACAATATTAAACTCCACGATCTCCCGATCTCCGCTGGTAACCAGGGTAAATCCCCAGTCAGCGTTGAAAAGTAAGGCAATGTCCCAAATCCCCCCCAGTAACCAGACGAAACACAGCTCTGAGAGTCAACTGACTTTTTATTCACAGGCTTCTATATTTATATAATTCCCCATGCAAGGGGTTTCCAAACAGCCAAATAGATTTAGCAGGGGTAATACAGGGAGGACCACATGGGGAACTTAACATTTTGGACAATTCTCCCATCAGGCATTGCTGCACAAGGGAAAAGTCGGTTGATAGCTGGGGTCTGGGGTTATGTGTTGTGGGAGTTCGGTTTAAAACTGCCGAACACCGATTGGGCAACATAAAACGAAGTACTTGAATGCTAGTGGCTTACAGCTGCCAGCATACGAATTACTATGCCCACATAAGACCCAGCAGAATACATAGCATATAATACAGACAACCTTTTGACATGTAACGTCCAGCGTTCCAGAAGTGGCTAGGTTTGCCACACAAGGTTTTACTGTGTACTGCATTTCGGCCAAGCAAATAAGTGCACAGTGCATAAATAGCACAATAAAATTTTAAAGGCTGAAATTGTAAGGATACTTCTATCATAATGTCCTGGGGCATCATCCCAAATTGTAATTCACTAGTTAAAGCGGATCTCCACCCTAAAGTGAAGATCCGCTGATCCGAACACTCCCCCCCTCCGGTGTCACAATTGACACCTTTCAGGGGGGAGGGGGGTGCAGATAGACACGTATCTGCACCCACTTCCGGCCCAGCATTCACGGGCAAAAGACGGGCATTACATCACATCCCGTCTCCCGCCCGTTGTGTGCTGGGAACACTCGGCTCCCAGCACACAGCTGGAGCCAATCGCGGGCGCAGCGCGACTCGCGCATGCGCCGTAGGGAACCGGGCAGTGAAGCCGCAGCGCTTCACTTCCTGGTTCCCTCACCGTGGATGGAGGGGGAGCAGCAGGGTGATGAGCGATCGCTCATCCTCTGCTGCGGACGGCGCTGGACTCCAGGACAGGTAAGTGTCCTAATATTAAAAGTCAGCAGCTGCAGTATTTGTTGCTGCTGGCTTTTAATATTTTTGTATTTGTGAACCATCCGCTTTAAGAGGAAAAAAAACGAAGTTTTGCCTCAAGAAAACCATGCAGTCATTAACCAATAATAACCAGTAATTTAAATGAAAAAAACAACAATATTTTCTGGGGCATCGTGGCAGCATATATTGGGTTTTGGTTCCTTCCCTCAACCAGATAGGACTGTGTTAGTGTGTGCAAAACTGATTTTTTATAATGGAGAGACCGACCTGCACAGGCCAAAACAACAGCATGTAACAACACATACAGCAGAATGGGTGCAGACATTGGTCAAGGGGTGCGTCTGATACGGTACCCTCTGGTCGGTCCTCCCTGAGGGTCTGTCCTTCAGTAGAGTATTTAAATACATCCCACAGTTGCCAAGTTTGTTTGTAGGTTTCCTGCCTATTCCTGCCTATCCTGGCTCATAAGGATAAGATCCTCTAGCCAGCTGATGTTGTCTACTTTTTTAAGCCACAGGGATAGGGTCGGCGGGTGTTGAGATTTCCAGGTGAGCGCCATACAGGCTCTAGCCGCATCTAGCAGGTGGCGAACCACTGACTTCCTGTAAACCTTAGATGGGATGTCTGTTGCATGTAGTAAGAATAATGCCGGGTCGTCCGGTATCTCGCGGTCAGTGAAATTTTGAGTTACCCAGCGGACTTCTCTCCAGAACCCCTGTAGACGGGTACAGGACCAGAATATGTGTAAAAGGGTGCCCTTCTCCTGACAGCGCCAGCAAAGGTCCGACACCCCAGGGAAGAGGGTATGTAGTAGCGCCGGGGTCCTGTACCATCTATCTTGTATCTATCTTGTATCTTGTAATTAGTTTCTTGGGTTCTGGAGCATATGGACGACTTATGGGTGAACTCAAGTATGCGCTGTCTCTTGCCCTTTGGGAAGACACAGTTCAAGTCCCTTTCCCATTTAAGAAGGCATGGGATCGGGCTGTCCTCGGGTGGAGTGTTCAATATGCCATACATCAGGGACAGGGTGTGCAAAATCACCCCGGTCTCGACACAGATTTCCTCAAGGCCGTGGGCATTGGGGGGTGGCATACTATTCAAAAAGTGTCCGAGCTGAAGTGCCCTCATGTAGTCCAATTTGTATGGGCCTGCAGGGCCTGTTAGTTACACAAGGCGGTTTTCCACTTACCCCCGCCACTAAAGTGCGATGCTTGTTCCAAACCCGCCTCGCGTAATTCAAGGAATTTCCCATGGTAGAGGCCTGGTTTCAAAGTTGGGATGCCCCAGCACCGGGCTCAGTGGGGAATTCCGTCTCGTAAGAGATGGTTTTGTCAGCAGTTGTGAGGTGATTTTAACCGTGGCTCCGATCAGCGGGTGACGTCTTAATACTGGCGGCAGGATTGGACAGCTGGCCGTACAGTTCAGATTGCCGCATGAGGTGCGTCAGTGACGTGGATGGGTTCGTTAGGGTGAACATCAGGTCATCCACGTAAGCGGAGACCTTATGTTGTCTTTTGCCCACCATCACCCCCGAGATATCCGGGTTCTGTCTAATATGACACCAGAAGGGCTCGAGGGGAAGGGCGAAGAGCAGGGGGGAAAGAGGGCAGCCCTGTCTGGTGCCATTGGCTATCGGAAATGACTCCGACAACACTCCTTTTGCCTTAACTCTGGCTGTAGGCCCTGAGTAGGCGGCTCCCACCCATCTCGACATCCGGTCCCCCAGGCCCACGTGCCTCAACGTTGCAAACATGTATTCCCAGTTCAACCGGTCGAATGCCTTCTCAGCATCAGTCCCCACCATTACGTTTTTTGCTACCAACCGCCACATGTAGTAAATTAAGGACCTTGGTGTTGTCCCTGGCTTCCCTCATCGGGACAAATCCCGCCTGATACATTTGGATCAGGGAGGTATTGCTGCAACCTGGAGGCCAGGATCTTGGTGAACAGTTTGAGGTCTTTCGTTGAGGAGAGGTATGGGACGGTAGGTCCCACACAACGACGGGTCCTTCCCCTCCTTCGGTATCACTGAGATCTGGGCCTGAAGTGTAGAGCCATGAAACTGGCGTCTAGTCCCAAGATCATTGAATAATTTCACAGTTCGGTGGCCCAAAGATGGCAGCAAGACCTTGTAGTAGTGTGTGGTGAGACCATCGGGACCAGGGGCTTTGCCTGTTTTAGTGTTACGGAGGGCAAGCTGGAGCTCTGGTAAGGTGATGGGGTCTTCCAGGCTCTCTCGGGCCTCTGTCGGGAGTGTGGCCATAAAGGATCTGTCGAGGTAGTCCATCACAAGTTCCCGCGTGGAGTCCGGGGTATGTAAATTATATAGGGCATTGTAAATTGACCTAAATTCCTGTGTGATCTGGTGAGGCAGAGATGCCCGCTGTCCGTCAGCGGTAAGCATGTGCGGGATGTAGGACGCTTGGTGTTGTGTCTGAAGGGTCTGGGCCAGGAGTCTGCCACATTTGTTGCCTGACTCGTAGACTTTCCTCTGGCACACTTGCATCACCGTTTTGGCCTTATATTTCAGAATGTCGGTGACCTGTGAACAAATCACATCCAAATCCGCCCCCAGTCGGGCAGAAGAGGCCACCTTATGGGCAGCCTTCAGCGTCCGCAGTTTATCCAGGAGTTGATTCAACTGCAGCATACGGGCTCGTTTCAGTCTAGTTCCATGCTTTATCAGGACACCTCTAACCACAGCCTTATGGGCCTCCCAAACCACCCCGGGGTCACTGTCCGTCGTGCTGTTGGTCTCAAAATATCGGTCTATCTCAGTCACCACATCTGCTAAGACCTCAGGGTCCTGCAGGATGCTTTCATTAAGCCTCCAGGTCGAGTTTCATCCTGCGTTGGTGTCTGACAGCGCATATTTCATCCCTACAGGGGCATGGTCCGACCACGTGTTTGAGCCAATTGATGTGTCTTTAATCGCGTGTAACTGACTGTGTGGGACGATAATGTAATCGATACGCGAGTATGACTGATGGGGTTTGGAGTAAAAGGAGTAGTCTCGTTCCCCCGGGGTGGAAGAGTGGCCACGTGTCGATCAGCTGCGTGGAGTGTAATGTCGCGCCTATGCGTTTACGTACGTCGCTTGAGGTGGAGGATTTTCCCGTGGATGTATCTTCTAGCGGAAGTAAGGGAATGTTCAAATACCCCCCCCCCAGTATAAGTTGGCCTTTACGAGAAGCGCGTTAGTTTGTCAACATGTCTTTTTAGAAAGGTGTCCTGATGGGTGTTGGGTGCATACAAATTTGCCAGCGTCACCCTCTTGTCGCCAATAAGGCCTTTCAGAAAAAGGAAACGGTCCTTACTGTCAGTCAGGCTGTCTTCAAGTTTCCAGGGCACCCGTGCCGAAATAAGGATGGAGACTTGGACTCCGCGTACGCCGAGTGGTAGGCCAGGGGGTAATATCTGTTTTTGAGTAGTGGCAACCTGAGGTCTCTGAAATGGGTCTCTTGTATCATGACCACGTCGGCTTTCGCGCGGCGCATGTCATGAAGCAACATCCGTCGCTTCTCAGGGATATTCAGTCCCTTTACATTCAGGGATATGATGTTAAGCAGGTCCATGACTGCACCCGGGGGTGGGACCGGGGGAGGGGTGGGGCTGGGGGGGAAGGCCAGGGGGTGGGGTGGAATGGGAGGCAGAGAAAGAGAGTAATAGGATTTGAAAGTAGGTAGTTTAGGCTCCCTCAAGAGGGAGTGATAGAAGAAAGATTTAGAAGCTTACACTAGGGCGTGCAGCTATAAGTAGATTCTAAAGTAGCCTTAACGGCTATGGCGCTCGCCGGTGTCTCCTCGCAGAGAAGACGTCGGGAAATTGAGCGCCGGCTTATACGGGGTAGTGGATGAACAAGGGTCTAGGCTAGGCTACCCGGCCTATTCCCCCCATCTTATATATCTATGTTGTGTAACACATAACGGCAGTGTAAGTAATCACGATTACATTTCAGGGCATAAAACAAGGCAGTTAAAACAGCATATAAATAAATAAAACAGCGCTGAGCATTAGTGCAAACAGAGGTATAGTGCAAACATCAGCAACCACAGTTTGTCCATAACAATAGAGAACGTGTAACTTGTAGCATGCGGCAGGTCTCCTCTCCCTCCTAAATCAGATCAAGTATCCCACCCATCCCACCCATCCCTCCCACCGTCCCCCCAAGTGCGGGGGTCATATGTTCTTGCCTGCCCCATTGTCAGGTCTAGAGGGGGTTTCTCCAGGTGTCAGTGGTGGGTCCCTATGGAACCGGCTTCCAGTTCACCAACTCTTAAGGTAGTATCCTAACTGCACCGCGTTCATAAGATGCACCATCCAGTTCTTAACCACTTCCTTACTGGGCATGTATACCCCCTTCCTGACCAGGTGAAATTTCAGCTTGCGGCACTGCGTCGCTTTAACTGACAATTGCGCGGTCGTGCGATATGGCTCCATTCACATTTATACTGCAATCAGTGCTATAAATATGCACTAATTACTGTATAAATGTGACTGGCAGGGAAGGGGTTAACACTAGGGGGTGAGGAAGGGGGTAAGTGTGTATCCTGCATTGTGTTCTAACTGTAGGGGGAGGGGAGGTGACTGGGGGGTGACCGATCTGTGTCCCTATGTACAAGGAACACAGATCGGTCTCCTCTCTCTATGACAGGATGCTGTCATTGTGAGAGCCGGCAATGAGAAATTATCTCATATGTTTACATATGAGATCATCTCTCATTCGCCGCACAGATCGCATCGCAAACGGCCACTCTGATTGGCCGTTCGCGGCGATCTGTGATTGGCTGTGTCCAAGGGACACGGCCAGTACAGAAGTTCCCCGCTGCGCGCTCTGGAGAGCGCGCTGGGAACGAAGAAAGGGGCCGCCTTGAAAACACGGCGCCCCGGAGAATTAGAACCACCCTGCGGCCGTATATAGTCGTACGGCCGTAGGGAAGTGGTTAAAGTTGTCTGAGAGCTCCTCGTATAGTCCCTCCACCCCAACAACAATCCACCCCCTGTCCCCCCAAACGACCCCCGTGATGTTCCATATGTTGAGTCTTCTGGGTCCACCACATCACCCCCCCCCAACAACCCAACCAGGGGGGCGATGGGTGCGAGAAACAACAAACAGCCGGCAATCCGGCAAGTGTGGGTAGCCGCGGGTACAGGGACCGAGGGTGCACTTAGGGTCAGTGTTGCTGCAGAGGAACCCCCAGGAGGTGGATCTCCAGTGGCGGAGGGGTGTGCGGGAAGTTGCCGGGATCCGATCGCCAGAGTTGCGGACCGGTGCTAGTTTAGGCAGTGCGTGGTGTGGTGACGGTGAGTGGAGGGGCATGGCAGGCGGAAAGGGACCGTGGATGGAGGTGGTAGGAAGTAGAGGAGGGAAAACATGGCCCAGGGCCTACTCAAGCGGTTCCCCCCCCGGGATGCCGACCGGTTCCTCCGCCTCCCACGCTGCTGACGGGGAGGAAGCGTTCCACACCGGGCCGAGGGACCAGATTTTCCACGTGGTATCGGGAGCAGTTGAAGCCAGTTGGGGACCTGGATGGGGTCAGCATCCATAAAGCGGAAAATCTCCGGGAGGTCCGCTGTAGACTGCAGAACGAAGGATCCGGAATCCCCTCGGAAGCTTACCGACAGTGGGTATCCCTATCTATAGGTCAGGTTCTTCTGCTTAGCCAGGTCCAGAAGAGGGCGCAACAGGGCCCTGCGGCGCAGCGGCGCCCTGGAGAGAGCTGGTAGTATTTTGATCCGTGATCCCATGCCCCTCTAAGGATGGCTTCCTTTTGGGCATACCGGTGTAACCTACAGATGATGTCTCGCGGCCTATCCGGATCCGTCGGTCTCGGGCCCAGGGCCCTGTGTGTGTCTAGGATAAAAGATTCCTCCAGCGCTCTCAGCACAGTCCTAAACAGCTCCGTGACCACTTCACCCAGGTCTTCGCCGTCCGCTCCCTCCAGCACTCCCCACAGCCGCAGGTTATTGCGGCGGCTGCGGTCTTCGATATCCTCCAGGTGGAGTTGGAGGTCGATGGCTGTGTCGCGGTGTATGTCCCTTGATTGCTCCAGTGCTGCTACCCTGGCCTCAAGGGATGATAGGGATGCCTCTCCAGACGTCACTCGCTCCGACAGCCTGGAGTCCTCCCCGCAGACCTCCTGGATGTCCCAATTATGCGTCTCCTCCAGCCGGAGGATGAGAGTCTCAATGTCTGAGCGTGTGGGGAGGGCCTCAATGTCCGTGCGCATCGGCAGGGCTAACAGCAGGGATCTGATCTCCTGGTCCTGCATCTCGGCATCAATCTGCTGCACCATGGGTGTCTCAGTGCTGGAGTGGTCCTGATGTGGTCCAGGGAGCTCTGTCGGCGGTCCGTCTACAACAGGTAGGCCGGTGTCGGTAGCTAAAGTGTAGGCCTCATGCAGGGATCCACTTGTCGTGCCATGTGGTGCAGTCGCCCGGGCTCCGGGGGATTTGCCCTGCAGACTACGGAAATATTTAAAAATTTCCCCCGATTTCGCTCCTGAGGGTGTCTTGCTTGATGCTGCCCTGGTGCTGTATCTTCTCGCTGGGATCATGCTGGTATTTAAGCATGTTTTAGGGGGGTATTGGCCGGGAGCTCAAAAGAAAAGCAGCCTCACAGATCCATGTCCAGGCAACGCCCCGCAAACCTGATTTAATTATGACTTCTACCTGGTACAGTAGAAGATGTCAAGTCATCTGTGCCCAGTCTTTCCACAAAGAGTTAATCCAGCTCTAAACAATCGTCTTGTATTTTCTTTGTAAGATAAAAAAACAACACACAGATAATTATGTTTTGCCACATCCCCCACTGCGAGGTTTGCAAGTATATATACATTAATACAGTGCCATTTGTTTTAGACTGGGTGAGTGGAGGGTTTACATCCACTTTAACCTATAAGCTTTACAGGATTCAGCCCCTGCCATTCTCCTTTCTGTCCTCACCTGATAGATGGGATTGCTCACGGAAAAATCTTGTCCCAGCCAGGTTCAGCTTCTCCTGGATGGAAGTCCTGCCTATACAGCCCCAAAATTAGCTGTTATGGTAAGAGCCCAGCTTTGTTGGTCTTGGGGGCATTTTGGTGGAGTGCAAGTTTAAAATCCGCTTTGTTTTGTGCAGGGTTTCCAGCTCAGTGTTTTACTTGTGGCTTGTTTCTGCTGTCAGCAGGGCACTATCTTTTCCCTGCTCAAGATGGCTCCTGGATACCGAACTCCCTTCTGCACATGTGTGGTGCGAAGTAATGTCAGGAAGCTTTCCAGATTCCAAGCTGGTGCTGGCTACCATGATCTGCTTGTGCACATGCACAAGCATTTGACATGATTTGCGGTGGTGGAGGCACTGGATTTAAAGCTATTTAAAGCCAGTGCTTGGTTCTGGACAATGATTTTGTACCTAAATGTGATTTCTGCTGCTACACACTGTGTTGCTAAGATCTCCTGCTTTATGCACGAGGTGAACTTGTGGGCTGTGTTTAGCTGGAACTGCCTACTATCTTTTGACACTGTCTGCTGTTGCATGGCTTGTTTCTCTTACTTATACACTCTTGATATTTCTTCACTATTAATACTCTGCTTGCAGGTGCTCTTGCAATCCTATTTTCCATGGAGAACACTGCCCCAGTAGACCAGCCTTTGCCCATAAGGTAAGGGTTTTTTGGTAAGTAGTGAAGGTTTGACAAAAGAGAGCTTTGATCGTAATTAAACATAAACTGTCAAACCTCACAGGACCGCAAAATCATTGGTGTCAATGAGAGAATTGTTTTAGTCATGGGTCACTTCCCAGGGGCAGATACCCAAGGTAAAGTTGTTCTAGGTCCTCTTTACGCCACCACCATTCCCACCAGTGAAGGTCTCCCTCATCCCAGCACCGTGCCTCATCCCGCAGGCACAAGTTAGCCTGCCAGTCCTGTAGAAAGGAAGCAACAAGGGAGAAAGAGGCAGAGTTGCACCTAGTATTCCCAGTGGGAGTCAGCCACCCCAATTGGAGTCCGACACCTCATCAGACAATGAGGAACACCAAGGAGGGTCTGGCTTTGATTTTTCCTTAGTGGAATTATTTGCTAAATTAGTGAAGGAGGTGATTGGATGGTAGGAGGGCCAAGAAACTCCTCATAAAGTGAGGAAGTATTTCCCAAACCTGAGAAAAAGATTCCTGAATCCTTTCCATATATTGAAGAGTTGAGGAGCTCATTCAGGATAAATGGGAAAAGCCTGAGAAAAAGTCATGCCTTAAAAATAGGCTCTCGAAGCTTTATCCTCTAAAAGAACAAAAGATTAAAGTTGTTCTAAAGACAGAAGTTTTTTTTTTTAATATCTTAATGCATCCTATGCATGAAGATAAAAAACCTTCTATGTGCAGCAGCCCCCCTCAGCCCCCTTAATACTTACCCGAACCCCATCTCAATCCAGCGATGTTGCACTAGAGACTCGGCTGTTCAGGACTCTCCCTCCTGATTGGCTGAGACACACAGTGGGCACCATTGTCTCTCACGCCTTCAAATTTAGGGAGCCAATGAGGGGAGAGATGGGGCGGACCCGAGTCCTGGTTCTGTGTCTGAATGGACAAAGAGCAGCGGCTTGGCTCGGGTCCATAGCCAGATTGTTTGCTGTGGAGGCACTTGGCAGGAGGGAGGGGCCAGGAGCACTGGCGAGGGACTCGAGAAGAGGAGGATCTAGGCTGCTCTGGGCAAAACCATTACACAGAGCAGGTAAGTATGACATGTTTGTTATTTTTAAACAAAAAAAACAAGACTTTAGTACCACTTTAATCATTTGCTTTCTGCTCCTATGGTAGACGCATCCTTGATGCGTCTTGCATGGGATGTGACACTAACGATGGAGGATGTGGCCACTTTTAAAGCTGCCCAGGACCGCAGGATGGACCTAAAGAGCGCATACATGGCTTCAGGAGGAGAATGTAGACCTTCCATCACTCAGCTGCAGTAGGCAAAGTGATTTCAGGCTGGACAACTAACATCGAACAGACATTCTTGGGAGAGACTGACCGAGAGAAGATAGTGGCAGCCTTGAAAAAGTTTAAACTTGCAGGCACCTCTGTAGCAGATTTGTCAGTCGACATAATAAGATGCTCTGCGAGAGCTATGTTTTCATTGGTGATGGTATGTTGGGCCTTGTGGGGAAAGCTACAGATAGCCGATTCAGCATCAAGGTTCAATTTTTGTTAAATTCCCTATGACATGATAAACCTCTTTGGCAGCAAGCTAGATGCGGCCATTTCAAAAGTTACAGGTGGCAAGTCCGATCTAATTCCTACTGTCAGAAAGCAAAAGCCAAGGAGAAGAGGCGCTCTGTCGCGGCATAATCTGCCAGAGAGCTATAGGCAAGCAAGATCCAATAAGCCTAGAAAAGATTTCCGACTTAATTGGAAAGGGACTCAGTCGCTTCTCCTTAAGTTGGGAATCAAGTTGGGCGGCCAGCAGAAGTCTTTTTGACGGGACACTCATCCAGGAAGTAAAAGAAAATAATAGTGAACTAAATTCATTAACTAAACTAATCCATAAATGCAAATTACTGCAATTTACAAGGCTCAAAAAAATTAAAGGAACACTTTAATCAGAATCAGAACTCCTGGGATATTGATCTGGTCAGTTAAGTAGTAGAGGGGGAGGGGTGTATACAGAGGGTTGTTAATCAGTTTCAGCTGCTTTGCTGTTAATTGAAATTAACAACAGGTGCACTAGATGTACAACAATGAGATAACCTCCAAAACAGGAATGTTTTTTCAGGTGGAGGTGTCTGACGTTTTTCACTAGTTTTGCATTTTGCTAGTGTCAGTGTCACTACTGGAAGCACGAGGCGATACTTGGACTCTATAAAGGTTGCACAGGCAGTCCAACTCCTCCAGGATGGCACATCAATACGTGTCATTGCCAGAAAGTTTGCTGTCTCCCAGCACAGTCTCAAGAGCATTGAGGAGATTCCAGGAGACATGCAGTTACTCTAGGAGAGCTGGACAGAGCCGTAGAAGGTCCTTAACCCATCAGCAGGACCGGTATCTGCTCCTTTGTGCAAGGAGGAACAGGATGAGCACTGCCAGAGCCCTACAAAATGACCTCCAGCGGGCCACTAGTGTGAATGTCTCTGACCAAACAATCAGAAACAGACTTCATGGGGGTGGCCTGAGGGCCAAATGTCCTCTAGTGTGCTCTGTGCTCACTGCCGGACACTGTGGAGCTCAATTGGCATTTTCCATTGAACACCAGAATTGGCAGGTCCGCCACTGATGCCCCATGCTTTTCACAGATGAGAGCACTTTCACCCTGAGCATATGTGACAAACGTGAAAGAGTCTGGAGAAGCCACGGAGAACTTTATGCTGCATGTAACATCGTTCAGCATGACTGGTTTGATGGTGGGTCAATGATGGTCTGTGGAGGCATATCCATGGAGGGACGCACAGACCTCTACAGGCTACACAATGGCACCCTAACTGCCATTAGATATCAAGATAAAATCCTTGGACCCACTGTCAGACCCTACGCTGGTGCAGTGAGTCCTTGGTTCCTCCTGGTACACGACAATGCCTGCCTCATGTAGCGAGAGCATGCAGCCAGTTCCTGGAGGATGAAGAAATTGATACCATTGAATGGCCCCCACGCTCACCTGACCTAAATCCAAAAGAACACCTCTGGGACATTATGTTTCAGTCCATCCAGGGCCGCCAGGTTGCACCTATGTCTGTTCAGGAGCTTAGTGATGCTCTGGTCCAGATCTGGGAGGAAATACCACAGGACACCATCTGTCGTCTCATTAGGAGCATGCCCTGATGTTGTCAGGCATGCATACAAGTACTTGGGAGCCATACAAACTACTGAGGACCATTTTGGGTTGCTTCAATGAAATTTCAGCTTACTGCATTATATTTTCACTTTGATTTTCGGGGTGTCTTTGAATTCAGCCCTCTGTAGGTGGATATTTTTCATTTCCATCAAATGATGTGCCTTTCTATCATTCCCAACACATTACCCAGTCTATATCAGTAGAGATATCCAGCATGAGATTTTTGCCCGTCGAGATCTGATATGTTTTCAAAGTGTTCTGTCAGAATGTTTATGCTGAAATATTAAAACAATGTACAATTTATGGAAATAAGTAATGATCTGGAATTATGGAGATTACCACTTGTTTCCACAAATTTGTAAAACAATTTAAGTTCTTTTATCCGCGCTAAGTTGAAGACCAAATGAGGATAAAACGAGTATTGTGCAAAAATATATATATTTATTAATAAAAATCGGTGCGGAGTATCAAAGATGTACTTAGGGATAACACGTAAATAAATCTACATTTCAGCCAGGTAAACAATAACATAAGGAAAAAATTATAACCTCAAGCTTGGGTCTAAAATTTTATAAAATGGGGACCAAATTCCCCTTCCGAGTACATTAAACAGCACTAGTGACTAGCAGATTTATGCAAACAAACAATCAAGTGTGAATTTTTGACATTTTCTCCAACAAATAGATCTTCTGCTCAACTTCTCAAAACACAAGACAAGATGTCCTGTGGACAGTTCTTGGTGATTGGGCCAAGAATGTCTTTTTAACACACAAGGCTATCTCTAATGCATCAACTGTTTAAACATATCCCAACGTTAGGCCATTCACTGGGGTTCACAATAATGTTGTGACCGACATATGCAATTATGCGTTACTTCTTTAATTGCCTCTAAAAGACCTTATACTGCAGTTAAAGATCTCTCAGATCCAATTAATATTTGTTAAGATAATAGAGTGGCCACATTTGGTATCGGTTTAAACTACCTATTGCATAGAGGAGGTAAAATTATACTTTACCAAGACTTTCGAACTTCTTGTTTGAGAAGATGTCTAAAATCCAATCCAGGTCTTTCCTTGCAAAGTGCTTTAGGGAGCTCCTCTCAGATCCACCTCCTTTAGTAGCAGTTCTCTGTAATACCTTTTTATCTCCCCAGAAGTGGGTGTGTATTTCCCTCTCACATGACTAGCGATGTCACATGACCATGTGTTTTTATGAGTGGCTATATTGAAACATGCCGATATTAACCTGTAGGGGGCAGTGGTGTCTAAGCAATAATTCCTAATTTTAGGGTTATTCAGAGTTAATCAGGATTTATGACCCCCTGTGACCTGAACCTTGGTATAGCATCATAAATTGTTTCATATGTCAAACAACACAACAACAAACCTAGACATTTCGGCAACCCCTAAATTTATGATTGAGATAAGGTGTAATGATCAACACACATGCCTTGGAATGTTCCTTAAACTAATGCCGGGATGTGATCAAAGCCATCTAATACTTTGAAGTTATTATAGGATCTTATACCTGGGACCCCAGTAATGTCTATGTATTTACGAGTATACTATGTGAGCTACTAATACACATATATTGTCAAGGCATAATGAAGACACAATACTATTTAAGATATTGTAAGCTGGGGATAGGTAGCGGGTACAAAAGCTCCCTGGGATGAGCCAGCACAGATACCAAAGTCCATCGGATCAGTGAACAACAGTGGGATGTTTATTGGTGCTATACAAAGTCTATTTACAGGTGCTGTACAGTGTGCAGAAAACAAAACAAAAATAGTCAAACAAACACCTAGCCGTGTCTCGGCTCTAACTACACGTTAAGCAGGTCCTAACTACTAAGCTAAACAAGCCTACCGCTTGTTAGCTCAAACTCACACTTCTCACCAGTTTTCCAGCAGCCTCCTTGCTCTCACAGATTCACACTGTTTCCCAGGACAGAGCAATGGCTGTTAGCTCAGGTGAGCTTAAATTGGCCTGGGGGAGAGGGCCAACACCTGACCTGGATCAGGGATCAGAGATCCCTGAACGTGTAAGAGAGGAGCCTGGGAGAGGTATAAACCCCGAACTGGACTTTCCCAGGCTCTCTCTGGGATGCTCTGCTACACACCCTCCCCTCTTGTTTCAACCCCAGGGTTGGAACACCTGTAGCCCAACAGGAGTGAACACGGGACAGGGCATCTACATTTCCCATCTCAACACCTGGCCTGTGTTTTACCGAAAATGAATAATCCTGGAGGGCCAAAAACCACCGGTTCACCCGCCTATTAGTCTCCTTCTTTTGGGCCATCCATTTCAGGGGAGCATGGTCAGTTATTAGCTCAAACTGGCGCCCTAACAGGTAGTACCTGAGTGCGTCCACGGCCCACTTTATGGCTAAACATTCCTTTTCAATGACTGCATATTTTTTCTCATGATCATTGAGCTTTCTGCTTAGGTAGACCACAGGGTGTTCTTCCCCATTGTATACCTGTGATAGTACTGCCCCGATACCTACATCAGAGGCATCTGTCTGAACCAAAAAATCTTTGGAGAAATCGGGGGAGTATAGCACTGGCTGTGCACAAAGAGCCTTCTTCAGGACTTGGAAAGATTCTTCTGCTACTGGGGACCATTTTATCATTACGGAGTCTTTCCCTTTCGTCAGGTCTGTCAGTGGGGCAGCTATAGTGGCAAAATTTGGAATAAACCTTCTATAATATCCCGCAATGCCAAGAAAGGCCCTGACCTGCTTCTTGTTTGCAGGACGTGGCCACTCCTGGATGGCTTCTACTTTATTCACTTGGGGTTTAATAACTCCACGGCCAATAGTGTAGCCCAAATACTTGGCTTCCTCCAAACCAATGGCACATTTTTTGGGATTTGCCGTAAAACCTTCCTTGAAGAGGGAATCAAGGACAGCTTGGACACGGGGCAAGTGAGACTCCCAGTCAGTGCTATGCACCACTATGTCATCTAAATAAGCTGCAGCATACTGCTGGTGCGGTCTTAGGGTCCTGTCCATGGCCCTCTGAAAGGTTGCAGGGGCATTTTGCAACCCAAAAGGCATTTTCTTATACTGGAATGATCCCTCCGGGGTCACAAACGCAGTCTTTTCTTTGGCACTATTAGTCAGGGGTATTTGCCAATATCCTTTGGTCAAGTCCAAAGTGGTCAGATAACGGGCCTTGCCCAGTCGGTCTATAAGTTCATCTACCCTGGGCATTGGGTACGTGTCAAACTTTGTCACTGCATTAAGCTTCCTAAAGTCATTACAGAACCTCCAGGTGCCATCCGGTTTTGGGACTAACACGATGGGGCTCGACCAATCACTATTGGATTCCTCAATGACATCTAGCTCCAACATTCTTTTAACTTCAGCACTGATGTCCTTTCTCCTCGCTTCAGGAATTCGGTACGGTTTGAGCTTGACACGGACCCCAGGTTCAGTAACAATATCATGCTGAACCGCTGAAGTCGTGCCAGGCAACTCTGAAAATTTCTCTCTATTCCTTATCAGGAACTCTCTAGCTTCCTGTTTTTGGGAAAATGACAGGGTGTCTGGAATCGTGACCTCAGGGATCAGAGGGGATTCAGTACCCTTAGGCGTTACCGGTAGGGACCTTGCAGTTAACGCCAGTCTATCCTTCCAGGGCTTTAACAGGTTTACGTGGTAAATCTGTTCCGGCTTCCTTTTACCAGGTTGATACACCTTGTAATTGACTTCCCCAACTCTTTCAATTACTTCAAAGGGGCCCTGCCACTTAGCCAGGAACTTGCTCTCAACAGTGGAAACTAATACGAGGACCCTGTCACCCGGTGAGAAAACACGGAGTTGGGCCCCCCGGTTGTATATTCTCTGTTGGGCTGCTTGTGCCTGTAGTAAATGTTCTTTCACCACTGGTATTACTGCTGCAATTCTGTCCTGCATTTGAGCGATATGCTCAATTATGCTTTTGTGAGGTGTCTGTTCCCCCTCCCAAGTTTCCTTGGCTATGTCCAAGAGTCCCCGAGGGTGTCTCCCGTAAAGCAACTCAAATGGAGAGTACCCTGTAGAGGACTGGGGAACCTCCCTGATAGCAAACATCAGGTACGGTATCAGGAAGTCCCAGTCTTTCCCATCTTTGTCAACAACCTTTTTTAACATGCCCTTTAACGTCTTATTAAAACGTTCCACCAAGCCATCTGTTTGCGGATGATACACAGAGGTTCGCAACTGCGTCACCTTAAATAACTTGCACAGCTCCCTAGTTATCCGTGACATAAATGGGGTACCCTGGTCTGTAAGGATTTCTTTAGGGATGCCCACCCGACTGAACACCATAAACAGCTCTTTGGCAATGTTTTTAGCAGACGCGGCGCGTAAGGGAACGGCCTCAGGATAACGGGTAGCGTAATCCATCATCACAAGGATATGCTGATGACCACGGGCGGATTTGGGGAGCGGACCCACAAGGTCCATGGCAATCCTCTCGAAGGGCACTTCAATAATGGGCAAGGGCACTAAAGGACTTCGGAAGTGGGGCTGGGGGGCTGACATCTGACACACTGGACAGGATTGACAATAATTCTCAATATTTTTCTGTATCCCTGGCCAGTAAAACCTGCGTAACACTCTTTCAGTGGTTTTCTCAACCCCTAAATGGCCTCCTAGCAAGTGCCCATGGGCAAGTTCCAACACCACCCTTCTATAAGGCTTAGGGACCACCAACTGTTCAATAACTTCATCATTCTTTTTACATACACGATACAGTAAATCATCATTGCTGCTGAAATAAGGAAAACAGGGCCTATCCCCTGGTTCAACAGGTACATCGTTAATCACCATTACATTTTCCCAGGCCCTGGCAAGGGTAGGGTCTTTTCTCTGCTCAGTACCAAAATTTTCCTTGTGCACATTGAGGTCAGTAAACTCCAACGTAGGCTCCGAGTCAGCAGACGGCTGTCCGGCTCTACTCGTTGTGGGGACTTCCTCAGGCTCCTCCAGCTCCCCTGCCATAACCGAGAAAGGAAAACTCGGAGAGCCCTGAGATGAGTCCCCTGAACCCACAATATCGGAAGTAGCCAGGAGCTCTGGCTCTGCGACTGAGTTAGGTACTGCCACCGGGTCGGGACGATCCCACAGCTCCCAAAACTTAGGGAAGTCCCTACCAATGATGGCCTCATGCACCAAGTGGGGCACAAGTCCGACCGCATGGGACACCGTACCTAAGCCAGTTTTAAACTGAACTGTGGCTATAGGATACTCCCGGGTATCCCCATGTACACAGATCACAGCAACTTTTTTTTCATGAAAATTCACAGTTTTAACTATCTCAGCTGTAACCAAAGTAACTAGACTTCCAGAGTCCAGTAAGGCCGTAATAGGCTTATCATTAACAGTCATGTGATACATGTGTTTCCCCACATTTGGCACTGCAGCGCATGAAACAGCAGCAAACATAGACTGCCTTCTAATAGACAGATCACACTGCATTGGTTCATCAGTCAAAGGACAATTTGCTGCAACATGTCCCAGCTCTTGGCAACGAAAACACCTGATGTTTCCCCAAGTTGGTTTGCTGACAGGCAGTGGTTTCCCTTGCTTGGGACGCCAAACTTCAGTCCTGGCACCAAAGATCCTCCCCCCTATTTCCTTGCCATGCTTACCACCCACTTCCCCTGGAACAGTCTTACCGGTTGCCTGGGGAGACCGTGGCTTTGGGTGGAAAGTCCGTGCGGCTGTTGGGGTGGTGACCAGGTTCTCTGCAGCAAAGTACCTTTCGACTAGTTCCACCAAGTTATCTGCCGACTTGGGGTCCCCTTGACTCACCCACCTCTGCAGGGGAATTGGGAGTGACCTCAGGAACTGGTCCATGACCACACGCTCCACTATTTGTGGCGCAGACAGGGACTCCGGCTGTAGCCATTTTCTCACCAGGTGGATTAGGTCGAACATCTGCGATCTTGGGGGCCTCTCAATTTGGAAGAACCAGCTGTGGACCCGTTGGGCTCGAACGGCCAAGGTGACACCGAGTCGCGCCAGAATTTCCTGCTTGACCTTTTCATAGTCTCCCGCTTCTGCCGACTCCAGATCATAGTAGGCCTTCTGCGATTCACCAGAAAGTAAGGGGGCGATCAGTCCTGCCCACTTGGTTTTAGGCCAATCTTCCCTCTCAGCGGTCCGTTCAAATGTTAGCAGGAAGGCCTCTGGATCATCATCCGTAGTCATTTTTGACAGAAAGCGAGCCACATGGATGGCTGAAGGCTTGTCTCTAATATCCTTGATTTCCGCAGGTGCCCACTGTGCTAGCGTTTCTGCAACTTTAGTCAGGGTTTTCCTATCCGCTTCTGCAGCAGTGGCAAGCTGTTCAAACAGCCTCTGCGATTGCTCCTGTACAGCACTAATCTGCCTCTGCGATTGCTCCTGTGCGATAGCGTTGGCTTGCTGCAGCGCAACATTAGTTTGCTGTTGTGCAGCGTTTGCTTGCTGTTGTGCAGCATTGAATAGCACCATTTGTTTGAGGATTTCCTCCATGTTGTCACTTTAGGTACTGGCTTTTTAAATAGTAACTTACTATTGCTGATCGCAGCCTCCACCATATGTAAGCTGGGGATAGGTAGCGGGTACAAAAGCTCCCTGGGATGAGCCAGCACAGATACCAAAGTCCATCGGATCAGTGAACAACAGTGGGATGTTTATTGGTGCTATACAAAGTCTATTTACAGGTGCTGTACAGTGTGCAGAAAACAAAACAAAAATAGTCAAACAAACACCTAGCCGTGTCTCGGCTCTAACTACACGTTAAGCAGGTCCTAACTACTAAGCTAAACAAGCCTACCGCTTGTTAGCTCAAACTCACACTTCTCACCAGTTTTCCAGCAGCCTCCTTGCTCTCACAGATTCACACTGTTTCCCAGGACAGAGCAATGGCTGTTAGCTCAGGTGAGCTTAAATTGGCCTGGGGGAGAGGGCCAACACCTGACCTGGATCAGGGATCAGAGATCCCTGAACGTGTAAGAGAGGAGCCTGGGAGAGGTATAAACCCCGAACTGGACTTTCCCAGGCTCTCTCTGGGATGCTCTGCTACAATATATAATTCCACTGGGATAGTGAAAAAGCCCCTTTAGTCTCATAGTACAGAGACCACACTATGTTTAGTGTCATGCTGTGCCAGGCTTTTCATTCTCTTATCTTATAAGTGTCAAACCCAAAGAGATATGACCTGGGGGGATGGCACAGGCAGGCTCTTTACAACCTAAAAACAATGTCTCAGGAATTTCTGAGAGCAGATTCGATTCTCCAGGCATCAGTAAAGGAAAAAAAGACAGTCTCCCATAGTGAAGTATGTAGATTTATTTTAAAACCTTTTTAAAATTCTATAAAATTCAATTGACATACAGAAAATGAAAGTGGAAGCAGGGACGCCGATTTGCTCTCCACCTGTGTTCCACTCTGGACGGAAGTGGCGTATCATGCTCGACCATAACCAATGCGTTTCATCAACACATCTGACGTCATCAGGGGTCACATTCTGGGAGTGCCTGTAGGAGCTAGAATCAGACTCTTTGCACAGGCCTGGGAAGAAAATATTACAGACAACCTGGGTAGTGTCTACAATTTCAGTAGGTCACCAATAGAAATTCAAAGGGCAGTGGCTAAACAATAATTTCTTTTAAACTCAGCTTCCTTCCTCGGTGGACACGAAAATAATCTTGTCCAATATGTGCTAGATCTTCTCAAAAAGAGAGCTATAGTAGATGTTCCAGGCTCCCAAAGAGGGAGTTTCTATTACTGGTAAGGAAGAAGACAGGGACCTGCATCCAGTTTTTGACCTAAAAAAGTTAAACAAATAGACTTAGCGTTGTTCTACATGGAGAGCTTGCAATCGATCCTTCTCTCGATAAGTCCAGGGAACTGGATACTGTTGGTAGACTTGTCAGACACTTGCTTATATACTCCTTTACATCTCGCCCTTCAAAAGTTTCTGCAATTCGCAGTTCATTATTACTACTTCCAGTTCTGAAGTCTACCTTTTGGTTTGTCAACCTCACCCCAGACATTTATGGTTGCACTATTGAGAGAGAAAAGGCAAGGAGTCTACCATTACCATTACCTGGATGACATCCTCCTCTTGATGGAGAGTCGAGAGATGCTCTTGGCTACTCTTCAGCATTTTGGTTGTTTAGTCAATTGGAAGAAAAGCCAACTGTTTTGGGGGCATTACTAGACACACAGTCCAACTTGGTGCAGCTGCTGCAGTAGAAGTAAGTCCACACAGTGCATAAGGTAAACTTGGTTCTGAGGAGGAGATATTTACCAGCCAGAACATGCCTGAGCCAGCTGGCTCCTTAACCACTTTAGCCCCGGACCATATTGCTGTCCAAAGACCAGAGCACTTTTTGTGATTCGGCACTGCGTCGCTTTAACTGACAATTGCGCGGTCGTGCAACGTGGCTCCCAAACAAAATTGGCGTCCTTTTTTTCCCACAAATACAGCTTTCTTTTGGTGGTATTTGATCATCTCTGCGGTTTTTATTTTTTGCGCTATAAACAAAAATAGAGCGACTATTTTGAAAAAAATTCAATATTTTTTACATTTTGCTATAATAAATATCCCCAAAAAAGATATAAAAAAACTTATTTTTTCCTCAGTTTAGGCCGATACGTATTCTTCTACATATTTTTCATAAAAAAAATCGCAATTAGCGTTTATTGATTGGTTAGCGCAAAATTTATAGCGTTTACAAAAAAGGGGGTAGTTTTATGACATTTTTAATAATATTTTTTTTTTACTAGTAATGGCGGCGATCAGCGTTTTTTTCGGTACTGCGATATTATGGCGGACACATCGGACACTTTTGACACATTTTTGGGACCATTGGCATTTTTATAGCGATCAATGCTATAAAAATGCATTGGATTACTATAAAAATGCCATTGGCAGTGAAGGGGTTAACACTAGGGGGTAGGGAAGGGGTTAAGTGTGTTCCTATTTGTGTTCTAACTGTATGGGGGGGGTGACTTACTAGGGGAAATCACAGATCTTCTGTTCATAAATTGAACAGAAGAGGACGAAAAGTAGAGGACGTAGAGCTACGTGCTCCCGCGAGACCGCGCCACCGTCCCGCAGTAATATGATGGTGGGCGGTCGGGAAGTAGTTAACATAAACTTTCCCAATGGGCCCAGTGGCATACATATTCCAATTCCTATTCCTGAAGCATTTGCATGGTGCCTCCATGCATCAGAGGATTTTCATCTGTAGTAAAATGAAGGACTGTGCTAGTGGACACATGAGGAAAACCTGAAGAAGCATCTAGGAAGCCTTGGTCTCCAACTCTTGGTCTCTCAACTCAGCATGGAGCTGCCACTAGTGCTTCCAGTAATATCATGTCTTCTTTCTCAGGGGCAGTGGAAAATGTCACCTCATGGCATGAAAATTGAAAGGCAGAGGCTGTTAGATCAAGGCTGCTCTGCAGAGGTGGTAGCTACACTGTTGCAAGTCAGAATGGGCACAATGAACAAAATATATCATAACATCTGGGAAAAGTTTGCAGAACTTGCTAAACAAAATGTTTGGAACTTACTGTCGCCTCAGATCCTGCAATTTCTTCAGTCCGGCCTAGACAAAGGCTTAGGTGTCAATAATTTGAAAGTATATCAGTGCTGTCAGCCATAACAGGCAACAAATGGACCCTCAACCTGTTAATTTTTCAGTTCATAAAAGCATATTTGAAGTTAAGACCACCCAGAAAGCCAATCTTTCAAAAGTAGGATTTAACAGTGGTCCTCAAAGCACTCACAAGGTCACCCTTACATTCATCTGGAATCAGTCTCTGTGTGGGACTTAACTTAGAAAACATTGGGCCAGATTCAGGTAGAATCGGCTTACTCTGCGGCAGCGTAACGTATTAGATTTACGTTACACCGCCGCAACTTTTACGGGCAAGTGCTTGATTCACAAAGCACTTGCCTGTAAAGTTGCGGCGGCGTAGCCTAAAATCCGCCAGGCGCAAGCCGCCTAATTCAAATGGGGCGGGGACCATTTAAATTAGGCACGTTCCCGCGCCGAACGTACTGCGCATGCTCCGTCCCTAAAATTTCCCGACGTGCATTGTGCTAAATGACGTCGCAAGGACGTCATTGGTTTAGACGTTAACGTAAATGGCGTCCAGCGCCATTCACGGACGACTTACGCAAACGGCGTGAAATTTCAAATTTTGACGCGGGAACGACGGCCATACTTAACCACTTAAGACCCGGACCAATATCCAGGCTAAAGACCCAAGGTGTTTTTACAATTTGCCACTGCGTCGCTTTAACTGGTAATTGCGCGGTCATGCAATGTTATACCGAAACAAAATTTGCGTCCTTTTCTTCCCACAAATAGAGCTTTCTTTTGATGGTATTTGATTGCCTCTGCGATTTTTATTTTTTGCGATATAAACGGAAAAAGACTGAAAATTTTGAAAAAAAATGATTTTTCTTATAACAACAAGTAACAAATATCGAATAAACTAAATTTTAGTCAAACATTTAGGCCAAAATGTATTCAGCCACATGTCTTTAGTAAAAAAAATCGCAATAAGCGTATATTTATTAGTTTTCGCAAAAGTTATAGCGTCTACAATCTAGGGTACATTTTCTGGAATTTACACAGCTTTTATTTTATGACTGCCTATCTCATTTCTTGAGGTGCTAAAATGGCAGGGCAGTACAAAACCCCCCCAAATGACCCCATTTTAGAAAGTAGACACCCCAAGGAAACTGCTGAGAGGCATGATGAGTCCATTGAATATTTTTTTTTTGGTCCCAAGTGATTGAATAATGACAAAAAAAAAAAAGTTTACAAAAAGTTGTCACTAAACGATATATTGCTCACACATGCCATGGTTATATGTGGAGTTGCACCCCAAAATACATTCTGCTGCTTCTTCTGAGTATGGAATACCACATGTTTGGGACTTTTTGGGAGCCTAGCCACGTATGGGGCCCCAAACACCAAGCACCGCCTTCAGCATTTCTAAGGGCGCAAATTTTTGATTTCACTCCTCACTACCTATCACAGTTTCGAAGGCCATAAAATGCCAAAATAGCACAAAACCCCCCCAAATGACCCCATTTTGGAAAGAAGACAGCCCAAGCTATTTGCTGAGAGGCATGTTGAGTCCATGGAATATTTAATTTTTTTGCCCCAAGTCATTGAATAATGACCTAAAAAAAAAAATTACAAAACTTTGTCACTAAATGATATATTTCTCACACATGCCATGGGCATATGTGGAATTGCACCCCAAAATACTGCTGCTTCTCCTGAGTACGGGGATACCACTTTTTGGGAGCCTAGCCGCGTACGGGGCCCCGAAAACCAATCACCGCCTTCAAGATTTGTGTGAGTGAAATAAAAAATTTATGTCCTTAGAAATCTTGAAGGCGGTGCTTGGTTTTCGGGGTCCCGTACGCGGCTAGGCTCCCAAAAAGTCCCACACATGTGGTATCCCCATACTCAGGAGAAGCAGCAGAATGTATTTTGGGGTGCAATTCCACATATAACCATGGCATGTGTGAGCAATATATCATTTAGTGACAACTTTTTTTTTTTTTTTTGTCATTATTCAATCACTTTGGACAAAAAAAATAAAATCTATGGACTCAACATGCCTCTCAGCAGTTTCCTTGGGGTGTCTACTTTCCAAAATGGGGTCATTTGGGTTTTTTTTGTGCTATTTTGACATTTTATGGCTTTCGAAACTGTGATAGGTAGTGAGGAGTGAAAGAAAAAATGTACACCCTTAGAAAGCCTGAAGGCGGTGATTGGTTTTTGGGGTCCCGTACGCGGCTAGGCTCCCAAAAAGTCCCACACATGTGGTATCCCCATACTCAGGAGAAGCAGCAGAATGTATTTTGGGGTGCAATTCCACATATAACCATGGCATGTGTGAGAAATATATCATTTAGTGACAATGTTTTGTACATTTTTTTTTTTTGGTCATTATTCAATCACTTGGGGCAAACAAATTAAATATTCCATGGACTCAACATGCCTCTCAGCAAATAGCTTGGGGTGTCTACTTTCCAAAATGGGGTCATTTGGGGGGGTTTTGTGCTATTTTGGCATTTTATGGCCTTTGAAACTGTGATAGGTAGTGGGGAGTGAAATCAAAAATTTGCGCCCTTAGAAATGCTGAAGGCGTTGCTTGGTTTTCGGGGTCCCGTACGCGGCTAGGCTCCCAAAAAGTCCCAAACATGTGGTATCCCCATACTCAGGAGAAGCAGCAGAATGTATTTTAGGGTGCAACTCCACATATAACCATGGCATGTGTGAGCAATATATCATTTAGTGACAACTTTTTGAATTTTTATTTTTTTTTGTCATTATTCAATCACTTTGGACAAAAAAAATAAAAATCTATGGACTCAACATGCCTCTCAGCAGTTTCCTTGTGGTGTCTACTTTCCAAAATGGGGTCATTTGGTTTTTTTTTTGTGCTATTTTGACATTTTATGGCCTTCGAAACTGTGATAGGTAGTGAGGAGTGAAATCAAAAATTTACACATTAGAAAGAGTGAAGACGGTGATTGGTTTTTGGGGTTCCGTAAGTGGCTAGGCTCCCAAAAAGTCTCACATGTGGTATCCCCGTTCTCAGGAGAAGCAGCAGAATGTATTTTGGGGTGTAATTCCACATATGGATTGATCGGTGGGTATGCCCACCATTAGAATACCTCCCTTCATCCACCCACTTATAATGATGGGCATACATGCACCATTTATATATGCCAAAGCATGGGGGCATCCTCCCGCAAAAAAGTTATGCCGCGTACACGCGGTCGGACTTTTCTATGCCGTGTACACATGGTCAGACTTTTCCACGGGTAAGGTCTCCGTAGGACGGTCAACCATATGTACGCGGCATTAGGAACTAAATCGCTCCTCCACCCCTAATGCCCCCATGCTTCGGCATATATGCTCTTTTTTGGACTGTGGTGGTGAAATCACCTCCTACAGCATTGGACTCGCAGCTTTATATATATCGTGGGAGCAAACGCTGTTGCTGTCACGCTAAATAAATCTGCACTGCAACTGAATGGCGTACCTGCTAAGCAAATGATGGTTAACATTAAAACAAAGTAACATTACAGTATAACAGTAAGATCTTACCATACCATACCTGCAAAGCAAATACCAATAAAAAAAACATAGTAAAAAATAAAACATTTTTTAACGCAACCTGTGCCTAATATATATATATGCCGAAGCATGGGGGCATCCTCCCGCAAAAAAGTTATGCCGCGTACACACGGTTGGACTTTTCTATGCCGTGTACACATGGTCAGACTTTTCTATGCCGTGTACACATGGTCAGACTTTTCCACGGGAAAGCCTCCGTAGGAATGTCAACCGTATGTACGCGGCATTAGGAGCAAAATCGCTCCTCCGCCCCTAATGCCCCCATGCTTCGGCATATATGCTCTTTTTTTAACTGTGGTGGTGAAATCACCTCCTACAGCACTGGAGTCACGGCTTTATATATCGTGGGAGCAAACGCTGTTGCTGTCAAGATAAATAAGTCCGCGCAACAGCTGAATGGCGTACCTGAAAACAGTAAAGTAAATTACATACCTGAAAAGCAAGCATGAAAAAACATAACAATAAAACTTTGCAGAATAAAATAGAGTAAAAAAGAGCAGAACATTAGAGTGAGAATAGAGAGGGAGAGAACAATAAAACGACAACTATTTTTGTTTTTTTTATTTTATATTTTTTTTGTGTTTTTTTACTTTTTCCTTTTTTACACTTTTTTTTTGTAACTGTTCAACTTTTCGGTTTCAGGTTTGGGTCTCTCAAAATGCGACAGCATCTTGGGAGACCCTGTGTACGTGTGCCTAGCCTGTGATATGTTTTGCCCTACGCTAATACTTCACTAGTGTGTGGAAGCGTTCAAAACATTTGCCAATACAAAGACCAGGATCGGCAGGACATTGGGGACAAAAATAACGGGTGTCACACCTAAATCCGCGCTTGCTACAGACACGACATCTTCTTTGGGGGGCTTTTTGGGTAGGGGTACTCTCGAGGGCATATATAAAATGCCTCTCATGCAGTCGGCTTACTGCATTTGGTAGGGGATGGTGAGGTGCAGAACCGCCTGGATACAGGAGTTCTGTGACGATATCCTTCTGGAATTGGAGGAAGGGTCCGTTCTGTCCTGAAGTTTTGTATAAGACAAAAGCATTCAGCAAAGTCAATTGGAATAAATGTAGAGACACTTTTTTGTACCAGCGTCTCGATTTATGGGCAATATGATACGGCGCCATCAACTGGTCGTTGAGGTCCACCCCTCCCATATTTTGGTTATATTTGTGGACACAGAGGGGTTTCTCCACAATACCAGTCGCCGTTTGAATTTGTACTGTCTTGTCTGCGTGAAGGGTGGTAAGCATGAAAACATTCTTATTGTCCCGCCACTTCACAGCGAGCAAATTATTACATCTGCAGCAGGCTCTCGCCCCCAGCTTAAGACGGGCATCTACAAGCCGCTGGGGAAAGCCCCGGCGATTAGGTCGCACGGTGCCACATGCTCCAATCTGATGATCAAACAAGTGATTAAAAAGTGGCACGCTGCTGTAATAATTGTCCACATACAAGTGGTACCCCTTTCCGAATAAGGGTGACACCAAGTCCCAGACAATCTTGCCAGCGCTCCCCATGTAATCTGGGCATCCTTCCAGCTCTACGTGACTATCTTTGCCCTCATAAACCCTAAAGCTCCATGTGTAGCCTGTTGCCCTGTCACAAAGCTTATAGAGCTTGACCCCGTATCTGGCACGCTTGCTGGGAAGGAACTGCTTGAAAGACAAGCGGCCAGCAAATTAAATCAGGGACTCGTCAACGCAGACAACTTGCTGGGGATTAAACAAGGCTGCATAACGTTCATTGAAATGGTTTATGAGGGGCCGAATTTTGTAGAGCCGGTCAAATTCAGGGTCTCCACGTGGACGACAGAGTGCATTGTCACTGAAATGCAGGAACGGCAGGATCATCTCGTATCGTTTCCTGGCCATGTGAGCAGAGAATATGGGCATTTGGTCAATTGGATGTGTGGACCAATACATGCGCAATTGAGGAAATGGATGTATGCCCATATTGAGGGTAAGGCCCAGAAAGGTCTTAAATTCGGAAACCGTAAGAGGTCTCCATTCTTTGGCAAGGACGGACTGTGGATTAGCGGCGATGTAGGTACCAGCATACAAATTACTCTGGTCCACAATAGATCTATAGAGATCTTCCGTGAAATACAGCGAATAAAAATCAAGTGTCGTAAAATTCGCTGTATCCACCTGAATTCCGGGTTGGCCAGTGAATGGGGGAAGTACAGGTGCTGCAGAAGTGGCGGGGACCCAATCAGGATAGGCGAGATCTGCAGGAAGGGCACTATGGGCACGACGGGCCTGTCTTTTTCTTCTTGGTGGCAGCGGGACACTACTTGTGCTTGCAACCTCGCCAGCTTGAACTGCACTTATGGGACTCGCCACGTCACCACGTGATACTGCAGTGCTGGATGAACGACCAGGGTGTACTAGGCCGCTGGTGCTTGCCAATCCACCAAAAGGAATAGCGGTGCTAGTACTCGCTCTCTGCTCCATACAAGGGTCCTGCGGTTCTTGCTCCTCAACAACCTCAGAACGGGGTCGGGTACGCCTGGCCTTAGCAGGGACCACCACTCCGTCGTCAGAGATATCTGACATGGAGCCGCTGTCGTAAACAGGATCGTATTCTGAGCCCGAATCTGTCAGATGCGTGACCTCCTCATCATCATCTGACGACATGCACATGATCCTAACAGCCTCTTCACCAGTGTACATTCGCTTTGCTATTTTGGGCTCTAAATTTAGTCGTAGACTGGTGATGATTCACGGGTAAAAAAAGCATCTGGCTATAGAAAGGCAAATGTAGAAAACTTTACAAAAAAACTGTTAGCGATCGCAGGGATCGGGCCTTTCTCTGCGAACGCTGCAGTTGTGTGTGATGTGTTTTTGAAGTGACAGTGATCGATCGATACTGCACTTGGGTGGGCTGGGCTGGGCGGAGGGGCAAAACGCAAGTGCTAGCGGGTATCTGGGCTGATTCCACTAACAATGCGTTTTTGGGTACCCTAAACTGCTGGGTACGCTAGTATAGATCTGATCAGATCAGGTATCGATCCGTTCAGATACTATACCACTAAGGGGGGGTGTATGCTTTGCGAGTGTGTGTAAGCGTTACTGGCACTAACCTAATGCTGCCTGGGGCGACGCAGACCCTGACTGATGCAAACATTTTATTTATATCACCCACCGGGCGATCAGGGGGTTAAACCTTTATTGGGTTATATACGGCGGGTGCCCTGATGCTATAAACAGCAAACTAACTAACCAGCGTCAACCGTAACACTTATACGGTGATCACTGGTGAAAGGGTTAACTAGGGGGCAATCAGGGGGTTAAAACCTTTATTAGGTAATATATGGGGGTACCTAACGCTTTCTAAAAACCTAAATAACTAACTGGCTAACCTGCGTCACCACTGACACTTATATGGTGATCACTGGTGAAAGGGTTAACTCTAGGGGCAATCAGGGGTTAAAAACTTTATTTATGGGGGTACCTAGCGCTATAGAACCTGGCGGCGAACCTCAAAAAAAACTAACTGCCTAGCGGCAACAGTGACACTAATACAGCGATCAGAAAATCAAACGCTTAGTGACACTGGCAATAGGGGGTGAAAGGGTTAACTAAGGCAGTGATCAAGGGGTTAAACCTTTATTAGGGGGGGGTAGGGGGCTACCCTAGACCTAAAGGGGGCTAAGACTAACTGCCCTGACACTTTTTACTGTAACACTGACACTAAATGCAGTTATCAAAAAAAAATGATTACTGCATTTAGTGACACAATGTTACAGTGGACTGGGGGGGGGTGATCGGCGGTGACAGGAAGGGGTTAAGTGTGCCTATGTGTACCTGTGTCAGTGTACTGTTAGGTGCAACTTACTTGGTGATGTGTTCTCTCCTCGACGTCGGACGAAAAGACCGACACGAGGAGGAACACAGCACTTCCCTCTTCCTGTTTACACTTAGCACAGGAAGAGGCGGCGGCGGGGCGCGCGCATTGGCTGGGAGCGATCGCGAGGGGGTGGCTGAAAACGAATCGCCGCCCCCTCATCTCGGATGGCTCCCGGAGCTAAAGGAACCGCCGCATGTACGGGGGGGGGTCCGATCGGACCCCCGAACCCCCTCAAGGCACCAACGTATATATACGTTGATGTGCCTGTCAGTGCCATTGTGCCAACGTAAATGTACATGCGGCAGTCCTTAAGTGGTTAACATTGGCTAGACCACCTAGGGGGCATGTTTATCTTTACGACGCGTTATAGATAGATAATATTTAATCACTTTAAAAATATGTTAATAAAAACCAAAAATGTATATAAAATCTATTTCGGTAACGAAAAATTGCAACGTCAACCGTGGCCATCATTACAAAAGAATAAAACAATTAACGATCAGTGATAAAACAATTTATATCGAAATCAACATTCAATCCCCCAGGAGCAAGCACCTCGGTTTCATGTATCCAATAGGATTCACGTTTACTCAGCTGACGAATAAGATTACCCCCCCCTCCAGTGGTTGGTGACCCTTTCAATCCCCCAAAATTGTAAGCTCTTTGGATTTTTTTGATGAACTTGTTTAAAATGTCTAGATACATTGTGGTTAATAGAACCTTTTTATTAACATATTTTTAAAGTGATTAAATATTATCTATTTTTATAGCTAATTAGCATATGAGTATAATTTACACTTTTAAATAATTAATATTCGAACCTGTGCGTTTTTTGCTTCTCTTCCTTGCGATAATATACATTGCAGGATGATGAGTCCTATGCATGAGTGTCTTTTTGCATGGTGTGGGCTGGACACTGCTATGCAAATTAGTTTTCTGAAACTCGGTGTATGTTGACTCTCCATAAGTTTGACGTTGGGTTCCTAAGGCAACTTACACATAAATAGCGGGTGTTCTTCACGCCTCCTTCACCGCTGAAGAAGTCCTCATAGAGAACGTAACGCGTACGGGAGGAGCGTTGTGACGTCACCCGCGGCTATCACTTTGCTCATTATACACGCTGTATATATCGGCACCGACCGTGGTGCCTTCATTGTGAGTGTTTTTTATCTTTTATTATGATTAAATTGTTTATTCAAACGGAGAGCACTATGTTTTGGCATTTGTTTATTACATGACCTGGGATGATCTATCGGTTTCTCTGTGACATCTTCACTACTGCTGGATTTGCTGATATTTATATATAAAGCGCATTTGACCCTCCATAATCAAAGAGTCCAGGTGGTGAGGTGAGAGGCCATTTCATGTGGTGGTGGATGTGTGTCTAGCACGTTTGAAGTTATCTACACAGTCATCTGTCTGTCTACATTGGCACTCACTGGAGGTGTACTGCGATTTTATGGACTTTATATTCATCTTTTATTGTTTTATTTGAGTGCTGCACCATCTGTATTTGTTTCTCCACAGGGATTTTGTGATTATTGAGCCTGGTGTTTGTAGTACAGTTTAAATGTACTAGAGCACAAAAATTCCAATTACACAAGCACAATATCTAGAACACAGTTACTGCATGTAAATTTTATATATATATATATATATACATACACACACATATTGGGCCAGATTCACAGAGCCATTAAGCCGGCGTTACAGGAGATGCGCGGCGTAAGTCTAAATTTGCGCATGCGTATCCATGCGCCGCATCGTCAAAACGATATACGCATGAAATCTACTTTTTTTGGACCGGCGTAATTTCGATAGACCGGCGTATCCGTCCGCGCAAAACTGCGCTAGACACACCATTGATTTGCTATTCAAATATGCAAATGAGGGAGTTACGGGGATCCACAAAAGTAAGTTGGTGCAGCGTAGGCTACGCGCTGTGCGCAACAGCTGCACGTCCTGTCTAAAATTAGACCATATAAAAGGTGGAATAAAATTAGACAATCCGTCTACATGTCAGCTAAAGCAACACTGTTAGTGAGGAGCTGAGCAGTCACTTGCTGCACAACAAACTGTATGCCAACATGCCAGGGGCATCCATGCTCGTAGCTATACTACTGACTTTAGATGAGCAAAGAAGGAGGAGGGCCCGGAGGAGGGCACGGGAGAGGATTTTTTTTTTTTCAAAAACTTTTTATTTTCTTTTATAAACATAAAAAAATATATATACATACATATATACATCAATACATAACATACATACAAATTACAAACACGGTCTCACTATCTTTCAATAGCCCTTTAAAACCTTGATGGATATAAGAATCTAATCTAATAGAATATTCTTCTCTGATAGTGATGACCTGACCCCTGAACCAGACAATCCCCCCCTAACCGAGGCTACCCCGTCTTCTGAGGGAAGAGCAGCCAGGAGACAGCTCACATTAGGCATCTTTGCACGTTAAACACACACATTAATCATGGCACAATGAGAATGCATGCATGCACACCACTGTGGTCTCTAGCACAGACACATCACATCCTCATCACATTGGATTAGCACAAGCCCACCATGCAGGACTTTTGAGCAGCGATGCCACGCCACGGCTCCAATTATGTCACTGTACATTCATACACCATTCACACAGACCTGGGGATCACTTCTCCCTGGTCCTGGGGATCACTTCTCCACCACAAATGAAGGTGACACCCCTTTTCCGGCAGGAATGTCACCCGCACATTCCAAAATCATTCACAAACAGAACAAAAAAAAAAAAAAAATGACCAGCAAAAAAAAAAAAAAATGCCCAGCAAAAATATAATTAAAAAAAAAAACACAACAAAGAAAACACAGAAAAGACAAAATTCACTCTGCAAAACAGTCACCAAATATCTCAAAGACACGTCACAAACAAACAAACAAATGCTAATAAACAACAGAACAAAAGCACCTTGCTGTATAGGAAGGGATACAAAGGGATGTACTTTTGCAAAGGAAGGTCGTTTGTGTCTGTCTATTTAAGCTCTCTGCGTAGTTCACTAAGTTGTCTGGGTCCACTTCCAATTTCACTGATTGCGCCGTTCCCGAGTTGTGAGCATGTGCACAGAGGTGCTGACCATGGTCTGCTTCATGTGCGCATGCGCGATCCGGCCGGCCCTTCATTTGCATGGGGTCACGGCTCCTTTCAATGAAACACGCCCACGTCCTTCCCAATTTGAATTACTCCGCCTTACGCCTTGGAATATACGTTACACCGGCGCAAATTTCTGCGCAAATACTACGAGGATACGGTGATTGCGCCTCTACATTGCGCCGGTCTAACGTGAAGGAGGTGCGCTACGCCGGTCAAAATATGCGCCAATGTACGTGAATCTGGCCCATTGTATTTATTTATATGATTGGTTAATGCGGTAATAACAATATTTTATACATTACAGCTTACCAACCATTATATGTGGTGGCTGCATTAGTTTGGGGGCTGTGAGATGCACTAGCAGATTTAAATACACTAAACACATTGAAGCAAAACTCCAGCTCACACTGCAGTAAAACAAGCAGTTACAGCAACTTTCTTTTTTTTAAATAAAGGTTTTACATAAATAAAAGCTGACCATTGTAAGCACCCCTGCCAGAGTACATGGTTTGTCCCATCCCTGTAACTGTAACATTTGCAAGAGAGTTTGTTCTTTTGAAAAACAACAGACTTACTTGCAGGATCACCAGGTGAAAATAAGGAAAAGAAAGCCTAATAAAGAAAACAAATGGAGCCATCACATATAAGAATTGGTAAGCTGCAATATAATAAATATTTGCTTTTGGGTTTAATACTGCTTTACCCACCTCCTGCCCACCATATTGTCAAATAATGGGCGGGCAGCGGCTCTCTCATTCCGAGACATTATATGACTTGACCCCACTCTCGCCACACTTGGGCACCCGCGCCACATGGCGATCACTGGTGCACTCTGTCCGTGGAACACAGAGCATCACAAATCTCAATAAAGAGCTGATGATTAGGCCAATCACAGTTTATTACACACAAACAAGGAAATGACAGTTATCGGCATTCCTTTCCTGACAATGGCAGCGTGTCACAAGGGAGATCTGCACAAACAATCAGGGCACTGATTATAGGTGCCCTGATTATCAGTACAGCCCCTACAGTGCCCGTCAGTGATTCCAGTCAGTGCCCAGCAGTGATGCCAATCAGTACCCAGCAGTGATGCCAGTCAGTGCTGCCTTTCAGTGCCCATCAGTGCCGCCAATCAGTACCCATCCTTGCCGCCTATCAGTACTCATTAGTGCTACATATAAGTGCTGCCTATCAGTGCTGCATATTAGTGCCTCCTCTTCAGTACCACCTCATCAGTGCAGGCTATCAGTTCCCATCAGTGCAGCCTGAAAGCTTTATCACGATTCTCATTCAAAGTGCGACAGCACTGAAAGCTGAAAATCGGCCTAAGTCACAGTGCATCTATATACATACAAAAAGCATCAAAATGCATATGTATACACACCAATATACAGTCAAAGATTTACATTCCATAAGTATACCCAATATTATCTGTAATATAATGTTATATTTCCTAATGTTTAACCCACCAGAAAATGTAATTAATAAAAGTAGCTGATCATAGTAATAAAGTCCTATCCCTGTAAAGACAAAAAAGCAAAAAAAAGTTACTAGTAAAGCAAAAAAAAAATGTCAAAAAGGATGACCCAAGAATAAAGACTATGGGAGGAATTCATAAAGAGTGCCATAGGTACTCTTTGGAATATCCTTACACCACTACATCAGAATTGACAGTGTTTTGCAACAGATTCATATATGTGTCAGGCACATGTGCATGAATCAGGCTTAAAAAGTGACGACACTAAAGCCTGAGCATCCATGCTTCCTCCTTAGTGCAGCTGAGCATTCCTGAGCTCCCACAAAGCCACTGCACAGGGTGCTTAGGGCCTGCTTGGGACTTGAGAGACTAGTTCCCAAACAGTTCAGCTTTGTATTTGATTGACACTGCATAACACGTGCTATGGCCTTGGAGTTGGGTGGCTGAAGCCTAATGTGGAACTCTTAACCTAGGTCCTCCTCCAGTGTCATTCATCATTGGCCAAACATCTCATAGCCGTGTTTGAGTAATAACAGGAGCCCCCTTTGTTTGGCACACATATGACCGGGCTAATTACTGTCTCTGTCACAGTGTGCCGGGCCGACAGCTACCTCTGTACTGCTCGTAGGCATGTGCATTTCGTTTCGTTCCGAATCGAAATTCGGACGAATTTTCCATTATTCGGACATTCGGATGCATACGAATTTCCGAATTGCTATAATAACGAAAAATTTCGACCGTTTTCCGAATTCGTTCATTTTCGACCGAATTTCGAAAAAAAAAAAAAAGTCGAAATCGAATTTTTTTTTTCGAATTCCGAATCGAATACCCGCGGACTAAATTCGATCGGAATTCGAAAAAAAAAAAAAAAAAAAAAAATTTCGAATTTAATTCGAAAAAAATTCTATTAGAAAAGAGACTATTTGTTTTCTAATCTGGTTGAAATATTTTCGATTTCGACCGATTTTTTCGAAATTCGGTCGAAAACGAACGAATTCGAAAAACGGTCGAAATATTTTCGATTTCGACCGTATTTTTCGAAATTCGGTCGAAAACGAACGAATTCCGAAAACGAATTCAACACATGTAACGAACCTAACTTAACGAAATTTATTAAATGACGAATTGAAACGAAACGAAACGAAACGAATTTTTCACTTTTGCACATGCCTAACTGCTCGAGTGGTGGGTCTGTTTGGGATGCAAGCTTTGCAGGATCGGTAAGTACCCCCCTTCTCCCTCCCTCCCCTTCCCTTCTTCTCTCCCTCCCCTCACTTCTCCTTACGCTTCTGGCAAGGGCCTGCTGGGGGGGCTCCGCTCTCTGTGAGGGCTGCACTGCTAGGTCCACTGCCCTGAGGTGCTGTACCGGTGGGGGGTTCTGTTATATCCTCTGTGTTGTGAGAGACACAAGATTCTAATCTGGAACAATGGATGTTTATTTCAGGTCATCTGTACACTGCAACATGCATCTCAGGACAGTACATCTTATCAGCTTCTTTACATGTGCTCTTCGGAGATGGCTACTATGCCCCTTGACCCTTTGTCGTCACTGCTAGGTGGAGCCAGCCTTAAAGTGACAGTACATGTGGAACCCTTCAGGTATAAGATCTTCCCCCCTCCGCGCGGGGGTCCTGGAGAGTTCGCTGCCTGTCTCCTTATCTTGCCACCATGCTGTCCCTGCCTGTCGGTGATAATTTTTCTTGTTCGGTGGCCATTTCCAGTAGCTTGTATTTGCTATGCTACGGCAGCCATTTTCCTTTAACCGCGCACCTTTTTTCTCTATCAGATTGCTGCTCTGTGGCCATTTTCTTGTGGTCCGCGCACCTTGTATTTTACACAACGGTGGCCATTTTCCCTGTAGTTCGCGCGCTTTTCTACAGGGCG
This sequence comes from Rana kukunoris, assembly GCA_029574335.1. Taxonomy (NCBI): domain Eukaryota; kingdom Metazoa; phylum Chordata; class Amphibia; order Anura; family Ranidae; genus Rana; species Rana kukunoris. The sequence continues at coordinate 417,176,444 of CM056050.1, read as the reverse complement.
GCTGCTCGGTGGCCATATTCTTGTGTTTTTTTGGACCTCTTGTGGCAGTCTTAGTTCTTTCTGTGCAGCGCGAGTAGCCGGCTTCTCTGCTACTCCCGAGACACGTGCAGCAGCATACAGAGGGCTTCCTTCTGTCAGGATAGGGCGGATGGCACTGTGCAGTTCTCTTTTACTACTGGGGTGGTGAGTCCTCTGGGGTGACCCCTTTCGGTGCATAGAGCATCTAGGAGGGTGGGCTGTGTGCCTGTTGTTACGTCCCTGAGGGGTAGACGTGTGGGTCAATATGGCGTCCGAAGCAGATGCTTCTTCCTCTGACATACCTGTGTTAGCAACTGGTGCCCCTGCACCTGCGGTTTCTGTGGAGGCTGTGTCGGCAGTCCTGGAGGCCTTTGTTGCCAGAGTGGCTGCGGTGTGCGTAAAAAAGGGGGGTAAAAAGCGCTCTCTCCCCCCACCATCTTCTGAGGATATTTCGGACTCAGATTCGGGCCCTGCTACAGCTCCGGCCCAGGTTCTGATGTTTCAGAAGATGGGGACCTCGAACCTTCGGACAGTAAGGATGACTCTGTGTCCGGGTCAGCACACGATAGGGCACTGGTTGGAGCACTTATCACTGTGGTGCAAGATACTCTTAAATTGGAGGTTAAGTCAGGCGTATCTACAGAGGTGTCGGTCCCTTTTGGGTTCCGCAAGCCTGTCTGGACTGAAAAGGGGTTTCCTTGTGTGTCTTGCTTAGATAAGCTTTTTTACAAGGAATGGGAATGCCCGCAGAGGACCTTTTCGGTCACTAAGTGTATAGCGGTGTGTTATCCTTTTGAGGAAGATTTCCTGAAAAAAATGTACCTCTTTCCCGATTGTGGACCATCCGGTGTTCAGATTAAACAAGGAAACCACGCTTCTGGTGGAAGGAGCGCCTACGTTCAAGGACCCGGCGGACAGGAGAGCTGAGGAAGTAGCCCACTCCCTGTTCACGGTAGTGGGGTCAGCACGGCATCTGGTTGTCACTGGAGCCTTGGTGGCTTAGACGCTTACGGGGTGGGCTAAAATGCTGCACCACAAGTTAAAAGAACACCAGACTTCCCCGACCTGTGTGGAACTGGCCGACCAATTGGTACAGGGCTTTAAGTTTGTGTGCGAGTCAGCTTTGAATATGATTCCGTTGCTGTCCAGGGCCTCGGTCTCTGCAGTGGTACTGCGTCGCCTAATTTGGCTAAAATGTTGGTCCGCGGACCAGGCTACCAAAAAAGCCTTGCTTGATTTACCCTTTAAAGGGGAGAGGCTTTTCGGAGCCTCCCTGGACGACATCATTAAGGATTCCACGGGCGGTAAGAGTACTCTGCTCCCGCAATCTAGGAAGGGTAAGGAGCCACGTCGTAGGCATGGGGCCTCCTTCTCCGCTCATAAGCGACTCTTTCACCCGCCAGGAGCTGCAGGTAAGAGCGCTCAGATTGATAAGGCTCCGGCTGTGGGCCGAAAGTGTCCCTGGTTTCGCAAGCCTAAAAAACCTGGCCAGGTCGAGAAACCCTTGGGCCGACATGACGGACGCATTGGTGGCTCTGTGGGGTCAGTATTGACTGATTTAGGCCTTTGCAGACCGAGGAGGTCCCGATGATTCTAATTTCTCCAGATTGGCCTTGCCATGCCTGGTACGCCGACCTAGTGCGTCTGGTGGCGGATGTTCCGTGGCGACTACCGCTGGGAGAGGACCTTCTGTCGCAAGGTCCCATACTTCATCCTGCTTTATAGTCGCTGGCTTTAATGCCGTGGCTATTGAAAGCCAGTGTTGAGGGACCGTGGCCTGTCTGATGCGGTTATTGCTACCATGCTGAGAGCACGGAAGTCTTCCTCTAGGAAGATCTATCATCGTACTTGGAAGGCCTACATCTCTACGTGTGAGCAGTTGAAGTGGCGTCCACGTGTATACTCAGTCTCCAGGGTTCTGCTGTTTCTACAGCAAGGTGTGGACCAGAAACTTGCCTTAGAAGTACTAAGACGGCCAAAGCAGATTATTGCCTTGGCTGTCTTTTTTAACGGCCCTTGGCGGCGCACTCACTGGTGAGTACGTTTGTACAGGGGGTTTGACATGTGACTCCTCCAGTGCGTCCACCTCTACCTCCGTGGGACTTGAATCTGGTCCTCTTGGTACTTCAGGAACCTGCCGTTTGAAAACATTAGGGACGTTCCTCTATTGACTCTCTCTCAGAAGGTGACCTTTTTGGTGGCTTGTACATCTGTCAAACGGGTTTCTGAGCTGGCGGGCTTGTCTTGCAAGGCTCCTTATCTGATCTTCCACAAGGATAAGGCAGTGCTACGCCCGCAGCCTTCGTTTCTTCCTAAGGTCATTTTGGCTTTTCTTCTCAATGAGGACATCGTTCTTCCGTACTTGTGGCCTCGACCGTCGCATCCTAAAGAGGCTGCTTTACATTCCTTGGACGTGGTCCGAGCTCTCCTGGTGTACCTGTCTGCTACTGATTTATTTCGGAGTCGGACTCACTTTTGTTTCAGTGGCTGGTCCTAAGAAGGGTATGGTGGTCTCATCGAACACCATCTCTAGGTGGATTAGACAGGTCGTGATTCAGGCCTATGCCATACGTGGACGGGCGAATCCATTTCCTGTCACGGCGCATTCTACCCGGTCGTTTTCTGACACTGCTTGGGGACGTCCCTAATGTCAATAAAATCTGCTGTGTCCGTCCATGAACACAAGAGAAAATAGGATTTTTGTACTCACCGTAAAATCCTTTTCTCTGTAGTTCATGGACGGACACAGCACCCACTCCTCTTTTTTATGTTTGTACTGCTTTTTGACGAACTGAGGCTGCTGTGTGCAGAGAGAGGGGTTGTACCTAGAGGGACTGCCTCCTGGGCGGTGCTGTACACTTTAAGGTTGTATTATAACTTTAACAATGTTTCTGCCTAATCCTCTCCTGATAGAAGGTAAATAACCTATTGTCAAGATAATCTGCTGTGTCCGTCCATGAACTACAGAGAAAAGAATTTTACGGTGAGTACAAACATCCTATTTTTCTGCTTTAATGCATGCATTTCTGCTTGAACTGCCTTTCTCTGCTAAACTCAGTGGTCTATAGCAGTGGCAGTTTTGTGGATCAATTCCTATGGATACTTATATTCCAGCATGTGAAAGAATTTAGGCAGACTATAAGCTGCATTCATACTGGATCTCATGTGTGGAATTCACTTTGGCAAGTGGTTGCATCTTTGAGGTTCATGGCCTGGTACAGCATAACCCAGTCCCTAAAGTCCCTGTTGGGTAAGTCTTGTTCAGGAGAGGGTGAAAATTGAGCTGGTTTTCTGACTTTGCCCTGTGTGTAGAAAAGTGTCCCTGGAATAGGAAGCAGGGGGAGGGACTTGGTGTCTTGGTGCTGTTTCCCTTCCATAGGAATTACTAGAGAGATTGAGGAGAGCAACCGGGCGCTGTTGGCATCCATTGGTACAGGGTGTACGCAGACCTCCCTGTTTTTCCACACTTACTATCCTTAATTACTCCTATCCTTGGTGTTTGCGTAATCCTCAGGCCACACAGAGCATGCATTGATGGTACTGTATTTTGCATTTGGGCATTTCCCATTTATACCAGCGAATTCGACACACTTTTGCTGAGCTCATATAAAGTATATGCCGTGATGCGGCAGTGGACTCCAAGTGAAGTCTCCAAGTGGTGGGGCCCTGTTTGGCTAATGCCTGTTTGTGGACATGGCAAGCATGGTGGATTTGGCACTGGGTAGATTGCGGCCAGGTGGATTGGCTTCCTTATTTCAGAAGACAATCTTCCGTCTGGTTCTGGCTCTCAGGCAACATTTAGTTTTTCACTAACTCCTTCAGGACTGAAGATGACGGCAGTGGCCGTAACGCGTAGGGATTGACGGACACCTGGAGTGACGTGAGGATCCGGCTAATGCCATTTGTTTTTAAGCTGTTTTTTATTCCTTTGATGTAGGGAGAATACTTTTATTAAATTATCGTTGTTTGATGATACTACACCATGGGAGTCTCTGTTTCTTCCCTTCTGTTTCCTGAGTTGGTATAGATACTTTTGGTTCTGTGAGGTCCCGGATGAATTTTTGACCCAACATACTTAACAGGAAAGATTTGGAGATACCTGAGGTTATTTGATGCAAATATTTTGTGTCAGTGAGGTGAGAGGCCTGTGAGACTGTTTGTTCCCACGGAGTGGCACCTGCACGATTACTGTGAACACTGGATGAGACACAGACTGTCGTTGACTAACACCTATTCACTACTTGCACTTTATGCACCTGTGGACTTTAATATATAGATTTATATCTATTTATATATATCTTTTATTCATTTATTTAAGGCACGTGTTTTATTATTATCATTATCTTTTTAGTAGTGCGAGATAATTTATTATCACTTGATTGTCATTTGTGTCATGTAAACACTTTTAGGTTTTGCAGCAACTGGTTTATATTTATATTTTATTATTATATTTGCACTTTATCTGCTCCACTTAGCGCAAAGGCATACACATATCAATAAAATTGAAGGCTCTTCTATGAACATTTGTGGTTTGTTTCTGGATGTTGGAGGGACATCCTGAGTCAGAGCACCTGGACTTTCTCACTCCCAGTTGCTTTATGACCATGCCACTATTCATCTTTTTATTTGGCTTTTCTGTCCAGAGCAGTGTGATTTTGTGTTGCAGTCTTAGCTTTTCAATTGAATTAGGACATTGTGTTGCCTTCCTTTTGTCAGGCCTCAAAACATCCTACATAGATTGTTCTCCGCTGCCTTGATCTGAAGTCTAGGTGCTGGTGGTTGGACCATCATTTATTTTTCAACAGGACAATGACCCCAAACACACCTCCAGGCTGTGTAAGGGCTATTTGACCAAGAAGGAGAGTGATGGGGTGCTGCGCCAGATGAGATGGTTTGGGGTGAGCTGGACCGCAGAGTGAAGGCAAAAGGGCCAACAAGTGCTAAGCATCTCTGGGAACTCCTTCAAGACTGTTGGAAGACCATTTCAGGTGACTACCTCTTGAAGCTCATCAAGAAAATGCCAAGAGTGTGCAAAGCAGTAATCAAAGCAAAAGGTGGCTACTTTGAAGAACCTAGAATGACATATTTTCAGTTGTTTCACACTTTTTTGTTATGTATATAATTCCACATGTGTTAATTCATAGTTTTGATGCCTTCAGTGTGAATCTACAATTTTCATAGTCATGAAAATAAAGAAAACTCTTTGAATGTGAAGGTGTGTCCAAACTTTTGGTCTGTACTGTATACCACCATGTACAGCTGCACCAGTGCTCCATTTTAAGTAAATCTTCCCTTATCTGTTTAAAAAAACAAGGTGAAATGAATTTGAAAACAGTTTTGCATGACTGAGTAAATGTCAGTCAAACTATAATAGCAACGTAAAACCGAAAAAATTCCTGGTAAGGAAGGGGTATATAATGCTGCTACTGAGATGGATTTTCTTTTACATTTTATTTCTAATTGTTGGACAGTGCTGCAATAATAATTCACCTGTTAAAGATCATGTACCTTTGAGCAAATTTTGTTTCCCTGGCTTAACTTTGTTTAATATCTGCCGACCGGTATGACTGCATATGTATGTATTTTGAAAACATTCTAGAATACTTCAATAAAAATAAAAAAAAGTACAGTAATTTTTTCTATGCAAAAGAAGTACACACTAAAGATGGCCAAACAATATCTGTATGTTGCTTTCCTTTGCTGAGAAAATTTTACATTACATGTACACAAATGCAGTAGCTCAGATACCCAGACAAAAGATATATAACCGTACAAAGAAACAAAAAAGGAAATTATTATAGCTTCATGTTCTGTGTTCTGTTAACCCCATAAAGTGTTGGAGAAACAAATAGCAGACATCACAAACTGAAAGAGAGCAGTGAGTAAAAACCTTAAAATGATGACCTTACAAAAAGGTGTCAGTGGGAAAGCCAGGGATCCACTCAGTTTGGAACTTGGGAAGGAAGAAATGCATAGGGTGAAAAACCTTTTTCATTAGCTCAATAGAATCAAGTCTCCCACACGTATGGCCGAGACAAACTTTAAATGCATTTCGGGCTGGTATATCACGCCAGATAAAGCCAGTAATTTCAAAGAAGGCCAGTCTGCCAAGTGTTGGCGGGGTTGTCCAGATAAAGGAACAATAGCACATCTGTGGTAGGCCTGCCCGAAAATCCAAAAATATTGGGACAATATACTTAGCCTAATAAAAGAAATAACGGGCAGAGAGATCAAGAAAGACCCCTGGGGGGTTCTCTTCCACTGTGGACACGAGGGTCTTGAGAAATACAAGCAATCCCTCCTGCCTCATTTACTGAATGCAGCGAAAAGACTTATGCCACTAAAGTGGCAGGAGATTGAAAGCCCTATGATATGGGATTGGATGAACGCAGTGGAGGAAACGTACAAGATGGAAGAGCTTAAGTATAGTCTCCTAGAAACAAAGGGGGACTTTCTTGAAAAATTGAAAAAGTGGAAAGACTTTAAGAAAACTTGGAGCTATGTAGAGAGACTAAGGATCTCAAAGTCAACACCAATTTGAGAACAGAGTTTAAATTAGCATCAAAATCTAGGGTGATCTTTAACCACTTAAAGACCCCCGCACACACATATACGGCCACAACATGGCTCGTACAGGCACAAGGGCGTAAATTTACGTCCCCGCCTGAGTGCGGTTCGGGGGTCCCATCGGGACCCCCTCCGCGGCGTGCGGGGGTCTCCCTACCTCTGGGAGCGATCCGGGATCTGCGGGCGGATGTCCGTGTTTTCCGCCCCCCCCCGCGATCGCTCCCAGCCAATGGGAGCGCGCTCCCAGCCTGTCACTTCCTCCTCCTGTGTTTACACAGGAAGGAGGAAATGATGTATTCTCTCATCGCAGCGCTGTTTCCCAGCGCTGCTGATGAGAGAAGACATCACAAGTAAGTGTGCACCAACACAACACTGACACACACTCACATAGGCATATTAACCCCTTGTGATCGCCCCCCCCACCCCCCTGTCACAGTGTTACTGAATGCAGTGATTTAATCACTGCATTTAGTGTCAGTGTGACAGGCACTGTAAAAAACAGTTAGTGTTAGGTTCAGGATAGCCCCCCCACCCCCCCTAATAAAGTTTTAACCCCCTGATCACCGCTCTAGTTAACCCTTTCACTCCCTATTGCCAGCGTCACTAAGCGATCATTTTTCTGATCGCTGTATTAGTGTCGCTGTTCCCGCTAGGTAGCTATTTTTTTTTTATTGCGATTTTTTTTTTTTACTAAAGACATGTGGCTAAATAAATTTTGGCCTAAATGTTTGACTAAAATTTAGTTTATTTGATTTTTTTTTAACAAAAAGTAAAAAATAGTGTTTTTTTTTCAAAAATGTCGCTCTATTTTTGTATATAGCGCAAAAAATAAAAATCGCAGAGGTGATCAAATACCACCAAAAGAAAGCTCTATTTGTGGGAAGAAAAGGACGCAAATTTTGTTTGGGAGCCACGTCGCACGACCGCGCAATTGTCTGTTAAAGCGACGCAGTGCCGAATCGCAAAAACACCTTGGGTCATTTACCAGCGTATTGGTCCGGGTCTTAAGTGGTTAACTGAGTGGGCCATCCTAGCCGCAAATTACTCTGAAAACCAATCTATGTCATTATAAATACAGTTACATTTCTTGTGATTAACTGTAAACTGGGAATTCTTGTCCCCGGGGAGCCACGTGGGGGGGGAGGGTAGGGGGTTGTGGGGGGGGGGAGGGTGGGGGATTGTGGGGTGGGGTGGAGTGGGTGGTTTCAACGTACAGGGTCTATGTCCCTTTGTAGTTTTCACTTTCTTTTTTTTTTTTTTTAGTTCCCCCCTGATCAAGAGGGGAGAATAGGTATTATATCATTGTTACGGTCGGCGGGGGTAACATTTTTACTTCATTTAATATACCCCGTTAAAAAAAAAAAAAAGAGATATTTTTGGCTATAAAAACTACCACAAATGATGCAAACCAGATATAGAGACGAAAACAAGCATTATATCGTGAGCTGGTCTCTTGAGCTTGGTCAAGGCTGAAGTGGTAAAAAAAAAAAAAAAAAAAAAAAGAATCAAGTCTCTCTAGTGATAACTTCTGGTGAAGATTCAGTGACTTCTAGTTATATGCAATAGACCATTGTGCAGCCCCCAGAATTGTTTAATTCAGTTTATGACATACCTTTTGGGTAGAAGGGCGAGGGAGGTACCACAATTATTGAGCTAAGGAAAGATCCAGCGTAATGCTGGTTAACTGAGAAATAAGATCCTGTACCCTAGCCCAAGGGATCTGAACTAGGGGGAAGCTCCAAAGATGTGCTATATTGTACCCTGTTTTTGGCATCCTCTAAAGTTCCCAGCCTATCGACACCTAGCTATACATTATGAAGCCTGTTAGGGGTAAACCGTAAACCATCACCTTAACAATTTAAGGGCTATGTTTTAGTCAAATAGCAGGAACTTTTTCATATTAGTAAAAATCAGTTGCCATTGTTGTGGGGATAAAGTTCTCCCATTATGTTGGTTCTGAGCAATCATAAAGAACGTAGTAGTGAGTGGGTGCAGTACCGGGACAAGTTCATCTAGCGCCCAGGACAAGGATGTGGAACTGTACCCCCTCCTCCACTTTTAATGCATGCTGTAAAATGGGTTTACTCTCCTGTGTCAATTCTCTTCCCACTTGTTCTGCTGTGCCCAGGGCAGCTTTCCCTTCTCTCCACCCCTTGTTCCAGCCCTGGGTGGGTGGGACAAGTTAAATGTAGTTATAAAGTTGTGCCCTTATTCCTCAAAGGGGGCCAAAAATGGGTATTTGAATATTGTACAGGGTTCAGAAGTATCCAAGGGGTGGGCTTATGATGCAGGTAGGTGGAATATAGGCTTGGTAAATTTAAGATGATTAAATGAAATAATATACAATAAATTCTTCCTCCTTCAATTTATTGTATTGTGTAAATAAGTAGAAATATCAATATAAGAAAATTGATCCATTTGGTTGTCTTATAATAAAAATATATTGTAATTTTAATAACATCTATATATTTGTTTGATCTGAAATTTATTTTATTTCTTTACCATAGGACAGAAATACTTTCCATCGCTTTGACAAGTTCAATGCCAAATATAATCCAGTAGGTGAATCTGTTCTTAGGGAAATCTTCATCAAGACAGATAACAAGGTGTCTGGAAAATACTTTGCTCACATCATCAAGGTAAGGATTCATAAGATTCTCCGTGCATGGGGATTAAGCAGAGGGATTTGTATTTATTTTTCATTCATTAAGGACACGGGCTTTAATGACATTTGGGTTGTATAGGAGGACACTGGCAAATAAATAGAACAGTGACCAGCCTGGTATAACACCTTCCACTCCCAGCATGCTTCTTTTTATGCTAGTGGGCATCTATTCTCTTCTGGGAAAAATGTAACTATTTTTACTATGTTTATGTTTTCTTTTTTGTCAAACGGTCTTTTTACCTTAGATTAGGGATCTCAAACGGGCGGCCCTCCAGGTATAATAATATCAAGTTAAATATTTAATCCATCTAAATATCCCAAAAGGCATATATCGTGCGATGTGGCTCCCAAACAAAATTGGCGTCTTTTTTTTCCCACAAATAGAGCTTTCTTTTGGTGGTATTTGATCACCTCTGCGGTTTTTAGTTTTTGCGCTATAAACAAAAATAGAGCGACAATTTTGAAAAAAATTAATATTTTTTTACTTTTTGCTATAATAAATATCCCCCAAAAATATATAAAAAAAAAGTTTTTTCCCTCAGTTTAGGCTGGTACGTATTCGTCGACATATTTTTCGTAAAAAAAATAATAAATCGGAATAAGCGTTTATTGATTGGTTTGCGCAAAAGTTATAGCGTTTACAAAATAGGGGATAGTTTATGGCATTTTTATTAATATTTTTTTTTTACTAGTAATGGCGGCAATTAGCGATTTTTAGCGGTACTGCAACATTATGGCAGACACTTCGGACACTTTTGACACATTTTTGGGACCATTGGCATTTTTATAGCAATCAGTGCTATAAAAATGCATTGATTACTATAAAAATGTCACTGGCAGGGAAGGGGTTAACACTAGCGGGCAAGGAAGGGATTAAGTATGTTCCCTGGGTGTGTCCTAACTGAAGGGGGGGTGGACTGACTAGGGAAAATGACTGTTCACTGTTCATACATGAACAGACAATCAGGCATTTCTAACCCTGACAGGACCGGGAGCTGTGTGTTTACACACACAGCTCCCGCTTGTCGAGCTGTAACGAGCGATCGCGGGTGCCCAGCGGTGATCGCGACCGCCGGGCACGCGCGGCGGCGTCAGGGGCAAGCGGGGGGCTTTGCGTGCGCGCCTCCGGCGGCACGCGCGCACCCCTATTGGGAGCTTGGCGAGATGACGTATAGCTATGTGATCTTGCCCAGCAGAGCCGACCTGCCGCCGTATAACTGCGGTGGCTGGTCGGCAAGCAGTTAATAATGTTCACTAATTTGCGCCAGTACCGAAACAGTTCGGGGGCATTTTCATAACATGTAGAGTAAGTCCGTTGGAGAACCCGAACACCGCAGGCATTCAGATATGTCTTGCCTACACCATTGAAACCGCTTAAGTGGAGTCCGGTATACTATATGAATTATAAACAACTGGGATAAGCGTTGCTGTGGTGATACAGACACAGAGGGACCTGCTCCAAGATACTATCATCCGCTCCGATCTCCCAGATCTTTGTCCCTACCTCCTCTACCCAGGCATGTAACCGTCCTCTGATACTGTCCCATCAAGTAATTATATATGGAAGAAATATGTCCCTTTTTATCATTTACAATCCTGCCAATATAATCTATAAGTGGCATAGGCCATTCCTCTGGTGTAATGTGTTAAAGCTCCTGTCTCAGTGCCGCACCATTTTCTGGGGTTGTGTCAGTGAGGATTGAATTCCCATCCTCTACCACAGGAACTCCCTCTTCCGTTAGTTGGGAGCAGAGGCCCGTATCCCTGGGTTGCTGTGAGTGGAGACCACAGTCCCATCCCCCGATATCAGCTCAAGCTACAGTTGTGTACAGTGGTTAGTAGCATCCTACCCTGCTACCAATGATTCAGCTGGGAGTAAAAGCTTTACCACCTGAGCTTGTTGCTGGAGAGAGGGGCTAACTGCCCGGCTCCCTGGAACTTCACATCATCTGCTTCAGCTTTAGGGATGGCAATCTCCATATTTTCCACTGCTGATTCATCAGCCAGGATTTCAGAGTTGTCATCTAAAATGTCCTCATAGTCCCAGGCAACGGGAGCCCCACCCTGCTGCTGAGCAGAGTCTAGCAGCAGTGTGTATGCGTTCTCCAGATCCCATTCCTGAACGGCCAGAAACTCCAATCTTCCTGTGCCCAGTGCCCTTCCGAGACATTACATTTTTGTTCTGTGCTCCATTATTTCCTCCAAGCGCAACTCCCGATCACTCCCAAAGTTAGGATCACTGAACATCCTCCAATACAACAATCCCAGGCCATCATAGTCATAGCCTTGCGTGGGGCTGTCATCCACTGACCACGGGCCCTCTTGGGCTACATACCACTGAAGGGCTCTGTAGCTCTCGCCCAACCGCATCTCTGCCCGGATCAGCCTGCTTACTTCGGCTGTTCACTCCTGCTTCGGTTGTTCCCCCGACAACGGCATTCGTAGGTCATACTGTGGCCAGTACCTTACATGGATGGAGGGGAGGACCTTTCCCTGGTGTTGCTGCTCGTGCTAGCGCTTCCTTCCAGAGCTCGCAACAGATCAAATCAGACCATCCCAGCAGGGCCTCCTCTGTGCTGTATCTGCATCTCTTGTAACGTCCTTCTAAATTCCTCTTCCATGGCGAGTGGTATCTGTACCTCTCCTCTCTCTTCAATTGGTGCTGCTTTGACTTCTACTGCTGCAGCACCTCTTTGATGTAGCCAAGTTGCATCCACAGCTGCCCTAACCAGGTCTATGATCTCTGGTGGAGGATTAGGACCATACTGTGCCAGTCTTAGTTTAACAGCCCGATCAAAACTTGCCTCCTCGGGTGTCCTGTCTGTTAAGCTGGGCCTTTAACCACTTAAGGACCGCCTCCTGCACATATACGTTGGCAGAATGGCACGGCTGGGCAGATCCACGTACAGGTACGTCCTGTACTACTACCCAGCCGTGGGTCACGGCGCACGCCCGTTACCCGGCCCAAAGCACCGGGACCGCGGGACTCGCGGACCCGATCGCCGCTGGAGTGCGGCGATTGGTCCCCGTAGCTAAAGAACGGGGAGAGCGGTATATGAACACGGCTTCCCTGTGCTTCACTGTGGTGGCTGCATCGATCGCGTCATCACTTTTATAGGGGGGACACGATCGATGATGTCACACCTACAGCCAAACCCCCCTACAGTTGTAGACACACATTAGGGAAAACATAACTCCCAAACTGCAACTGTCATTTCAACAATAAACAATGCAATTTAAATGCATTTTTTGCTGTGAAAATGACAATTGTCCCAAAAATGTGTCAAAATTGTCCGAAGTATCCGCCATAATGTCGCAGTCATGAAAAAAAATTGCTGTTTGCCACCATTAGTAGTAAAAAAATTCAAATAATAAAAATGCAATAAAACTATCCCCTATTTAGTAAACGCTATAAATTTTGCGCAAACCAACCGATAAGCGCTTATTGTGATTTATTTTACCAAAAATAGGTAGAATAATACGTATCGGCCTAAATTGAGAAAAAAATAATGATATATTTTTGGGGGATATTTATTATAGCAAAAAGTAAAAAACATTGCATTTTTTTCAAAATTGTCGCTCTATTTTTGTTTATAGCGCAAAAAATAAAAACCGCAAAGATGATCAAATACCACCAAAAGAAAGCTCTATTTGTGGGGAAAAAAAGGGATGCCAATTTTGTTTGGAAGCCTCGTCGCACGACCGCGCAATTGTCAGTTAAAGCGACGCAGTGCCAATTTGCAAAAAGGGGCCTGGTCCTTTAGCTGCATTTTGGTCCGGGGCTTAAGTGGTTAAGCTCTATCCATTTCGACAAGTTCTGCGATAATGTCCCTTTTCTTACGGTTGTTGGCCAGTCTGCCCCGGCTCTCCAGCAAGTCCTTGAGGGAAGAGAGCTTCAGCCGTTCATACTGTGTCTCCATTGTCCTGTGTCCTCTTGTTATTCTTCTGGCGATGAAATCTTCCCACTGCTAGCCAAAAATTGTAACGGTCAGGGGTTAACGCAGTTTACGATATTCCCTTCCGGCCAAGACAGCTATCGACACTCCACAATCCGGCGAACTCGACCCATACCGATTTCCCCCCCCATTAACGAGACACAGTTCTGTTTGAGGTTCAAAACAGGGAATGAATCTTATTGCAAGCACATGGTAACACATTTGTCTTCAAATACATCCCTCCCACCCTTGGGAAACCGGGTGGGTTAAATTGTCCAATGACAATGGTGATACAGGTCAGGTGTGTTCAAACTTCTCCTTCAGTAAACAGTCTTAGGAGGGAGGGGGGTTGCTGGAGTGACCCCCCCCTCCTCACAGCAAGACACTTAAACATCCCATAATAGGCAGCCAGAATGTCTACCAAGCTCCAATCCACATCACAACAGTAGCAGACCTAATTACCACCTTGACAGTCTGTGTTCCCACATGAATGAATCACTCTATTGACCGGTTGGCTTTAGAATTAACAACCTGTAATATTTCAAGATATCCTGCAATACATTGTAAAATTATCATTACTGTCCCATCTCATGTAATCCAAAATATAATTTCTCAGTCATCCTATGCCCCTAGTGGACATAGGATGACCCTAGACACAAGAGTCATTGGTGAAGCTGAAACAGGAGTACCCCACACCCTTTAAGAGCCTCTGGGTCCCACGGGCCATACCGTTACAGGAATGATATGGATTTCTGCACAAATTGGTCATAAAATGTGATCTGATCTTCATCTAAGTCACAACAATAGACAATCACAGTCTGCTTAAACTAATAACACACAAATAATAAAATGTTACCATGTTTTTATTAAACACACCATGTACAAATTCGAAGTGCAGGTGGAAAAAGTATGTGAACCCTTGGATTTAACAACTGGTTGAACCTCCTTTGGCAGCAATAACGTCAACCAAACGTTTCCTGTAGTTGCAGATCAGACTCTTTACAGAACTGTTTCAGTTCAGCAATATTCTTGGGTTGTCTGGTCTGAATCGCTTTCTTGAGGTCATGCCACAGCATTTCAATTGGGTTGAGGTCAGGACTCTGACTGGGCCACTTCAAGAGGCGTCTTTTCATCTGTTTAGGCCATTCTGTTGTTAATTCACTTCTATGCTTTGGGTCGTTGTCTTGTTGCAACACCCATCTTCTGTTGAGCTTCAGCTGGTGGACAGATGGCCTTAATTTCTCCTGCAAAATGTCTTGATAAACTTGGGAATTCCTTTTTCCTTTGATGATAGCAATCCGTCCAGGCCCTGATGCAGCAAAGCAGCCCCAAACTATGATGCCCCCACCACCATACTTCACAGTTGGGATGAGGTTTTGATGTTGGTGTGCTGTGTTCTTTTATACAGTAATTGCACAGCTTTTCAAGTAGAGTGATTGGAACCTCTTTGCACCTCTGCTGCTAGAAGGGTCTCCCATTCCACACTGGATTTTTTCTAAGCACTAAAGCCCTGTACACACGATCGGATATCTGATGGAATCTAACCCGATGTATTTTTTCATCGGATATCCGATGAAGCTGACTTTCATCAGTCTTGCCTACACACCATTGGTTAAAATCCGATCCTGTCCAACGTTGTGACGTAAAACACTACAACGTGCTGAGAAAAATTAAGTTCAATGCTTCCGAGCATGTGTTGATTGATTCTAAGCATGCGTGGATTTTTGACCGATGGATTTCCCCACAGACGATCATTTTTTTCTATCGTTTTTTTTTAACCATAAGAAAAATTTAAAACAGGTTAAATTTTTTTTTTTTCACTAATGGATAAAATGGGGCTCACACACGATTGGTTCGTCTGATGAAAACGGTCCATCGGTCCGTTTTCATCAGATGAACCAGTCGTGTGTACAGGGCTTTATAGCTTGTGTCAGTAATCCTCTTTAAAAGGCCTTCATAGAGTCCCACTCCACATGTGGAGTAGGGATGAGCTTTATGTTCGGGTCGAACATGAGTTCGTTTTGAACATCGGGTGTTCGCCGAATAGCAAACAATTTGGGGTGTTCTTGGCAAATTCGAAAGCCATGGAACACCATTTAAAAGTCTATGGGAGAAATCAAAAGTGCTAATTTTAAAAGTTAATATGCAAGTTATTGTCATAAAAAGTGTTTTGGCACCTGGGTCCTGCCCAAGGGGACATGCATCAGTACAAAAAAATGTTTTAAAAACAGTAGTTTTTTCAGGAGCATTGATTTTAATAATGCTTAAATTGAAACAATAAAAATGAAATATTCCTTTAAATTTGGTACCTGGGGGGTGTTCCACCCAAAAATCCATACCAGACCCTTATTCGAGCACACAACCTGGCAGGCTGCAGGAAACCCCTGTTGCCTCAAAGAGGGCGGGATCACCAGTACATGTCACTTTGTAAGCCCATCGTTTCCCCGTTGCGTCAGAGGGGGGCGGGGTCACCCGCGCAGGTGATGCTATATAAGAGCTGTCACTGCGGGAGAGTGTCATTCCGTGGGTGCCTTCCATGGAGGCAGGATCAAGTCTGCGTTTTTTTATTCTCCGTATCACTCGAGAATGGATTACATCGCTGGAATTTTTTTTTCTTTTTAATAAAGGATTTGTCCCAAACTGTCTACTGTGGTTTTTAACATTTTTGATACTTTTTTTGTGAAATGGTAGGGGTAAAATGTACCCCATTACCTATTCACATAGGGGGGGCTGGGGTCCCCTTTGTTAAAGGGGGCTTCCAGATTCCGATAAGCCCCCTGCCCGCAGACCTCCACAACCACCAGGCAAGGGTTGTGGGTATGAGGCCCTCGTCCCCATCAACATGGGGACATCCTCCCCATATTGAGGGCATGTGGCCTGGTATGGTTCAGGGGGAGCGCTCTCTCATCCCCCCCTCTTTTCCTGTGGCCTGCCAGGTTGCTTGCTTGGATAAGGGTCTGGTATGGATTTTTGGGTGAAACCCAACGCCATTTTATTTTTATTTTGGCACGTGGTTCCCCTTAATATCCATACCAGACCTGAAGGGTCTGGTATGGATTTTGAGGGGGACCCCTACTATTTTTTTTTAAATTGTCGCAGGGTTCCCCTTAATATCCATACCAGACCTGAAGGGCCTGGTATGGAATTTGGGGGGACCCCCACACATTTATTTTTTTAAATTTTGGTTTGGGGTTCCCCTTAATATTTATACCAGACCCAAAGGGCCTGGTAATGGACTTGGGGGGGACCCATTCTGTCTTTTTCAATTACTTTTATCTGTATTGCCGGGACCCGACAATTCATTATAGCTGCGAGTAGTTTTAAATTACGTTTTTCCTTTAGAAATGTCATTTTGTGCAGGGACTGTTCTAAACACGGGAAACGTGCACTACTTTACAGGAATACTATACAGAAAAGGAATTATCGGTGTCTATCTCATGCAGTGCCACATCCAAATGAAAAGTCAGAAGAAAGAATTGGAACCCCTAACTGGACTTTTAAGGCACTAGAAATGAACAAATTATATGGTAGAAAGAAATATATATTATGTAGCATTTATTTCGAAAAATCGAAAAAAAAAGGGTTCAATAAAAATTGCAGAGTTGCACTATATGATGTGATTCTTCGAATTATCCCGACGTTTCTGAGAGATGTCTCTCTTTCTTCAGGGGTATAGTGAAGAGTCACGCATTTATCTATAACGTGTATGGAAAATAGTCAATATAGACCGTATGATATTTATTTACAAAAATAATAACGTAAAAGATATGATCTTACAATACTTATAGCTGAAAAAGCTGTATCATGGAAGGGTCATTCGGGTCATGTAAGTAAAAACATGAGCTGCCCACTGGTCTAGATTCATTGGTGTGATTAATTTCGCAGGGGATTGGTAATTAGATCCCCTGGTGTATAACCAGGATCTCCCCCAATGGAAGTGCTGCTGGAGCCAAGCTTCACTGGGCCCTGTAGAAATAGTGTGTAATAGTATATTACAATTACAGAAATACTATGGACACCCCCAGGTACTAAATTTAAAGGAATATTTCACTTTTATTGTTTCACTTTAATCATTAAAAAAATCACTGCTCCCGAAAAAACGGCCGTTTTAAAAAAAACATTGGCATTGATACATGTCCCCTGGGGCAGGACCCAGGTCCCCAAACACTTTTTATGACAATAACTTGCATATTAACCTTTAAAATTAGCACTTTTTCATGTTCGTGACCCATAGACTTTAAACAGTGTTCATGCGTTCGAACACATTTTTTGCATGTTCTGCTGCGAACCGGACTGGGGGGTGTTCGGCTCATCCCTACTCGCCACACACTCTGTCAGTGTGAGTGTCACTGTAGAATGACCAGGTGAGTCGATGTGGAATGAAGAGTACTGGCAATTATTCAACAGCTGAGCACAGAGCTCTGAGAAGAAAGGACTGAGTCCAGCCCTGACAGGGTGATGATGGACAATCTGATGGATCTCACTTGTTCCCTAGATGTGGACAATTCTCTTTGTGAATGCAATTGTTTGTCTTCATTTGTTTGGACACCTGTGGACGAAGTGACCTGACTGAGCGCAATAGAAACAAATATTCAGTTTACATCTATGTCTCTTTTCAGCAAAGCTAAGAGATCCAATCTGCATAGGTTCAGGTTCTGGTTGAGAGCTAGTAAAAGTTTTAACCATTTAAAGGAAAATTAAACCAGCTGACCTTTGTTTCTCAATTCGTCTCTCCGTAATTCGTCTATCGATCTTAATGCTCAATTTAATAAAGTCATCAAGACTATTTGTTGTCTCTTTTCTTGATAGTTTATCCTTTATATCCTCTAAAGTGAAAGGGCTTTGCACTGTTGTTCCAAGTGGTATCAGTTACCCATCGACTAAATTTGGCAGCATATTCACCAACGGGACGTTTCCCTTCACACAAGTTCAATAAAACAGCTTCAGCAGTTGTGCTGCAATTTGGATCATCAAATATTTTATTCATGGTTGCCACAAAATCCTCAAAATCTCCTAGAATAGCAAATGGAGAATCCTATGCCAAGAGCGGAGATATTATAAAGACTGTGTTGGGGTTGCAAATCAGTAAGGTTGCAGCTGTAAGTGCGGTCAACGTTGATTCAAGAAGCCTCGATAATGTTTTGAATTCCCATTTAAAAACTGGGCAGATGTGGACATTCTGGTCTCTAAGTTCAACAACAAGCTGAATAGATTTATAGCCAGGAACAAGGATCCTCTGGCCTTCACAGTAGATGCTCTAGTGATTACTTGGACTCAATTCAGACGGACCCATGGCCTCCCTCCAATGAAGATCCTCCCTCGACTGCTATCCAGGATGAAGGAAGAAAGGGTTCTGATGATTCTCATCGCACCAAATTGGCCCAGAAGGATGTAGACATACTCAGACTACTGGTGGACAAGTCAAATATACCAAACTTACAGGCTCATGGCCCCCGATTCCATGCTGCTTTTCAGTAACTGGCTTTAATTGCATGGCTGTTGAAGCCCAAGTCCTGTAGGATAGGGCTATTCCTGATTCTGTTATCCCCACTTTACTCAGAGCACATGGAAGGTATCCAGTTTCTGTAAGATTTATATTCGCACATGGATGGCTTATTTTACCTGTTGCAAGAACAGGAAGCTTAGTTACAGGGAATACTCCTTCACTCATAATTTGGCTTTTCCTCAGTCTGGTTCTGACCAGCATCTAGCCTTATCTGTTCTATTTGAGAAACCTCTTGCCTCAAAATCCCTAATCAATATAATATAAATCCCGCAATTGGATCTCCTATGAGACTCCTCTACAGTACCTGTCGTCGAGAATGTATTTCCAGCACGGCGACATGGTGCCGACATCTCACACTCGCTGGAATAGGAAAAGCGCATTCCTTCGAGCGCGTCATAGAAGCCACAGGGATCAGACTTGGATTCCACGCCAAATTTCATAATAAAAAACGCCATGGGTTCCTCCCCCAGGGGCATACCAGGCCCTTAGGTCTGGTATGGATTGTAAGGAGAACTCCTACGCTGAAAAAACGGCGTGGGGGTTCCCCCACAATCCATACCAGACCAAAGTACCCTGTCCCCATGTTGATAAGGACAGGGTCTCTTCCCGACAACCCTGGCCGTTAGTTGTCGGGGTCTGCGGGTGGGGGGCTTATCGGAATCTGGGAGCCCCCAGATACCGTCCCCCCACCCCAGGTGAATGAGTATGGGGGGTACATCGTACCCCTACCCATTCACCTGGAGGAAAAGTGTAAAGAAAATAAACACACAACACTGGGTTTTAAAATAATTTATTAGTCAGCTCCGGGGGTCTTCTCCGCTCTCCGGGGGCACTTCTTCCATCTTCTCTGCTCTCCGCTGTCGTCTCTGCGCTGGCCGCCGCTATCTTCTTTGGTCCCAGAGCATGCTGGGACTGTGGCATCATAAGAGGCCTATATAAATCGCCGCCGCCGCCTCGCACAACCGGCATTACAGCGGGAGGAAGCGTCAAGTCAACATAAGAAAAGAAGAAGACCGAGCTGGCCGCCACTAGTAAAAGAGCTTCAAAGAAGATAGCGGCGGCCAGCCCCGAAGAAGGCACCGGAGAGCGAGTGGAAGAATAACCCGGGGAGCGCCGAGACGACAGCGGAGAGCAGATAAGATGGAAGAAGACCCCCCGGAGAGCGGAGAAGACCCCCGGAGAGCGGAGAAGACCCCCCGGAGAGCGGAAAAGACCCCCGGAGCTGACTAATAAATTATTTTAAAACCCTGTGTTGTGTGTTTATTTTCTTTACACTTTTCCTCCAGGTGAATGGGTAGGGGTACGATGTACCCTCATACTCATTCACCTAGGGGGGGGGCCGGTATTTGGGGGCACCCTTATTAAAGGGGGCTTCCAGATTCCGATAAGCCCCACGCCTGCAGACACCGACAACCAATGGCCAGGGTTGTTGGAAAGTGGCCCTGTCCTTATCAACATGGGAACAGGGTACTTTAGGGTGGGGGGGCCGCAGGGTGCCCCCCTGCCCCAGAGCACCCACCCCTCCATGTTAAGGGCATGCGGCCTGGTACGGCTCAGGAGGGGGGCGCTCGCTTGTGCCCACTCCTTTCCTGACCGGCCGGGCAGCGTGCTTGGATACGGGTCTGGTATGGATTGTGGGGGAACCCAATGCCATTTTTTCGGCATTGGGGTTCTCCTTACAATCCATACCAGACCTAAGGGCCTGGTATACCCCTGGGGGGAAACCCATGCCGTTTTTTTATTTAAAATTTGGCGTGGAGTTCCCCCTCATGATTCATACCAAACGCCGTGGCTATAATTGGCGGGAACCCAAGTCGGATCCTTGTCGCTTCTATGACGGCCTTTTCCCATCACGGCGAGCCAGCTCGGCGTTGGCTCCCACGACGGGGGTCGTAGTCAATCTCGCCGAGAAAGGGAGGGAGATTGACACAATATTGGTCACCTACTGTATGTGTATGTGATCTGTAAATAAATCCCTTCACCTCCTGTTTCCTATCTGTATGGCCCCTTACATTTCACGATTTCCTATATTATTATCAAGTTCCATGTTTTAATCAATTCATTACCCGCATGTATGTTGAATTGCAAAAAATTGTGTCAAAATTTTTTTGGGGTGTATAATGTACAAAAAATAGATCATTTGAGTTTTTCATACTACCCTTGCATTTTATTTATGTTTTATGACAAAAAATAAGCCTAACAGGCCTTTTTCTTTTAAATGTTGTTTTTTCCCTTTACATAGAAAAAAATATAAAAAAAACAATGGTTAATAAATACACCCCAAAAAAAGCTCTGTCTGTCTCAAAAAGTTGTGTAAAAATGAATTTAGATACTGGGTTGCATGACTGAAAATGTGTCAGTCAAATTATTATAACACTGAAAAATGGTCTAGTACCGAATTTAGGCTAGTACTCAAGCAGTTAAAAAGTCAAATGTTTTTTTTTTTTTAATAAAAGTGCCTCAATCAAAAATGTTCATAGGAATGCTTTTTTTGATTTTCATTGAGGCCTGTCATATTTCAAACCTTGTTAAATTTGGGTAGGTTTTTAGGATATGTTCTAAGATATTTTAGCTCTTTTACAGGAAGTGATGTCTGACTTGGAGGAGAGCAAATATCAGAATGCAGAACTGCGCCTATCGATATATGGCCGGTCCCGCAAAGAATGGGACAGTTTAGCTTACTGGGCTGTCAGTCATAAAGTGCACTCAAACAATGTTCGATGGCTTGTGCAAGTCCCACGACTTTTGTGAGTAATTCATATGCAATGTAATGAGATTTTCTGTATTTATTCTTTATCCATCTCATATACCCTGTCTTGCAACCTGGTGCTCCATGCTAAAGTAAGTTTTATAAAAGTGATCCCAAAGTAAAATATGATAATTTTATAAATCTCTATAGAGTTGCATGGTCTCCCCGTGTTTGTGTGTATCTTACAAAACAGTATGTAGTCTCAATTTAATATTCTACCATTTCTAGTCCAACGTTCATGCCAGGAAAAAAAATTGTGAGCAGCAAAGCTGACAACGATGATCTTTTAAAATGTATATGGTTTGTAAATAGCAAGATATTGCTTCCTGATGCAACCTTTAGCAAAGACAGGAACTTGGCAGCAAGTATATACCTATATACATATATATGTACATATAAAGCAAGTACAATATATGCGAATTCTACTGGATCATCATAATTATCTTTTTTTCTTTGGCAGAAGCCATATATATATATATATATATATATATATATATTTATGGGAAAATTATTATTGTATACCCTGCAGAATTTGTAGGTTTGCCCACTTACAAAGAAATTAGGGTCTATCATTTTTATCATAGGTGTATGTTAAATGATAGAGACAGAATATCAACCAAACATCAAAAAAAAAAAAAAAACACATGATACAAAAGTTATCATTTGCGTTGCAGTTAGTGAGTAAAATATGTATTTGATCCCCCAGCAAAACATTAGTTAGTACATAGTGGAGAAATGCTTGTTGGCAAGCACAGAGGTAAGACGTTTCTTGTAGTTGGTTACCAAGTTTACACACATTTTAGGAGGGTCTTTGGTTGACTATTCTTTACAGATCTCTAAATCCTTAAAGCTCAGCCCACCCAAAAATGGAACTTCCACTTTTCGGAATCCCGTCCGCCCCCCCCCCCCCCCCTCCAGTGTCACATTTGGCATCTTTCAAGGAGCAGGGGGAGCAGATACCTGTCTAATACACATATTTTGCTTCCAGGCATAGATAGCCAAGCCATCAACGTGGCTATCTACGCTACAGCCAGTGCCTCCTCCGTCTCCCCCCCCCCCCCCGCTGTCTTCTGGGAGACACAGTGGGTACCAGTGAGATCGCGCAGAGTGAGTCCCTTATGCGCAGTAGGGAACCAGGCTGTGAAGCCGCAAGGCTTCACTTCCCGATTCCCTTAACGAAGATGGAGACGCCTCCACCCGAGAGTTCCGACATCGCGGGCGCCCTGGACAGGTAAGTGTCCTTATTTTAAATGTCAGCAGCTGCTTTAGAACTCCGCTTTAAGGTTTCGTGGCTGTTGCTTGGCAACTCAAAGTTTCAGCTCCCTCCATAAATTGTCTATAGGATTAAGGTCTAGAGACTGGCTAGGCCTCTCCATGACCCTAATATGCTTCTTCTTGAACCACTCTTTTGTTGCCTTGGTGGTATGTTTTGTGTCATGCTGGAAGACCCATCCACAACCCATTGTTAGTGTTCTGGCTGAGGGAAGAAGGTTCTCATCCAGGATTTTACAACACATGGCCCTGTCCGTTTAGCAGAGAAACAGCCCCAAAGCATAATGTTTCCACCTTCGTGCTTGACTGTAATGCCACGTACACACGACCGTTTTTCGGGTTCTAAAAAATTAGGTTTTTTTTTATGTCATTAAAAACGATAGTGTGTGGGCTTCAGAGCATTTTTCAGGTTCTGAAAAACAGATACATTTTTTTTCTAACATGCTCTATTTTTTCACAACGTTTTTAACGTTGTCGTTTTTCGGGTTGTAAAAAATGGTCATGTTTGGGCACTAACGACGTGAAAAATATGCGCATGCTCAGAAGCAAGTTATGAGACGGGAGCGCTCGTTCTGGTAAAACTACCTTTCATAATGAAGTAAGCACATTCATCACGCTGTAACAGACAGAAAAGCCTGAATCGTCTTTTACTGACACTAAATCAGCTAAAGCAGCCCAAAGGGTGGCTCCATCCATATATGGAACTTTCCCTTTATAGTGCCAACTTACGTGTTGTACGTCACCGCGCTTTGCTAGAGCATTGTTTTTTTTTTTTATGATCGTGTGTAGGCAAGACCGTTTTAATTAAATTTGAAAAAAAACTTTGTTATTTCTAGAGCCTGAAAAACTATGTTTTTTACAACCCGAAAAATGATCGTGTGTACGCGGCATCAGGATGGTATACTTAGGGTCATAGTCAGCATTTTTCCTTCAAACACGACAAGTTGAGTTAAAGCCAAAAACCCAAATGTTCTCTTTCTCACCATGTTTCTTGCTGATGGTCTTTAGCCCATTCCAGTATTGTGCAGGTCTACCATTTTGTCCCTGATGTCCTTTGACAGCTCTCTTCTTGTTAGGAGCACCTTCTTAAATTGACAGGACTAATCTGAGTACAACATGAGCACATACTGTAGCCAGTCTGTGGAAGCCAGAATTATTGTTGGTTACAGTTAAAACTATTTACCCAGATTTACTGTATGTTTCATGGCTGATCAGTGAATGTTTATATAGACACTTAATGTACATGATGTATTAAAATATGGGGTTGTTTTCTAAAGGAATAGAATACTTTGCAAAGTGAATTTGAAATGAGCTCAGTGACTAAGATGAATCCTTGCTAACTTCAACCATCCATCCATGTGCAAACAAAAAAAATCATGAATTTCCTTACATATGATTGGGTATTCTTTGCAAAGTGAATTTTCACCTAGCTTTTTCTCATTCACAAAGGTAGGTAAAAACTCACTTTACAAAGTGAACATTTTCTATTCCCTTAGCAAATCAACCCTGCCTAATAGGTTGTATTGAGCTATTCTTCTTTTTAAACCTGTTTTCAGCATCATGTAATGTGTCTTTTTATCATTTAACATTACTTTTCCATTTTGCTCTCCCTTCAGTGATGTGTTCCGAAGTAAAAAGCAGGTTAATAATTTCCAGGAGATTTTGGAGAACATTTTCCTGCCTCTTTTTGAAGTCACTGTGAATCCTGCTAGTCATCCAGAACTGCACCTGTTTTTAGAACATGTGAGTCATGTGGATCCTAAGACTTACCACACAACACCTCAGCTCATTAGGTTTATAGTTTGATTACAGACTTGTCTGTGTAATTTAATATATTACTTACAAATTGAAGTGCAATGTGTCTGAAATCAACATTATTGAAATATTTGAACTAAGTGGTAAATGTCAAGTTACAAATCTGAGGTCCAAAACAGATAAACAACACAAATTGGGTGAGCGGGAAATGATAGCAGAGAGGTATCCGTGTGCCATTGAAGATAGTATACATTAGATGTAAACTGCATTGTCATATGTAATAGTCAGTGTCAATTTACAACCTGGTCTGCAGGTAAATATGGCAAAATATATATGCATATGAAATAAAACATACTTCATATACTAAATAATGTATTTATATTAATTAGGGTTGCAACGGTATCACTTTTTTAAGAGCAAGTACAGGTACTGATACTTTTTTCAAGCACCCGCTGATACCGATTACTGATCCTTTTTTTTAATGCCATGTGACAGTAGCACTGAAGAGCACCGATAGGTGGCACTGATCAGGTGTAGACTGTGTCAGTAGTTTTATTTTATTTTCTAATTATTTTTACAATTTTATTTTTACAATCATTTTTTTATTATTATTTACAATTTATATATGTTTGGTTATTTTTATAATGCTTTTCTTTTTTTTTGGTGTGGGGGGGGGGGGGTTTGACAGTGTCTCTGTTTTTTTATTTTATTTTTTATCATTTTACAATTTTACTTTTAAAGGTGTATTTAAATGTTTCCTTTTTGGTTGGGCTTTGGTGAGATATCAGGGTTCTAAACAGACCCCTGGCATCTTCCCCTTGAGACAGGGAAAGGGACTGAGGACACAGATTCCCCAGTCCCTTTCTCTGTAGCCTGAACGGAAGATGAAAGGAGATAAGACAGAGGTTCCTCTCCACTCATAAATGGAAGCTTAATAAAACACAGTTTACGATGCTCAGTTATGCATGGACAGTCAGTGATCACTGACTCTGTGCATTCAGAAAAGTAAGGAGCCGGTAAATTGCATATTTACCAGCTCCTTCCTCTGCTCTCCATCCTGACAGATCTGGGACAGGGGGGGAGTGGAGGAGGACATGGAGGGGGACCTTGGAAGCATGAAATCTACTGTATATAGGGAGTTCGGTGCACCGATTACCCCCTGACTGCCCAGGTATCGGATTAGGCATCTGAGCATTTGCACGAGTACAAGTCGGTATTGGCACTCGGTATTGGCACTGATATCGATACTAGTATTGGTATTGGTGCAATCCTAATATTAACCAAATCTATCATATACATTTTTTTTTTTTGCAAAAGTTGGCATTCAAGAACTGCATTAAAGTATTTTTCTTGTATTTGCTGGGAGTTCATCTTTAAGAACTCCCCCAATGAGGGAGATTTACAAAACGGGTGCACAGAGAATCTGGTGCAGCTGTGCATAGTGGCCAATCAGCTTCTAACTAAGGGCTCTTTCACACGGAGCGGATCCGTATTGATCCGCTCCGTTAGCCCGTTTGCTCAGCGGGTATTCCTCCGTTAATACCCGCTGAGCCGTCGGCTGACAGGGCGGTCCCCGCACACTGTGCAGGGACCGCCCTGTCTTTCCTCCGCTCTCCCCTATGGGGAATCAGATGAATACGGACCATGTGTCCGTATTCATCCATTCCACCAGACGGAAGAAAAATAGGGGTTTCTTCCGTCTTAAAAAGCGGATCTTTGCGTAGGCGGATGTTTACGGACATTAGCGGATGCTTATCCGCTAACGTCCGCAATCCCATAGGGAAGCATTACAAGTCCGTAAAGGGACTTGTAAAAAACGGACCGTTCGTCTGCCCGTGTGAAAGGGCCCTTATGCTTGCTTAATTAAGCTTTGACAACAAATCCTAGAAGCTAATTGATTACTATGCACAGCTGCACCAGATTCTGTGTGCACCAGTTTTAGTAAAGCTCCCCCATTACTTTTTTGAATAAAGGTGAACTAAATTCATAAAATATGTATCTTAAATGTACAGTAAATAACACAGGCAAAGTATTCATAGACCCTGCATTATATATGGGCTTATACCTTCAAGTGATTGGACACTGGCAAAGCATTCTGGGACACGCCCACTGGGCGCCTTCCCTATAAGAAAAAACGGAACTGTACCAAGAAAAAAGGGGCATGTTCAAAGTACCACAAAGTTGAGCCACAGGGATATACCGTATTTTTCACTCTATAAGACGCACCTGACCATAAGACGCACCTAGGTTTTAGAGGAAAACAAGAAAACAATATATTCTTAACCAAATGGTGTACTAAAATATTTACCAGTGCCCATGAAATGCAGCCTGACCTGTGCCAAAGAAATGCAGCCCGTCTTGTGCCAATAATGAAGCCCGCCCTGTGTCAATAATGCAGCCCGCCCTGTGCCTTTTATTTGACAGAGAGGGGTGGGCTGACTGACAGAAGGGGAGGTGGGCTGGCTGACAGAGAGGGGGTGGCTGGCTGACAGAGGGGGGTGGCTGGCTGACAGAGGTGGGCTGACTGACAGAGGGGGAAAGGGTGCTGATGGGGAGGCACAGAAAGAGAGGGAGGGGGCACTGACAGAGATGGAGTGCTGACAGAGAGGGGGCACTAACAGAGAGGGGTGGGCTGATAGAAAGGGGGCTGATAGAGAAGGGAATGCTGACACTTAGGGGTGGGCTGACTGACAGAGGGGGAGGGGGGCTCGTAGAGGTGGGCTGACTGACAGAGGAGGAGGTGGGCTGACTGACAGAGAGGGGGTGGCTGGCTGACAGAGAGGGGGCTGACAAAGCGGGACGCTGATAGGGGGGCGCAGACAGAGAGGGGGCATTGACAGAAAGGGGTTGGCTGATAGAGAGGGGGGCAGCTGACACAGAGGGGTGGGCTGACTGACAGAGGGGGCTGGGGGCTGATAGAGGTGGGCTGACTGACAGAGGGGGAGGGGAGCTGACAGAGGGGTGGGCTGATAGAGAGGGGGGCTGACTGACAGAGGAGGGCACTTTAAATAGCCTCAAGAGGCTTTCTCCACACCAGGGAGAAAGTGTTGCATTACTGTGTGGAGCTACAGACAGAAGAAAAGGAAGTGAGGATTTCTCAGAAGAAATAAGGACATTTAAAAGGCAAAATCG
Source organism: Rana kukunoris (assembly GCA_029574335.1). Lineage (NCBI taxonomy): Eukaryota > Metazoa > Chordata > Amphibia > Anura > Ranidae > Rana > Rana kukunoris. The sequence goes on along the minus strand of CM056050.1, from coordinate 417,148,845 downwards.
AAAGATGAGGTAAGTGAAGGAGGACTGCACTAAAGTAAAGGAAGCTATTTAGGGATTTTTTTTTTTTTTACCCTTACAACCCCTTTCAAAGGCCACATCTTGGAGCACAGTACTGCACATAGGCCCACCTTCCATTCCATGATTAATCTGCATTGCTTACCACAAAATTGAGGACTCAAGAAGTGGTATGAGATTATAGAGATCATGTCATTAAAAGCTTTGCCAGTGTCAAGTCACCTGAAGGTATGAGCCTTTTATCCAGAATCTATAAATAATTTGCCTGTGTCCTGTGCTGTATTCCAAAATATGTAATTTTCAGGAAAGTCATAATTTCTATTATTCAATTTCAACCAATTAAGGATTTTGAACACAAGAGATATACCCTGAAAACCTTAACAAGGTTTACATCCAGCTTTATTTCCTCTGCCACTGCTCTTCTTGATGCTATTAATAGTCAGAAATTGCATTTGTTAATTTGTTTTTTATTTATTTTTTTCTTATCCACTTGCTGACCAGTTATTGTAGTTAAACAGCTGGTTGGGGCAATGTTTACTTTGAGTGGACATTTTAAAGGTCCACGTTTGTTCAGAGTGTGCAAGCGCCAAGCATGTGCACAATGTCTGTGATTGTTCTGTCATTGGACAGTGCAAATCGCAGGCTAAAGGCACAGACCCAAACTGAGTAGCTTTGTGCCTTGGGATAACTGAGAACCAATCATAGTTATGTAAACATAAAATACCACAAAGAGAGAGAGCTGGGAGGAAGTGGCACAGGACATGTGCAACGCTTTTCAGGTAACATTGCTTCCACAGACCAAAAAAAGGAAAGGGTAGCACACTAACCACAAAACAGGCACACTGAGCTGAAAGGGGTACATAATGTACAGAATAGCTTGCAGATTTCAGTGGTTAGGAATTAGTCTTGGGTGTACATTGGGTGTTCTCCTGCTGGTCCTTGTACCCCTTTCTGCTTATGGGGAGATTTACTAAAACTGGTTTATTCAGAATCGGTTTTCTGTGCATAGTAACCAATACGTTTCTAACTTCAACTTGTTCAATTAGGCTTTGACAATAAAACCTAGAAGCTGATTGGTTACTATTCAGAGCTGTGCCAAATTGTGCATCATGCAGGTTTAGTAAATAACCCCCATAGTTCAGACCCTTGCACTGATGATATATGCAGCAATTTTGGGGGTGTTTGTACAGTTATTAAATGCCACCAAGAAAACTTTATCTGTATAAACAAATTATATAAAATATATTTGCGCGCACACTATTGTATGACTTGAGCTCAGTCAACCCATTACAACCCTGAAAATGAAAAGTGGTCTGAAAAGGCTCTTTCCTGTAGCATGCTGGTATTGAGGTGGTTGGGTAATGACATACTGGAAATTTGTAAATTGCTCTGGTCCATAAGGGGTATACAGATATGAGAGGTGAAGTGGTAAAACACTAATTCTTAACATATTCTTTTATGTTAATCAGGTGGATGGATTTGACAGTGTGGATGATGAATCAAAACCTGAGCATCGTATATTTAATATGGAGAGTCCTCTGCCTGAGAACTGGAGAGATGATGACAACCCACCTTATGCCTATTACTTGTATTACATGTTTGCCAACATGACCGTTCTGAACCACTTGCGCAGGTATATATATAGACTAATTCCTCTGAAAGTAACCCCACAATAAGAATCGATAGGACTCAATGGAAAGATGGAATTTTGAGTAATAAAAATTCATCCACGTAGTCAGCACAAAAAAACTTGGGAATCTCGAGGCCAAAAAAGCAATCTCCCGAGGCAGTGCAGAAATCAGGGAAAATTAAATGATACAAACAAGCTGTTTTATAAATAAAAAGGGTGTATGAATAGATAAGCATAACATGTGCTATCCTTGATGTATTAATCAAGGACTCTATTTCAAATGTATTGTTAGTTAGGTAAACATTTTCCTTAAAAAAAATAAAAAAAAAAACACAGAGAAAAAAAGAAAGGAAATAATAATCATCATATAATTTCCAAGAAAAGGGGATTTTTTAATACAGCTTACCTGTAAAATCCTTTTCTTGGAGTACATCACGGGACACAGAGCGGCATATTCATTACTATATGGGTTATATGGAGTACCTTCAGGTGTGGACACTGGCAATCTCAAACAGGAAGTCCCCTCCCTATATAACCCCCTCCCCTAGAGGGAGTCCCTCAGTTTTGTAGCAAGCAGTATGCCTCCCAAAACATGTTCCCATAAGAGGGGTGGGAGCTCTGTGTCCCGTGATGTACTCCAAGAAAAGGATTTTACAGGTAAGCTGTATTAAAAAATCCCTTTTTCTTTCTCGTACATCACGGGACACAGAGCGGCATATTCATTACTATATGGGATGTCCGAAAGCAATGCTTTAATGAGGGGAGGGAGACATCTTCTCAACAGGGATTTAATTTAGAGGTATACTCAAATAATAATAATAATAATAAATCCAACTTAGTCAAGAAATAATTTTGAAAAATTTTTTTTTTTTACAACCAAGGGTGCCCCCGATCCCGAGGATCTTAAACCGCAGCCTGTAGTACTGCCTGCCCAAAGGCTGAATCCGCATTCCTTCTCACGTCTAGTTGATAAAACCTTGTAAACGTGTGGACTGATTACCACGTCGCCGCCTTGCATATCTGAGCCATAGAGATCTGATGGTGTGCTGCCCAGGAGGCGCCCATGGCCCTGGTAGAATGGGCTTTTACCGACAAAGGAGGAGGCAACCTCTTCAAACCGTAGGCCTGAATGATTAATTGTCTAATCCATCTCGAGATGGTGGATTTTGCAGCTGCTTGCTCCTTCTTGGGGCCATCTGGTAAAACAAACAACACCTCTGTTTTCCGTATCTTTTCTGTAGCTTTAAGATAGGCCTTCATGGCCCGGACAATATCTAAGGTATGCAGCAAACCCTCCTTTCTAGATGTGGGTTTCGGAAAGAAGGATGGAAGTACCAAATCCTGGTTCAAGTGAAAATTGGATATAACCTTTGGTAGAAAGGAAGGATGAGGCCGGAGAACTGCCCTGTCCTTATGTAGAATGAGATATGGTTCCTTACACGATAAGGCTGCCAACTCTGACACTCTCCTGGCCGAAACTATGGCGACCAAGAATACCAACTTTCTTGTCAGTAAAACTAAAGGAATCTCAGCCAACGGCTCAAAGGGTTGTTTCTGTAGAGTGGACAGGACAAGATTTAAGTCCCATGGACAAATGGGAGACCCCTGTATGAAGGTTTTTACCAGCGAGTGGGTGGCCAGCGGCCTCTGAAACCACACTGACAGAGCTGAAATCTGTCCCTTGATTGTGCTTAATGCCAGGCCTTTATCCACTCCTAGCTGGAGAAAACGTAACACCCTATCAATGGTATATTTGCGGGAATTCCATCTTTTGGATTCACACCAGCCTACGTAGGTCCTCCACACCCTGTAATAAATCACCCTGGAGGCCGGCTTTCTAGCTCTAATCAGGGTAGGAATTACCTGCCTAGACAGACCTCTACCCCTGAGAATCAGGGATTCAGCCTCCAGGCCGTCAAATTTAGACGCTGTAATGTAGGGTGGAGGATCGGGCCTTGTGAGAGTAGGTCTGGTCGTAGAGGAAGAGTCCAAGGGTCTCCCACTGCCATCTTCAGGACTAGTGAGTACCATGTCCTCCGGGGCCAAGCTGGAGCTAATAGAATGACTGGCTTGTGCTCCACTCTGATCCTGCGCAACAGGCGAGGAAGTAACTGTAGCGGAGGGAATGCATATAGAAGTTTGAATTGATGCCAAGGGCAAACCAACGCATCGGTTCCGCAGGCCATAGGGTCCCTCGCTCGAGACACGAACCTGTCTAGTTTCTTGTTGAACCTGGATGCCATTATATCTATGTCTGGCATTCCCCACTTCTGGCAGATTGTCTGAAAGACCTGGGGATGCAGAGACCCCCCCCCCCCCGGCGACAGAATCTGGTGACTTAAGAAGTCTGCCTGCAGGTTGTCCACTCCGGGAATGAATATCGCCGAAATGCAGGGTACATAAACCTCTGCCCACTGGAAAATCAAGCTCACCTCCCTCTGAGCGGCCTGACTCCTGGTTCCCCCTTGGTGGTTTATGTATGCCACCGCTGTGGCATTGTCTGACTGGATTCTCACCGGGGACCCCTGTAATCTGGAAGTCCATGCCAGGAGGGCTAGGCGAGCAGCTCTGATCTCCAAGACATTGATGGGTAGCTGCCTCTCCGCTTCCGCCCAAGTTCCCTGGCGAGTGAACCCCTCCAAGACCGCCCCCCAGCCTGCCAGGCTGGCGTCTGTGGTAACTACCTTCCAGACAACGGGGCTGAAGGACCTTCCCTTTAGAAGATTCTGAGGGTTTAACCACCAGGCCAGGCTTTGTCGGACCCTTGATGATAGCGTCAAAGGGGACTCCAAGGCATGTGCTCTCTTGCTCCAGGCTGCTAGAATGGCTGCCTGTAGGACGCGAGTGTGGATCTGAGCGTATGGTACTGCCTCGAACGTGGCCACTAGCTTGCCTAGTAATCGCATACACAGGCGAATAGTTGTTTTTTTTTTTTGTTTTTTTTTTTGCTTAGAACCAACTGGACCAACCCTTTGATAGCCTCGACCTTTACAAGGGGCAGGAACACCCTTTGCTGTTCTGTGTCTAACCTCATGCCAAGGTATTCCAACTGCTTTGTAGGAGGAAACGCTGATTTTTCCCGGTTTAGGACCCAGCCGAACCTCTCGAGGTACTGAACCGTGAGGTTTACTGCCTGTTGCAGACACGGCCGTGAGTGATCTATGATTAAAAGGTCGTCCAAGTATGCTAGGACTGTGACCCCTTGGATCCTTAGATTGGCCAGAACTGGGGCTAGGATCTTCGTGAATACCCGGGGGGCTGTGGCCAGCCCGAAGGTGAGCGCCCTGAATTGGAAGTGTCGCTGCCCCACTGCGAAGCGTAAAAATCTTTGATGCGGCTGAAAGATTGGTACATGAAGGTAAGCATCCTTTATGTCTATGGAAGCCAGAAAGTCGTCCCTCTGAAGCGTGGCGACTGCTGACTGGACGGATTCCATCCGGAAGGAACGAACCCTTAGGTAAACGTTTAAACTCTTTAGGTCCAAGATTGGCCTGACATCGCCGTTGGGCTTTGGTATGACAAAGAGATTGGAATAGAAACCTAGCCCCTGCTCTTGGGCTGGTACCTCTATTATCACGCCCTGGCAAAGCAGGTGATCCAAAGTTGCCAGCATCGAGGCCTTCTTTGCTGGATCTTTTGGTAGCCTTGACTCTTGAAAATGAGGCGGAGGAAACTTTAGAAACTCCAGTCTGTAGCCTGTGGTTACAGACGCCCGGACCCATTTGTCGGGGATCTTGGCTTCCCAAACTTCTGAGAAGAAACAAAGCCTTCCCCCCACCCGCGAGAGTGGGGGCGCCCCTTCATAAGGCAGACTTAGGGGCTGGCTTTGTCGGCTTGCGATACCATGGTCTCTTACTCCCATGGGCCTGTCCCTGCGATCTATTGTTAAAGTTTGATCGCGCAGGCGGCCGTCGATACTGCCTGGAATTTGAGGGCCCTGAGACAGGAGAGAGCTGCCTTTTAAATGTAGGACCCCGGAATCTCTTTTTGACTGGTAAAAGGGTACTTTTGCCACTTGAAATAGTCTGAATGTATTTATCCAGATCCTCTCCGAAGAGTCGTCCTCCATGGAAGGGAAACCCTGCCAGAAGCTTTTTGCATGGGGGCTCCGCCGCCCAGTTCTTCAACCATAAGAGCCTTCTCATGTGCACCAAAAATAGTGATAAACGAGAGGCCTGCTGGATGGAATCCTTTATAGCATCTACCGCAAAACACATAGCTCTGGGAATGTCAGAAAACTCTTCTGCCTGTTGGGTAGGCATGTCTTTTAGCATTTGTTTTGTCTGGTCCTTTAACGCCTGACAAACTCCAATTGCAGCCACAGCTGGCTGTACCACTGCTCCTGCCGTAGCAAAGGATGCCTTTAAAAGTGTCTCTAACCGTTTATCAACCGGATCTTTAAACATTTGTATGTTTTCCACCGGGCAAGTTAGTGATTTATTCACACATGAGATGGCTGCATCCACCACTGGGAGCTTCCACCTCTTCGAGAATTTTTCCTCCATAGGGTAAATGACCGAAAATCTCTTCGGCGGCAGAAAAATCCTGTCCGGTCATACCCAATCCTGAAAGATCAATTCCTCCAAGAGAGGATGGACCGGAAAAACCGCGTTGCTCAAAGGAGCTTTCAAAGAGCCCAGAGAGGATACCGCAGGAACCTGAGGCTCTGGCAATGGTAAATTAAATGCCGAGCGGACCATGTCCGTCAAAGACTGTACCCACAGTCTCTCTGTCTGGGAGTCTGAAAATGGTTCCTCAGAGGTAGATTCCTCAATCCCTGAACCCTCTTGGTTCCGGTCTAGTTGATCCTCCTGCGATTCCAATTCCTCCTGAGAGAGAATTTCAGCATCTGAGGATACACCTTTTGGCGATGGGGATCTAGCCCGTCTCTTGCCAGGAATAGATCTAGCGATCATCGCTGCTAATCTTTCTTCTAGCCCCCCTAGGGAGACGGCTAGCATCTCCTCTGTGATAAACACAGGGCTGGGCTGATCTGGGCCAGCCTCAGCACCAGACCCCCCCAATGGCTCATCCAATGCGACCTTAATGGGAATAAGCTGCAGAGAAAGTATCGGCATATCATCAGAATCAGAGGGGGAACCCCTTTGTTTTTTTGGTCTTTTTTGTACCTTTTGATCCCGAAACTTTGGAAGCCATAATACAAAATCGAGGGACTCCGCCTACAACAACAGACTGTAGTGGCCAGGAGTACAAAACTAGGGTTTAGGGGACAATAGATCACTAATGCCCAAAAACCGATGGGGCCCCCGTATGTTCTTTTTTTTTTTTATTTTGTTATAATATATAACTTTTTTTTTTTTAAACATACAGCGTCGCCCCCAAATTTAGTTTGCCAGCCTCCAACCTGTTGCCAAAGGGGATTTTTTGGCTTAACACAAAAGCATTGGAACAAAGTCCAGCATGTACTACCCCTCTTCCGCCACCGGGAGTCACTGTTCTGCCGCTCTGCGTCCTCTCCCTTCCAGATCAGCCTCAGACTGAGCAATGACCATAGCCTGCTGTTATAACAGCAAATAAGGCGCGCCCCTGATGACGCTGCAGGCACGCCCCCCCCCCCCCCCCCCCCGCCGAACGGCGCGAAAAACGTCTATAAGACGCGCGTATGCCGGAGAAGGAAGCACATGGAGGAGCCGCGCTGCTGGAGACCCAGGACTGCAGCTTCAGGCGGCAGAATCAAACCCCCGGCCAGGTAGGACTCTCCAAAAGGCCCCATAGGGATCCTTACTAGCCCTGGGAAGAAAGCAGCAGGTAGCTAGCAAACTCAACGTTTCTTAGACAGGGGGACCCAGTGATGGGGGAAATTAGATCATCCTGTCTTCTCAGACATAGTGAGCAAGGCTGCCAATGCAGAGCATACTTAGGCTACCCCCCTTTTAGGTCTCCCTGGAGAGCCTGCTGTCGAACCAAGTCCCGCAGGCTCCCCTCTTACCTGCTCCATGCTGCAGGACGTTTGCCTAGCAAAACGGTCCAATCTTCTCCCATCTCCGTGGGTAGCGTAGTAGACCTTCAGGCCCTGGGGTCCTGGAAGGTACCCACTGTCCTGGACCTATATAGCACCCTGGCAAACAGGAACTTATGGTCTTTACGAACTCCAAGTCCTGGGCCCAGGGTCCAGCCCTCCAAAGAGGAGCATTATAGGCAAAACCCCACGGTTTGGGGCCCGGGTACTGTCCACTTTGGCACTGAGGCTCCTTGGACAGATCCGGTTAGCCCGCCCTTAATCCCAAGGATGTGGAGCAAAGCTATTCTGTGACCAACACCTAAGACACTGGCGAAAAAACTGAGGGACTCCCTCTAGGGGAGGGGGTTATATAGGGAGGGGACTTCCTGTTTGAGATTGCCAGTGTCCACACCTGAAGGTACTCCATATAACCCATATAGTAATGAATATGCCGCTCTGTGTCCCGTGATGTACGAGAAAGAAAAGGTTACACACCTGTATGATCTTCGCTATAAGAAGCACCTACCGGTAATTTGGCTGGGAGTATATGTTAACACAGAGGTGGACCAGAACCAGGTGTAGATAATAAAATTCAAATGAATCACAAAGGATATCAAAGGCAATTATATGTGAAAAAGAAAGAACATATACATATGTAGTATATATCCTAATATCAAAGTAGCAATGAACGCATTAAAATATAAGTCAAAGTTTCAACTTGGATCCATGGGGAGTGGTTCAAAAGAGTTACTTACCTAAATAAAAAATATGTCTAATCTTGATAGTAAATTCTAATCAGGCAGAAAAGCTGCACTCAATCAGGCCTGATGCCTCAAAAGTTGTCAGAGGTAAAATAGAGATATGAACAGCGAACAGATCCAAAACAGTCTATAGAAACAAAGAACAAATATTTATCTCAGAGTGAAAACTCATGAGAATCGTCCAATAGATCATACTAATAATCCATACAGGAAAAGTACATACCAATAAATAGGTCCACTACTCAATGTGTCTCCAAATTAACTGCCACAGGGAAAGTGTAACACATTGATTCTCATTTTATACTATGAGATACACCTGATTTGATTTCTATCCATTAGAGCAGCCTTTCTAAACCTTTTTACAGCTGTGGAACACTAAAAGTAATTTTCAGGTCTCGGGGAACCCCTGATAAAACCCATTCATTGGGGGTCAGTGGGAACAATGCTCCTTACTTTGTTGGTCAGTGAGAAGAATGCCCTTGTTTACTGTAGTGGTAAGAATGCCCCCCTTACAGAGCACTATGAAGATCATTGGTGTAATACCACTGGCTCTTCCAAGTGGAATTAGCTCAGAAGTATGTAGGCACCATCAAACAGGAGGTAAATCAGCCACAGCTCAAGGAACCCCTAGCCACCTCTGGAGGAACCCTAGGGTTTCACGGAACCCTGGTTGAGAATGGCTGCATTAGAGTGTCATAACTGTGCGCCGAGGTGCTACTGGATGACATCAATGGATAACATTCCAAACCTGGAGACTTGTATGCGCCATCTAGTGGGCATAATGCAAACTCCAGAGAAAATTAGGAATTAAACACTCACCAATGGAGATATGGACTCCCAAGGGCCGGGGTGTCAACTAGGGGAATGTGAGAGCTCCTAATTCCAAGGATCCAATCCAAGCCCATGGGGACACAAATGAAGAAACAGATGTGGGATCAGGCTCCTTTAAAAACGGTTTTGAAAAAAATAGATTTAAATTTTAAAAATGTCTTGAATATTGTAGTGTCCAGAGGTTGGAATACCTTAGTAGATCAACTCAGACTGGGGGGGGGGGGTATATGTACTGGAGCATAAAGGAAATTATGAGATATTGAGCAACAAACATAGAACAGGGGCATTCTGGTCAGCTAGACCAGTTGGTAGGAGATCATCCTAAAGAAAGGGTTTGTTGGAAAGTTTTTCAATCCAATAAGTTTCCACTCTTAATATGGCATTATCCCAGTCACCGTCCTTGGGATTGGGGGGAATAACCTCCAATACAAAGAAGTTGATCACTGTATTGTCAAATCTATGGTGTAGACCTATATGTCTGGTCACAGGTGTTAGAATTTTGCCTCCACCTGAATAATAGAGGTGATCCCTCATCCTTATACCAAGTTTGCGAATAGTTTTACCTATGTAAAATGCATGACATTGGCAAGTCATAAGGTAAATAACTCCACGGGTAGCACAATCAGCATATTGTCTTGACTGGAACCACTGACCGTTGGCCAGGCGAATTTCCTTTCCCTCAGGGATCCAAGGGCAAAGGCTACATCTGCCACAGTGGTAGGTCCCTTTGGGAGAGTGAAATGTGGTCTGAACCTTAGGTTGACAATGACTGCTAATGAAGGTATCTTGCAATGAGGTTTCCCATCTAAAAACCAATTCTGGAGTGGGGCGTATATACTTGGATAAAGTATGATCTTCAGCTAAGATATGCCAATTATTGGAAATTGATGCTCGCAAAGAGCTTTCAAGAGAAAAAAAGCTAGTGATGAATTTAACTGTAGTCATTTCAGTTTTGGGCATCTTCTTAAATAGTAGTTTAGCTCTAGCTCTTGTTCTAGCTTTGTTGAAGGCTTTTCTCAACAAAGTTTTAGAATATCCTCTATTGGATAATCTTGATCGTAACAAATTGGATTGATGAAAAAAATCTTCTTCTGATGAACAAATCCTGCGTTGACGCTGGTATTGTGCATAGGGTGAGAACTGTGAGCGTGTAAAATGGTATTGTCCAAACTGGGCTTACGATACAAATCAGTTGTAATATAGCCATTCTCATTGATACAAATTAGCAAATCAAGAAGGGCAATTTCTGTGGGATTGAAGGTGTGTGTAAATTTCAGATTCAACTCATTGGTATAGAGGGCACCCAAGAAGTCTAAAAGATCATCTCTAGACCCCGTCCACACAATTAGCAGATCATTAATAAGACTGAACCAAAACTGTATCTTGGTCAACCAAAAAGCGAATTTCTCATCAGAAATTAACCACCTATCCCAACCGCCTAGGTATAAATTGGTGTAAGCCGGGCCACTTCTTGCCTTTGCAGATAGACCTGGTTCATAAAGGTAAAGTGATTTCTGGTAAATATGAACCTAAGCAAATCTAAAATCAATCCCTTAAGGCCGCGTACACACGACCAAATAAATCCGATCAAATCGATTTGATCGGATTTGTGTGCTGGGATATATTGGTTTGATCGTGTACACACGATCAAACCATAATCCCCGCCGGCAGACAGTGCGGTGACGTGGCGGTGACGTTGACGCTGCCACGTCACCGCACCAGGAAGTAATATACTTCCATGCATGCATCGAATCCATTCGACGCATGTGCGGGCAGATATGTCCGCTGGTTAGTGTACACAGAGATCCATGTCCTGTCAGGGGAGAGAGGAGACCGATCTGTGTCTCTTGTACATAGGGACACAGCATCGGTCACCTCCCCCAGTCACACCCCTCCCCCCACACAGTTAGAACACACCCAGGGAATACATTTAACCCCTTCCATGCCCCCCTAGTGTTAACCTCTTCACTACCAGTCACATTTATACAGTAATCGGTGCATTTTTATAGCACTGATCGCAGTATAAATGTGAATGGCGCCAAACATGTGTCAAAAGTGTCCGATGTGTCCACCATAACGTCGCAGTCCCAATAAAAATCGCAGATCGCCGCCACTAGTAAAAAAAAATTATAAAAATTAATAATAATTCTGTCCCCTATTTTGTATGCGCTATAACTTTTGCACAAACCAGTCGCTTATTGCGATTTTTTTAACAAAAATATGTAGAATAATACGTATCGGCCTAAACTGAGAAAAAAAATGTTTTTTTTTAAAAAAAATGGGCTATTTATTATAGTAACAAGTAAAAAATATTGACTTTTTTTCAAAATTGTCGCTCTTTTTTTGTTTATAGCGCAAAAAATAAAAGCCGCAGAGATGATCAAATACCACCAAAAGAAAGCTCTATTTGTGGGGAAAAAAGGACGTAAATTTTGTTTGGGAGCCACGTCGCACGACCATGCAATTGTCAGTTAAAGCGACGCAGTGCCAGAAGCTGAAATTTCACCTGGTCAGGAAGGGGTATAAGTGCCCAGTAAGGAAGTGGTTAAAGCATGCTTTAAAATTTGTCTGCTGGAAAAACCTGTCTGCTCGCCCGTACACACATTCGAATTTATCTGCTGAAAGGTCCGTCGGACCGTTTCCAGCAGATAAATTTGATCATGTGTACGCGGCTTAAAAGACCAGGTGGTATGATCCTGTTCTTTTAGAAAGGACTCGGTCACCAGGTTGCCCTGCTTGTGCGGGATGCTAGGGTACAATGCCTCTATATCCACAGCTACGAGCAGGGCATCCGGGGAACATAAGTCCTCCCCTCAATGTGTCTCAGCAGATCCTGTGTGTCCCGGATGTAAGATGGAAGACAGATGACGTGGCATCAAAAAGGAGTCCACATATCTGCTCGCCTTTTCGGTTAATGAATCATTTCCAGAAATGATCAGTCTGCTGGGTGGATTTTTAAGATTCTTATGGATCTTAGGGAGGGCGTAAAATGTGGCCAATTTGGGGAATTTAGGTATTAAGTATTCTAGAGTTTTTTGATCAATCAATCCATTTAGATAAATATACATAGCTTGTTAAAGCGGAGTTCCACCAAAAAAATTTAACTTCCGCTTAATCCCCTCCCCCTTACATGCCACATTTGGCATGTAATTTTTTTGGGGGGGAGTGGGGGCTTCAGTAGGAGTGGGACTTCCTGTCCCATTTCCTGCTTCCGCCGAGGGGCTGGTAAGGCGATTAGGCCTAATCACCTTACTGCAGCCCCTCCTTTTGGTGATCGTCTAGGACACTGACAGGTCCTAAACAATCGCCTGTCCAATCAGCCGAAGGCTGTCACGGCTGGGTGCCCACTGTCGCAATGAAGATGCCGGCCGGGGAGGGGGGGAGAGGAGCGGAGCCCCGGTTGGCGCGTCGCTGGAACGTGGAGAAGGTAAGTGTCTGTTTATTAAAAGCCAGCAGCTACACTTTTTGTAGCTGCTGACTTTTAATAAACATTACATTTGGGTGGAACACCCCTTTAATGAACACTGGAATTTGTTGTATATCAATTTTACAATACCATTCATGTTTTTTTAAGATGTTGAAACACATTTTTTGGTACTGAGCCTGGGACATGAGAACGATATTCCCACCTTTAGCCAAAGGTTTTATTACGATGTCATCGGAGGATTGTAATGTTCACCAGAGATGTTATCCTGCATACACACGATCATTTTTCGGCATTAAAAAAACATATTTTAAAAAAAATGTCATTTAAAATGACCGTGTGTGTGGGCTTCACATCATTTTTCGGGTTCTGAAAAACGACAATTTTTTTTTTTTCGAACATGCTGCATTTTTTGACGACGTTTTAAACGTAGTTTTTCAGGTTGTAAAAAATGATCGTGTGTGGGCTAAAACAACGTTAAAACCTGTGCATGCTCAGAATAAAGTTATGAGATGGGAGCGCTCATTCTGGTAAAACTACCGTTCATAATGGCGTTCATTCATCATGCTGTAACAGACAGAAAAGTGTGAATAGTCTTTTACTAACACGGAATCCGCTAAAGCAGCCCCAAGGGTGGCGTCATCCGCATTGAACTTCCCCTTAATAGTGCCGTCGTACGTGTTGTATGTCACCGGGCTTTGCTAGAGCATTTTTTTTTAAACGATGGTGTGTGGGCAACGTTGTTTTAATGATGAAGTTGGAAAAACTTTGTTTTTTCTACATGCCGAAAAACATCTTTTTTTTAACCACTTAAGGACCGCCTACTGCACATTTACGTCGGCAGAATGGCACGGCTGGGCACATCAACGTATATATACGTTGATTTTAGTACCCAGCCGTGGGCCGCGGGCACGCGCGACCCGGTCCGAAGCTCCAGGACCGCGGGATTCGCGGACCCGATCGCCGCTGGAGTGCGGCGATCCGTCCCTGGAGCGGAAGAACGGGGAGAGCCGTGTGTACACACGGCTTCCCCGTGCTTCTCTGTGGCTGCAGCATCGATCGCGTCATCCCTGTAATAGGGGGACGCGATCGATGACGTCACACCTACAGCCACACCCCCCTACAGTTGTAAACAAACACATTAGGTCACACATCCCCTACAGCTCCACCTGTGGTTAACTCCCAAACTGCAGCTGCCATTTCCACAGTAAACAATGCAATTTAAATGCATTTTTTGCTGTGAAAATGACAATTGTCCCAAAAATGTGTCAAAATTGTCCGAAGTGTCCGCCATATTGTCGCAGTCACGAAAAAAATCGCTGATCGCCGCTATTAGTAGTAAAAAAAAATAATTAATAAAAATGCAATAAAACTATCCCTTATTTTGTAAACGCTATAAATTTTGCGAAAACCAACCGATAAACGCTTATTGCGATTTTTTTTACCAAAAATACGTAGAAGAATACGTATCGGCCTAAACTGAGGAAAAAAAATGTTTTTTTATATATTTTTGGGGGATATTTATTATAGCAAAAAGTAAAAAATATTGCATTTTTTTTAAAATTGTCGCTCTATTTTTGTTAATAGCGCAAAAAATAAAAACCGCAGAGGTGATCAAATACTACCAAAAGAAAGCTCTATTTGTGGAAAAAAAAGGACGCCAATTTTGTTTGGGAGCCACGTCGCACGACCGCGCAATTGTCAGTTAAAACGAAGCAGTGCCAAATCGCAAAAAGGGGCAAGGTCCTTTACCTGCATTTTGGTCCGGGTCTTAAGTGGTTAATGACAAAAAATGATCGTGTGTACGCGCCATTAGTCTCTGGTCTATCCCATTGGTGAGATTTAGGGTCCCGAATTGTTAGTTGTAGAAAGGCCCATATATTTAGGGAGGTGGATAAATCAGGGAAATGGTGAGATTTAGGTTTAAAAGAAATACTTTTAGGGTCAGTGATGTATGTGACACTTACGTCAGGTGTGACACCAGACGAGGAAGCCGGGTCATCAGGGTTACTCTTCCCATAGAGGAGCATCAGGTCCCTGAGGGCCCTGAATTCGTTCATCCTTTTCTAATTTTTTGTTGTTTTGTTCAGACTCAAACATTAACCTATAAGTCCATCTTCGAGCAAAGAGGTACAAATCCTTGATCGTTTCTGATATCTTAATTGGCTGAGCTGGGCAAAAGCCCAGTCCCAGCTGTAATATGGATTTTTGTGCCATTCTAAGTTTCATGGGAGTTAGATTTATAAAAATTAAGCTTGGATTGACTGTTGGACTCTGAGTGGTAGATTGACGATACACAAAGGCGCTCAGGCCTGTTTCTTGGCCTCCTGAAGGGCCAAGGTTGGGTCTAAAGGGACACCCCTGGACAGTATTCCTTGTAAAGCAGGGGTTAAGTTACTACCTGTAGCCTGTTTCGCTTGGGGCAACACATCACCACGCTTCTTATGTTTAGTATCGGAGGGTGAATGATCACTACCTCGGCCACGTTTTTGAGGATGTGGTGCCTGTGCTCCGGTAGAGCGGCCCTGAGTCTGGGGAAAATAAAAGGAAGACTGTGGCTTCAGTAGCTTCATTATTCCTAAACTGAGCTGTAGGTTTCGATCTTCTTCCACGTCCTCTACCCATACCCACTCTGCTGGTCCACTTATAGGCATAGTCCTTTTAGCCACAATGTCCCTGTTCATAGTTTCTCTCCAATCTCCTTCCATTTAGTATTCAAAGTTGATAATTCAAATACATGTGAGTATTGGGCATTCAATGAATCAATCTCTTTATCAAGGAGATCCATATCTATCATACAATTCTCAACGAGCAGTAGCATTAATTGCTTACTGCTTGTTGTGAGCAAGATTTTTTTTAAATCTCAGTAGGATTTTTGATAGTGGGAAAGGTCTGGAGACGATGTCCTTGTGATATCCTCTCTGATGTATTGCTGAAAATACCCGGTATGCCAGTAAAGATGGGATTTGCGTTCAAGCAAGCCCTGGATTCTACCCAAATATAGAGTGAGATCACGTCATCCTTTTTACATGATTCAACACTGGTTTTAATAGTGGACATGAATCCTGTCCATGCTGTACCATGAAGGTCCATTCCAACCACAAGTCCTGTTGGTACATGCACCCAACAATAAACAAAGTAAAAATATAGAAAAAAAAAAAAAAAAGCAACATCAAGCCTTCAAAGAAAGACAGTGTTGAACAGAAAGGAAAAAAGGGGGAGCACTCAAAGAATATATGTATACACCCCCTGAAACAAGAGAAAAGTGTATATATATATATATATATATATATATATATATATATATATATATATATATATGAAAATGTATTATAACAATTATTACAAAAAAATATACAGTACAGACCAAAAGTTTGGACACACCTTCTCATTCAAAGAGTTTTCTTTATTTTCATGACTATGAAAATTGTAGATTCACACTGAAGGCATCAAAACTATGAATTAACACATGTGGAATTATATACATACATATACATATACAAGAGGTAGTCACCTGAAATGGTCTTCCAACAGTCTTGAAGGAGTTCCCAGAGATGCTTAGCACTTGTTGGCCCTTTTGCCTTCACTCTGCGGTCCATCTCGATTGAGTTCAGGTCCGGTGACTGTGGAGGCCAGGTCATCTGGCACAGCACCCCATCACTCTCTTTCTTGGTCAAATAGCCGTTACACAGCCTGGAGGTGTGTTTGGGGTCATTGTCCTGTTGAAAAATAAATGATGGTCCAACTAAACGCAAACCGGATGGAATAGCATGCCGCTCCAAGATGCTGTGGTAGCCATGCTGGTTCAGTATGCCTTCAATTTTGAATAAATCCCCAACAGTGTCACCACCAAAGCACCCCCACACCATCACACCTCCTCCTCCATGCTTCACAGTGGGAACCTGGCATGTAGAGTCCATCCGTTCACCTTTTCTGCGTCGCACAAAGACACGGTGGTTGGAACCAAAGATCTCAAATTTGGACTTATCAGAACAAAGCACAGATTTCCACTGGTCTGATGTCCATTCCTTGTGTTCTTTGGCCCAAACAAGTCTCTTCTGCTTGTTGCCTTTCTTTAGCAGTGGTTTCCTAGCAGATATTCTATCATGAAGGCCTGATTCACACAGTCTCCTCTTAACAGTTGTTCTAGAGATGTGTCTGCTGCAAAAGGTGGCTACTTTGAAGAACCTAGAATATGACATATATTTTTAGTTGTTTCACATTTTTTGTTATGTATATAATTCCACATGTGTTAATTCATAGTTTTGATGCCTTCAGTATGACTGTACAATTTTCATAGTCATGAAAATAAAGAAAACTCTTTGAATGAGAAGGTGTGTCTAAACTTTTGGTCTGTACTGTATAGTAGTCAATTTCAGAAACTCTGTGAATGAATGATGCCACTTGCTGTCACCCCTGCTTCCCGACACTATGAGAGATCGGAAGAGATGTAGGGGCTGCTGCTTTAGTAGCATGTTACATGTTACACCCAGCTATAACACGTACCATAATACTATAGGTGAAGTTGGTGACAAGGTCTCTTTAAAATCCTGCCTTCTTCGCGTTTGTTGAGATGGCTCTGTTTTTCAGTGTAAAAACATTTAATTATGCTGTCATTGGCTTAGTTTATGTACCAGAGAATGATTGTCAATTTGCACCTCTTCAGGATTCCAGTTATTTATGGTGAGATTTGATTCTTGGTTATGGAGATTTTGTAAGGCATGGTTGAGAGTATATTAACTGTGATGTGGTGATGATATACAGTAAATGTTCACTGAAATGCTTCCCTGAAAATGTATATAACTTTGTTGTTCTTTTTGCCTTTGTGCCAACAGGCAACGTGGGTTTCATACTTTTGTATTGAGACCACATTGTGGGGAAGCAGGACCTATTCACCACCTTGTATCTGGATTTATGCTGTCACAGAACATCTCACATGGACTTCTACTCCGCAAGGTAATGCTTCCAGCATAGCGTTTATCTGGAAAAATTAAAGAGTTGGGCACTTGCTGTACATTTTATTGGTCTCTGTTAGGGATGGGTCGAACACCTCCCTGGTTCAGTTCGCAATGGAACACCTTGAACAGGCAAAAAGTTCTAGCGAACATGTGAACCCTATTAAAGTCTATGAGAAGGTAAATTGGGTATCTGGCGCTCCAGGAGGCAATGCCCTTAGTTTGTAATAATGTACATTTGGTTAGTCATGATAAGGGGGTGATTTAAAAAGAGGCAGTCATCCTCAGAGTGTGTCCAGCAACTCTGCAAAACATATAAAAGAAACGGGGGGTTGGCGCCTCTCTAAGGCCGCGTACACACGTACGGTTTCCTCGGCAGAATTCAGCAAGAAACTCGATGGGAGATGTATTCTGCCCTAGAAAACCGGTTGTGTGTACACTTTTCGCCGAGAAAACTGTCGAGGAACTCGTCGAGCCAAAAATAGAGCATGTTCTCTATTTCCTCGACGGGCAATGGAAACATTTGGCTCAGCAAATTTTTTGACAGCCGAACAAGGAACTCGACGGGGGAAAACGATATGTTTCGCCCGTCGAGTTTCTCGGTCGTGTGTATGCAGCCTAGTGTAGTATTAAAACAATAACATTTATTGCACAATTAAAAACACTTACAAGATATAAGTGGGAGTCATGCTCCTCATAAGTATGTAGTCCTGGCAGTTCTACTGCATCCCACAGGCTCCTCGCATGATCCGGGTAGCTGGGAAAGGTTTGGTGTGCTCAATCCCTGTACATTCACGAAAACCAGATAGTAGTCAGCTCCATGCTGTCCAGCTTGAACCAGAAGAGGAAATTATGTCACCAGCAGGGAGCGGGAAGAAGGGGTCAGGACTGTCTCTGTGGAATGAAAGGCTACGCACTCTGAGCTCACAGCTCCTTCTACTGGCCTCAATATTATTGTCTATGGGACACGAGCATGAAAAACCAAAAGTCCTAATTTCAAAGGCTTGTATGCAAGTTGTGCCATAAAATGTGTATGTAGACAAGGTTACTGCCCTGGGGGACATGTATCAATGCAAAAAAAGTTTTTAAAACAATCGTTTTTAAAGGAGCAGTGATTTTAATTATGCTTAACCACTTAAGACCCGGACCAGGTTTTGCGATTCGGCACTGCGTCGCTTTAACAGACAATTGCGCGGTCGTGCGACATGGCTCCCAAACAAAATTGTCCTTTTTTTCCCACATATAGAGCTTTCTTTTGGTGGTGTTTGATCACCTCTGTGGTTTTTATTTTTTTTACGCTATAAACAAAATAGAGCGATAATTTTGAAAAAAAATCAATATTTTTAACTTTTTGCGTAAAATAGGGGATAGTTTTATTGCATTTTTATAAAAAACATTTTTTTTACTACTAATGGTGGTGATTTTTTTTTTGTGACTGCGACATTATGACGGACACTTCGGACAATTTTGACACATTTTTGGGACAATTGTCATTTTCACAGCAAAAAATGCATTTAAAATGCATTGTTTATTGTGAAAATGACATTTGCAGTTTGGGAGTTAACCACAAGGGGGCGCTGAAGGGGTTATGTGTGACCTAATGTGTGTTTTCAACTGTAGGGGGGTGTGGCTGTAGGTGTGACGTCATCGATTGTGTATCCCTATAAAAGGGATCACGCGATCGATGACGCCGCCACAGTGAAGAACGAGGAAACCGCGTTTACACACGGCTCTCCCTGTTCTTCAGCTCAGGTGACCGATCGCCGGACTCCAGCTGCGATCGGGTCCGCGAGTCCCGCGGTCCCGGAGCTTCGGACCGGGTCTCGGGAGTGCGTGGCGGGCGCGCGCCCGTGACCCACGGCTGGGTACTAGCACAGGACGTACCTGTACGTGCATGTGCCCAGCCGTGCCATTCTGCCGACGTATATGTGCAGAAGGCGGTCATTAAGTGGTTAAAGTTAAACAATAAAATGAAATACTGCTTTAACCACTTGCCGACTGTCTCACGCTGATATACATTGGTCCTGATATACGCCGATATACGAATGTCCTTTTAGAGCAGGATAGCAGGCGCATACATGCCGCAAAACGGTGCGTGCTGCAGGAGCGTGCCCGCAGGTCCCGCAGATTCAATGTCTGCCGCCAGTGAGGAGTGGCGTTAAGGAGAGGCAGAACGGGGAACTGCCTACAAGGCATTTCCTGTTCAGCCTAGTGACACGACAGGGATCTACCAAGGATGGAAATAGACCTGGGGTCCTAGTAGATGATATGCTCAGCAATGGCATACAATGCAAGCTGCTGCAGAATATTGACATGCATTAAAAGGGGGATAATGCTCCCTCTCTACAAGACTCTGGTCCAGCCGCACCTAGAGTATGCTGTCAAGTTCTGGGCACCAGTCCTCAGGAAGGATGTACTGGAAATGGAGCGAGTACAAAGAAGGGCAACAAAGCTAATAAAGGGTCTGGAGCATGTTAGTTTTGAAGAAAGGTTGCGAGCACTGAACTTATTCTCTCTGGAGAAGAGACGCCTGAGAGGGGAATTAGAAGAAAAGTGGTTTAACCTTAACATGCGTAGAGGGTTCTTTACTTTAAGAGCAGCAAGAATGTAGAATTCCCTTTCACAGGCGGTGGTATCAGCGGGGAGCATCGATAGTTTTAAGAAACTATTAGATAAGCACCTGAATGACCACAACATACAGAGCTTTACAATGTAATACTGACATATAATTACACACATAGGATGGACTTGATGGACTTGTGTCTTTTTTCAAATTCACCTACTATGTAACAATGTAACATGGGGGGTGATTGGGCGCTTTAGGTTAGGGGAGGATCTACACACCACACCGCAAAGCACCTTGTCCCCATGTTGATGGGGACAAGGGCCTCTTCCCAACAACTCTGGCCAGTGTTTGTCGGGTTTGCAGGCGGGGGGCTTATCGGAATCTGGAAGCCCCATCCCCTACGTGAATGGGTATCAGGTACATTTTCTCCCTACACATTCACTGAAAAAGTGTCAAAAAGTAAAAATCACAAGAGACAGTTTTTGACAAGTCCTTTATTTAAAAAGAAACAAAAAAAGTGTCCCACGATGTTATTCCACCCGCCGACTACTATCTATTAGCTTTGGCAGCTCTTATATAGGCAAGGATGGAGCCACCCGGTGATGTAACCAGGTCACCCTGCCCTCTTCTGACGTCATGTGACATCACATACTTCAAATAGCTTATGACATCTGTGATTTGCTCTAGACGTTCAAGGCTGTATTGAAGGTAGAAGTTTAATCTTGATAACAACAATACCATACCAGATCTCAAAGTGGCTGGTATGATTTTTTTGGGGGGGCACAATACACTGTATTATATACTCTGCATTGCGCTATATAGGTCCAGATTCAGGTAGATGGGAGCATCTTTGCTCCAGAGTAACGCTTCTCATTTACGTTACTCTGCCGAAATTTTAGCAGCAAGTGCTGTCATTCACGAAGCACTTGCTCCTAAAGTTGCGGCAGCGTAACGAAAATGAGCCGGCGGAATTCAAATTGGGCGGGTACGGGGCGTGTAGTATTTAAACTAAGCGCGATCCCGCCGCGAACGTACTGCGCATGCGTCGAGTGTCAAAGCATCCCCGTGCGCATGCTCCAAATTCTGTGAATGAACGTCAATGACGTCACATTCCCATTCATGATCTTTTTACGCAAGCGACGTTTTTTTTTTTTTTCCCGACGTGATGACGACGCCTATACCTAACATAGGATACTCCAACCCCATGTAGGTATATCTTCGCGAATAGGGATTTACGTAAATGACGCTCACCTTGGTTTCATTCACGTTTTCCGACGTGAGCTGGAGCATGCGCACTGGGCTATTTTTGCGGCCGGCGCATGCGCAGTTCGATCGACGTGGGGGCGTGCTTAATTTAAATACAAGCCGCCCCCTTTGAATTACGCGGCCTTACGCCGGGCCATTTACACTACGCAGCCGCAACTTACGGAGCAAGTGCTTTGGGAATACGGCACTTGCTCTGTTAAATTGCGGCAGCGTAGTCTAAATGGCTTACGCTACGCCGGCGGGCATTGTATGGGAATATGGCCCATTATTTTTAGTTTACAATTGCACAACGGATTTACATCCTAAACATAGCTAGTAAGGCCCCCTTTGCCAACTTGTTGCAAACACTTTAAAAGCTGGTTGCTTGTAAAACTTTTCATCGAAAGTAACAGGCAGTTTTGAAAGGGATTCAAGTTAAGCTGGCCTTAAATGAATCCGTTTTTTTTTTTTTTTGGGCTGATTGAAAAAAACTGAGTGGATTTGAAAGAACCCTACCCACACCTACGTTGTCAGAATACACGGATCACAGCTAATCAAAGGAACATGTTCTAACAACCTGGTTCGAGAGAAGGCAATGACTTCTCTGGAACGGAAATGGGCATAAATGCTTCGAAATTCAGCTGGCCCTTAATGAATTTCGATCCATCTACAGCAAGCTTTTAGCTGGTAAGTGATCAAAGGGACACTTTAGTTCATTTTAGAGAGGGTTAGGGGGAAAAAAAATATGCAGATTTGGTAAAATAAAAATGTTACATTTAACTTTAGAAAATAAAACAAAATTTCCTTTTTTTCCCATGGTCAAAGATACACTTTAAATCTTATCAGTTGGGAAGCAATCACATGGACAAATCTAATAGATAATAGTTAAAATTACAATTTCACCTGTTTAGAAATACACTCCATAGAGGGGACCGAGGACTGGTTGCACAGAAAAAGAAAGAACGATGACGATTATACTTGCATAAAAATCTGACTTTAAATATACAATTTTTCTTAAGCTTGTCTCCTTTTCATTTGTCCTCCTTTGTTTAAGCTCATTTGTTTCTTCTATTCCTGTTGTTGCAGGCACCTGTTTTACAGTATTTGTACTACCTGGCACAGATTGGCATCGCTATGTCTCCTTTAAGCAATAACAGTCTGTTTCTGAGCTATCACAGGAATCCTCTCCCAGATTTCTTATCACGTGGCCTTATGGTATCATTGTCCACAGATGACCCTCTTCAATTCCATTTCACAAAGGTACTGTTGTGCACAACATTTATATATGTGTAATTTTCATGAAGTTTAACCCAGAAGATTTTATTTTATTGGCACTACATTTATTTCATTTGTCAGAAAGGGGTTAAGTCTTATGATCACAGACAATAAAAATCTCATGGGTAACTAAAATGCCTTCTCATGTTTATATCTATGTTACAGGAGCCTTTGATGGAAGAATACAGCATTGCAACCCAAGTATGGAAACTGAGCTCATGTGATATGTGTGAGCTGGCAAGAAACAGTGTTTTAATGAGTGGATTTCCTCACAAGGTGACACAATAATGCATCAGATCATCTACTTGTGTGATCATTAAAAGAAATTTAATGCTGGATTTTTCTCATGGGAAAACTTATACAAACAGGTGTTACAGATCAATTTAAAGTAAAACTGTACTATAGCTATGATTCTGAGGCACAGAGGGTCAAATCAAGACACCACATGCCACAAATGTAATGTAAGCAGAGAAAATGGGAAGGGTAACAAACCCTGGGATTTTAAAGGTGTCAAAATCAATGGATTAAAATAGGTATGGTAAAAAAACAAGTTTATTGTTTAACATATATCAATTTAAAAAATGTAACAAACATATGAACATCCCAAAGGGATGTTTGGGATGTTCATATGTTTGTTAAAATTGATATATTTTAAACAATAAACTTGTTTTTTACCATACCTATTTTGATCCATTGATTTTGACACCTTTAAAATCCCAGGGTTTGTTACCCTTCCCATTTTCTCTGCTTGCTGTACTATAACTTTTGTGATTCAGTAACTTGGTATAAAACTGTCACCTTTGCAGGGCAAAGTCAGTCACAACCCCCTTATACTCACTTTTACTGTGCTCCCTCAAAGCTGTTTTTTCCTCTGCAGTTGTAAATAATACTTAGCTCTTCCAGGGTGGGGTACATGTGGTCTGCTTCCTTGTGACAGCGCCAATCACTAGGTACTGTCACATGCCCAGGAAATTACATCACCACAAGGTTCTGTTAAGGAATGCAGATAAAGTAAGTACATGGGGGCAGGGATGCCTTTTACAGAGATACCATCACTTCACTGCATCGACAGTGTATCAAAAAAGGATATCTAGACCCAGGAACAAAAATGTAATATATTGTAGCTTATCAGTCCTTAGCTTTCGTGGCTTCATTCTTTAATTTTCAGCTGGCGATCCTGCAGTAAATCACTTTCATGCCTAGAGTTACAATGGTCATTCATTCTACCATGCTGTCACACTTGAACAGGATTACAGAACACCTCCCCTCTTCTTTACAACATGGGAAGAGGTGTTCTGTCATTGGTTGAACTAGATGGACTTGTCACACTTGAATAATTCAGATTACCAAACAATTTTAATATTACACAAAGATAACTCAAGTAAATACAACGCAAATTATAAATGATGATGTAATTTATTAAGACAGAAATCTGACCAAACCTGCCTGACCTTATGTGAAAAAGTAATTCCCCCCTAAACCTAATAACTGGTTGTGCCACCCTTGGCATTTAAACGTTTGCAATAACTGTCAATGAGTCGTCCACATCACTGTGAAGGAATTTTGGCCCACTCTTCTTTGCAGAATTGTTTAAATTCAGCCACACTGGAGGGTTTTCTCGCATGTACAGCCTGTTTAAGGTCATGCCACAGCATCTCATTCAGATTTTTTTTAACAGAAAACGTTATCAAAGGTTTGCGCAAGAAAATACAGCTCACTGTAGTACAAAAGAAAAAATAGTAAAAAATGGTACAATGGTATATTATACAGTATATATCTTATTCTGTCCATATGCATCTATCCAGACAGACCACACATTGTCAATTTTCCTGGGACAATTCCTGCTTTCATAGGTGTAGGAGACTTCCAGTGCAATACAATTTCTCTTCTTGCGTAAAATACCAGCACACCGTGTACACAGGGGTCGGCTTGGGGATAAATATTTACTAGGCCCTGGGGACGTAATCCAAACATTTTAACGGTATGAACCGATCATGGAAGTCACATTGGTGGAGACACAAACCTCACAGTCCTCCTTCGTAAGCTTAGGGATATCCGTGTGCCATTGGCTACAGAGAGACGAAGATACAGGGATGACAAGGACTTCCCCATCACTCGTGAGGCAAGAAGGTGTTCAATTGGGTCAAACTTCAACACAATAGGCCGAGGGAATGTTCAGAGATGTTTCAATTGCCAATACGTAAACACCATAGATTCCCTTAGAGAGTATTTACATCTAAAATAGCTAAAGGGCACCACCTCCCGTCAGAGATGACTATCTTTAATGTCTTTACCCTTAAAATCACCCGCAAT
Organism: Rana kukunoris; assembly: GCA_029574335.1. Classification (NCBI taxonomy): domain Eukaryota; kingdom Metazoa; phylum Chordata; class Amphibia; order Anura; family Ranidae; genus Rana; species Rana kukunoris. The sequence goes on along the minus strand of CM056050.1, from coordinate 417,123,868 downwards.
TGCAAATCAGGGATTTAGATAAGATGAGGGAGCAAGGGATTACCCCACAAAGGGAGATGTGGGAAAAATGTGGAGGATGTTCTATATGCAGTGGGTATAATGAAGACTGAGACCGTTTTTTATTTATACAGCTGTATTTACTAGTGCAACTTATAACATCCAAGTGAAAGATAGAACACCAACATGTCAGAAAAAAAATCTTGGTCCCTAAAGTGCAGGAGTTTGAAGATAAATGTATGGGGTGGAGAGCCTGGCGGGCCACGGTTTGCTGGAATGCTATGAGCTCTCTCAACCGAGAAGTAGGGTGAAAACTTTGGCCACAGGAAAAGTAATTGTAGGAGAGTTTCCATGAAGGTGGTAGTGTCTGAGCCCTCTGAACCTTTGGGGAGCCCCATTATTCGCAGGTTATTGCATCAATTGTAGTTCTCTGCATCTTCTGCCCTTGCTTCCAGGTATTTGACTTTAATCTTTAAGGTGTGGAGGTCTGCGTTATGGTCTTATTGGACATCCTCCAGAAAAGACACTCTGTGCTCAACCTCCTCGATGTGCTCTTGGAATCTATCTAAATCCCTGTGGATAAGCCCAATCTCAGTTTGCAGGTGGTCAATCTTAGTGTTAAGGGCAGCTTGGCAGCCATTGATTGCTTGCATAAGGGAGTCAATCTTAGTAGAGTCCGATGAAGAAGGCTCTGGACTGCCTGTCTGGGTCGCAATGTGGCAGGCTTCAGCAGCGGAGCCTCCGCCATGGCCTCAGTACTCACGGAGTCGGCTGTACGGCGAGAGACTGACACTTCTTCCTCTAGTCATTGCTGGGGGTCACAAACTGATGGCCAGACATTCTCCTTCAGGGTTTTGTGGTGGAGTGCAGAATTCATGGTTCCATCAACTATGCAAAGTTGTCCAGGTCCTGAAGCTGCAAAGTAGCCCCAGACCATCACACTACCATCACAATGTTTGACTGTTGGTATGATGTTTTTTTTATGAAATGCTGTATTAGTTTTACATTAGATGTAACAGGACGAACAATGTCCAAAAATTTCACCTTTTGTTTCATCCGTCTACAGAATATTTGTCCAAAAGGCTTAGGAATAATCAAGATGTTTTTTGGCAAATGTGAGACGAACCTGTATTCTTTTTGGTTAGCAGTGGCTTTGATCTTGGAACTCTCCCATGCATTTCATTGTCGCCCAGTGGTGTAATTTTTGTAGGCTGGCCACCTCCGGGAAGGTTCACCATTGTTCCAAGTTTTCTCCATTTGTGGATAATGGCTCTCACTGTGGTTCACTGGAGTCCCAAAGCCTTAGAAAAGGATTTGTAACCCTATCCAGACTGATACATGTCCATTACTTTATTTCTCACAGTTCATTAATGATTAAGCATGGGGGGCAATTACTTTTTTACACAGAGCTAGGCGGATTTGGACAGCTTTTTTCCCTTAATAAATTAAATCATCATTTAAAAACAGCATTTAATATTGATCTGTGTCTAATATTAAAACTCATTAGATGATCTGGATCATTAAAGGAGTTCTCTAAGCTAAAACTTTTAACCCCCGCTGTGCCCGGGCTGTAAAACTATACAAAATAAACTTTCACTTACCTGCCTACGATCCCCCGTTGTTCCGATATCGCCGCCCGTGCTCCGGTCCCTGCCAGCTTCCTCTTCCTGTGGGTCGGTGACTCACTCTGCGCTCAGCCTATCAGCGGCCGCGGCAGGACATTGCTGCGGCCGCTGAAAGGCTGAGCGCAGAGTGAGTCACCGACCCGCAGGAAGAGGAAGCTGGCAGGGACCGGAGCACAGGCGGAAATATCGGAACAACGGGGGATCGTAGGCAGGTAAGTGAAAGTTTATTTTGTATAGTTTTACAGCCCGGGCACAGCGGGGGTTAAAAGTTTTAGCTTGGAGAACCCCTTTAAGTGTGACTAATATGTTAAAAAAGAAAAAAATCAGGAAGGGGGCAAATACTTTTTCACAGCACTGTAACTCAAAGTAACTCAGGGTCAACAAGTATTGTTTTCTGCTATTGAAGAGATATAAAAAAAAATGCTGTCAATGGCATTGTTAACATACCAAATATAAGTGAAACACATAATTTTCATTATAGTTTACATACACGTTTAATACATTCTCACTGACCTTTCTCATAGTGGACCATTGTACTAGAAAGTGTCATAGGCTGGCTATGTTTTCAGTTAAAGCAGAGTTCCACTCAAAAGTGGAAAGGCTTCAATGCCAGGTTACCTTACCAGAAATCGCGGCGGCTGCACCTGACAGCCAGTCCGATGATTGGCTGGGGTGCTGACATTGTGGGCTCACTGGACGTAAAAGTCTCCATATATTCAATAAACAGAATTTAAAAAAAAAAAAAAAAAAAAGTCTCCATATATTAAAAGTCAGCAGCTGCAGTATTTGTAGCTGCTAACTTTCATTTTTTTTTTGTGGGGGAAACTGGACTTCCTCTTTAATCATCCACTAAAACAACTAAGAGTAAAAACTATTAATACTTTAATGTATTGATCACATGCAGAGAAGTGCTTGCCAAGAGGGAATCTATAACTAGTTATAGTCAACATGCAGCCCTCCAACTGTAGGAAAACTTTAAACGGTGAGCTTTTCTTAATAGGAATCTACAACTGTGTACTGCAGTTTCTCTACAGTGAGAGGACTACAGATTTCTCTTGTTCTAGATTATCCACTTTACACATCACCAATGAATTTGTAACATCAATGTTTAGCATAAGATTGAAAGGTCAGCCAACTGAATATAGTATTTCAGTTGTGGATGCACTGTTGGTGATTACCTCCCAACTTTGTTAGCTCTGTTGCCTCATGATTTTAAATCATATTTGTCCATCTGCAGTAAGGGAAGTTTTAGATCTTTATTTGCATTATCCAGAAAACATTTACGTATGCTGAGTAATAACTATTAATAACTGTAGTGGCAAGACCTGGAATCTCATTTTCAAAATTCCTGAGATATATGATAGCCTGGTGGCTAAATCTGCTATTCAGCATGCACCAAAAAAAATGTTTGTGTAACCCGTTAACATGTACATTTGCTGTGAAGGGCTTCTATTTATTTTAACCTTTTTTTTTTTTTTGTGACAGTTCAAAAGTTACTGGCTGGGCCCCAATTATCTTCGTGAAGGTCCAGAGGGGAATGATATCAGAAGAACCAATGTACCTGATATTCGAGTTGGGTACCGTTATGAGACTCTCTGTGAAGAACTTACACTAATTACTCAGGCTCTGCAGAGTGAGGAGCTGGAGACCATTCCAGAAGAAATGTGTATGGGAGCTGGACTAGAATGCAACACTAAAGGAAATGACAATAGTATTGGAAAAGAGAACAATTAACCCTGATTGAACCAAGAACTCTAAAGGGGGGAGGGAAGAGGCCAGGGAATTGGATGACCACATGCATGGGGTTCATCATTTGAAAAAATGAAGCATTGATAATAAAGATAATTAGGGGAAGAGAGCAGATTAAGTAAATGAATAGTGTAGTAGACTACCAATTGGCACTGTGATTATATAACAACATATAAGAAAAGAAATGATGCAAGAAAGATAGTTATAACAAAAAAAACGTGCAAAGACATGAGGTATACATTACTGAGAAACATAAAAAAATAAAGTTAAGCCCCATACACACTATCAGTTTTCCTGACGGTTTTCTCTTCGGGTTTACCAAAACCATGTAGTGCAAGGGCCTGCCTGATTGCATACAAATTGAAACTCTTGAGGTTTGACCTCATATTAGATAGTTTTGGTAAACCTGAAGAGAAAACCATCAGGAAAAATGATAGTGTGTATGGGGCTTTAGATATAAAGAGGAAATTGTTAATATTGTTCAGAAAAACGTTAAGAATGGGAGCATGGATTAAAGCGGTTGTAAACCCGCATCAACATTTTTATTTTTTTTTCTCCTGCAAGGCAAAAGTCATAATGAGCTAATATGCACCGCATATTAGCTCATTATGAAATACTTACCTCGGAACGAGGTGTGTAGAACTTACCTGGTCCACGCCGAACCAGATATCATCTTGACTCGGCGTGTCTTCCGGGTATCGCCGCACCAGCGCTGTGATTGGCTGGAGCGGCGATGACGTCACTCCCGCGCATGCGCGCGGGAGATTTAAATCCAGCCAGCGTCTGGCGGTGGCCGGTTCTTTCGCCGTGGAGTCCCCCTGCGCATGCGCCGCCGCATTGCGAGGGGAATATCTCCTAAACCGTGCAGGTTTGGGAGATATTCTCCTTACCTACAGGTAAGCCTTATTATAGGCTTACCTGTAGGTAAAAGTCAAAACAGTGGGTTTACAACTACTTTAACAATTCTTGATGCTGAGGATCAGAATGACTGATGTTCATAATGGTAGCGAATATTTAGTAAACACAAAGCTTAAGTAAAAAAAAGCCTTTATCGTAAATTAAAAAATAAAATAAATACGACAACCGGGACTATGGAAAAGCCTGTGCCGGTGATGTGCAGCATGACCCATGTTGTAACATGCGTTAATTCAAATAGTAATGGCACTGCAGTTGTGTTGTAATCCAAAGTTAAAGCTGAACTTGAGAGATAATATATTTTATACCTACTACAGTAATGGCCTTGGTCTTCTGGGTGCTGTGCCAAGCAGTTGCCCTTCTGCATAGTAACTGCAGTTGGTCATTTGATCAGCACAGGCGTCATTTAGAAAAAAAGGAGCACAAATCGTTCTTTGATTGGATGAGGTGGAGATTGTGTTACCACCTCTCCTTTCCACTTGGTTGTATCAGAGAAAATTTTGCATTCATTGAGACAAGTGTAGAGCATTCTCTAAACAGTGCCACACTGAGGGAGTGACCCCCCCCCCCCCAATGGTTACTATGCAGCAGGGCAACATACAGTATAAGCACAGCACCCAAAGGATGGCAGTAATCACTGTAGTAGCTAAGGCTACGAAAGGGATTTACGGGTTCCGCAAAGACTGATTACCTACATTGTGCCAAGCTGGCCCAATGTAAGTATGTAAAATAGATCATCCCTTAGTGCTGTCCTCCGTCACTTACCTCATCCTTCGATTTTGCTTTTAAATGTTCTTATTTCTTCTGAGAAATCCTCACTTCCTGTTCTTCTGTCTGTAACTAAACACAGAACTTTGCAGATCGAGAAAGGAGCTATGTGTCAGTGGGCGTTCTGACACTCCTGCTCCCTCCCCTTCCCCCTCAAGAGGCTTTCTGCACACCACAGAGAAAGTGTTGCATTACTGTGTGTAGTTACAGACAGAAGAACAGGAAGTGAGGATTTCTCAAAAGAAATAAGAACATTTAAAAATAAAATGGAAGGATAAGGTAAGTGAAGGAGGACTGCACTGAGGTAAAGGAAGCTATTTAGGGAAAACCATGTTTTACCTTTACAACCCCTTTAATTAAATTCACACTAATACATGAAAATGTGTGCGTTTGGGGTAAATGAGCCCTTAGTATACCACCACCTAATAATACCTCCAGTATAATGCCTTTTTCTGCCTTTCGCTTAAGGAAAAAAAGCAGCATCTTTATTCAGGCATAATCCAGCGTCACTTTCCTAACTGCTTTTATTTGTCCTTACGGTAGAATTAACACTGTATTACTTCCATTTAACATTTGCTTATTGTGTCAGTACCCAGACTTGTTTAAAACATAACCTTTGTTATGCATGTTTCAAAAAGCTCTTTCTTATTTCAGACAGTTGAGCATTTCTTTCTTTGACCAACCTATGCGAGGAGGACTACCTGTTAGGCTGCGTACACACGATCAAATCTGTCTGCTGGAAACGGTCTGCCAGACCGTTTCAGCAGACAGATTCGATCGTGTGTACGGGCAAACAGACGGATTTGGCCACCCGACAGATTTCAAAGCATGCTTTGAAATCTGTCGGCTGGGAACCCGTCGGACCGATATGTCTGCTGGTTAGTACGCTAACCAGCAGACATATCTGCTCGCACATGCGTCGAATGGATTCGACGCATGCGCGGAAGTGTTTTACTTCCTGGTGTGGTGACGTGGCGGCGTCAACGTCACCGCCACGTCACCGACACGTCAGCGTGCTGTCTGCCGGCAGGGATTTTGGTTTGATCGTGTGTACACGATCAAACCAATACATCCCAGCAGACAGATCTGTTCAAATCGGTCTGTCTGACCGATTTGAACAGATCTATTTGCTTGTGAGCACGGGGCCTAAATGTTTTAAGTTCCCCTGTAACACTGAGGAGGCAGACCATATCAGTAGAGTAGATACTGTATTGTATGGTGCTTCATAATACTTCTTAGATCTTCTTATTATTAGTTTCTGATACGCTTAAGAGAGCTATCTTAGATTTCTATTGTGTTTGACTCACTTAATCTTACCAAGTTCCTTTTCTTAACTTTTCTCTGCTGTCCCTCTAGTATTATTTCTACTAGCAACTCTCTTCTGTTTTGTATACCTGTATACTATGTTAAACTGTCATTCTATTCAAATCAATAATTTTACCCTTATTAAAATGTACACAAAATCATATCCCCATAACTCTAAGTTGTGCAATATTTAGTGGCTTCTTCGGGAGTGAAAAAATTAATCAACATAAACAGTGAGGAGGATGTCTGTGCACACCATAGTGAGAAGTCACTTCTTTTATTCACCAGGGGAAGGTATTATGTAGACACTTGTAGAAATAATACTGGAATGGTGAGGAGTGTGACCAGCAATGAAAATAAGCTGAGACAGCAATCTCTTTGTCCTGGGAGCTAAAAAACGGGCTGAATTTTCACTGGCTTGGCATCCACAATATGCCCCACCGAAATGCTTCCAAACACCTTTCAATTCCAAGCAAGATAAAGTTACAGTAGGGTTAGCACTATTTCAGTCCCTTCGCTTCCAACTTCGGAATTTCAGCCACATCAGAGATGGTAGCCCGGCATGCTGCTATGCCAGGCCCTAACATACAGCACGGCCACTCTTCAAACGTGGGCATGTTCTGCGACAGGGAATCGCCTTCCTCCCCTTATTCCCCTATCAATACTCAATGAGAGCTGTGGGCAGAATTCTCAAGCAGGTGGGAAGCAGCTTTTCTTGACAACCAAGGTGGACCTAGAGGCTTTGGCTTGCATATAGACAGGGCATTGAAGAAAGGGGGTGGAGGAGCTCCAGCAGGACATCCACCATAAACATACATAGTTCACTGCATTAGAAAAGACATTCTTGTTCCTAAAGGAATGTGTCAAATCCTTAGAGACTGCATGTGAATGTTACACCCACTGTCTGAAATCCCTGCATCTGTGCAGTGAAGGTGGTGAAAATAGGAGTCACTGCAATAATCTGATGATAAGAGGCATTCCTGAAGGCACAAATGTTTCTGACCTCAAAGCTGCTATCATCTAAACATGCACCTGGCAAGACCCACAGCCGCATGCAGGACTTTCCTAGAGATATCCTGTGCAAGGTCTTTCTCAAAAACCAATACAACTCAGACCGAGCTAGCACCTATGTATTGCCTGATCTCTATGACCTCTACTGGACCACATTAGGTCCACTGAGACAACCTACAAATGTAGTCACTCTTTTCACCCTATTGTGAATTGTGAAGACGACCAGAATTTCCTCCTGCACAGCACCCAACTTGTTCTGTTTTCTAGACACCAGAGAACTTTCTGTTCCAAATTGGCTGGAGGTACCCTCAGATCCCTTGGGCCAACTTTCTCAACCTTGCAGATCTCATCACCACCACAGATCCCTAGCCAATGTCCCAGATGGGAAAACACTTGTCCGGGACCCAAAGCTTATGAGGATTAAAGCTTGATGTGGTTAGAGTGGACCCGTTCTCTGTCAACCTACCTTCTTAATGACACAGGCCATTACTGTTGAATATGGAACCTCTGAGGAACCTAACACCAATAGACTGAACCTCCTATCAACTTGGCCTCTCAGGCTTCCTTCTTTCCACCAAGGACAATTGATGGCTTCATCTGGTGCCTTTTACATTCCTGCAATCATATGGGGGCACCTACTTGCAACTGCCCTGGACTATTCCTCACTCAGGTGCCTTCCCCTCCTAACAGATTCCTTTCATGTACAGAAACGTAAGGCACCCGTTTCCTATCCTCTAGGGCTATTGGGACTGGTCCTACAGACCATGTACCCCAGCACTATGGCTTCAGCAGGAATTCCTTGTCAGGGCTCGCTAAGTTTTAACAGGGACTTAGCCCATGGGGACAGCCCCTTTCCTTCCCCTTACTGGACAGTATCTGTCCTTCAGCAGGCCTGGTATTGACAGACCTGCCCCTACCTCTATACATTCTGCTAGTGGTTGTGATTCACCACGGACTGCCCCCTCCTTGCAGGGTTAGACCATGCTAATGTTACTTCTCGATCTGGAAGATGGTTTTGTGATAATAAGGTTATGTTGTTATACTTTGAGCCTTATGCTCAACCACACCCTTGTTGAACTAATGCACCTTTAGCCTGGGCGATGCTGTTAGAATTGGTAACTCTAATTACAGATTTATTTGTTGCCACTGCTTCCCCCACTTAGGTCATTCTCTACCCCGTCACCAAGGACTAAATAAAGCACCAAAGCATTTATTTCTAGAGGTTAACCTCCCAATTTCTTCCAACTTATCCTAGCCCTTCTTTCCTATATTTCCAACCTTAGCCCTCCCTAAAGCCACATACACACGATCAGTCCATCCGATGAGAACGGTCTGATGGACCATTTTCATCGGTTTACCGATGAAGCTGACTGATGGTCAGTCGTGCCTACACACCATCGGTTAAACAACCGATCAGGTCAGAACGCGGTGACGTAAAACACAACGACGTCCTGAAAAAAATGAAGTTCAATGCTTCCAAGCATGTGTCGACTTGATTCTGAGAATGCGTGGATTTTTAAACGATGGTCGTGCCTACTAACGATCGGTTTTGACCTATCGGTTAAGAATCCATCGGTTAAATTTAAAACAAGTTGGCTTTTTTTTTAACCGATGGATAACTAACTGATGGCGCCCACACACGAACGGTTTGGTCCAATGAAAACGGTCCATCAGACCGTTCTCATCGGTTTAACCTATCGTGTGTATGCGGCCTTACTCTAGTTCTCCTCCCCTTCTTCATTGTGCCTTCATTTTAATCCCAGATTCATCTATTGGGTTAGGTTCTGCAGTGTCTAAACTTAAAATCGTTTCTTTTCACATCAGTAGTCTCTGTGCCCCAGAAAACAAATGCTACTATGCACCCTTCACAAGAAGGCTCTTGCTTTCCAAGATTCCCAAGTTGAGAGAAAGCAACTACACACTGGTGTACCATGGAACTTTGACTGATGCCAAATCTAGATTGTAATTTTTTTTTCAAGATCAGACAGTCATGCAGGACTCTCACTCACAAATTACCATGTACTTTGACATCAACTGTAGACCAGATACTGACCCTATTGTCTTTTGGGCTACCCATAAACCATTTGTACAGATAAATCAAGGCTCTAGGATTAAGAAAGAAAAATTAGCCAAACAAACAATCTAAAACATATTGCAATTTGCACATAAACACACAGGCTCTGTCAAGATGGAGGTCAAACTCATTCAGGCTGGAGACTTCTTTAAATCATTGTGCCTTAGGAAAGAGAAAATTACTTTAATCAAGAATGACACACCTTCTGTGAGTATGGCAACATAATTTTAGCCAATAGAGACTTACCTACATACCTCAAATAGACATGGAACTCTCCATGAGTTCACATGCCTAAAGATATTTACAATAAAGTCAAACCCTTTTTTGAAGCCTTATGTAACCTACCAATTACGGAAAAAAAACTTCTTATAACACACGTATTGAACTTATACCTTTTTACATAATGTCATTTGACCTTCAAAAAATAAAACCTTGAGGAAGGGCTCAGTTGGAATCCCCTCTAAGGCCGCGTACACACGTTCGAGAACCTCGTCGGGCTAAACCCATCGTTCCGCCCGACGAGGTTCCCGATGAGCGGTCGAAAAAGCTTGTTGAGCCAAAGTCCTCATTGAACAACGAGGAAAAAGAGAGCGTGCTCTCTATTTTGGCTCGACGAGCTTCCACACGACCGAGAATCTCGGCAGAATATGTCTCCCAGCGAGCTTCTTGCTGGATTCTGCCGAGAAGCTCGGTCGTGTGTACGGGTCCTGTGCCTTGAAGAGTTTTCATAGGGGATCTAAAACTGTCAAAGGGTTGGGCCCTGCTCGCCTTAGCCTCCAATACTTCAAAATACTACAAGACTACCTATCACCACACTTTTTACAAGCATTCAACTCTCTCTGATCTACTGGTTGCTCATGTTAACGTTCTCTTTAAAGACAGAAAAGACCCAAATGTATGCTTAAATTGTAGATCACTTTTACTTTTGAATGTAGATTTACAACTTAACTATACTAAACTATATATATAAAATCGTAGCCTTCCATCTCTCTCCCTGCCTACAGAGACTGATACACCTTGATTAGGTGGGATTTATGATGTCGAGAAAAGCAAGGGACAATACCACAAGGGTCTCAGATAATATCCTCTCGTCATGATAGGTAAACAGCAGACCTAGACAAATGGATGATGGTCACTTTCTTCTGGTTACCTGCTCCAGGCTCCACAGAAACAGATTCCAACATCCTTCTTTACGGAAGTGAGAACAGTATTTCTGTGATTCATCTGGGCACACATGTCAATTTGATTTTTATTAGATGGTACTTTGTGTGCTTAGTCTAGACTCTAGAGGGGGCATCCATTTTTTGAAGCCTCACATTTGAACAGAATTGTGTAGTGACACAGACATAGATCTGGGTAAAGGTAGAAAGGTTATGACAGAAATTCCTCTCCCACAACTCCCTTGGTGTACTACAGATATAACGTTCTGCATATGCAACCAAACTACTATAGACCCCACATTAGCAGTATTCTGAAAATATGACTTGAACATTTACCCTCCCCCATTTTCCTGGTACTTGACAATCCACAGTTTTCACCAGGCATATTTGATACTTGGCTCCAGATCCTGCGGAGAAATTAACGCTTTTGCTTCGCTCACTTCCCATGGTTTCCTTTTGGTCAACCATAACACACATGAAAAAATTCCATGTGCTCTCCCCTGGGATACTCTAATTGCACCATTTTCTGTCTCCTATGCCAGCCCCCTGAAACCATATGAAACTCATTTCGTAGAGGAAGGCCCTGTGAGGCACACTCTCTCCATACGTTACTAGTGCACCCGCTCCCACTTCCTGTTTTTTTTTTCATCTTTATTCAGAAATGTTCAGGGACCTAAAGACTAGTTTCTCCCCATCTCAAATTGACATACCAATATATCTCTTCCATAAATAATCTATCAGTAATTCTTACCAGAAGGTGAGCTACAAACTGATCACTGATGGTACAGGGTCCTTTACTATCCTGCATAACATGTTCCCTTCAATCCTTGACCACTTTTGCAGATTTGGGGAGACAGAGGGGTCTATATTTTCCGGGAAGGCCCCAGGTGCCAAACCTTCTGGCAAACAGTCAGACTACTCTACAGAAAGTTACAGACTTCCACATCCCTTATGATCATGCCTTCTTTCTTCTCCATCACAAGGCATTTTAAAGAGGCTCTATAAACACTATTTACTATTTACTCACATCACCATTGAGGGGATGGAGGAGGCCTTCTGATGAAGATGGTTCCCCTAATAGGAATTGACCTAAATACATACATACAAACATTCCCCCTTGATAGCAGTTGTGTTTCTCTTCTCATCACAGAGCCTGGACCCCACCCCCTATTCTTTCCACTAGCCCATTCTACCAGTTTCCCCTGTTCCTTCATTTACTACCTCCTTCTTAAGTTTTAAAGATGTCATATTTTTACTACAAATGGAGAAAACTCCATATCGAGGCACTGTAACTTAAGAAAGACAAGATCACAACTCCTTAACAAGCTTTATCATTTTTGTATGTAGCGATACCCCCTCAGGAGCCGCTGATTGATTTGGGATTGGCGCATTAAGTTACCCTTGTGTGTTGTCCAAGGGTGATTGCAGTGAGCAGAGCAATAAGAGAATGTCCAAACCTGCCGCTGAAGTTTTCTAAATGATTTATTTCCTGGTCCAACACGATCAACATGAGGTAGAGAGAAAAGGTTGATGAAAGGAGATAATGTTGCAGTATCAGGCTTTGGATGAAAAGAGAGAGCAGTCCTGCTCTCCATAGTAGAACAATTCGTCGCCACTCTAGCCAGAGTGGGTGAAGCGCCTCCGGACAGACTACTGCCACAGGCCTGGCATCCGGAACGTCACTTAAAGTTGCTGGGAGGAACAAGTCTCTCTCAGGCCCCGTACACACGGCAGAGAACCTCGACGGGCAGAACACATCGTTCCGCCCGTCGAGGTTCTCTGCCGGCCGTCGGAATCGGCAACCGGCAATTCATCCCGACGAGCCGTCGAGCAAATAGAGAACCTGCTCTCTATTTGCTCGACGGGTTTCCCGACGGGCTGGGCTCGGCGAATCCGTACACACAGTCGAGGTTCTCGGCAGAATGAGGATCCCAGTGAGGTTCTCGCTGGTTTCTGCCGAGAACCTCGGCCGTGTGTACGGGGCTTCACTGACTTGGCTCTAGTAGAATTTAGCGTTTTAAGATGAAGACTTCTGCCACAGGCCCAGTGTTGGACTGTAGAGCGAATCCTCCCAGAAAGTTCTCTTTTAGTAGGGGTCACCAGCTGACAGTCTATGGTTATCTGTCAGTTCCTGGCAACCAGATCCCCGATGGTTCGTTCAAGCCCTTTTGGATCACCTGCCTCCAGCTTCTCTTCAAGCCGATCCCCCATCGAACAGCATACAGCTTAGGGTCTCTTCAATAGAAGTGGGCCCCCAGCAAGTCCCTAGGGCCCCTTTCAGCATCAGCAGGGAACTCCACGTAGCATGCGACCCCTGCCTGGTAGGCCATGTCGCCGAGGTCCGTTGGGTGCGCACACCCTGAAGGTGGGTGCCGCACCTGAAGCCCGAAAAATGGCATCTGCCACAGATATACCCCTCCCCAGCATGCTCCGTGAGGGAAAAGTGGCTCTGCCTGAATCCCTCTGGCGCCACCTGCCACCCAGAGTTGAAACTACATCTCTGGAGCACAGAATGACCCACAGGATAATTCAGGGCTGACAGCGGCCCAATTAAGCAAAATTAGGAGTGGGAGCAAAATAACTCTCCCACTCTCCCACTAACTTTAGCGTAGCGCCTTTTCTGAATGAAAGGGGGCGCTACATGTATAACAGGCGAAGGATATGTAGTTTTAAAATGCTCAGAAAATTGAGATTATGATGGATCTTCCAAAAGCTGTTAATGCAGATCTGTTAAACTCTGTGAAAAAGAGAAATATTATTGGAACAAAGTTAAAAAGAGGGACTATATAGAAGAGTTGTTAGGTAAAAGAAAGTTAACTCAGTTAAATTAAGTCTGAATCAGATTTAAATCCTAACGTGTAGTTCAAAAAGTGCAAGTTTGGAAAACAGGTTGGCTATCAAAGGCCCAAATGTATATGTCTGATAACATTTTTAATGATGAAAGGTATAGCTTTTTTTGAAAAAAATATAATTTTCTGTATTTTGTGACAAATGTAAGGATTTCATTCAAACAGACCTGTAGGTTACTGTACCAAACAGGCCAATACACAAGCATTTCAAATCACATGATTTCATATCATATGATTTCATATCGTATCATAATTTCATATAGTTTAATTTCATATCATAGCATTTCATATCACATCATTTAAAAATTGCTGGTTTACAGATAATATTAACTAGGAGATGCATAGAGGTTTACCTTTTTCAAGGTTAGGCAAGAATAGTAGATCTTCATACACACCTATTCTGCAGCATCTATGAACTTGAAAGGGTTTACCACCTGTGAAGAAATCATATCACTTCCCCCTTCCTCAGCACTCAGTGCTTGAGTGGCTGATTCAAATTTGTATAGACAATAAGGCCCGTATTCACATACATTGGCGCATCTTTATGCCGGCGTAGCGTATCTTATTTACGCTACGCTGGCGCAACACTGAGAGGGAAGCATGAAATTCACAAAGTAAATGCTCCCAACGTTGCGCCGGCGTAGCGTATAGTCGTCGGCGTAAGCCAACGTAAGTCAAAGTAGGTGGAAGTGGGCGTGATACATTTAAATGAAGCGTGACCCCATGCAAATGATGGCCTGAGCTTCAAACAAGTACTAAGTACTAAGTTTTTGGGACGGCGTACTTTTCAGAAGTACCCATACATTAAAGTTGAACTAAACCCCTGAGGCCGTGTACACACGGCAGGGAACCTCGACGGGCAGAACACATCGTTCCGCCCGTCGAGGTTCCCTGCCGGCCGTCGAAATCGGCGACCCGCCTGTCGGGAATGGCAACCAGCCATTCTTCCAGGCGGGCCGTCAAGCAAATAGAGAGCGTGCTCTCTATTTCTGCTCGACGGGCTTCCCGACGGGAAGCTCGCCGAGAGTGTACACACGGCCGAGGTCCTCGCTGGAATGCAGCTTCCAGCGAGGTTCTCGCTGGTTTCCAGCGAGAACCTCGGTCGTGTGTACGCCGCCTCAGTTTTACTGCCTTTTACTGTGTCCCAAAAGATTTACACTCAGGCCGTGAATGGTAACTATCACAGTTGTCTGTGTTGTTGTCAACTGAACTGTTAATCCATCAAATGAATGGTGTCATAACTTGTCAAATGTGCAGGCCCACAGGAACTGCAGATCAGAGACAAAAGATGGCAGTTTTCTCGGCTATAATTAATGGTTTAGTTCTGTTTAACCACTTCAGCCCCGGAAAAATTTACTGGTCGATTTAACTGACAATTTTGCAGTCGTGCGCTGCTGTACCCAAACAAAATTTACTTCATTTTTTCCCACAAATAGAGCTTTCTTTTGATGGTATTTGATCACCTCTGCTGTTTTTATTTTTTTGCTCTATAAACAAAAGAATAGCAACAATTAAAAAAAACACAATTATCTTTTACTTTTTGCTATAATAAATATCCCAAATCCAAAATGAAATTTGGGGACACCCTATTGACCATCCCAATTTTAAAGCACACCCACAACAGCAGGCAATCATTTTAATCAATATTTACACAGTATAAACAATATGTAAATGTTAAAGAGGAGTTCCAGCCTAAAAAATAAGTCAGCAGCTACTGTAGGATGCAGTTAATGATATGCATTACAGAGGATCTATGCACCGACCCACAAAGCTGGATACGTTGAAAAATAGGCTTTGGCCGCCCAACGTAACTTTCCTACGCCAGCGTATAGTGGGCAGAAATTTACGCTGGACGCATGTGTCGCTCCCATTGATTTTCGCTGCAAATGAGGGAGATACGCCGATTCACGAACGTACTTGCGCCCGGTGCATAATATACGCGGTTTGCATAAGTCGTACATCCGGCGTAAAGTTATTCCCCATATTGGAGGCGCAACTCATGCAAAGGTATGGACCAGGGAACGAATGCTGTCATATTTTACGCCGTTTACGTAGTACGTAAATAGGGCTGGGCGTAGATTACGTTCACACCGTTAGCAGTGATTCGACGTATCTTAGCCAGTTGTTTCAACGTGATTGTGAGCATGCGCACTGGGATACTCCACGGGACGGTGCCTTGCGCCGTTTGTACTTGTCTGGCACTCGGCCCATCATTTGCATGGGGTCACGCCTCATTTGCATTGCTCATGACCACTTCCACTTACGACGACTTAAGCTTTCAAAACCCAGCGTAGATTTGGGAGCAAGTACTTTGTGAATACTGTGCTTGCCTCTCTGTGCTGCGTCGGCATAGCGTATATATTAGATCCGCTACGGCGGCATAAATATGCGCCAATGTATGTGAATCCGGGCCACAGACTCCAGGTGGTGCACTCTCACACACGTGCAGTGGGGCAGTTGATAGAAAGCTCAGACAGTACATAGGGGACAGTTGATAGCGGGTTCAGGCAGTACACACAGACATGCATGTAGTGGAGCAGTTGATAGTGGGCTTAGGTAGTACAGAGGGGGGCAGTTAATTGTGAGCTCCGGCAATACACACAGACTGGTAGTGCCTTCTTGCACACATGCACTGTGCCCCACAGCTACTCCATTAGTTTCAGGTGTGGGGGGTTTGGGGGTCATTATTCTTGGGGTAGATTGGAAGTGGGAGATAAATATTGGGCCAATGTCCATTGCTTACATAACATATGCACGTCCTATCAATTTATTGAGTGTGCTCTACCAATAATAAAAAGGGTTTTGTAAAAAGCATAAAATAATATGTTAGTGAGAAATAATCAAGTTTAAAAACAATTAGTAAACATCTGCCTTGTGCCAGCTAATGTGAATACAAAGGGCTGGATTCAGGTAGATGGGCGTAAAATTCTGCTGGCGTAGCGTATTCCATTTACGCTATGCCTCCGCAACTTTTACGGGCAAGTGCTGTATTCACAAAGCACTTGCCTGTAAAGCTGCGACGGTGTAGCGTAAATGTCCCGGCCTAATTCAAATTCGGCGGGTAGGGGCGTGTATCATTTAAATGAAGCGCATCCCCGTGCCGAACGAACCGCGAATGCGCCGGGCCTGAATGTAGCCCAGTGCGCATGCTCCAAATCACATCGGAAATAGTCAATGAAAATGACGTGAACGTCACTTACGCACAGCCCTATTCGCGAACGTTTTACGCAAACGATGTAAACGACGGGAAAAATTACGCCGGCATGCCATCCATACTTAACATTGGCTGCGCCTCATACAGCAGGGGTAACATTACGCCGGACCTACGCTAACGTAAATGACGTAAAACAAATGCGCAGGCCGGGCGTACGTTCGGGAATCAGCGTATTACGCTCATTTGCATATTTTACATGGGAAAGCCACCTAACGGCCAGTGTAAATATGAAAGTTAGATACGACGGCGTAAGAGACTTACGCCAGTCGGATCTAATAGAAATCTATACGTATCTGATTGTATGAATCAGGCGCATAGATATGAGGGCTCAGAGGCAGAGAAACAACGGCGTATCTGGAGATACGCCGTTGTATCTCCTACCTGAATCTAGCCCAAAGTCTGTGTACGATACACTCTGTAAATGTCTGGCAAAGTCCACTCTGTGTGAAATATAGTTCAAAATGCAGTCAGTGCTGTAATCCACTAGAACTTGATCCGTGAGTCCTGACACAATTTGTGTGCCCTTTAGGAGACATAATAACAGGGTATCACGTTTGCATGTGTGTGTTGTTGTTCTTGATGTTTTTCTAGTCTTCCTTTGTGCCCAAAATGCATTTTTAGCATTGAAATACTGTAAGGCAAGGGAAAATATAGTAAATCTTCCAAAAAATGTATTGATCAATAAAAAAAATGAATCTACATTTGTTAAAGCTACAGTATACACAGCACTACTCTAAACTGCTTCTATAAACCCTGCATCATAGTCCACTGAAAGCTGGTTTAGGTGTCTGGAGGTAGGGCTAAAGTTTCCAGCTATCAACACAGCCAATCACAATAAAGCTTCAGCTGTCTCCTCTCCCCAGCCATGCTGTTCAATCAAGCAGCATGGAGGAGAGGAATCCAACATCACAGTCACTATGTCTGGGCTGAGTGGCTCCTGAACCCTAATGGGGCTCCCAACCAGGGTTACAAGCAGCAACATTTTTATCCAGGGACAGCCTCCGTAAACCAGGCACTGTCCCTAAAACTGTGGATGATTGGTCACCCTTTTGGTCACGTTTTTCTTTTATAGCGCAAAAAATAAAAAACCCAGGAGGTGATCAAATACGACCAAAAGAAAGCTCTATTTGTGTGAAAAAAAGGACAAAAATTTCAAATGGGTACAATGTTGTATAACTGAGTAATTGTCATTCAAATTGTGAGAGCACCGAAAGCTGAAAATTGGTCTGGTCAGGAAGGGGGTTTAAGTGCCCAGTGGTCACGTGGATAAAATCACTGCTTCATACAATGTATGGACAGAAGATCAGTGATTCCCCCTAGTAAGTCCACCCCCCCATACAGTTAGAACACAAATAGGAACACACTTAACCCCTTCCCCGCCCCCTAGTGTTAACCCCTACACTGCCAATGGCATTTTTATAGTAATCCAATGCATTTTTATAGCATTGATCGCAAAAAAAATGCCAATGGTCCCAAAAATGTGTCAAAAGTGTCCGAAGTGTCCGCCATAATATCGCAGTACCGAAAAAAAACGCTGATCGCCGCCATTACTAGTAAAAAAAAAAATAATAATAAAAATGCCATAAAACTACCCCCTATTTTGTAAACGCTATAACTTTTGAGCAAACCAATCAATAAACACTAATTGCGATTTTTTTTTACGAAAAATATGTAGAAGAATACGTATCGGCCTAAACTGAGGAAAAAATATTTTTTTTATATATTTTTGGGGGATATTTATTATAGAAAAAAGTAAAAAATATTGCATTTTTTTCAAAATAGTCGCTCTATTTTTGTTTATAGCGCAAAAAATAAAAACCGCAGAGATGATCGAATACCACCAAAAGAAAGCTCTATTTGTGGGAAAAAAAGGACGCCAATTTTGTTTGGGAGCCACGTCGCACGACCGCGCAATTGTCAGTTAAAGCGACGCAGTGCCGAATCGCAAAAAGTGCTCTGGTCTTTGGACAGCAATATGGTCCGGGGCTGAAGTGGTTAAATAAAAAATGAAAAATTCCTTTAAATATTGTACCTGCTGGGTGTCTATAGTTTGCATGTGAAAACGTCTTTGAGAACCCGGGTCTTGCCCGAGGGAACATGTAAAAACGACCGTTTTTAAAACTTTTTTTCCATGCAGGTAATTGTGCTATTTAAAGACGTTATCACAGGTATAGACACCCAGCAGGTACAATATTTAAAGGAATTTTTCTTTTTCTTTTTTTTTTTTTTAATTTACGCATCATTAAAATCACTGCTCCAGAAGCAGTGATTTTAATAATGCTTAAATTAAAAAAAATGAAAAATTCCTTTAAATATTGTACCTGCTGGGTGTCTTTACCTGTGCAAACGTCTTTAAATAGCACAATCACCTGCTTGCCAGTAAATTAGGAAGAACTGATCTAGCTAAGCTATACAGTGTATAAATATATGTACAACTCCTAGGGATGTATATATATCCTCTACACACTGTAAATTAAGCTAAACTAACTAGCCTGCCTGCTCTATCTAGCTATATAAAAAGACTATCTCTCTGTCTCTCTGACTGATCTCTGTTCAGTGCTGGAACACACTACACGAGGCCTTATATAGTGTGGGGCATGTGCTAAAGCCCTGAGCCATAATTGGCCAAAGCCACCCTGGCTTTGGCCAATTATGGCTCTCCGTTTTTTGCGCGCTGTGATTGGCCAAGCATGCAGGGTCATAGTGCATGTTTGGCCAATCATCAGCGCGCAATGGCGCAATGAATTATGGGCCGTTGCACGTCACTCGAATTTGGCGCGAACGACCCGTTTTGTTCGAATTTCGTCGAACGTACGAACAGACAATGTTCGAGTCGAACATATGTTCGAATCGAGCGCGGAGCTCATCCCTAATCAGGTGCAATGAGCTGCTGATCAGGTAGATTAATGCATGTTGAATGCAAGGACCCTGAGAGAACATGTGTTCTTTGTGTGCTCTGTTCACCCCATATAAGTGTGTTGGTAAATGTTGCATAGAAATGTATGCATTTTTTATGCAACACACAACAGCGCGTTGGAACACATGGCAGCATTGCTGTTCTGCAAAGAGTTGAAGAAATAGTTTCTTTGTGAACTTTCAATTTAATTTAAAAAGAAAAAAAAAATTAAAACTGTAATGTTTTGTTACAAAGCAATACAGACAATAAAAGGCCTTGCTAATGGGATCATAGGCATCATGCAAACATAAAACATGCACAGAGAAATAGAACAGCAAACACCATATTGATTTAACAAAAAACTTTATTTAATGTTCCATCTTAACATTTGTCACAAAATGTATTTACTTGTTTTGGATGGTATCGGCCATGGCCTGATTCATTGGTTTTAAAACATAAATATCAACATCAACTTTTTATGCATATAAACCAATTTACACCAAGATTCTCACAAATCACCATAATTCAGCCTAGCCACTTAGAGTCAAGCTGATACCGTATTTTAAACCATTTTAACTTAAACCTCTGCTTCAGATAACCCGAAGGGAGCCACCACATGAATAGGCCGTGACAAAAATGGGGGGGGGGGTAGGGTGGGTAGTCCTCCTGCAATCTTCAGGTTGGAATGGTACTGACCCAGACTCTAATGACCCTTAAATAGACCAGTACCAGCTTCTGGTAATTTCTCCCAGAATCACCTGACCCCTCTAGACCAATCCCTGCGGACCCAAGAACCCCCTCCAGAACTTTCTAAGACACCTGACCTAATTGACCAATCCCAGCAGCTCACCTGCAGCTCACCTTTCTGATAACCTTACATACTGTAACCTCATGAACTAATAACCCCCCAGCACACTGACATTTTGTAACCAATTCTAACTTAAAATATACCTGTACTTAAACTAGCCCTAATGCCATGATCCCATGAGGAAAGGGGGGCCTAAAACGGCTCTCCCCTTTCAAATCCCATGGGATCATAGGCATCATGCAAACATAAAACATGCACAGAGAAATAGAACAGCAAACACCATATTGATTTAACAAATAACTTTATTTAATGTTTCATCTTAACATTTGTCACAAAATGTATTTACTTGTTTTGGATGGTATCGGCCACGGCCTGATTCATTGGTTTTAAAACATAAATATCAACATCAACTTTTTATGCATATTAACCAATTTACACCAAGATTCTCATAAATCACCATAATTCAGCCCAGCCACTTATGCTGCGTACACACGATCACTTTATGTGATGAAAAAAACTAAGTTTTCTGTGAAGTAAAAAACTACGGGCCAGATTCAGATACAACTACATTGGCACAGAGTATAAGAGATACACTATGCCGCCGTATTTTACCAGGCTATACGCCGAATTCTGGTAGATTTTGTCCCTTACGGTACAGCGGCGTAGTGTATTTCTCGCCGTGTAATCGAAATACGCGATTAGGGGGCGTGAAGCATTTAAATTAGGCGCGTCCCCACGGCGATCGAACTGAGCATGCTCCGTTCAGAAATTTCCCGCCGTGCATTGCGCAAAATAACGTTGTTACGTCATTCGTTGTTTGAGTAGCGTCGTTTACGGACATTCCTATTCCCAGACGACTTATGTAAAAAATAACAAAAGACGTCGAAAAACGTTGAAATTCGACGCGGGAACGACGGCCATACTTAACATGGGAGGTCTAATATTAGACCAGCAAAAAGCTGGTATAATTTTACGTAGCAAAAAGATGACTAAAGATGCCGTAAGAGATTGCGATTGACGTTCGTAACTTCGTGGATCGTCTGCAAACGCGGAAAATGACGGGAACTCCACCCAGCGGCCGCAAATTTATTGCAGCGTAGATCCGAAGGCGTACGAAAACGTAAGCCAGTCGGATTGAAGCCCGCAGCCGTATTTTCATGGTTTGAGGTTTCAGAGTAGTGAAAAAACGCGCGTAATTTGAAAGTACTCCAGTCTAATGCGAGTTAGACAGGAGTAAGGGCTCTGTGAATCTGGCCCTACGTTTTTGAAACTTCACTTTTCAAAGACGATGTTGCCTACACACCATTGTTTTTTCACAAAAAGCGAGGTTACGTTCACCACTCTTTTCCATCGAAGCTCGCTTCATAACTAGCTTCTGGGCATGCGCTGGTAGAAAAACGTTGTTTTAAACAACGTTTGTTGCTACACACGGTGACTTTTTGTGAAACAAAAAACGATGTTTTGAAAAACGACACATAAAATTAAAGCATGCTTCAAATTTTTGTTGTCGTTTTTTACAAGACATAAAACAACATTTTCCCCTACACACGGTAAATGAAATTGATGTTTTTAAAAACGTCATTTTTTTTCATCACATAAAGTGATCGTGTGTACGCGGCATTAGACTCGAGCTGATACTGTATTTTAAACCATTTTAACTTAAACCTCCCAACCGTCAGGAAGGCTAACTAACCTCCCTCCTGTCCACACACCCCCAGACCGCGACCATCTCTATGCATGTTTGTATGTCTGAATTAAAAATATCTAAACCTACTTCTGATAAATGTATACCATCATCTCTATACAAGCCTTGAATTCCCCCTTTCAATTCGACATGACGGAAGCATATTCCTAAATCTGGAGTAATACATTTTTCCAACGCTCTATTCACTCTTTTACAAACTTTATCCAGCGGTTTGAAAACCAGCGAATTTAACCAACGTAAGCGTGGTATTATTTCTGAAAAAAACAAAACTGTGTTGAGTGAAACTAGTTTCAAAATCCTCAAAGTATCCTTCATTTCAGAGATCAGCTCAAATGTCTTCTTCTTGCCAATATCATTCTCACCAATCTGCAGAATCATATCAGGTGCTTTAAACACAGCATAAATTCTTCCTAACTCAAAAATGTAATCTTTCCATAGCATACCCCTTTGTCCAAACCATTGTACTTGAAAAACTGTCGGATTTAGGCCCAAATTTTCAGAATATACTCTACCTGTTGCTCGCTTTTGTGCCCAAAAAACAAAGGAATGACCTATAATCCAAATTGTGTGATGTGAACCTGAACCAAAATAACCAGTTAATAAGGGCGAATATACAGTTTAAAGGCATCTGACCGCCACCTTCCAATCCTCTTAATGATGCTTTCCTCCAAACCAATCCTTGCTGCCTCAGTAGCCGCACCTATTCTGAAAGAGTGTGTTGTTATTTTCAAATGATCCAACTTCAGGTAGGCCAAGCATTTTTTAAGTACTGCCGAGAATTGGTATACCGTTAACGGAGCACCATTAACATGAATAAACGGCTGGTCAGAAAATACTGGACGAACAACCATAGAAGCATGAAAAGCTGTAACCGGACAAATGTTTACCTGATGACACCTCTTCAAGTGAACCCACTCCCCAACACCTAGCCTATCCATTTTGCTGATACCCAACAAAATCTTCAACCCATCTTCTAAAACTACTACATTTGATAATGCCACTCCACACAATCCTGATCCTAAAATGGAAGAACATGCGTGAACCGATGAAAACGGTCCGTTGGACCAGTCTCATCAGTTTGGTCCGATCGTGTGTACGTGGCCTAAGATCTTTCCTAAAATTACCTTTTCTATACCCCTTCAATACCTGCCGCAGCGAGAAAAAAACTGTGACAAGGCGGCAAGCAGTAAAGGAGCAAAAAGAAAGATATCCCCGACAATGTTTTACTTATATGTGACCACGAGTATTCTTTATGAATCAAAACTTGAAGAACCTCTAAAACCAACTGCTCGGAATGGTCCGACACAGAAAGGTGCAAAGAGTCTAAGAACTTTGATCATAACAGTAATGAAGAAGTATAATTCTTCCAGGTAGCAGCAGCCACAGAGTTCTGAATGTTTCGAAGGATTAAATCAGCTCCCACAATTGGGAAGGGCAAGGTGATCCTGTCCACTCTGCCTGAGGTAGTAATTCGAAAAATGTGTACATCTGTCGGCGAGTGAGAGCGTCAGCAATCACGTTACTCTTACACTGAATATATTTTGCCTTTAACCAAATATTCCACCTAAGGCACAGAAAAACCAGGTGACGCAAGTAGGACACAACCATAGACGATTTAGTGGATAAAGTATTTATCGCAAAAGCTACCCCTTTATTATCAGTACTAACCACATTAGTTATAAGAATTATTATTAGAAAAATATGACCCCCATATTTCTAACGCCGCTACTATGGGGAAAAGCTCTAATAGCACAATGTTCTTACAATAACCCAAAGCGATCCACCTGTCTGGCCAAGTGGAAGCGCACCACTGTTTTTTCCAAAATGCGCCAAAACCGACAGAGCCAGCTGCATCAGTTGCCAGCTGGAACTCACTATCGGATATGAAATCCTGCTGCCAAATTGCTCTGCCATTGAAATGCTCTAAAAATTGGCTCCAAACCATCAAATCCTGCTTAGCATCTCCTGTTAGCCTGACGTGAGAGTTTGGATTTTTTAAACCTGATATTGAATAATATAGCCTTCTGGAAAAAACCCTACCCATTGGCAAAACCCTGGTCGCGAAAGCCAATTGACCCAAAAAGGCTTGCAGTTTCTTTAAAGTCACCTTCTTCCTTTTTAAAAATGACTTCAAAAGCAGGGCCAGCTTGACTATTTTCTCTCTAGGTAACCTGAATTCCATAGCTGATGTCATACCTCAGTCAGTCAGTGTCAGTGGGAGAGTAGGACGCTCCGGGCTTCCGCTCGAGTCTGCTCTCGCCAGGGACCAGACAGCCAGACTAGGACTAGGCAGACTGCAGACTTCTAGGCAGTCTTCTCTTCACCCCTCCAGAGACTCACCCGGCTTCCTCCCAGTTTACCTGCACTCACTTGACCCCCCCTGGCTCCCTCCTTCATCCCCTCTCCAAGGAATCAGGCAGGTAAGCCATTCCACTGGAACTGTAGGCGGCCATCCTTTTCAGGACAAGCCGCACCAGCTTCCCCAATCACCAGGGCTCTCCCCCTTTCCACACCTCCCCTCCAGTACCCCCACACTACTACCCTCCACACAGGCTAGCCTTTTGCCACCTATCCCTGCAATTTTTGCCATCCTCGGGCGCTCTTTTTCATTCCCCTGTGCCGACCTGTAAGGAATTGCGGCAGCCGCGATTTAGGAAAGGCCGCGGCTTCACCCGCGGCCTAGCGGCGCGCGGCTCCTCACCCCTGGCAATCGTCAGCAAATTGCCCCAACGGACCAGAAAGCCCCCCCCTACACCAGTAGAGCCCCTGCTCCTCCCGGCCATCGTTTCCCAGCCCCCCTGGCAGCATCGATCCACTCAAACTGGGACCCCCCAGCCTGGATCCTGCTGCCTGATCGGCAACCATCTTGCTACACCCAGACTCCCATTTCTCAACACTATCAAAACTTGATCCAGGTTTCGCCCGATCGCCTTTTTAGGGGTCAGGAAGGAATTTTTTCTCCCTGCCGTAGCATATTGGCCAGGGTTTTTTTTTTTGCCTTCCTCTGGACCAAGCTAGGATTAGAGGATTCAGTTAATCCTTGAGAATCCTCCCCTCCCACCCCCCAGTTGCACGGCCACCATGGTTAATCTGCAATACTCGGCAGAGACCATTTGGGATCTGAGGCCATTTGCCCCAATATTACCAGCCGTCACCAAAAAAGCCCTAAGAATTCTGCGACTTTTGAGAAATGATCGACGATCGACTATCAAAAATCACAGCCATTTACCCCAGCCTAAGCACATATCATGTGCTTTGATCAACACTAGATCGGCAGTAAAACACTGATTAGAAATCCATGATTTCATTCTACAATACGATTTAGACTGCCTCTTTATTACAGAGAGCTGGCTCACAGCCGACTGTAACACCATTCTAGGAGAACTGGTGCCTGAAAATTACTGTATTATAACGGAAAACAGAATAGGGCAAAGAGGAGGCGGCCTGGCGGTGATCCAGAAGACACATCTTGTGATCACAAAACCAGTCCTTCAAAACCCTCTTCCATTCATGGAAACCCTTACTCTACAACTACAAACAAACTCACAGGAGACCATCCGGATTCTACTCTGCTATAGACCACCCGGCCCAAAATCGCAGCTTTTACTATCATTGACGGATTTTAACCTTTGGGCCAACTCCCCACAAGACCCCGTTGCCGACGCCTGCATCGACCACCTGGAAGGATTAGGGCTACAGCAACTAGTATGTGGGCCCACACATGCTTCAGGTGACACACTTGATCTTATTTTTAGACAAGTTCTGGAAATAAAAATGCAGGAAAATGAACCGTTGCCATGGACAGATCACCATGCAATTAAATTCATTATTTCCGAATTCCCCCCTTAACAAAAACATCAAATCCAGCGACAACACACTGGACTAGATGTCAGAAGAAGCTCCACTCGGAACTCTTCAAAGCCACGTTAAGGGAAAAAATAGAAACAATTCAGCCGCATCAAACGGCTGAAGAAACACTGGATGCTATAAACACAGCCCTATTACAGTCAGCTGACTTAATAGCGCTGAAACACAAAACCTGCATCCGAAAAAACAACGCAGG
Organism: Rana kukunoris; assembly: GCA_029574335.1. Classification (NCBI taxonomy): domain Eukaryota; kingdom Metazoa; phylum Chordata; class Amphibia; order Anura; family Ranidae; genus Rana; species Rana kukunoris. The sequence continues at coordinate 417,097,729 of CM056050.1, read as the reverse complement.
CTGGTTTAACAACCAACTGTCGTCACTGAAGCAAGAGTGCAGAAGGGCGGAAGCCGCCTGGAAAAGAAGCTCTTCAGATGAGAACCTCATCATCTACAAGGCAACAACAAGAAAATACATCAAAGAAATCTTCAAAGCCAAGAAAAACTATTTTTCTGAGGCTATCAACAGCGCCCTTAATCGCCCACGCAAACTCTTCAAGCTGGTCACTCAGACCATGAATCCAGGCTGTCTTGAAGTCCCCAATTCGGACACACAAGAATTTTGCGATGAATTATCGGATTACTTCATTAATAAAATTGAGGGAATCCAGCAAGGATTTCAGGAAAACAATTCCCCACCTAGCCCCCCGTAATTATTTACACAACACCTGCAGTAATTCACCACAACCGGGTAAGTTCACACTGAAACCCATCTCTATCCATGCCGCTAAAAATATTATTGGTACTCTGCGTAACAGCACTGCACCGAATGATATCATCCCCACCAAACTGCTGAAGGAATGCGCCGACATCCTGGCACCTCCTATCACGCAGCTTATTAACCAATCATTCAGGGAAGGCATAGTGCCCTCCCAGCTGAAAGAGGGCATAATTCGACCCATCTTGAAGAAACCCACCCTGGATCCCAAGGATCCACTCCACCGCCTTCCCATAACAGGCCTAAATGTACTCTCAAAAGTAATGGAAAAAGTAGTGGTACAACAGCATCTAGATACCCACAACCTACTTGATCCATTTCAATCGGGATTCCGCCCCGGACACGGGACGGAAACAGCACTGCTCAAGATATGGGACGACGCTCTTGAGGCCGCAGACGAAGGAGAATCTTGTCTTCTGGTTCTGTTGGACCTAAGCGCAGCCTTTGACATGGTAGACCACAAGCTTTTATTGACTCGGCTAGCTGAAGTAGCCAAAGTCGCAGAAGGCGGTTTATCTTGGTTCTCCTCTTTTCTGGAAAACCGATCGCAAATAGTGAAGTTGGGACCTTTCACTTCAGAAAAACGCACATTATCGTGCGGAGTCCCTCAAGGATCCCCTCTGTCGCCGGTGTTAATCAACATCTATCTTCGTCCTCTTTTTGAAATCATCAGCAGCCAAAAACTGCTTTATCATTCATATGCAGACGACACGCAACTGTATTTCCGCATTTGCAAAAAAAAGGATCACCACCTCAATCTAGAGACATCCCTCTCTTTGATAGAGGACTGGATGACAAAGAGTTATCTTAAACTCAGCGAAAACAGAACTTCTTCTGTTTCACGCCAAGCGTATGAATCAACCTGCAACAACTTGGATACCCCCGCCCATTCTGGGCAAAATCATCACCCCTAGCGCCAAAGTCAAAAGTCTCGGGGTCATCTTCGACTCCTACATGACAATGGATGCACAAATAGGGTCAGTAGTCAGCGGATCTCACCATCTGCTGCGCCTACTACGCAGACTTACTCCTTTTATTTCCAAAGAAGACATAGGGCCAGATTCAGGAACAGTTAGGCTGGCGGATCCAGTGATCCGCCAGCCTAACTGTGACTTTGAGCCGGCGTTTCTGTTTTCTGTAACCAGAAAACAAGAAACGCCGGGTTGAAGCTCCGATGCGAGCAGCGTAACTGAGTTTCGCCATCGCATCGTTACTTCAACTTAAAAATGGCGCCGGGGGCGTTCCCGCCGATTTCCGCTCAAAAAATATGTTAATGCGCGGAAATCGGCAATTCACGATCACATTCCGGTGCGACGCAGTGACGTTACGATGTTTCCGGACGGGATACGCGGCGCATAGTTATACCTACATGGGGTTGGAATATCCTATGTTAGGTATAGGCGTCGTCATCGTGTCGAAAAAAAAAAAAAAAACGTTGCTTGCGTAAAACGGTCATGAATGGGAATGTGACGTCATTGACGTTCATTCACAGATTTTGGAGCATGCGCACGGGGATGTTTTGACACTCGACGCATGCGCAGTACGTTGGCGGCGGGATCGCGCTTAGTTAGCATACTACACGCCCCGTACCCGCCCAATTTGAATTCCGCCGGCTCATTTGCGATGCGCTGCCGCAACTTTAGGAGCAAGTGCTTCGTGAATGACAGCACTTGCTCCTAAAATTTCTGCAGCGCAACGCAAATGAGAAGCGTTACTCCAGAGCAAAGATGCTCTGGACTACCTGAATCTGGCCCATAGTGGTCGTGGTGGGAGCAATTGTAAACTCAAGATTGGACTATGCAAGTGCCCTTTATCTCGGACTCCCCAAGTACCAAATCGCTCGTCTGCAAGTCGTTCAAAATACGGCCGCTAGACTTGTAACTGGGAAAAAACCCTGGGAATCAATCTCACCTTCGCTGAGATCCCTTCAATGGTTACCAGTAAAATACTCACTTTTAAAGCACTCTGTCTAACGCATAGATGTATCCATTGGAATGCTCCCCATTATTTATGTGAAAAAATAAAAGCTCATAATCCCAAGTCCAAAGGAGATAGAAGATTTGCGGTCCAAGGTCCCAGACTATGGAATGCTTTACCAACCAGCATTCGGTTGGAGGAGAACCACTTAGCATTTAGGAGACTGATCAAGACTCATCTCTTTTGATACCAAAGGAGACAAGAACAACAAGCGCCCAGAGGCGATTATGTTCGCATGTGCTGCGCTATATAAGTTTTCATTCATTCATTCATGTGTCCAAAGTTATTCCTAAATTCTAAACAGTTTGACGGAGGAATCGTTTTTTCCTCCACCAACGGAACCCCAAAATATTTACATACAGACTGAAAAGCTGACAAAACTTGACCGCAAACTTGGGAGCCATCCAGACCTATAAACCAAAAATCGTCAAGGTAATGAATAATATTGTTTGATCCAGATACTATACTTACCACCCATTCTAAAAATGTCGAGAATGCTTCAAAGTAAAAACAAGACAATGAGCAACCCATTGGTAATGCTTTGTCAAAATAAAACTGCTCATTAAAACAAATACCCAAAGAGTTAAAGCAATCCGAAAAAAGAGGCAGAAGCCGAAATGCGGCTTTAACATCAGCTTTTGTCAAAAGCGCATTTCTTCCCAGTGGACGAATTTTGTCCACTGCTGCATCAAATGATGCATATGAAACCGATACTGCCTCGGGGGCCAATCTGATCATTCAATGAATTACCAAATGGAAATGATAAGTGATAATTGAGCCGAAATTCATTAGGCTCCTTTTTTGGGACCAAGCCTAGTGGGGATATACGGAAAATCGTAAATGGAGGGTGGTCGAATGGACCTTCCATTCTACCAGCCTCCACCTCCTTCAACAATTTGTTCTTTACCAACTTAGGTGCATCCAACACTGACTTCACATTTTTTACAATGGAACAGCCAACACCATCAAAGCTGGGTAATTGAAAGCCTACCGAAAAACCTTCAATTAGAAGCGATGCCATCTGTTGATTTGGATAAACTTGTAGCCACGGCAGCATTCTTGAAAGAATCACTGGAGTAGCTGCTCTTTGGAAAATTTTCCGTGGGTTGGGTTTGAAGCTTGTGAAAACACTTGGAAATTGGGTGATTCCCAGAGCAAAAAGCACATTCATGCCTGTATTTACAAGCATTCATTCATTTACACTGTGTATCATTAACCGGTTAAGGACTGCCGCATGTACATTTACGTCGGCAGAATGGAACGTACAGGCACATTGGCGTACCTGTACATCCCTGCCTAGACATGGGTCGGGGGTCCGATCGGGACACCCCCCGGTACAGGCGGCGGTTCCCAGTGGTTGTGTGAGCGATCCAGGATGAGGGGGCGGCTGTTGGTTTTTGTCCGCCCCCTCCGGATCGCTCCCAGCCAATGCGCGTCCTCCCCGTTCTGCACTTCCTCTGCCTGTGTAATGTAAACACTGGCAGAGGAAGTGATGTCAGCTCTCCTCTCGGCCGTATTTTCAAACTGCCGAGAGGAGAGAAGACATCACAAGTAAGTCGCACCAACACTACACTGACACCACACACAAAGGCACATTAACCCCTTCCGATCACCCCCCCACCCCCTGTCACACTGTCACTGATTGCAGTGATCATATATTTACTGATCACTGCATTCAGTGTCAGTGTGACAGTTAGTGTGACAGGCAGTTAGTGTTAGGTTCAGGGTAGCCCCGTACCCCCAATAAAGTTTTAACCCCTTGATCACCGCCCTAGTTAACCCTTTCACTCCCTATTGCCAGTGTCACTAAGCGATCATTTTTCTGATCGCTGTATTAGTGTCACTGTTGCCGCTAGGTAGCTAATTTTTTTTTACTAAAGACATGTGGCTGAATACATTTTGGCCTAAATGTTTGACTAAAATTTAGTTTATTGATTTTTTTTCAAAAATGTCGCTCTAATTTTGTTTATAGCGCAAAAAATAAAAATCGCAGAGGCGATCAAATACCATCAAAAGAAAGCTCTATTTGTGGGAAGAAAAGTACGCAAATTTTGTTTGAGAGCCACGTCGCACGACCGCGCAATTGTTTGTTAAAGTGACGCAGTGACGAATTGTAAAAACGCCTCTGGGCATTTAGCAGCATATTGGTCCGGGGCTTAAGTGGTTAAAAGCAAAACATAACCCTTTTTTATAAGTAGCAGTTGCTGAATTTGGAGGTGAGGCCAATGCAGCAGGACGTGAGAGTGGTTGTTTCTGAGGTAAAAATAAATTTAGCCAAAGGCCCACATCTTTTGAACCCCATTGCAAGGATGGCTGTACCGCCAATTTCTGACGGAAAGCCTCATCATACATCAACCAAGACATGCCACTAAAGCTTCTATATGCTTCTAGTATTCTGTCAATATGCTGTAATAACAAACAGCTTCTGCTGGGAAATTTCTCACATAATATACCAGCATAAATTAAAAAAACCTGTAACCAGCTGAAAAAGGATTTGATCAATGTCCTGCGCCTGTCATCCTCCGCCTTCTCCTCTTTAGCATATTTAGAAAAATCTCTATTGGGTGGGAGTAAAGTGCATAAATCGACATATTCTCCCCTCCACATTCTCTCCTTAACTGTTGCTGTTAAGTGAAAACCTAATGGGGAAAGCAAACATGGCATACACTCTTTAGCATTATCAGTATTACTTAATGGGGTGTCAATAACTGGATTAGCAGGGACAACAGCAGGCTGAGGCACAGGGCTGGGTACAGGTAAAGCTGCTGACCATACATTCGCCAAGCCATTGTTATTTTGCTGGCAGAAGATACTGCAGAAAGCTGAGACACAGGTACACACTCACCCTCTGACCCCCGAACCTCACCTGTTCCAGGGGCCACTGCTGGTGATTAACACAAGACCGGAATTTGACTGCTTGGCTGCTGATCTGTGAGGGGCGGGACATGACCTGTGTCTTTGCGACCGCCCTTCCTTCCCTTCTGCTGCACCGCTTGGGTTCCTGGCGTCACAGCCCGGGAGGTAAAAGCCTGCTCTGCTGACACCGAGCCCTGAGAGTTCCGACCACGACTTACGCCTGACCCTGCTGTGACTGAGCGCTGATTTTTAGATGGGGACGCCGCCGCCATCTCTCTGACACTGACGAATACAGGCGGAGACGCCTCCGAATTCCTCCCAGTGGAGCGCTGCCTCTTGCTCCGCCTCCGAATTTCTCCTTCTTCAAGCGGATCAGGCATTCCGGTGTCCATACATTCCGCTCCGCTGGCTGGCTGACATGCCTGCAGCATCTGTTCAGTCAGACCTACAGATGCTTCTCCAGCATCAGCGATAACGTCACCACAGGTATTGGAAGCTGATAGTGCAAGGCATTGCTTTATCCAGTCCTCACTGCCCTCTTCCTCAGCCTTCTTTAGGAGTGGTTTCAGTAGGTGTTCCATTCTGAGCACTGGCGTGGAGTCCTCCTGCAATCTTTAGGTTGGAATGGTACTGATAGACAAGAGGAAAAATTGCGCAAATCTAAGGCCGCGTACACACGAGGGGATGTGTCCGCTGAAAACGGTCCGATGGACCGTTTCAGCAGACATCTCCGCTGGTGTGTATGGGCTAGCGGACAGATTTCTCCACCCGACAGATTTCAAAGCAAGCTTTGAAATCTATCCGGTGGGAATCTGTCCGCCCGACATGTCTGCTGGTTAGTACACTTACCAGCAGACATGTCGTCCCCCACCGCCGCCGTGCCGCTGCCGAATGGATTCGGCGCATGCGCGGAAGTGTTTTACTTCCTGGTGCGGTGACGTGGCGGTGACGCGGCGGCGTCAACGTCACCGCCGCGTCACCGCCACGTCACCGCGCCGTCCCGCGGCGGGGAATTTGATCCGATGGTGTGTACACGCCATCGGATCAAACTCCCGATCGGACATATCCGATGGAAATGGTCCGCGGACCGTTTTCATCGGATATGTCCGATCGTGTGTATGGGGCCTAAAAGAGTAAATAAACAGTGGTAAGCAGCGTCTCAAAGGTGTTATACAACACGAAGAAATATATGGAAAAAAAATTGGAGTCGCGCTACAAATGACATACAGTGTATCTAAACTAAAATAAAAAAAAATGGTGTCATTAGTGTCTAATAATATATCACATGGAACAAAACATTTTTAGTGAGCACAATAATGAACAGTGAATATAATATAAAGTCCATATGGTGATTATACAGTGCATCAAGGGATATGTTTTAAATAAACAGAAAAATTCCCAGTGTAGATGAATCCACGGACAGGTGTGAGTAATGACAAAACAAAGACCTCCACCGCACAGATAACACTGACCCTTACCAGAGTCTCTGATCTCACAGAGATCAATAACAGCAGAAAATGATATCCATAATCAGCAAGGAGCAAAAAGGAACATCCATATATTGTAGCCAGTAGATTTGTTCAGCTCAAAGGCGATCATATATCAACCAGTGGTCCCATATAGAAATCAAGAGAAATCCACATAGTGTAAAACCGTACATTTATTTGGTAAAAAACAAGATTGTGCGCACTTACATCAATCCAAAGTAAAAACAGCATTTAAATTCAGTAAGCCGGCCGGCGTTTGGAGCGTGTTACCCGTCTTCCGGGTCCTCACACGTGATGCGGTGACGTCAGCCTGTCGCCTCCCGACGTTTCGTCACAAAAGGGACTTGATCACGTGATCAGGGTGAGGGCTGCAAGGTGCTGGCAGACGTCATCCATGGCCGATTTCCCACTAGCAGGCTCAGACATGGCTGCCTGATACTGTTACGTACCTGCCAGATGAGCCTGATGTGTAGTGGGAAGGCTTCTCGTACAAGTGGCCTCAAGAGCCTGCCGGTGTATGGGTGCCTGGTTCGTCTTGGGTCTTGTCAGTTCAGTAGTCATGAGCGGAATACGCCATATTCGATTTCGCGATATTTCGCGAATATTTCGAAGAATATTCGCGAATATTCGTTAATATCGAATATTCGTGATATTTAAAAAAATAAATAAAAAATTGCGAATTTTCGCCAATGCGATTTTTTTTTTTTTTTTTTTTTTATAAAATATCACGAATATTCGATATTTACGAATATTCGGTATATTTTATAAAAAAAAAAAAAGCGAAATTTCACATATGCGGTCGCGAATATTCGTTAATATCGAATATTCGTGATATTTTATAAAAAAAAAAATTGCGAATTTTCGCCAATGCGAAATTTCGCTAATGCAAAATTTCGCGATTTTTTTTTAATATAAAATATCACGAATATTCGATATTTACGAATATTCGCTATATTTTATAAAAAAAAAAAAAAAATTGCGAAATGTCGCTATTGCGAAATTTCGCTATTGCGAAATTCGCGAATGCGAAATTTCGCGAATGCGAATTTTATTGCGAAATTTATTGCGAAATTTGAAAAATACGAATATTAGAAATAGCGAATATTCGCCGCGATATTCGAGATATTCGCGAATACTCGAATATGCAATATTCGTAGCGAATATTCGCAATGCGAATATTCGTGAGCAACACTACAGTTCAGCAGGTGCAACAGCAGGGGCGGACTGACAACTCATGGGGCCCTCGGACAACAGGAGATCATGGGGCCCCCTGTATCCCTGCCCACACTCAAGCTACCCCCACACACATATGGAGGCACACAGCAGGGCCTAGGGGCATGGAGCTGGGCCTAGGGGCATGGGGGCAGATAGCTGGGCATGGGGCACAGAGCAGGGTGTAGGGCAGACATCAGGACATGGGGGCACAGAGCAGGGCATAGGGTAGACAGCAGGGCATGTGGGCAAAGAGCAGGGCATGGGGCAGACATCAGGGCATGGGGTCACAGAGCAGGGCATAAGGTAGACAGCAGGGCATGGGGCAAAGAGCAGGGCATGGGGCAGACATAAGGGCATGGGGGCTCATGACACATCACAGGGCCAAAAGGAGGGAATTTGGCACACAGTGGGACATATAGTAGGGCATTGGGCACACAGTAGGACACATCATGGGGCACACTATAAAGCACATCATGAGGCACATAGGGAATATCACAGGGCATACAGTAGGGCATATCACGGGCACATCATGAGGGCACACAGAAGGGCATGGGGGCACGCATCAGGGCATGGGGCACAGAACAGGGCAAGGGGGCACAGAGCAGGGCAAGGGGGCACAGAGCAGGGCATGGGGGCAAACATCAGAGTATGAGGCAAAGAGCAGGGCATGGGGGCACAGAGCAGGGCATGGGCAGACATCAGGGCATGGGGCATATATCAGGGCATGTGGCAGAGAGCAAGGTATTGACAGATATCAGGGCATGGGACAGATTGAGAGCAGGGTATGGGGCAGAGAGAGTGCAGGGTATGAAGCAGAGAGAGTGCAGGGTATGGGGCAGAGAGAGTGCAGGGTATGGGGCAGAGAGAGTGCAGGGTATGGGGCAGAGAGTGTGCAGGGCATGGGCAGAGAGAGTGCAGGGTATGGAGCAGAGAGAGTGCAGGTTATGGAGCAGAGAGAGTGCAGGGTATGGGCAGAGAGAGTGCAGGGTATGGGCAGAGAGAGTGCAGGGTATGGACAGAGAGAGTACAGGGTATGGAGCAGAGAGAGTCCAAGGTATGGGCAGAGAGAGTGCAGGGTATGGGCAGAGAGAGTGCAGGGTATGGTCAGAGAGAGTGCAGGGTATGTGCAAAGAGAGTGCAGGGTATGGACAGAGAGAGTGCAGGGTATGGGCAGAGAGAAGTGCAGGGTATGGGCAGAGAGAGTGCAGGGTATTGGCAGAGAGAGTGCAGGGTATGGGCAGAGAGTGCAGGGTATGGAGCAGAGAGAGTGCAGGCAGGGCTGTTTGAAGGAATTTGGGGGTCCCAAGCAAAATGGGGGCCCCCCAAGCACCCCCCCCTCCCGCATGCATACGTTAGCACTACACACATTTTTTTTTCTATTCTTACCTCCCCTTCATCCCTGTAGGCTGCCGCTGTAGCGCGTCCGAGCTCCTCTTCCCCCTGCCTCTTCCCCAGTCCACTATCAGATAGGGCCGGGTACCGTGCGGTACAGGAGATTCAGTTTCATGTCTTCCCGGCCGGACTGAAAGGAAGTGAGCCGGGCACAGGAAACTGAATCTCCTGTACCACGCGCGGTACCCGGCTGGACTGACAGGACTCCAGGTGGAAGGAAGAGGAGCTGGGCCACGCTACATCCTGGAAAGGGGAAGTTGGGGGCCCCAGGCCAGCTCGGGGGCCCCAAGCAATTGTTTGTTTTGCCTGTCCTGTAGCGACGGGCCTGAGTGCAGTGTATGGGCAGAGAGAGTGCAGGGTATGGAGCAGAGAGAGTGCAGGGTATGGGCAGAGAGAGTGCAGGGTATGGAGTAGAGAGAGTGCAGGGTATGGGGCAGAGAGAGTGCAGGGTATGGGCAGAGAGAGTGCAGGGTATGGACAGAGAGGGACAGATTCTGGTAGAATCCGTGGCGGCGTAGCGTTAGCTATTTACACTACGCCGCCGCAACTTACTGGAGCAAGTGCCGTATTCTCCAAGCACTTGCTCCGTAGTTTGCGGCGGCGTAGTGTAAATGGCCCGGCGTATCCCCGCATAATTCAAAGGGGGCAGGCTTGTATTTAAATTAAGCGCGCCCTGCGTCGATCGAACTGCGCATGCGCTGGCCTGGAAAAAGCCAAGTTCGCATGCTCCAGCTCACGGCGGAAAACGTTGTTGAAACCGACGTGAAAACGACGTGATCGTCACTTACGCAATGCCCTATTCGCGAACGACTTAGTAAAACGACGTAACCGATGGAAAAAGACGACGCTGACCCGACGCCATACTTAACATGGCATACGACGGAACTTCGTAAGCCTACCCCTCATATAGCAGGGGCAGGTTTACGCTTACGGAACTGACGTAAACGACGACGAGGCGGCATAAAAAAGTTCGGGAATCGACGTATTAGGCTCATTTGCATAGGCAAATGAGAAATCAACGTAAAGGCCACTTAGCGGCCAGTGAAGTAATTACATTTAAGATCCGACGGTGTAAGTGTCTTACACCTGTCGGATTTACGCCGTATCTATGCGTAAGTGATTCTAGGAATCACACGCATAGATACCCGGACAAAAAAACAGAGATACGACTGTGGGCCAGATTCTCATACAAATTCGCCGGCATTTACACTACGCCGCCGCATCGTACTAGAGCAAGTGCCGTATTCTCTAAGCATTTGCTCCGTAGTTTGCGTTGGCGTAGCGAAAATGGCCCAGCATAAGCCCGCGTAATTTAAAGGGGGCGGCTTCTATTTAAATGAAGCGCGCCCCCGCGTCGAACGAACTGCACATGCGCCGGCCGGGGAAAAAGCCCAGTGCGCATGCTCCAGCTTACGTCGGAAAGCGTAGTTGAAACCGACGTCAAAACGACGTGATCGTCACTACGCAATGCCCTATTCGCGAACGAGTTAGTAAAACGACGTAAGCGACGGAAAAAGCCGACGCTGACCCGACGCCATACTTAACATAGCATCCGACGGTACTTCGTAAGATTACTCCTCATAGAAGCAGGGGTAACCTTACGCGAACGAAAACGACGTACGCGACGACGGTGCGGCGTAAAAGCGATCGGGAATTGGCGTAGTAGCCTCATTTGCATAGGCAAATGAGAAAACAACGTAAAGGCCACCTAGTGGCCGGAGTTCTCATTACAACTACGATCCACAAGTGTAATGGTATTACACTTGTCGGATGTTCAAGCATATAAGCCTATAACAAAAACAAAGATTTAGAGCTGCGCCTTGTCACCCGGACTCGATACAATCAAAAAGAGTCCATATATCAGTCATGTGGAGATAAACAATCCTTCAAACATGAGAGAAGTAGTAGGTTGGCTCCAAGACAAATCTCCGCTGGTCTTTAGTCAGGATGGACATATAATAAACACCACTGTGCTCGAACTTGGCTTTTCAATGTGGCCCACCACCAGAAGTATAAGCAGCTTACCAGAGGAATGGTTGTAATCAACAGTCGGCTGTGACCCAGCCGCGGCCTTTAGAGAACCAGGACGAATCCCAAATCCTAGGGCAGTGTTTACACCGGGGCTCCACTCAGCAACTCCACCAATTAGATCATATGTAAATGATAAATAGAGGCAGACATAGCGTAATCCCGCTGGGACATTTATTTAAAATAGTAAAAACCAGAATACTCACATGGGAGATGAGTTAGACAGGCATATAAAATACAAAGTTGCTGGCCGGCAAACAGATCAGCAAGGTCCCTCCTCCAGAGCGTAATGACGTCACCGCACGTCTACCCAGACGCGTTTCGTCGTAGGACGTTGTCAATGGGATAGGGCGTTGCGGTGAGTCAACACTTAAATAGGCCTGGACCTCGCCGTGAGGTGTAGATCCAGAGCTGCAGACGCCATCTTGGAAAGGGGCAAGATGCCAGTGCTTGACCCAATCCAAAACTGTTTGGCGTAAGCCATTTACACTACGCCACCGCAACAGAGTGCCGTATTCTCCAAGCACTTGCTCCGTAGTTTGCGTAGTTAGTGTAAATGGCCCAGCGTAAGGCCGCGTAATTCAAAGGGGGCGGCTTGTATTTAAATTAAGCGCGCCCCCAGCGTCAATTGAACTGTGCATGCGCCGGCCGGGGAAAAAGCCCAGTGTGCACGCTCCAGCTCACGTCGGAAAGCGTCGTTGAAACCGACGTCAAAACTACGTGATTGGCATTTACGCAATGCCCTATTCGCAAACGACTTAGTAAAACGACGTAACCGACAGAAAAAGCCGACGCTGACCCGACGCCATACTTAACATGGCATCCGACGGCACCCGACGGCATCCGACGGTACTGCGTAAGGTTACTCCACATATTAGCAGGGGTAACCTTACGCGTAGGAAAACGAAAACGGCGTAAGCGACGACTGGGCGGCGTAAAAGCGTTCGGGAATCTGAGTAGTAGCCTCATTTGCATAGGCAAATGAGAAAACAACGTAAAGGCCACCTAGTGGCCGGAGTTGTCATTACATCTACGATCCGCAAGTGTAATTGTATTACACTTGTCGGATCTTCACCCGTATCTATGCCTAAGTGATTCTAGGAATTACTCGCATTGATACCCGGGGAAAAAAACGGCGATACGACGGGGTATCTGAGTTACCCCGTCGTAGCGCCTCTGAGAATCTGGCCCACTGTCGTATTTCTGTTTTTTTGCCTTGGTATCTATGCGTGTGATTCCTAGAATCACTTACACCTGTCGGATCTACGCTGTATCTATGCGTAAGACACTTACACCGTCGGATCTTAGATGTAATTACTTCGCTGGCCGCTAGGTGGCCTTTACGTTGATTTCTCATTTGCCTATGCAAATTACATAGTTAGTTAGGTTGAAAAAAGACACAAGTCCATCCAGTTCAACCATAAAAAAATAAAATAAATAAGCTGGAGCATGCGCACTGGGCTTTTTTCCCGGCCGGCGCATGCGCAGTTCGATTGACGCGGGGGCACGGTTAATTTAAATACAAGCCGCCCCCTTTCATTTACGCGGGGATACGCTGGGCCATTTACACTACGCCGCCGCAAGTTACGGAGCAAGTGCTTTGAGAATACAGCACTTGCTCCAGTAAGTTGTGGCGGTGTAGTGTAAATGGCTTACGCTACGCCGACCCGGATTCTACCAAAATCTGGCCCTCAGAAGTCAAATGCGGCCAACGATGCGCCAGCGTAACGGAAAATCGTAAGCGTAAGCAGGCTTAATTCAAAGTAGGAAGGAAGTGGGCATGATCCATGCTAATGAAATGTGACCTCATGCAAATGAAGGGCCGAACGAACGGCGCATGCGCCGTGACGTGAACGTACATCCCACGCCCCTCTGTGCATGCTGACAACTACGTACTGCTGACGTCCAGTGCATAAAAGCGGGCAGACATGCGCCCGTTGAGCGCAAAATTACACCATAAAAACGTTTGGGTTTAACTACTTTGGATTTTCAACATGTCTGCACCGGTGCCTACTAAGGAGCGTAGGAAGAAGATCTTTAGTCCTGAGGAGAGGGCAATCATTATCGAGGGCCTCTCCAAGTATGGCGCATGCTTCCATGGGGCACAGAGTGGGCAGTCCAGCAAGGTCAAGAAGGAAGAGATCCTGGAGCAAATTACTGCCCAGGTGAATTCCCTTGCCCATGAGGTCCGGAGCCCCAAGGACTATGGGGTCTCCGTTGACACTCTGCCCTAAACAGTGCTTACTGGGTGTTTTCCCAGACCCTGACGCTGATAAATACCATAAACTATTCTTGCAAGAGTCACTCTTTATCGCCAGGTTGTTAATTGCAAGAAAATGGTTGCGTGTTTCCCCCGCCGACGCCTCAGAAGTGGATCTCGGCGGTCAACATGGTCCTCCCTTATAAGAGGGAGCTATATAAGCATAGGGGTTGTCCGAATAAATTTAACAGATTTGGGACTCTTGGTTGGGCACTGCGGCTACCTGTGGCGAGGAACCAACTGTTGTTTAATGTTACCTTCAAAACTGTTTGTAATGAATCACTTAATATGCTGTACGTGACCTAGATACATGCCAGTCTTTGCATTTCTCTGATTTTATTCTTGCTCTTGTACCCATTTTGTCATTGTCATTCTTCTGTATATCTTTATTCTTCAGAATAAACACCAAGTTTTTTGTAAAAAAAATAAATAAGTTATTTTAAGCATTTGGTGTGCTCTTTAATAGTGTTGCTCACGAATATTCGCATTGCGAATATTCGCTACGAATATTGCATATTCGAGTATTCGCGAATAACGCGAATATCGCGGCGAATATTCGCTATTTCGAATATTCGAATGTTTTCAATTTTTTTTTAGCACAGATCACATCCTAGAGATCCCCATCGACGTCTAAAAGCATTGCTGGTATGATTAGAGACCTTGGGCCGAGTAGCGGCAGCGCTCATTTTATATTGCCGAAAAATTATTCGGCAATAGCGATATCGCGCGATTATTTTATATTGTAATATATCACGAATATTCTGAGCCAATCAGAGTACTCCATTCCGCATTTCTCGAAATTTCGCAATTATTTTGTATTGTAATATATCACGAATATTCTGAGCCAATCAGAGTGCTCCATTCCGCATTTCTCGAATATTCGCAATTATTTTATATTGTAATATATCACGAATATTCTGAGCCAATCAGAGTGCTCCTTCCGCATTTCTCGAATATTCGCAATTATTGTGTATTGTAATATATCACGAATATTCTGAGCCAATCAGAGTGCTCCTTCCGCATTTGCCGAATATTCGCAATTATTGTGTATTGTAATATATCACGAATATTCTGAGCCAATCAGAGTGCTCCTTCCGCATTTCTCGAATATTCGCAATTATTTTATATTGTAATATATCACGAATATTCTGAGCCAATCAGAGTGCTCCTTCCGCATTTCTCGAATATTCGCAATTATTTTATATTGTAATATATCACGAATATTCTGAGCCAATCAGAGTGCTCCATTCCGCATTTCTCGACTATTCGCATTCGCAATTCGCAATTCGCAATCGCATTCGCATTCGCGATAGCGAAAATTCGCAATCATTTCATTTCCAAAAAATATCACGAATATTCGTATTTAGCGAATATATGTCGAATATTCGACTATATATTCGAGATATATCGCGAATTCGAATATGGCATATTCTGCTCAACACTACTCTTTAAACCTACTGCTTCCATAGAACGGCAATAGAGGAATTTCAGAGTAATAGACATTCTTGTTGGACTGAAAAGTCAGAGGTATCACAATTCTTCTAATGCCACAGCGCATGAGGCACTTAATAGTGCTGCGCCTGCCACACTTATCCATGGTGCGTTGAAATGTGGCTGGAGCATTCTGTAACCCAAGATGCATCCTCCGATATTGGAAAAATCCCTCTGGAGTTACAAATGCTGTTTTTTCCCTGGCCGACTCTGAGAGAGGAATTTGCCAATAACCCTTGGTCAGGTCTAACATCGTCATGTACCGGGCCGTACCTAGGCGATCAATCGGTTCATCTATGCGGGGCATAGGATAGGTGTCAAACTTAGTGATTTTATTCAGGCGGCGAAAGTCATTACAAAACTGCCAACTTCCATCTGGTTTGGGCACTGAGACAATGGGACTGGACCAATCACTATTTGACTCTTCTATCACCCCAAACTCAAGCATTTTTTTAACTTCCTGGCGAATTGCCTCTCGCCGGGCTTCTGGAATTCTATAAGGCTTCAACTTGACCTTCTCCCCTGGTGTGGTGATAATGTCATGTTCAACCCCGGAGACCCAACCTGGCAAATCTGAAAACTTCTCCCTATTACAGAGCACATATTTTTTAGCCTCCTGTCGCTGAGTTTTAAATGGAGCAGAAACTCGGGTAGTCTCAGCGACCCAGGAATCTCTATCCTTCCATGGTTTCAACAAGTTCATGTGATATTTCTGCTCAGGTTTTCGTCTTCCCGGTTGGCTAATTTTATAATTCACCACCCCCATTTTCTCCAACACTTCATAAGGACTCTGCCATTTGGCTAGGAATTTACTTTCGACCGTGGGGACCAACACCAACACCCTATCACCAGGTGCAAAGTAACGGACCTGGGCCCCACGATTGTAAATCCTCAGTTGAGCCAACTGGGCTTGGGCTAAATGTGCCTTCACAATCGGCATCACTTGGGCAATTCTATCTTGCATTTGTGCCACATGTTCAATCACACTTCGATGAGGGGAACTCTCACTTTCCCACGTTTCCCTGGCAATGTCCAGCCTCCCATACAGTAGCTCAAACGGAGAGAACCCTGTGGACGATTGGGGAACCTCTCTTATGGCAAACATCAGATAAGGGAGCAGATAATCCCAATTCTTTTTGTCTTTATCCACCACCTTCCTCAACATTTGTTTTAAAGTTTTATTAAATCTTTCCACTAACCCATCTGTTTGAGGGTGATATACTGATGTATGTAATTGGGTCACTTTCAGGAGTTTACAAAGTTCTCTGGTCACCCTAGACATAAACGGGGTGCCCTGGTCAGTTAGGACTTCCTTAGGAAGACCCACACGGCTGAAAACCTAAAAATTACTCTTTGGCAATGGTTTTAGCAGTGGTGTTTCAGAGAGGAATTGGTTCTGGGTAACGGTCCATTATTACCAAGATGTGCTGGTGCCCTCTAGTGGACTTCAGTAAGGGGCCAACCAAGTCCATGGCGATCCTCTCAAAAGGGACCTCGATAACGGGCAGGGGTACCAACGGACTGCGGAAATGTGGCATGGGTGCAGTAATCTGACACACTGGACAGGAAGAGCAGTACAATTCCACTTTCTTAGTGATCCCCGGCCAATAAAACCTCTCTGGGTGATTCTCTCCTGGGTTTTTTCTGCTCCCAAATGTCCCCCAAGAATGTGCCCATGGGTCAGTTCCAAAACCATCTTGCGGTACGGTTTAGGCACTACCAGTTGCTCAATGGTCTCCTCTAACCTCTGTGATACTCAATACAACAGGTCCCTTTCAATAATGAAGTGAGGGAGGGCAACCCTCTCATCAGGGTTAACCAACTCCCCATCTATATTCACTACATTCTCCCGGGCTCTTAGCAATGTGGGGTCCCTCAATTGCTCAGTGATAACATTTTCTCTGTGCACCTTGAGGTCATCAAACCCTATCGGCCGCTGTTCCTCTTCTGAGGTAGCAGGCTCCTCCCTAGGGACTGGTGTTTCCCCTGCTAATACTGAGAATGGAAACTCAGGAGAATCCTCACAGTTAGAGGATTCTGGAGTAGTGGTTTCAGGCTCAGAAGAACCACTTACTGGGGAATCTGGGCAATCCCAGAGCTCCCAGAACCTTAGGAAATACCTTCCCACCATGGGGTCATGTGGCAGTTGGGGAACTAAACCCACTTGGTGACACAAGTTACCGAGGGAGGTTTCAAAGGAAACTGTAGTCACCGGATATTCTCGAGTGTCCCCATGTACACAAATTACAGCCATTTTCCTAGGATGTAAGGTTTTTCCCACCACTAGATCACTTTTCACTAAGGTGACCAGGCTACCTGAATCCAACAATAGCACAACATCTTTAGCATCTAAGCACATTCTACATAAAGGTTTCTCATTCCCCTTTACTGCAGTGCATGTGGTTGTAAAGAAGGACTGTTGTCTCTCTGTCAGAAAGTCAGACTGCATGGGTTCTTCACCCACTGGGCAAACGGCTGCTACATGTCCCTCTTCCCGGCAACGGAAACAAATAAACCTTCTGGTCCTCTCCTGTGGGATGGGTCTTCCAGGCCGCTCTCGCCAAACATTAGCAGTAGTCCTTGTAGGTCGTAAACAGTGGTGACCGTTACAGTGGTGGCAGCAGTAGGATGATTCCATCACCAGAAGGACGGCTACAAGGACACAGGACAATGGAGACGGTGTATGAATGGATGCAGCTCTCTTCCCTCAAGGACTTACTGGAGAGTCGGGGCAGACCGGCCAGCAACCGTAAGAAAAGGGACATTATCGCAAAACTTGTCGAAATGGATAGAGCTGAGAGGCCCAGCATAACGGAAAGGCCCAGCGTAACAGACAGGACACCTGAAGAAGCAAGTTTTGATCGGGCTGTTAACATAAGACTGGCACATTATGGTCCTAACCCTCCACCGGAGACCATGGACCGAGTTATAGCGGCTTTGGATGCATATTTGCTACCGCAAAGAGGTTCTGCAGCAGCAGAAGTCACAGCAGCACCAACTGAAGAGCTGGCCACAGAGCAGAGTGTCATGGGCCTCTGCTCCCCACTAACAGAAGAGGGGGACCCTGTGGTAGTGGATGGGACTGTGGTCTCCACATGCAGCAACCCAGCGGAAGAGCTGGCAACAGAACAGAGGTTCACGGACCTCTGCTCTCCACTAACGGAAGAGGGGGTTCCTGGGGTAGTGGATGGGACTTCGGTCTCCACTGACACAACCCCAGAAAATGGTAGAGGACTGGGACAGCAGGATGTCGGGTTTGCTTTGCAGGCACCGGGGGATTTTCACCTAACACCAGTGGGTGGGACTTCAGTCTCCACTGGTATACCCCAGGAATGGGGGGCAGTTGGCCCAGATCCCTAACAGCATGATAGACTGAGCCCAGCCATCCTGTCTTCTCTCCAGCGGCTGAAAGGGCTCCACGGAGAAGGGCCAGTCCAGGCCTCTCCCCAGCGTCAGGCGTGTTCTCTGAGAGAGGCAGAGGTTGGCGGGGTGAGTAATGCTCAGTTTGGAGCCATTTATTTGGGGTATGGTATGGATACCAGCATTGGAGAACTGGAACTACTGATACTGATACTAATAACTCCTGGGTCTAAGTCCACCCTGTGCCCTTTTGGGCGTAGGGTGGTTAATAAAATCATACTTCATGTATTACATGAGATGGGACATTATTGATACTTCATATTGCAGGATGTCTTGAGATATTACAAATGTTGGTTAAGGTTGACCTGACCAGGTCAACAAGACAGTGACTCGTTCCTCTGTGTTTACACTTAAAAGATTGGGTATTTAAAGCGGAATTTCACCCTAAATATAAGCCCTCCCATGTGATCCAGCATACTGGCGTCAGCGCCAGTATGCTGTTTTTTTTTTTTTAAATCCATGTACTTACTGTCTTATGCAGAATTTTATTTTTTTTACCCCGCGGTGGACGGCGCCAGTATAGCGCGTCACATCTTACGAAAGTACCCGAAAAGGACTCGGGTAATCGCGGTGAAAATGCGGCACCTGCGCACAGACCTAGGAGTTGACTGCACAGGCGCCGTATTTCTCCGAGTCCTACGGCTATGGCGCGTCACGCCCTCCGAAAAACGCCGGAATAGGACTCGGAGAAATACGGCGCCTGTGCAGTCAACTCCTAGGTCTGTGCGCAGGTGCCGCATTTTCACCGCGATTACCCGAGTCCTTTTCGGGTACTTTCGTAAGATGTGACGCGCTATACTGGCGCCGTCCACCGCGGGGTAAAAAAAATAAAATTCTGCATAAGACAGTAAGTACATGGATTTAAAAAAAAAAAACAGCATACTGGTGCTGACGCCAGTATGCTGGATCACATGGGAGGGCTTATATTTAGGGTAAAATTCCGCTTTAAGATCACACGTCTCTCTTCAGATGTATTGAATTAGCATGTCAATTATGTTCAATTATGTTTAGCAAAGGAATGTATTGCTGCTCAGGTGTGGGTCCCTTTCCTTTGGAGACGGTCCATCTGTCAGGAGATGTGGGTTGAAGGGAAATTCATTGTGTGATTGTATTTTGTTGGAATTCTATTGATAAAGGAATGTGATGTGTCTCGTCAGTATCGGTGCCGAAATGTCTGCATAGTAATTAGCCATAGTGTGTGATGAGGGGGGTGGAGATTGCATTGTCCTGTGATTAACTTCAATATGCTGTACTGGATATATAAGCAAGCTAAGAAACCAATAAAGTATTCATTCATTTTGAAACCAGAGAGAACGGAGCTTGTGTCTCGTCTTTATTCTGGGAAATGGAATGGATCATGTCTGCTGGATTGTGGAGTGTCGGATAAGCTTGTCGTGGGTGGATGGAAGGTCGTAACGGTGGTGACCGTTACAGTCCCAATAACACCTCTAGTTGCTCTTTGGTCCCTCTCTCCACCCCCATCCCTTGGTGCAGTCTTACCTATAGGTGGGGATGGTCTGGTCTTGGGGTGAAAAGTCTGTGCGTCTCTGGGTGAAAAGGACAAATTCTCTGTTGCTAGGTACCTTTCAACCAGGTCTACTAGTTTGTCTGCGGTTTCCGGACCACCATGGCTCACCCACTTCTGCTGGGTGTTAGGAAGAGACCGAAGAAATTTGTCCATGACTACTTGCTCCAAAATTTTTGGTCCGGACAGAGTTTCTGGCGGCAGCCATTTCCTAGCCAAATGAATGAGGTCATACATATGTGACCGAGGTGGCTTCCTCAGCTGATAACTCCAATTTTGGACCTGTTGAGCACAGACATCCAGGGTTACACCAAAACGTGACAATATTTCCTCTTTTAACTGATCATAGTTTTTTGCATCTGCAACTCCAAATCAAAATATGCCTTTTGGGCTTCTCCAGATAATAGGGGGGCCACTAGTCCAGCCCACTGTTCTTTAGGCCAACTCTCTTTTTCCGCTGTTCATTCAAAACGTGGTCAGAAACATCTCAGGGTCATCATCTGCAGTCATCTTTGGCAATAAGTGGCTTACCCAGCCTCAGTCTGCTGTCTCTGAAGCTGTTTCACGATGGCCTCCATTTGCTGCTGGTGTCTCTGTTCCAAGCCTGCAATGCTCTCTCGGTGAGCTGCAAGGCTCTCTTGGTGAGCCTGTTGTTGAGCTGCAATGCTCTCTTGGAAAACCTGTTGTTGAGCTGCCATGCTCTCTTGGTGAGCCTGTTGTTGAGCTGCGTGAGCCTGCTATTGAGCTGCAAGGCTCCGCTGCAAACCTGCATTTGTCTGCTGTTGATTTGCATTTGCTATAGCCAGCGGTTTTAGTATCTCCTCCATTTTGGGTTTACTTTAACTGTCCGCGGCACTCCACCATGTGTGAGGGATTAGCTCGGTAGTGGGTGTGTTTGACCCCCTGGATGGGTTCACTACACGCCGAACTACACAGAAAAGCAGTTGAGGATGGCTGAAAACAAAGGATATGGTTTATTCTTCCATATTGCTGGATACAAGTGCAAGCATCAAAACAGCATAAACAAAACAAAACATAAAATAAACCCTTGCAACTTGGGGCATCTATCTTCACAACACAGGAACCTACCTATGGAGTCTGGCACGGCCTACTTCTGGGCAGACACTGCTGGTCAGACAGCAGAAAAATAATAGTCTTTTTGATTTTTATCACACAGAAAAATCAACAACCACCTCACCTCTTCAGAAGACTTTCTGACTGCTCTCCTTAACTCAAAAAGCCTCAGGATGCAGCAATCAGTAGTCATCCTTTGGATGACTTATAGAAGCCTTAATTACCTCATTCTGAACAGCTGAATTTTTCCCACGCCCTAAACCTTTCTGGCTATTTCTGGAGCCGACACCTGGTAGTAATTGGTGTATTGTCTAAGCAAGGCAGAAATGTATCTCCCGTCTGTGACAACACCCACAGATTTACCTGACTTCCTGTCACAGTAGTCAGACAAGCCGGGTTTGGTAACAGACAATTAGATATAGGTATAAACGACAGGCAGAGAATGGTCAGTATACAGGCAAGTTCGGCAATGGGAAATCAAGCAGTGTAGAGCTTAGCGTGGTCACAATGCAGGCTGGGATTAGGATAACAGAGATCAATCGTAGTCAAACAAGCCGGGTCAAACACAGGAAACAGATCAGATCACAGGAACAGGAAGTCAGGTAAGAACTGCAGATCAGGCAGCGAAGACACAGTGCTGCTGAGGTGTTTAAATACGGCAGCCTGTTGCCAATCATTGGAATCAGTCTGCACTGTTAACTCTTGGGTGGCAGGTCCATGACACACCTTTTACCTCTTACAGAGGCAGTCAGGATAAGCACAGAGGAGGAATTCCCATCCACCGATGTGTGTAGGCCAATAACCAGATCTCAGCTTGCACCCTCTGCAGATGAAGATGAAGAAGTGGAGATGAGTTGGCTGTGGCCTCCGGAAACTTCAGAAACAGATGCTGATATCTCTCCAGAAGTAGAGGAGGATAATAACGTAACTCTCAGGGCAAGAGGCCCCAGAATTTGTGCCGGCAACTCATCCTGCAGAAGAGCCCAGTACTCTTATTTACTCTCCATCTTTAGTCACTGAGAGGAGGGATGACGACATTTGTCAAAAAGGAATGGATACCCCGAAAGTGCAAAGAGCAAAGAGAGACATTCGCCCACCACGCAGACTGACTTATGATACATTGGGCGAATGCTCTGAAGCATCTCAGTTTGTCAGCAAAAGAAACCTTGAACTGTCTGGTCCCTCTACTTTTGATTCAGTAAGGGACAACCCCACCTCACCCCTTGGCACATCTGTATCAGACACGGTAGTATCAGTTGTGAGTGCACAGGATAGCTCCCCATCATATGACAATTGGTGGAAAACTCCTCTTTCTGTATTGTATGACCGTATAGAGGCTAAAATACAGAATAGAGTTAGCAATTTGAACCTCTTCGGAGGACCAAAGAGATAAAGTAGGGGGAGTGTGTAGCGCTGACATTCTTGTATATTGGTGTGTGTTTGCATACTTTAATACAACGTCTATGGACATTGCTATGTTTAAGTATTTGGAGCCATTTAGTGACCAAATACTGGTGATGCAGAGAGATGTTTGTTTAGTTTTTGGTTTCCTTGGAGACAAGGACACACAGCGATGGGGAAACAATCTCGGTTGTTGGGGCAAGTGATCTGAGGGTGCCCGAGGGACGGTGGCCGGATTGCAGAGACCGAGAGACACTCATCCGAGCATCAGAGGACCGGATCGATCCAGCGGGGCTGAACGGGTCGACTGGCCCAGCTGATGGAGAAGCTAGTTGCAGTCACCAGATAAAATTTACTACACGAAGCTCTGATCCAGTGGGTGAGCGGGTCACGGCCCACAGTTTGTTAAATTTCACACGCAGTTAGATTCATATACAGGCCTCACTGGAATTTATAGTTACACGGAGGAGCAGAGCAACTGACATTGAGAAGGCTTGAGGCCTATCTACCGTGACATCTCAAGCAATGTTAAAATAGTTCTTGCATTAACACTAGGAGCACTTTCACTTCAATTTAACTCATCAAAACTGTGGATTACAAATCACAAGGAGTTTCTTTAGCTAGCGTAGAAAAGAAGATCCAGGACTAAGTACTTTAGGTGAGATCTCACGCATAGCTTATAAAGTAGGGGGAGCTCCTAGGTATAAACCTACATATATGTATACTGTTTTCAAATTGTTTATGTTGAAATCCATTGTGCTGTCGTCTTACATTGGGATGACAGCACAATTACTGTAATCATTTCTTTGCATATTTCACAGTAAAATATATCTCTGGTTAAGTATCCAGTTGTTGTGGTGTACTGTTTTTCTCCCTCCAAGTGCATTCAGTGGATCCTGGGGTTACAATACAGGCATTTTGTATTGTCTTACATTGTATTGTATTGCATTGCATCACAGCTGTGCCAAGGGGATTGAGCCAAGTTAGTGGGGTTTATTGGTAGACTGCAGGCCCAAATTAAACCAGCAGCTCCTTTGGGGGTCAGTGCTACATAAATATCCCCCAAAAATATATAATGTAGCGCTCACACCCGAAGGAGCCGCTGGTTGTTGTTTGGGATCGGCGTGTTAAGATACCTTGTAGTGTGTCTAGGGGTAGTAGCAGTGAGCGAATGTCCAGTCACCAAATGGATTTTCAAATGCTTTATTCCAGGGCCCAACAACGGCCAACTTCAACAAGGGATAGGAAAGGTTGATGAAGCAGTAGAGAACAGTGCAGTATTAGGCCTGGATAAGAAGTAGAGCAGTCCTGCTCTCAGTAGTAGTAGATACAGTTTGTCGCCACTCTCGCCAGAGTGGGTGAAGTGCCTCCAGTCAGACCCTTGTTATAAGCCTGGCAGCCGGAATGTCACTTTTAGGTTGCTGGGAGGAACAGCTCTCTATTACAATCCTGGCTCGGGTCTCTGCCACAGGCCTAGTACTTTAGTACTCAAGAGAACAATTCAAATTGAGTGAATCCTCCCAGTAAATGCAATGAAAGGGGTTTACAGGTTGACAGCTGACATGTACCTGTCAATTCCAGTAACCAGATCCCCGATGGTTCGTTCAAGCCCTTTTGGATAATCTGCCTCCGGGTTCTCCTCAAGCCGATCCCCCACCGAACGGCACACAGCCTGGGATCTTCTCAGTAAGGTTGGGTGACCCAGTAAGTCACTGGGGCCCCTATTATCATCTGGATGGGTCTTTATGGAGCAGGGAGCTCCGACCAGGCGGGCCATGAGAGCCGGGTCAGTGGATGCGCGCACCCTAAAGGTGGATGCCGCACCTGGAACGTGGACCCCGCACAGAGAAGAAGAAGCGCCGACCAAGAACACGCGGCAGCTGCCACAGATATATCCATCCCCAGCATGCCCAGCGAGGGAAGAACTCCTCTAATTGACTGCTGGGGAAAGGTGGCTCTGTCAGAACCCCTCTAGCGCCAACTGCCGCCCTACAGGACAGTTCTGAAATAGCAGCAGCCTGCAATTTGACAAATTATGAATGAGAGCAAAATAACTCTCCCATTCACCCGCTAACTTTAGCGTAGTGCCCGTACTGAAAGTAGGGGGGTGCTACATATCCCCCCAGTCAATTAGACACTGTCCCCAGTGTCCCAAAGCATTCGAGCCCGAATGCTGACCTGATACTGCCAACCAGATAGGAAAAGTAGGAAAAGAGAGAGAACAATTGAAAATAGTAACACTACTTAGCAATGTACAAAATATATGACAGACAAACATACACAACCCTAGCTATCTAGCTGCCCATTCTCCGCAGTGTTGATAGTAGGTGGGTCCAGAACAACCTGTATGGGGAAACAAAATATACAGGAATACACATCCTAAAATACAATATACATTTCCTATCTATTTACAGCCTCAAAAGGTCAGAAGTGAAACTGCACGCTCGAGCCCGAACGTGAAACTTCCTTTCCTCCCAGAGAGTCCTAAGGTGTAAGTTAAGGTGACCAGATTTTTTAAATGAAATCCGGGGACATATTTTTTCTTTACTAGTAATGGCAACAATCAGCGACTCTCTGCCATTCGCCCCCCCCCCCCCCGCGCCTCACAGCCTCTCAAGTCTTACTTTTCGGGCCCAGCTACTACTGGATGGGGAGCGGAGGAAGATCACTCAGCCAGGGAAGGAAAGGAGATAGGCAGGCGGCTGGCGCCAGGACTTGAGCCAATGCAGAAGAACATGTGAGCGGAGCTGAATGGGCATGCGCCCGAAACTAAAGAAATATTCCCTCCGCTCCGACCAGCACATGATCATCAGAAGGGGGCACAGATAATGGGAAAAATACAAACCCCCCTATGCTAGTAGGCACGGTGGAGCGGGGGTGTGTAATTCTATTTTTTTTATTTTAATTCTGCACCGATTGTCTTTGAAATTGCCCCTGCCCCCTATTAAATCCAATCTGGGGACAAAACCAGGGACAGACTTGGTCTGGGGACAGTCTCCTCAATCAGGGGACTGTCCCCTGAAACTGGGGATGTCTGGTCACCCTAGTGTAAGTGCTACGAAAGAAATACTTTGCTGTTGCAAGAGAAGAGAAAAAAAATGTAGCAAACTGTATATACATCTTCTGTCCTGCATGTAACGCTGCAGAACACTGTCCCCAGCGTTCAATGCGCTGGTACTGCGGCAGTCCATAGGTCAAATACAAAAAGTGGCAGAAAAAAAAAGTACAGAAGATAGAACAGTTCCTTTTTCTGCTGAAGCTCTTTCAGTGTTGCAAATAGAGAAGTTGGCAAAATTCCACTCTAACTGACTGAACCCACCCCTCCAAAGAGTTCATCACAAGAATGTCCATGTGGATCCGGAGGAGTAGGGGGAAGGGGAGAACTTGGAGAAAAAGTACAAACTGAGTGGGGCAAAAGTTCTTGTCCTCAACTTCGAATAACACACACAAAAAAAAAAAAAAAGAAGACCCGACAACTCAAGAATCGGGTGCCCGCATAGGACGGACATGAGTCCGGTTGGAGTAGAGGTGAGCTCACAAGAAGGAAAACAAACACAGCAGTCAACTCACCAACTCCTCAAGATGGGTATGTGGCATTTAGTTATGTAATGCCAAGCTCACAAGGTGCGCCCCCCGAGCGGAGTGTTTATTCTTCCTTCTGCGGGAAGGTTGGAATCCCCCAATCCCTTGCTGTTCGGGGAATCGGGGCTCAAGGTCAGGGAAGTAATTTCCATCCATCGTGGAATCACTCAGCCAGAATTCGAATTCCGAGGCATCTTATGCCCCGGCGGGGAGACAATTGAGAGTCTTGGCTGAAGTATCGGCCCGATCAGGCCGATAGGACGTTCTCCACTTATTCCAATCAATTGGTCGGGGGGTTACTTCTCTGCGTCAACACACTGGACTGGGGCCACCACAACTAGAATGGCCCCCGAGTGGCTTCGGCCTGCGCACTAGTCACACAGCCTACACATTCATCGCGCTCCCCCCTGTCCTGCGGGCCTATACCCTCGTCAGACGGGAGGGCGAGGTGGCCAACGGCAGAGCCTTGGTGGACAGGGCGAGGGGAGCGACATCCACATCCAGGGCCCCAGGTTCTCCTATCCCATCAGGAGAGAGGGGCTCCGACCATTCGACCTCCACCTCCTCGGTGACTGCTCCGGAGGACCAGTCCACATGGTATTTCCTTGGAGGACTGACGGACGGTGCGACGTTGAACAAGTAGGCACGGCACTTCTGGCATCGGGCGAAGGGCAGGATGCGAATGGTCAACTTCTGGCATTTGGGGCAGGTTAGGCCCAACATCTCTGTCCCGCCGGAGGACAGTAACACAAATTGTCCCATATAAGGAAAGAAAAATGGACAGCCGCACTCCAATGGATGAAAAGACTTAAAAATAGTGCCTGTTTATTCCAGTCAAAAAACTAAAACAGCAAAAACAGCAAACAGTGGGGTAACAAAAGCTGACGCGTTTCACATCGACAACCGATGCTTAGTCATCGGTTCCTCGTTTCCAGACAGTTCAAACACAATGGCGGACACTCTTCGCTCTTTAATAAATTCGGTACTCACTTTTCTGGTTGCCAACGGTAACAGCCGAAATCCCAGACAAGCCCCCATGTGTATCGCTCACCCCCGAAGGAGCCGCTGGTTGTTGTTTGGGATCAGCGTGTTAAGTTACCTTGTAGTGTGTCTAGGGTTAGTAGCAGTGAGTAGTAGCAATGAACGAATGTCCAGTCACCAAATGGATTTTCAAATGCTTTATTCCAGGGCCCAACAACGGCCAACATCAACAAGGGATAGGAAAGGTTGATGAAGCAATAGAGAACAGTGCGGTATCAGGCCTAGATAAGAAGTAGAGCAGTCCTGCTCTCAGTAGTAGTAGATACAGTTCGTCGCCACTCTCGCCAGAGTGGGTGTAGTGCCTCCGGACAGACCTTTGTTATAAGCCTGGCAGCCGGAATGTCACTTTTAGGTTGCTGGGAGGAACAGGTCTCTATTACAGACCTGTCTGGGGCCTCTGCCACAGGCCTAGTACTTTAGTACTCAAGAGAACAATTCGGATTGAGCGAATCCTCCCAGTAAATGCAATGAAAGAGGTCACCGGTTGACAGCTGACATGTACCTGTCAATTCCGGTAACCAGATCCCCGATGGTTCGTTCAAACCCTTTTGGATAACCTGCCTCCGGGTTCTCCTCAAGCCGATTCCCCACTGAACGGCACACAGCCTGGGATCTTCTCAGTAAGGTCGGACCCAGTAAGTCACTGGGGCCCCTATCAACATCTGGATGGGTCTCCATTGAGCAGGGAGCTCCGGCCAGGCGGGCCATGAGAGCGGGGTCCGTGGATGCCGCACCTGGAACATGGACCCTGCACAGAGAAAAAGAAGCGCTGACCCAGAACACGTGACAGCTGCCACAGATATATCCCTCCCCAGCATGCCCAGCGAGGGAAGAACTCCTCTAATTGGCTGCTGGGGAAAGGTGGCTCCGTCAGAACCCCTCTAGCGCCAACTGCAGACCGACCTACCGGACCGTTCTGAAATAGGAGCAGCCTACAATTTGACAAATTATGAATGAGAGCAAAATAACTCTCCCATTCGCCCGCTAACTTTAGCGTAGTGCCCGTACTGAAAGTAAGGGGGCGCTACAATTAAAAAAAGGGATTTTTAAATACAGCTTACCTGTAAAATCCTTTTCTTGGAGTACATCACGGGACACAGAGCGGCATATTCATTACTATATGGGTTATATGGAGTACCTTCAGGTGTGGACACTGGCAATCTCAAACAAACAGGAAGTCCCTCCCTATATAACCCCCTCCCCTAGAGGGAGTCCCTCAGTTTTGTAGCAAGCAGTATGCCTCCCAAAATGTTCCCAAAAAGAGGGGTGGGAGCTCTGTGTCCCGTGATGTACTCCAAGAAAAGGATTTTACAGGTAAGCTGTATTTAAAAATCCCTTTTTCTTTCTCGTACATCACGGGACACAGAGCGGCATATTCATTACTATATGGGATGTCCGAAAGCAATGCTTTAATGAGGGGAGGGAGACATCTTCCAAAGAAGGATTTAATTTAGAGGTATACTCAAATACTAGTAAATCCAACTTAAACGAGAAATGTAAATCTCAAATCAAATCAAGGGAGCCCCCTCAGATCCTGAGGAGCTTGAATCGCGGCCTGTAGTACTGACTGCCCAAAGGCTGTATCCGCATTCCTTCTTACGTCCAATTGATAAAATTTTGTAAACGTGTGGACTGATGACCACGTTGCTGCCTTGCATATTCGAGCCATAGAGATCTGATGATGTGCTGCCCAGGAGGTGCCCATGGCCCTGGTAGAATGGGCCTTTACCGACAAAGGAGGAGGCACCTCTTCAAACCGCAGGCCCGAACAATTAATTGTTTAATCCATCTTGCGATGGTGGATCAAGCGGCTGCCTGACCCATCTTGGGCCCTTCCGGTAAAAACGAACACCACATCTGTTTTCCGAACCTTCTCTGTAGCTTTAAGATAGGCCCTTATGGCCCTGACAATATCCAACGTATGCAGCAACCCCTCCTTTCTAGAGGTGGGTTTTGGAAGAAGGATGGAAGTACCACATCCTGGTTCAGGTGGAAACTGGATATAACCTTTGGTAGAAAGGAAGGATGAGGACGGAACCCCCGCCCTATCCTTATGCAGAATGAGATATGGTTCCTTACAAGATAAGGCTGCCAATTCCGATACTCTCCTGGCCGAAACTATGGTGATCAGAAATACCGACTTTCTAGTCAGTAAAACCAAAGGTACCTCAGCCAACGGCTCAAGGGGTTGTTTCTGTAGAGATGACAGAACAAGATTTAAGTCCCATGGACAAAGTGGTGATTTGACCGGAGGATTAACACGTAAGACTCCCTGTATGAAGATCTTAACCAGCGAGTGGGCGGCCAGCGGCCTCTGAAACCACACTGATAAGGCTGAAATCTGTCCCTAGATCGTGCTTAATGCCCGGCCTTTATCCACTCCTAGCTGGAGAAAACGTAATACTCTATCAATGGTATACTTGCGGGAAACCCATCTCTTAGCCTCACACCAGCCTACGTAGGCCCTCCAAACCCTGTAACAAAATTACCCTGGAGGCCGGCTTTCTAGCCTTAATGAGGGTAGGGATTACCTGCCTAGACAGACCTCTACCCCTGAGAATCAGGGATTCAGCCGCCAGGCCGTCAATTTTAGACGCCGTAATGCAGGGTGGAGGATCGGGCCTTGTGAGAGTAGGTCTGGCCATAGAGGAAGAGTCCAAGGGCCTTCCGCTGCCAATTTCAGGACTAGTGAGTACCATGCCCTCCGGTACCAAGCTGGGGCTACCAGGATACCGGCCTGTGCTATGATCCTGCGCCACAGGCGGGGTAGTAACTGCAGCGGGGGAAATGCATATAGAAGCTATGATTGATGCCAAGGGCAAACCAACACATCGTTTCCGCAGGCCATAGGGTCCCTCGTTCGAGACATGAACCTGTCTAGCTTCTTGTTGAATCCTTATGCCATGACCTGCACGTCTGGCACTCCCCACTTCTGGCAGATTGTCTGAAAAAAACTTGTGGATGCAGGGACCACTCCCCCGGCGACAGGGTTTGGCGACTTAGGAAGTACGCCTGCAGGTTGTCCACCTCGGGAATGAATGTCGCCGATATGCAAGGTACATAAACCTCTGCCCACCGAAAAACCCAGTTCCTCTCACTCTGGGTGGCTTGACTCTTGGTTCCCCCTTGGTGGTTCACATATATGCCACCGCTGTGGCATTGTCTGAATGACTTCTCACCGAGGACCCTTGTAATCTGGATGTCTATGCCAAGAGGGCTAGCCGAGCCGCTCTGATCTCCCAGACCTTGATGGGCAGCTGCCTCTCCGCCTCTGCCCAAGTTACTTGGCGAGCGAACCCGTTCCAGACCGCTCTCCAGCCTTCCAGACCACTGGGCAGAACCAAGGCTGCTAGAGCTGCTGTCTGTAGGACCCGAGTGTGGAAGCGTGTGGTATCGCCTCGAACATGGCCATTAGTTTGCCTAGTAATCGCATACATAGGCGAATAGTTGGTTCTCTTTTGCTTAGAACCAACTGAATTAATCTTTTGATAGCCTCGACCTTTACCAGGGGCAGGAACACCCATCTTCTGTTCTGTGTCTAATCTCATGCCGAGATATTCCAACTGCTTTGTAGGTTGACATGCTGATCTTTCCCCAGTTTAGGACTCAGCCGAACCCCTCGAGGTACTGAACCATGAGGGTTACTACGCATTCCACCAAGGAAGCGAGTGATCTATGATTAAGAGGTCGTCCAGGTATGCTAGGACCGAGATCCCTTGGATCCTTTAGACTGACTAGAATTGGAGCAAGGACCTTCGTGAATACCCGGGGGCCGTAGCCAGCCCGAAGGGGGGCGCCACGAATTGGAAGTGACGCTGTATTACTGCGAAGCGTAAAAACAAAAATATTTGATGTGGCTGAAAGACTTGGTACATGAAGGTAACCATCCTTTATGTCTATAGAAGCTAGATCCTTCTAGAGTGTGGCGGCTGCTGACCGAACGGATTCTGTCCGGAAAGAGCGAACCCTTAGGTAAGCATTTAAACCTTTTAGGTCCAAAATTGGTCTGACATCGCCGATGGGCCTTGGTATGACAAACAGATTGGAATAGAAACCTAGCCCCTGTTCTTGGGCTGGTACCTCTACCATTATGCCCTGGTAAGCAGATGAACCAACGCCGCCCGCATTGAGGCCTTCCTTGTGGAGGAAATTTTTAGAAATTCTAATCTGTAGCCTGCGGCCACAGATGATCGGACCCCCTCTGTCGGGGATCGATCCCCAGAGGCCTGTCCTTGCGATCCATTTTAAAAGTTTGATCGCGCAGGAGGTCCGTACTGCCTGGAATTTGAGGGCCCCGGAACAGGGGGGGGGGACTGCCTTTTAAACGCAGGACCCCGGAACTTCTTTTGACTGGTAAAAGGGTACTTTTGCCACTTGAAACAGTCTGAATGTATTTATCCAGATCTTTCCATGGAAGGGCAAACCTGCCAGCAGTCTTTTACATGGGCTCGGCCGCCCAGTTCTTCAACCATAAGAGCCTTCTCATATGCACTAAAAATAGTGACAACGAGACGCCTGCTGGATGGAGTCTTTTTATAACCTCTACCGCAAAGCACAGAGCTCTGGGAATATCCAATAACTCCTCTGCCTATTGGGCAGGGATGTCTTAAGCATCTGTTTTGTCTGGTTCTTTAACGCCTGACAAAACTCCAATTGCAGCCCCTGCTGGCTGTAGCCAAGGATGCTGGAAAAAGTGTCTCTAAACGTTTATTGACCAGGACCTTAAACATTTGTATGTTTCCCCTTAGGCCAGTTAATGATTTATTCACCCATGAGATGGCTGCGTCCACAGTTGGGAGCGCCCCCTTTCTTAGAAAAAATGTTTTTCTTTTTTTTTTTCCATAGGGTAAATAACAGAAAACCTTCCAGGTGGTCTCCCATCCAGGCATTTACCAGGCCCGACCCTGCTTAGCCTCCGAGATCAGACGCTCTCCGGGAGATGCGGCCTCAAGGACCTCACGGGTAGTTGAAAAGCAGTGCCCGAACCGGGACCTGAAACCCTGGACCCTCAGATTAAAAGTCCGATGCTCTACCAACTGAGCCATCCGGGCCCCCTTTTTAAAGAGCACTTGGTCAGGGGAAAGAGTGCCTGCAAGCACAAATATTTCCTGGTAGACGTGCATAAAGACTACCCTCTCGTCAGCTTTAGGCGGCAGAAAAAATTCTGTCCGGTCGTCCTAATCCTGGAAAAACCAATTCCTCTAACAGAGGATGGGCCAGAAACGCTGCGTTGCTTAAAGGCGTTTTTAAAAGAACCCAAAGAGGATACCGCAGGAACCTGAGGCTCTGGAAATGGCAAATTGAATGCCAAGCGGGCCATGTCTGTCAAAGACTGGACCCACAGACTCTCCGCCTGGGAGGCTGAAAACGATTCTACAGTGGTAGATCCTCTAGGTTCTGTCCCTTTTTGGCGATGGGGATCTAGTCCGCTTCTTGCCAGAAAAAGAGCCAGCGATCATAGCTGTTAACCTCTTTTCTCTAGCCCCCCTAGGGTGACGGCTAGCATCTCCTCTGTGATAACACAGGGCTGGGCCGACCTCGGCCAGCCTCAGCACCAGACCCCCTTAATGGCTTATCCAGGGTGACCCCCTATAGGAATAACCTGTGGGGAAAGTATTGGCATATTATCAGAACCAGAGGAGGAACCCCTTTGTCTTTGCCTTTTCTCTTTTTTTTTTTTTTTTTTTGATCCTGAACCCTTGGAAGCCATAATACAAAAGCGAAGGACTCCGCTTACAACAACAGACTGTTATAGCCAGGAGTACAAAAAAATAAGGTTTAGGGGACAATAGGATCACTAATGCCCCAAAACCGGTGGGGCTGAGTATGTTTCTCTTTTATATGTTATTCACCACATACAGCCCCACCCCCAACATGTTTGCCAGCATTCAACCTGTTGCCAAGGGGATTTTGGCTTAACAAAAAGTATTGGAGCTGACTCCAGTATGTAGTACCCCTTCTCGCCACCGGAGAGTCAATGTGCTGCCAGTCTACGTCCTCTCTCTCTCCAGCTCAGCTCTGCACTTGGAGCTGAGCTGAGAACGCAGCCTGCTGTGTATAACAGCAATTGAAAGGCTGCGCCCACTCTACACTGCAGTCACACTCCCGCCCCTCCCCCCCCTCCCGAACGGCCGCGAAAATTTTCTATATGCATGCGCGCGTGCACGTGCGCGCGCGGCGCGCGACTGTCGGGGGAGGAGAGCCCAGGAGGAGACGCACTCTGGAAGCCCAGGAAAGCAGGATGGAGGACGCCATCAGGCGGCAGATTTGAATCCCGGCAAGTAAGGCTAACACAGGCCCTAAGGAGTCCCTTTAGCCTAGAGACAGATCTCTTTTTTTTTTTTTTTTTTTAAAAGATCTTCAACCAGCGAGCAGCAGGTAGCTAGCAAACATACATAGATAGGTAGGGGGATCAAGTTATGGGGGGAAACATTTCAGGGCATCCTGTCTATCAGACATAGTGACCATGGTGCAATGCAGAGCATACTCAGGCTACCCCCCTTAAGATCCCCCTGGAGAGCCTGCTGTCGAACCAAGTCCCGCAGGCTCCCCACTTACCTGCTCCATGCAGCAGGACGTTTTGCAAAAACGGTCCAATCTTCTCCCATCTCCGTGGGTAGCGTAGTAGACCTTCAGGCCCTGGGGTCCTATGAAGGCACCCACTGTCCTGGACCTATATAGCACCCTGGCAAACAGGAACTTATGGTTTTTACAAACTCTCCAGTCCTGGGCCCAGGGTCCAGCCCTCCAAAGAGGAGCATTATAGGCAAAACCCCACGGTTTGGGGCCCGGGTACTGTCCACTTTGGCACTGAGGCTCCTTGGACAGATCCGGTTAGCCTGCCCTTAATCCCAAGGATGTGGAGCAAAGCTATTCCGTGACCAACACCTAAGACACTGGCGAAAAAACTGAGGGACTCCCTCTAGGGGAGGGGGTTATATAGGGAGGGACTTCCTGTTTGTTTGAGATTGCCAGTGTCCACACCTGAAGGTACTCCATATAACCCATATAGTAATGAATATGCCGCTCTGTGTCCCGTGATGTACGAGAAAGAAAAACATTTTTTTTCCTCAGTTTAGGCAGATACGTATTCTTCTACATATTTTTGGTAAGAAAATCGCAATAAGCGTTTATCGATTGGTTTGCGCAAAATGTATAGTGTTTACAAAATAGGAGATTGCATTTTTCTAAAAAAAATTTTTTTACTACTAATGGCGGTGATCAGTGATTTTTTTCGTGACTGCGACATTATGGCGGACACATCGGACAATTTTGACACATTTTTGGGACCATTGTCATTAAAAATGCATTGTTTACTGTGAAAATGACAATTGCAGTTTGGGAGTTAACCAAAAGGGGGCACTGGAGGGGTTATGTATGACCTCATCTGTGTTTCCAACTGTAGGGGGGTGTGGCTGTAGGTGTGACGTCATTGATTGTGTGTTTACACACAGCTCTCCCCGTTCTTCAGCTCCAGGGACCGTTTCGCGGGACTCCGGCGGCGATCGGGTCTGCAGATCCCGCGGCCGTGGTCACAGAGCTTCGGACCGGGTCGCGGGCACAGCGGGGGGGGGGTTTAGTATTTGCCGCCGATCGCAGGAAATGAAAAATAAATCTGACAAGCGGGGATGGGGGCCCTCCGATCACGGGTCATTAAAAAAAAATCTGCAAAGCAGGGGGGAGGAGGGGGGTAGGGGGTGCCACCGATCGCAGATCATGACAAAAAAATGTGATTAGCAGGGGGGGGGGGCACCAATCGTGGGACATTAAAAAAATCATTGGGGGCGCCATGAGAAGCAGGGTGAGGGGGTTGTTGGGTGCCTCCGATCGCCGGGCCACTTCTTTCTTTCTCCCTCTACATAGGCGTCCTGCTCCATGGTAACAGGGAGGACATCAGCCGCCACTCTAGGCATGACTGGCTAATAAGAACAATGGGAGGGCATGGCTTAGGGAAAGGAAATCTGTACATAGCAAACTACTGCCTTCTGGGATTCATGCCAAACATCTCCCAGGAGGCATTGCAGACGGGGATGACATGCTCAGGGCTCTGGCCACGGCTGGAGGAAATCTAATTAACTGATAAAACTGTGAGTTTAATATATATATATATATATATATTATATATATATATATATATATATATATATATATATGCCAAATTTGTGACCTTTAGAAGCCAATTTCCTCTACTACTCCCCCCTATGCTATCCCTCCCACTGTGCTGTTCAGTCCCCCCACTGCCCTCAATCCCACTGTGCTGTCCAGTCCCCCCCCACTGCTCCCCAGCTCCCCCATGCTCTACTCTCCACTGTGCTGTCCAGTCCCCCCACTGCTCCCCAGCTCCCCCCATGCTCTCCCCCCTACTGTTCTGTCCAGTCCCCCCACTGCTCCCCATGCTCTCCCCCACTGTGCTGTCCAATCCCCCCACTGCTCCCCAGCTCCCCCTATGCTCTCCCTCCCACTGTGCTGTCCAGTCCCCCCACTGCTCCCCATGTTCTCCCCCACTGTGCTGTCCAATCCCCCACTGCTCCCCCTATGCTCTCCCTCCCACTGTGCTGTCCAGTCCCCCACTGCTTCCCAGCTCCCCTTATGCTCTCACTCCCACTGTGCTGTCCAGTTCCCCCCACTGCTCCCTAGCTCCCCCATGCTCTACCCCCACTGTGCTGTCCAGTCCCCCAACGCTCTCCCTCCCACTGTGCTGTCCAGTCCCCCCACTGCTCCCCTATGTTCTCCCCCACTGTGCTGTGCTGTCCAATCCCCCACTGCTCCCCAGCTCCCCCTATGCTCTCCCTCCCACTGTGCTGTCCAGTCCCCCCACTGCTCCCCCATGTTCTCCCCCACTGTGCTGTCCAATCCCCCCACTGCTCCCCCTATGCTCTCCCTCCCACTGTGCTGTCCAGTCCCCCCACTGCTTCCCAGCTCCCCTTATGCTCTCACTCCCACTGTGCTGTCCAGTTCCCCCCACTGCTCCCTAGCTCCCCCATGCTCTACCCCCCACTGTGCTGTCCAGTCCCCCCACGCTCTCGCTCCCACTGTGCTGTCCAGTCCCCCCACTGCTCCCCCACTGTGCTGTCCAGTCCCCCCAAATGCTCTCCAGCCAGGGGAGGGCTGGCAGGGTGGAAATCTCCCCCCGGGCTGGTGATACTATGCACAGCCACAGAGACCCTCTTTACACAATAATCCATAGCATGCACCCTTAAATCAAGTTTCCCAGAACACCTCTTACATCAGATCTGATGTAAATGGGGTCTGTGGGGACTTTGATGTATATGGGGTCTATGCGGAATTTGATGCATATGGGGTCTGTGCGGACTCTGATGTATATGGGCTCTGTGCAGACGCTGATGTATATGGGGTCTATGCGGACTCTGATGTAAGGGGGGACTCTGTGTGAAAACTGATGTAAGGGGGGCCTATATGTGGACCCTGATGTAAGGGGGGCCTCTGTGCGGACTCTGATGTAAGGGGAGCCTCTGTGCGGACTCTTGTGACCATGAAAAATCTTAGACTGTTTTCCTCAAACCATCACTTTTCCACGCTCTATGGGCCCTTTGACTGGACTTGCCCCCAAGGCCTAAGGCTGCCAGCCCTCCCCTGTCTCCAGCTCCCCCTATGCTGTCCAGTCCAGAGACCAGAGACAGGCACCGAGGGACCCCAGAAGACGTGGATCAGTGCCCTTTAATAGATCATACTCACCCAGTATCACAAGGACATACTCGCCCATTGACAGTGAGGCATGTGCAGAGGCAATGCCTCATGCCAACAGCAATAACAGTTGTGGGCAAGCAAGCATACCTCCCAACCCGCACGGATTCTGCAGGATTTACCCGTACAGGCAACATCCTCCCGCAGTCCCGCGAATGGCTTACCTTAGTGTAAATGCACACTATCGTTATGCATTTGTGAACCTAATATGAAGATATATGGTGGGAGGGTGTAAAAAAAAATGACATTATGCTCACCCTTTTCTTTTTTATATAGTGTGTGTTGTTTTTTATTTTTTTATCATTTGTAATGAAAAAGAATTACAAAAAAAAAAAGCAGAAAAAAAAACGCGTTTAGTTGATGGGATGATCACCTGCTCTGCTGCCCTCTGAAAAGCGATCCTCTGCAAATAATTTAGAGGGCAGTAGAAATTACTGACGCTGGCTTTTCAAAAATGCAGTAATCTAGAATTTGGATAAAAAATTGAATGCAGCATAGCAATTTAGGTGGTAAAGAAAGTAGACCCAAATAATCATTCCTATGACGTAGCTCCCACCTCCTCTACTCTCAGTATAATACCATAGACAAGGAACCAGAGGGATGTGACTGGAGCAGTACTACACCCTGGCTCTTTATCTCTCCCCAGTTCAGGAAGGAGGGGAGGCCAGGGGGTGTGTTGCAGCATGTCGGCTCCCTATTGGGTGAAATGTTACACGTCACATGACTTCAGGCATCGTGTTACTGGCCGGGGAATAGTTGGAAGGCTTAGTTTGTA
The DNA here is from genome assembly GCA_029574335.1 of Rana kukunoris. Lineage (NCBI taxonomy): Eukaryota > Metazoa > Chordata > Amphibia > Anura > Ranidae > Rana > Rana kukunoris. The sequence goes on along the minus strand of CM056050.1, from coordinate 417,060,080 downwards.
GCTGTGCAGTGCAGAGAGAAGTTCAAGATGATGATTCTGGGCTATTGGGATATTCGAGGGGTGAGAGAGGCTGAGTACTGAGGTGATAGAAGCTGTATGAGGCATTACTAAGCACAGCATTTGGCTGACCTCCTTCTTTTCCTTTCTTTATTGTTCTGTATAGTTGGCTCATCCCATTCGAATGCTGCTGGAATACACAGCGACGCCATATGAAGACAAGATGTATGCCACAGGTGATGGTGAGTGCCATATCCTTTATTTAACCCTTTCATGACTAAGCCTATTTCTGACATTTGGTTTTTACAAGTTTAAAATACATATTTTTTTGATAGAAAATTACTTGGAACCCCCAAACTATTATTATTAATAATAATAATATTATTATTATTATTATTATCTTTCCCAAAAAGTTTAGTTTAAAACACTGCTGCACAAATACCGTGTGACAAATTTATTTGGAATTGAGCTTTTAATGCATTGGTATTTATAGGAAACCACTCTAGACCTGCACACATGATACAATTTGTGTAACAACAAATATTTTGTTTTCACAGCACCAAACTATGATAAGAGTCAGTGGCTGGATGAGAAGGAAAAGCTTGGTTTGGATTTTCCAAATGTAAGTGACAAGTAGAGCAAAGGGGGCTGTGGGCATTATCATAGAACAATATAAATGATTGAGCATTTTTTTTCAAATGGAGTGGGAACTGCAGAGTTGAAGTTCACAGTACTGATGTTTTTATGCTGAATATTTGATGCAGGACATGGTATGGATGGGTGTGCAAAAAAGCATGTGTTGGCCCAATCAGGGTTCAGTGGAACAACCCAGGGGTTGTTAGGGATTCCTTAAGCAATGTGCAGTTTCTGCCTCTAACGCTGGATACACACTATCCAATTTTCTGTAGATTCTTTCCTTCAGATTTGCCAAAACCATATAATGTCAAACCTTAAAGGGGTTACAAAGGTACAATTTTTCCTAAATGGCTTCCTTTACCTTAGTGCAGTCCTCCTTCACTTACCTTATCCTTCCATTTTGCTTTTAAATATCCTTATTTCTTCTGAGAAATCCTCACTTCCTGTTCTTCTGTCTGTAACTCCACACTGTAATGCAAGGCTTTCTCCCTGGTGTGTCGTGCTCACCCCCTCCCTTGGACTACAGGAGATTCATGATGGTCTATGTTGTAGATAAAGGAGCTGTGTGTTAGTGGGCGTCCTGACTCTCCTGTAGTCCCAAGGGAGGGGGCGAGCACGACACTCCACACCAGGGAGAAAGCCTTGCATTACTGTGTGGAGTTACAGACAGAAGAACAGGAAGTGAGGATTTCTCAGAAGAAATAAGGATCTTTAAAAGCAAAATGGAAGGATAAGGTAAGTGAAGGACTGCACTGAGGTAAAGGAAGCTATTTAGGAAAAATTGTACCTTTTACAACCCCTTTTTAAGAGTGTCAATTTGTATGCAATCTGGCAGGCCCTTGCACTACATGGCTTTTTCCACTGGCGTTTTTACAGCCACTTTTCTGAGCGTTTTTTGCAGCTTAAAAACGGCTCTCCATGTTGGTCTATGGTGTTTGTTTCCTACCTCTTCCTATCCAGAGCGGTACATCCATCGGGGAGTTGGTTTGTGGCTGCTGTTCCTGTTCTCGGTACATGGGGAATGTCTGTACCGTCATGGTGTCCGTGCTCCCCCTGCAAGGAATCGTTGATGGTAATTAACAGCGCTGCGGTGGAGCAGCAGAGCGGCTTTTCCCCTGTCAGTACAGCCAGACTAGAACATCAGGGGAAGGAGGAAGCCACGCGGCAGGAAGGGACGCAACTTGCGTTCCACGCTGGTTCAGGAAGTCATGGAGGGGGTCACTTTCAGGGCATATGACGTCATTGGCGGGCGCCGGAGACGCTGGTTCCTGTCTCAAAAAACGGCGCGAACAGGGACGCAGGGTGACTTGCGTTTTAAAAAGCGGTAACCCAGCACAGGCTGCGGACCATGACGGGGGCAGGATGGACTCTGAAATTCCTGCACAGGCAGTGGAATCAAGCCCTAACGCCAGCTCCTCAAAGGTAAGCCTGAAGTAATGCTTTCTTCTTGCACAAACCTGTGAGTGTCTTTCTTCCCCTTGTAACTAGTAAGGACTAGGTGCACATTTTTTCTTTTCTCCTGCACGGGGTGTGATGGAGGGTATGTGGCAAGTGTATTCATAGGGTCATTTGTTCTCTTGCAGGCCAAGATTCAGGACAAAGCCCAAGCGCAGCCACCAAAAAGGAAGTGTGCGGTAGTAAACTGAGCTCCTTATGGAGTAAACCAGTTTGCCGCTCATGTATTTCAGGCCTAACAAAAGATGACCCGGTAGCCTCGTGTCAGAAAATACTGACTTCAGTTAGTGATGAGCTTAAATCTACCTTTAGCTCTTTCAGAAATCTAATTGATAAATTGCAGGCTCCCTCAGAGGGTCCGTCTTCAAGCAGAAAATCCACAGTTTGTAACATTACACAACAAAATGTGGAGAGTGAAGACTCTGCGACTGAAGCTAGATCTACCCGTTCTTCTCCAGAGGAATCAGGGTCAGATACAGGGCCCAGGGATAGAGAATCCTCTAGGGGCTCAAGATTTAAGTTGTCTCTGGAAGAAGTGGATAGCTTATTAAAGGCCATTTATGCAACTCTGGAAATGGAAGAGGAGGAGGTACATTTGTCTAAACATGACCTTATGTACAAAGGTTTGCACAAAAAGAAATCTAAAGTCTTCCCTGTGCACAGTTCCCTCCTTGATACTATCAAGCTGGAGTGGGAAAATCCAGAAAGAAAACCTTTCTTTTCCGGTAACCTAAAAAAAAGGTTTCCATTTGATTAGGATACAGCGCAGCCGTGGAACAAAAGTCCAAAGTTAGACGCACCTCTTTCAAAAGTTTCAAAAAATTCGGACCTAGTGTTTGATGATATGGGTACGCTTAAGGACCCGATGGTCAAAAGAGGAGATATTCTCCTTCAGAGCCTGGGATTCAGCTATGGGAAATCTCAAGCCGGCTCTGGTCTCCACTTGTGTAGCCAGAAACCTGGAAGAATGGTTTGCACAGATACAAACCCATCTGTTGGCAGGTACCTCTAGGGAAGAGATTCTAAAATCCTTTCCGCTTCTCTTTAATGCTGTGGGTTTTCTAGCAGATTCTTCCGCAGAGTCGGTAAGAATGACGGCTAGGACTTCGGCCTTAGTGAATTCAGCCAGAAGAAGCCTTTGGCTTAAAACCTGGCCAGGCGATGCAGCCTCTAAATTACGCCTATGTGGGCTTCCCCTAACGGGGGATCATCTTTTTCGGTCCAGGGCTGCAGGAAGCACTGGAACGTACGGCCGATAGAAAAAAGGCCTTTCCAGAGAACAAAAATAAACGGACAGACAGAAAAACAATTTGTGGCCCATACAGGCAGCAGGGTCCTAGAGAAAAGGACAATAGGCCCAAGAAGCATTGGGCCGGGCACAAGGGCAAAGGTAGAGGGGGTGTTTAACACACCTCAACAGCCTGCCAGCATCTCCCTGTGGGAGGAAGATTGAGGGCCTTTCTCCCACAGTGGGCAGCAGTCACTTCAAGTCCCTTCATCCTGGATCTAGTGGCAAATGGATACAGGCTGGAATTCTCCTGCCAACCACCAGAGCGACTATTGATCACCTCTCTTCCCAAAGATCGGGAGAAAGCGAGGGCTCTGGGTCTCCAAATAGACTTGCTAGATCAGAAGGTCCTGGTTCCTGTTCCCCAATCAAATCAAGGCAAGTGGTTCTATTCCCATAATTTTGTGATCAGAAAACCGTCAGGAAAGTATCGGCTTATTCTCAATCTTCGGTCTCTAAATCGATCGATCAGGTACAAGCATTTCCGTATGGAGACAGTGTTCTCAATCAGAAATCTGCTTTACCCAAACTGCTTCATGGCCACTTTGGACTTAAGGGATGCTTATCTACATGTCCTGATCCATCCAGCATTCCTGATAGCGGTCAAAATTGGAACAGGAATCTGGCACTTTCAATTTCAAGCCCTCCCCTTTGGTCTGTCCTCAGCCCCACGCATCTTTACAAAGGTGTTAGGGGAGGCACTGGCTCCGCTAAGGTTGAAAGCAATAACTGTCATCCCTTACCTGGACGACCTGTTAATAGTGGCAGATTCTTACCAGAAATTACTAGATCTCCAGATGGTACAGGACTTCCTTCAGTCCTTAGGCTGGCTCATAAACAGGGAAAAGTCTTCCCTAAATCCAGCTCAGAGGGTGAAATATCTGGGCTACGACATCTGCTCAGTAGACCAGAAGATTTTTCTCCCAGAGGAGAAGGTCTCCAAGATGGTGCAAGCAGTTTCAGCTCTACAGACCAATCAGTTGGTCACGCTGAGGGAGATTTTAAGAACTGTAGGTCTGATGACCTCATGTTTTTTCGGCAGTGCCATGGGCAAGATTCCATCAAAGACCGTTGCAGATGTTTCTCCTGAAAAACTGGGATGGAGATGCAAGGTCTCTGGAGTCAAAAGTTCTGTTACCTTCCAAGGTGAAAAGAAGCCTATGGTGGTGGACACATCTTCACCTAACAAGGGGCCTGCCATGGTCCATTCCTGTATCCAGAAGGATCACGACGGACACAAGTTCCTGGGGATGGGGAGCCCACCTCAACGACCAGGTCGCACAGGGAAAATGGTCTGGGAAGGAAGCAAAAGCTTCATCGAACCAGAGGGAACTACTAGCAGTTCAGAGAGCCCTGCAAGTCTTTCAGTCGGAGATCAGGGGTCACAATCTCCAGATCCTATCCGACAATATTGCAACAGTGGCGTACCTCAACAAGCAGGAGGTTGCTCAGGGAATTTTGACATGGGCAGAAGTAAATCTAGTCTCAATCTCGGCCGTGCACCTGAAGGGGATGAAAAACTGTCTGGCAGACTTCCTCAGTCGCCACTGGGTGCAGCGAGACAATTGGTCGCTTCATCCAGAGGCATTTGCAGAGATCACCAACAAATGGGGTTGGCCCGAAGCAGATTTGTTCGCAAATCGGCTCAACCGCAAGATGGAGGAGTTCTTTTCTCTAAACCCAGAAGATCAATCACTGGGGATCGATGCACTGGCGAATCCGTGGCCATTCGACCTCTGCTACGCCTTCCCGCCAATCAGACTTATTCCAGAAGTACTCCGGAAGTTTCTCCTAGAAGAAACGGACCTTATTCTGATCGCCCCCTTCTGGCCCAAGAGGTCATGGTTTTCCCTGCTACAGTCTCTGGTCTCAAAGTCTCCACTGAGACTTCAGGAGAGAGAGGACCTGTTGTCACAGGGTCCAGTATCACACCCACAGGTAGTTTCCTTAAGCTTGATGGCTTGGTATCTGAAGAGAAGATACTGAAGGCTCGGGGTTTTCTAACAGTGATCAAAACTTTGGTGAATTGCAGAAAACCAGTTACTAGAGCCATATATTCCAAGGTTTGGAAAAAGTTTAATTCATGGTTGTCTGAAAACCAAAGATCAACGCATGAGGTTCCTTCTGTTTTGGAATTTTTTTCAAGAGGGTGTCGACGCGGGTCTTTCGGTTAGTACCTTGAAATTACAGGCGGCGGCTATTGGTGTTTTCTCCAGGTTTCTCTTCTGGAAAATCCCACGGTAGCAAGATTTTTTAAATATTTCCAGGGCCAGGCCAGTAGTGATAAGAAGTTGTCCAACTTGGGACCTGTCCCTGGTGCTTTAAACTCTGGTAGAACCTCCTTTTTGAGCCCTTAGAGGATATTTTTGTTAAATTACTTACCCTAAAAACTATTTTTTTAGTAGCAATTACCTCAGCTTGTAGGGTAAGCGAGTTACAGGCTTTGTCAGTAAGGGAGCCATTTCTCACAATTTTTGAGGATCGTGTTGTGTTAAAAACGGATCCAGGGTTTTTACTCAAAGTGGCCAGTACTTTCCACAGATCACAGGATATTGTACTGCCATCCTTCTGTAGTTCACTACAGGGTGATCAGGAAAAGAAATTTAGTTTTTTAGACGTAAGAAGATCCCTTCTCATCTATTTAGAGGTCACCAAGACCTTCAGAAAGACAGACGCTTTATTTGTCCTTTTTTCAGGCACACACAAGGGTAAGAGTGCATCTAAAGCCACATTGGCTAGATGGATTAAGCAGGCCATCTCAGAAGCTTATAAAATGAAAGAAGTTCCTACCCCTTTTGTTACTGCACATTCAACGAGAGCTTTGTCTGCGTCTTGGGCTGAGAGCGCTACACCAGAAAAAATCTGCAAGGCTGCCACATGGTCCAGTTATTCGACCATGAAACATTATCGCCTGGATTTGCTATCTGCTCAAGAACAGGCGTTTGGTCGAAAGGTCCCGCCCTAGACTGGTAAGTTCTGGCTCATCGTCTCATGGGCTGTCCTGGAAGACGCCTGGGAGAAAAGATGAGTTGGGCTTACCTGTAACTCCTTTTCTGAGAGTCTTCCAGGACAGCTGGATTCCCACCCGGTTTTGTATGGAAGTTATGTGTATTATGCATATGTTTTTCAGGGAAGTCCTACGGTTCTCGAGAAGACTGGCATGGGGCCTGGAGGACTGCCCTTTTATCTGGTGGGGGTTAACGTGTTTCCTGTCCTGGTGGAAGGAGCCCTAGGTCTCATGGGCTGTCCTGGAAGACTCAGTACCTGACAGGCTTACTTAACCACTTGCTTACTGGGCACATATACCCCTCTCCTGCCCAGGTGAAATTTCAGCTTCCAGCACTGCGTCGCTTTAACTGACAATTGCGCAGTTGTGCGACGTGGCTCTTAAACAAAATTGACTTCCTTTTTTTTTTTCACAGGTAGAGCTTTCTTTTGGTGGTATTTGATCGCCTGTGCAGTTTTTATTTTTTGCGCTATAAACAAAAGAGCGACCATTTTGAAAAAAATACAATATTTTTTACTTGTTGCTATATAATAGCCCAATTTAAAAAAAAAAAAACCTTTTTCTCAGTTTAGGCCCGATACATATTCTTCTACATATTTTTGGTAAAAAAAAAAAATCGCAATAAGCGACTGGTTTGCGCAAAAGTTATAGCACCTACAAAATAGGGGACAGAATTATTATATATATCTTTTTTATTTTTATTTTTTACTAGAAATGGCGGCGATCTGTGCTTTTTATTGGGACTGCGACGTTATGGCAGACACATCGGACACTTTTGACACATTTTTGGCGCCATTCACATTTATACCGTGATCAGTGCTATAAATATGCACTAATTACTGTATAAATGTGACTGGCATTGAAGGGGTTAACACTAGGGGGTGAGGAAGGGGTTAAATGTGTATCCTAGGTGTGTTCTAACTGTGGGGGGAGGGGAGGTGACAATCTGTTTCCCTATGTACAAGGAACACAGATCGGCGGCCTCCTCTCCAGAGACAGGACGCTGTCTCTGTAAAACGGCAATGAGATGATGAGATCATCTCTCATTGGCCGCGCAGATCGCATAGCGAACAGCCACTCTGATTGGCCGTTCACCACGATCTGTGATTGACTTTGTCCAAGGGACGCGGCCAACACAGAGCTTCCCCGATGCACGCGCTGGGAACGTCCAAAGGGGCGGCCGTTAATTGGCGGCTTGGATATTCAGGTCTGCGGTGTAGCCGTCATTCGGCTATAACGCGGGCCTCAAGTGGTTAAAGGGTTGTAAAGCTTTGTGTTTTTTCACCTTAATGCATCCTATGCATTAAGGTGAAAAAACATCCGATGCCAACAAGCATTTTTTTAAATTATTTTTAAATCTGTAGCTTTAGGTTTCATGTACATACTATATAGTCTACTTTGACCACCTGCTGTGGGAAAATGTTTTGTGGCTGGCAGTCAAAACGTTCCTGAACGCGTTTCTTCCACGTTTAGGAAAGAAAGGTTGAACCTCCCCTAACCGCAGCAGCTCCTAAAAGCTTGTGTACATGGATACGCAGGCTTTTATGGAGTTGGAGCTTGGCAAAAAAACACCAACTCAAATTTTAAGAGCTGTAGTGTACTTGAAGCGTTGCATTAAAATAATACCTGGTGATCCTACCAAGAATGCCCTTATACAGTCACTTCCTGTTATGGGGTGACAACTCTCACCGTTATCATCCTGTCGCTTTCTCTTCTGATGGAGACTTCAAGCAGCCATGCTAATACCCATTGGGTGGGTGCAGTTCACTGTTGCAGGAAGCTGGGGCAGTGCAATAATATGCAGTAGCCTATTGCACATAGACAGGAAGTGACTAAAAAGGATGCGCTGAAGTACAAAAATACTTTATGAAAAATGAATGGCAATGATCTCATACGCAGTGACTTTGATTTACCAGAGAAATTGAGCATGTTTATTTGTATAGTGAATTTTCACTAAGAATATGAGAAATGGCTAAATTTCACATTTTAATCTTTGCAACCAAAGCTCTATACCAAAAAACTAACATACAGGGAAATAATTTTACAATGCAGGCTGATTGTAACTTGTAAAATCATTCTGTCTTGCAGCTGCCGTACCTCATAGATGGCGGTATTAAGCTTACACAGAGTAACACAATTCTGCGCTACATTTCTCGCAAGCATGGATTGGGTAAGTATCAGATGTTGAGTTCTTTGTAGTTTCTCTCCCACTGGTCTATGAAGTGGAACAGGCATTGGGATATCTCCATTAGGATAGGTTTGAAATGCAAAGAGCCGAACCATGTACACTTAGTAGGTTTTAAAAAAAGAACGGTCTACATTCCTGGATGCCCAGAATATTGCTGGATATCAACATTTATAGGTAACACCAGCGATTGTTAATGCAGAAAATATCTGATTGGTGTCTGGGGATCAGAAAGGGATTTATTTTTCCCCCAAGGACCTAATTGGACCATGCTTTTATATGGATCAGCTGTATGTAGAAGTTTTCTATTTGTGTTTTTTTTATATCATTAAACTAGATGAGCTTGTGATTTTTTTTTTTTTTAACCTGACTAGCTACACTGTTGCCAAAGGTATTGGGACACATGCCGTAAAGGTAAACGCAGACAAACTTTAATCGCATCCCAGTCTTAGTCCGTAGGGTTCAGTTGGCCCACACTTTGCAGCTATAACAGCTTCAACTCATCTGGGGAGGCTTTTCACAAGGTTTAGGAGTGTCTATGGGAATGTTTGACCATTTATGCAAAAGCACATTTGTGAGGTCAGGCACTAATGTTGAATGAGCAGGCCTGGCTCGCCGTCTGTCTTCAGCCCACAGGTGTTCCATCGAGTTGAAGTCAGGACTCTGTGCAGGCCATTCATCTTCCTCAAACTCATCCATGTCTTTATTGACCTTTCTTTGTGCAGTCATGTTGGCACAGGAAGGGTCCATCCCCAAACGTTCCACAAAGTTGGAGGCATGATATTGTCCAAAATGTCTTGGTATGCTGACGCCTTAAGAGTTCCCTTCACTGGAACTAGGTGGCCAAGCCCAACCCCTGAAAAACAACCCCACGCCATAATACCTCCCCCCCCTCCACCAAATTATTTGGACCAGTGCATAAAGCAAGGTCCATAAAGACACGGCTGAGCGAGTTTGGGGTAGAGAAACTTGACTGGCCTGCAGAGTTCTGACCTCAACCCGATGGAACACCTTTGAGCTGAATTAAAGCAGAGACTGCGACCCCAACATCGGTGCCTGACCTCACACATCTTTGGTGGGCATGAAGAGTCCAAATAAAGTATTTGTTGAAGGTGGGGAATTGGTGAGGATTTGGAGATCAGTGTTGAGCAGCCTTTCGTGTCTATGTTGTCATTCTGTCTCTAGCACAGTTGGCTATATCTTATCCTCTACACTTCAGATACCATATTTCTTTGATCTCTGTTTTTTTATTAGAACAAGCCAGGTGAAATGACAAAATAACAGAAATGGACCTCAATAAGTACAATATTGCATACATTACAGAAACAATGGTCTACACTACAGGATGAGATAATATAGACGTTAAGTTCTCTAAGGGGTGATGGTGATAATTGAGCAAGACATGTATTGCTTCCTGCAGTGTCTTCTCAAAGAATGGTGGCTGGTTCACTTCCTGTGAAGGTTCTACCTAGAATTCCCTGCTTAACTTCCTTAAAGGGGGGGGGGGGGGTTCCCTAAATAGCTTCCCTAAATAGCTTCCTTTACCTTAGTGCAGTCCTCCTTCACTTACCTCATTCTTTGATTTTGCTTTTAAATGTCCTTATTTCTTCTGAGAAATCCTCACTTCCTCTTCTTCGGTCTGTAACTCCACACAGTAATGCGAGGCTTTCTTCCTGGTGTAGAGAGAGCCTCTTGAGGGGGCGAGCAGGAGTGTCGGGATGCCCAATAACACACAGCTCCTTTCACTATCTGCAAAGAGTGTCCTGACTAGCCTGCTCGCCCCCTCAAGAGGCTTTCTCCACACCAGGGAGAGCCTTGCATTAGTGTTCTTTTACAGACAGAACAGGAAGTGAGGATTTCTCAGAAGAAATAAGGACATTTAAAAGCAAAATTGAAGGATGAGATAAGTGAAGGAAGACTGCACTAAGGTAAAGAAAGCTTTTTAGGGGGAAAATACAATTTGTTTACAACCCGTTTAACTTTACATACAGTAAATCAAATAAACAGAACACTGCAGCAATACCAAAAAAGAACACTAGATGGAGCCTGCACGCCACATCATATGTAAATGATAACTTGACATGTTTTCAGAAAATCTAAATATAAGTCTGATGGACATGTGGTGGTTGCTCAGTCCTCTAGATTTGTCAGGGGAGTTGGAATTAAAAGAAGTGAACAAGTATCATTCAGTGAGGGAATTTTGTGAGCAAGGAAATGCATTGCTTGGAGGAAGGCCACCTGAGCCCTTAAGTATCATTTAACATTTTCCTGGGATGCAAAGGCTGTGGCCATTAAGTGAAGGACCTGGGGGCAGATATGGCTTAGTAGTGTATAGCTTGGATGGTCCTCACATGAAGAGTAGAGGTTTGGACTAGGGCATGCCCCGGAATCAATATATTGTTGGGCACACAGTTAACCCTTTGATCCCCCCTGATGTTAATTCCCTTTTCAATCAGTGTCATTAGTACAGTGAGTGCATTTTTAGCACTGATCACTTGTATTAGTGTCACTGGTCCCCAAAAAGGGTCAGCGTCTGCTTTTTTGTTTGCTGCAGTATCACAGTCCCACTTTAAGTCGGTAATCGCTGCCATTACTAGTAAAAAGATACATTTCATAAAAATATCCCACAGTTTGTAAATGCTATAAATCGATCTATATATGCCTATTGGGATTTTATTTTTTAGCAACAATATGTAGCTGAATACAAATTGGCCTAAACGCAGATTAGATTTTTGTTTATAGCGCAAAAATAAACGCAGAAGTGATCAAATACCACCAAAAGAAAGCTCTATTTGTGGGGGGAACAAAATACATATTTTATTTGGGTACAGTGTTGCACAGCCAAGCAATTGTCCGTTAAATTAACACAGTGACTTAAATCTTCTGGAGGTCAAGTGGTTAAGGCCTTTGTACAAGTTGTTGCCTGCATATGTATACTCCCCTGTCTCTCCATGGTACTTTGACCTGATCCTTTTGACTCTTCAGAAGCTACCCTTCAAACATTTTAGGGATATTCCTTTATCCGACCTTGCCAGCAAGGTGGCTTTTTCTCATTGCCATCACCTTTTGCTCAGGGTTTCTGAGCTAGTTGCCTGTTAAGAGCCTTTTATATTGTTGCACAAGGCAGTCCCAAGCCCTAGAGCCTTGTTCCTCAAGGTAGTTTCATCCTTCCATGTCCTGCTTCAAAACTTCCCAAGAAAATTTCTGTGCACTGCCCTGACACACGGTTTAATCTTTCTGTCAAATAACTTTTTATTGAAAAGAGGTTGCTTACAGGTACATGTGATACAGTATAGGGAGGGGCATAGAAAGAGAAGGCACATAGTTGCCCGTGGTACAAGTAGTCAGGTGTAAAACAGCTTGGGCAGTCTACGTGCCCCCAGGCAACAACGAGCGCAGAATTGAAGTCGAGATTGCCATATGATAACTGATCAGTACATTGCAAAATGTAAGGCATGGGGGAAATCACAGGGGTACCTCCGAGGGGAGGAAGATAGGGAGAAGAGGCGGGAGAAAAAAAAAAACATATATGTAAAACAAAAAAAGGGAAAACGGGAGGTAAAAATAAGAAGAAAGATAAGATAGGGGGGGGATATAGAGGGGAAGAGGGAAGGGTCATCGAGGTAGCTTGTTTACCTTGTCATGACTGGTACTCCCGGGGGCGCCATGGCTCCCAGATAGTCGTGGGCCTCCAATCTGTCCTGCATCCTGGCAGTCATTCTCTCCATCAGCTCCACGTCTTTGATCCTAGCGTGCAAAGGCGCCTGGGCAGGAGGGGAGCCGTTTTTCCAATTTAGGGCTATCATGAATCGGGCCGCAGTGAGGATGTGGCGGGTCAGCTTTTGGCAGGCCGTGGAGGTCCTCCAGGGGGGTTAGGCCCAGTAAGAAGAATTTAGGGGACATGGGGACCCACGTGTCCACCAGGCGGCTCAGCAATTGCTGAACCGCGGTCCAATAGGGGGCAATCATTGGGCAGCTCCAGTAAATGTGGAAAAGGGAGCCCTTGTCTCCCTGGCATCGCCAGCAGCAATCAGAGCTGGTGGGGTATATGGCGTGCAGCACATCGGGGGTCATATACCAAAATAGCAGGACTTTATACGTGTTTTCTTTGTACAGCGTACAAAGTGAGCTCTTTGCTGCCTGGGACCAGATAATCTGCCATTGGTCTATGGGTACGACCTCGTTGAGGGCCTTTTCCCAGCGGAGAATGTAAGAGTGTTTACCCTCGGATTCGAAGGGATAGGCATTTAGTGTTTTGTAGATCTCAGAAATTTGGCCCTTCTGGGCTGACCCGGCCAAGATCAGTCTCTCAAAGGTAGTTGGGGGGGGGGGGGGGGCGCCGCATGGTCGTGACAGCCGACGCCAAAGTCGCCGAAGTTGAGGCACAGAGCCCAACAGGCGTTCAGGGGGGACCTCCGCGTCCGCACTCCAAAGCATGCTATTAGGGTGGGTCGGCGCTAGCCACAGTTTTTCAATCTCCGTCCACCTGTTGTAGGAGTGTTGAGTGAACCAGGAAGCTATTGCACAGAGCTGAGTGGCCTGATAGTACTTCACAAGATTAGGAAACGCCGTCCGCGCGTGTCGCCATTAGTACCGACTGGGGAACCCCATGTCTCTTGTGATTCCAGGTGAATTTAAGTAGGTCAGACTGAAGCTGTCTCAGGTGTTTTATAGGGGACAGGGATGGGCAACGTTTGGAAAAGATAAAGAAGCTTCGGGAGTATCGTCATTTTAACCAAGGCTATCCGGCCGAGTAGGGAGATATGGTGTTTCTTCCATTGCATCAGCAGGGATCTTATCGAATGGAAAAGGGGGGGGGGGGGGGTTTCCTGGTACAAGGTAGTGAAACTTGGGGTAATGTGTATCCCCAGGTATTTCAGGGAGGTTGTTTTCCATTGATGGGGGGGAAGTGGCCCTCAAATGAGCGACCTCCTGTTTCGGGGACATTGAGTGGGAGGGCCTCCGACTTGGAGGTGTTAATTTTGTAGCCTGACAAGGCTTCATATTTAGCCAACTCTGCATGGAGGTTCGGGAGAGAAATCCTAGGATGTGTCAGGGAGAGGATAATGTCATCCGCAAACAGATTTTAAATTCCCTGCCGCGGACTGACATCCCACGGATAGACGGGTTGCCTCGAATAGTGGCTGCTAGGGGTTCAACGCAAAGTGCGAATAGCAGGGGTGAGAGTGGGCACCCCTGCCGGGTACCATTGGTAACAGGAAAGAAAGGTCAAAGGGCGTCTTGACCTGAGAGGAGGGGTTGGAGTAGAGATGCCGGATCACACTCATGCATGGGCCCCGGATCCCCACGTGGTGTAACTTGGCGAACATGAAGGGCCACCCGAACCGGTCAAAAGCCTTCTCTGCATCCAGGCTGAGAAGCAAGGACGCTGTATTTTCCCTGTTCGCCACATCCACCAAGTCGATTACCTTCCGGGTGTTATCGCCCGCCTGCCGAAGAGGCACAAAGCCCACTTGGTCCTTATGGATGAGAGAGGGGAGAACCATGTTTAAACGGAGTGAGTAATTTTGTAAAGATTTTCAGGTCCTAATTCAGTAGTGCGATGGGTCTATAGTTGGCACAGAGAACGGGGTCCTTGTCTGGCTTAGGAATTAGTGTGATTAAAGGAGCACTGCATATCTGCCGGGACAGGGGTGTCCCTGAGAAATGCGTTAAAAAGTTTACACATGTGGGCAAGCAGGAGGGGCAGGAAGGCCTTGTAATATTCATAGGGTAGGCCATCCGGGCCTGGGGACTTACGAGAGGGTAGGGATTTAATGGTCTATCTCTTCTTCGGTGACCTGCGCGTTTTATGGATGTCAAGTCAGAGGGCCGCAGTCGAGAGACGTCACTTTGTTCTAAGTATTGCTCCACGCGAAGAGAGATGTCCGGGGGGAGAGGGTCACTGGGAATGTCGGGATTGTTGTAGCAGTGCCTGTATTTCAGCAAACATGTGGGCTATGTCTCTAGGGTGGAACCGTAGGCAGCCCGAGCTGTCCTTAATTTGGTGGGGCGTCGTCGCAAGATGGGAGTCACGCAGTTTCTTCGCTAGCAGGGAGTGGGCTTTTTTGTCTTTATCATAATAGACCTGCCGCAGCCTAATGAGGGCTTTTTCCACACGGCCCAGAGCAAAGTCTCTCAGGGTCGCTAGAAGATTCGTGATTTTTTTAAGGAGGGCGATGGAAGGGGAGAGTTGTAGTCGGCGTTCCAGGACCTTCTGTTTGGTAGCCAGGGCATCCTTTTTTTAGGGCAGCAGACAGTGCTATACATCTACCCTGAAGGCACACTCCTTTAGATCTGTGAGTGATTCATGGGCTTTTCAGCATCAGGGTCTCAGATTTTCAAGGCTGTGCCCTGGTCTATTGTTTAAAGTGATTGCAGAGCAGCCGCGTACCTCTTCTTTTTGGGTCCCAGTATTAAAGCGAGGGGGAGCAGAAGAGGTGCAGACATGCACGGCGCTTGATCGAATGAGGGTTCAGGTAAGTTAAAAAAAAAAGTGTGGGGGGGAGATGCCAACTTCTAAACATTTAGGCTCCATGGACACTGAAGCTGATAAACTGCAGTTTATTGGCGTTTTGGCTTTTTTTTTTAATTTTTTTTTTTTTTGCCCCTAAACTGAACTCTGTTAGCCTATGTGCCCATGCACACCTGGGCGTTTTTCAGTGTTAATGAGCTTTGGGGTTTATTTTATTTTTTTTCTGAACGCCCGAAATTTGCGTTCAAAGTGCCGTTTATTGGCGGGAAAACGCTCAAACGCTGGCGCCATCGTTTTAGCGTGTTTTTTTTTTTTATCCATTGAAAAGTCAAAAAAAAGCTGATAAAAGCTACATTGAAAAACGCTGATTAAAGCTATTGCAAAAAACGCTAAACGTTGCAAGGCTCCCTGCAAAGCTACTGGCTTTTTTTATTTTTTTTGCTTTTATCAGCTTCAGTGTGCATGGAGCCTTATACCTTAATGCAGGGAATGTATGAAGGTAAATGTTTAGGCTTTACAACCACTCTGAATTCTACCAGGTGGATGTACAATCCTCTTTTGATTCCTGATTTGGGCATAACGGGCTACAGACGGCTCTCTAGGTTCTTTTTGAGGCCTTCTTGACCCCTTTGATGGTTGTGTTGCCCACCCCTCAGTTTGTACTGCTCAGAATGTCCTTTTGTTAAGACTAAAGACCCTGTGTCCTGTACGGTATGACCATTTTTTTTTTTGCCAGTAAAATCTGTTTCTCAAAGTATAATGCAGAACTCAGGGTGATCTCCTCTATCCCTAAGATATAGCTATTGCTTGTTGCAAAACCAAGGCTAGCTGAGAATAGGCGGGTTGGGGGGGTTATCTAGAGAATGTGCCTGCATATTTCCTTTTATTTACTTTCCCCAGTGTTTGATCACCTGTAGGTAACTGCATAGTAAAGGCTAAAGTTCCCGTGTCCCTTATTCTTCTGGAATGTTATAAACTAATATTTGAATTAATGCATGAACTTATTATTCAGAATTTTTTTTTTTTTTGCAGCTGGAGAATCAGAAAGTGAAAAGAACAATGTGTCGCTCATTGAAAACCAAGCAATGGATTTCCGAATGGGACTTGGGGCTATTACCTACAACTCACAATTTGTAGGTGAAATGTACAGAAAAAAATCTTACTCGGCTAAATTACTTGTGCACAAGACACACAATTTTTGGCCTTGTACAAATTTACAATGAAAACTGCCTATAACCCCATTCCCACACTTGTTTATGTGGGAATCTCTCCCACTGAGTAATTGTATTCTGCCAGTGGGGAGACTTCCCTGCCATCAGAATACAATGATCAGTGCTCCCAGCTATAAACCTACAGCACTGATCATTTGAGAAAAACCTGACAGGCTGGTTGTACAGAAGTCTAACAGTAGTTCGACTTCTGTACAACCAGACTGCTCATACATGCTCAAAATTTGTCCGGTCCGTGCTGAACCAGCTGAATTTCAATCCACGCATGGCCGCCTTTAGACTATTTTGATTGTCATTTAAAAGACCGATAACATTTGTAATGTGCAAAATGCAGAAACTTGTAGCAACCAAGCTGAAACCACCCTGAACTGACTTTAGCAATCTGTTAACTGCTTGCTACAGTTGAGTTAGTTTATGGTTGAATTAAGACACCAGTCCATCCAGATCAACTTGCATGTAGATGTCATTCAAGTGTTTTACCCCAGACCATCATTTACCTAAAGCTGTAAGGTTTATCTGAGGATGCTGCTAAAGCTTATCAGCAATAAATCCATTCTCTAGTCATTAACTGAAATGATAAGGTCTATGGGGTCAATTCACAAAGCTTTATTTTCAGATTGCGGGTGTTATTTAACGATTTTGCACGTTATTGAAGCTAGTTCAATTCACTAAACGATTTAACGCTTTAAAAAATCATCAAATAACGTTTCACTACACAAACGATATTTTAAGGTGTGGATCCTTTTTAACCACTTAAAGACCCCCGCACGCACATATACGGCCACAACATGGCTCGTACAGGCACAAGGGCGTAAATTTACGTCCCCGCCTGAGTGCGGTTCGGGTGTCCCATCGGGACCCCCTCCGCGGCGTGTGGGGGTCTCCCTACCTCTGGGAGCGATCCGGGATCTGCGGGCGGATGTCCGTGTTTTCCGCCCCCCCCCGCGATCGCTCCCAGCCAATGGGAGCGCGCTCCCAGCCTGTCACTTCCTCCTCCTGTGTTTACACAGGAAGGAGGAAATGATGTATTCTCTCATCGCAGCGCTGTTTCCCAGCGCTGCTGATGAGAGAAGACATGACAAGTAAGTGTGCACCAACACAACACTGACACACACTCACATAGGCATATTAACCCCTTGTGATCGCCCCCCCCCCACCCCCCTGTCACAGTGTTACTGAATGCAGTGATTTAATCACTGCATTTAGTGTCAGTGTGACAGGCACTGTAAAAAACAGTTAGTGTTAGGTTCAGGATAGCCCCCCCACCCCCCCTAATAAAGTTTTAACCCCCTGATCACCGCCCTAGTTAACCCTTTCACTCCCTATTGCCAGCGTCACTAAGCGATCATTTTTCTGATCGCTGTATTAGTGTCGCTGTTCCCGCTAGGTAGCTATTTTTTTTTATTGCGATTTTTTTTTTTTTTTTTTTTTTTTTTTTTTTTTTTTTTTTACTAAAGACATGTGGCTAAATAAATTTTGGCCTAAATGTTTGACTAAAATTTAGTTTGTTTGATTTTTTTTTTTTTAACAAAAAGTAAAAAATAGTGTTTTTTTTTCAAAAATGTCGCTTTATTTTTGTATATAGCGCAAAAAATAAAAATCGCAGAGGTGATCAAATACCACCAAAAGAAAGCTCTATTTGTGGGAAGAAAAGGACGCAAATTTTGTTTGGGAGCCACGTCGCACGACCGCGCAATTGTCTGTTAAAGCGACGCAGTGCCGAATCGCAAAAACACCTTGGGTCATTTACCAGCGTATTGGTCCGGGTCTTAAGTGGTTAAAGAGTTAAATATGTACAGGAGTGCAATTCACAAAGATTTTTTTGAGTTATCGATCGTTAATTAACACCTCCCTCAAGGTGGCGTTATGACATTTACCAGGCGATATTTTGTTGTTAGAGGAAGCTTTTGGCGATTTTTTTTTTTTTTTGTGTGGTGAATTTTTTAGTAGTGTTGGGCAAGATAGAACCGTGCTCTATTTGAACTTAAAATTATCCAGAGGCGAAGAAGAACACGTTACAATGTTCAGATTTATAAACGTGTATTGCGTTCACATACTATTTTGGATGACTTTTCTGAAACCCAGGTGATAGCTAAATTCCGATATCATCTCCCATGATTTATTCTCTGTATGAGGAAATACACATGGCTTTAGAAAAGCACACACTAGAAGTTTTGCACATCACATGCTCAATCTCCATGTGTATTGCTCTCCCTCTCTCCCTCTCTCGCAGCTGTTCTGCTCCCAGAATGCATCTCTCCCCCTCTCTCCCTCTCTCGCAGCTGTTCTGCTCCCATAATGCATCTCTCCCCCTCTCTCGCAGCTGTTCTGCTCCCAGAATGCATCTCTCCAGCATTATTTAACGTCTGAGTAGTTGGCATAACAATTATAGCTTTCGTGAATACCATGTTTTCTAGCGTTAAATAAGGAGTGCTAATTTAACAACTGAAGAAAACCAATAACGTTTCTCTTTGTGAATTGACCCCTATCGGTGCTAAAGCCTTTATGGTCAATTCAGGAATGCATGCAGTATTTTGTTTTTTCAAAGTATATTTCTCCATTCATGGACGGACACAGCAGCCTTCTAGGAGATTGGCTAGGCAGAAAAGCGGCATGTTAAGTGTTAAACACTCCACACAGTACCTCCCAGGGGGCGGTTCCCCTGGGTACACCCCCCCCCCCCCCTTTGCTCTGCAGCCTCAGGTTTTTTTTCTGCCTAGCCAAGAATGACATGGGTCCTCTGGGCCCATGTGGTCTGGGTTTTTTTTTGCAATTTTCTTGCTTTTTTTTTTTTTTTTTTTTGGATCCTGAGATCTACAATCGACTGCTGACTGGGTGACAGGCTGGATCCTAGATCCTTGTAGTCCCCCCTGTCCTCAGTTCGGCCATTGAGCGTGTGCCGGCCTTTTAGCTATGTGCTGGGCCATCCAGGACATGCCCCGTTGCTCCAGGGGTGGCCGGTGAGCTATACCCTCCAGGGCACGCATATGACCGGCTCTGTTAGTGTCACAGTGTCATGGGCCGACAGCCATGCTGTAACTGCAAGGATGTTGATTCTGTCTAGGATGCCTTTAGTGGTCGCAGGATGGGTAAGTAGCAGTCCCCTTGCTTTGGCAGGATGGTGTGCAGCTGGGGTGTCCGCCCTGCTTTCCTCTCTCCCTTCCTCTCCCTCCTTTCCCCACGTTCTGGGCGGCTTGGGGGGGGGGGCTCCTAACAGTGGCTGGGGGCTGTTTTGCTGCTGTGTGCGGGGTGAGGGGGGGCCTGCCCGGTCCCGGGTGTTTTGCTGCTGTGTGTGGTGTTTTCTTACTATCGCGGCCACCATTTTCTTGTAGCCCACATGCTCTGTTTGCATGTTGTTTTTTTTTTGCCTCTAGTGGCTGAAAAATCGGCGCGACCGGCTCCAGCACACTCCTGAGGGACAGTACAGCGCTCTGGCAGACAGCAGCGGTACAGGCCTGGTCAGGTGGTGAGCCTCTGGGGGGTTCCCTGTTCTCTGCTGCGGCCAGGGGGGTGGCCTGTGGGTCTTGCCTTGCATTCCAAGGGTGGGTCAGCATGGCGTCCGAACCAAATGCTTCTCCCCCAGACATGCCGGTGTTAACCCTTAGTGCCCCTGTACCTGCGGCCTCTGTGGATGTCCTAGAGGCGTTTGTTGCCAGGATAGAAGCGGTGCGTGGCCGGGGGGGGGCGGTAAAAAGTGCCCCCTCCCCCCGATTTCTGGGGATGCCTCTGACACGGAATCGGGCCCAGCTACTGCTCCCGCCACTGGTTCCAAGGTGTCAGAGGATGCAGGCCCAGTCCACACACAGTGAGGATGACTCTGCATCAGGGTCTGTGCATGATGGGGCGCTGGTGTGAGCTCTTATCACTGCGGTGTGGGATACTCGGAAAATGAAGGATTCGGCGGAGACATCAGATGTCGGTCCCTTTTTGGGTTCGGCAAGCCGGCCCGCACTAAAGTGTTTCCTTGTGTTCCTTATCTGGAAAAGTTGTTTTTGTACAAGGAATGGGATCGGCCACAAAAGGTTTTTTCTGTTCCAATATGCTTTACGGTCCGTCATCCTTTTGAGGAGAATTTCCCGAAGTAATGTGACCGCTCCTCTGTCGGTGGACCTCCTGTGTCCAGACTAAAGTTGGTCACGATGGATGCCAGTTTCTCCGGCTGGGGGGAGTCTGGGGTCAGCCGAGGGGTGCTGGAATCAGGAAGAGTCCCGCCTGCCGATCAATGTCCTAGAACTCCGGGCATTTAGGCTGTGCCTCTCCAAGTGGTCTCTGAGACTACGGCGCCGCCCAGTCAGGATTCAGTCGGACAAGGACACGGCTGTGGCGTGTGTCAATCATCAGGGGGGAACAAGGAGCTCGGCTGCAACGGCAGAAGTCGCTCACATCCTCCGGTGGGCCGAACAGACTGTTCCTCCTCTTAGCCACCTCTTTTAGCCGTGTACATTCTGGGCGTACAGAACTGGCAGGCGGACTACCTCAGTCGCCAAACGCAAGACTAAGAGTGGTTGCTACACCCAGATGGGTTTTGGAGTCTGTGTCTGAAATGGGGCACTCAAGATGTGGATCTCCTGGCATTACGACTCCATCAAAGGTGCCGCGGTTCGTGGCCAGGTCAAAAGACCCATGGGCGGGCTCGTCAGGCGCGTTGGTGGCGCCGTGGGGTCACTATCGCCTAATCTACGCCTTCCCTCTGAAGCTTCTTCATCTGCTACGCAGAGTGGAAGCCGAGGGGATACCGACAATCCTAATTGCTCCGGATTGGCCTCGCCGTCCCTGATACACGGATCTGGTGACAGATGTTCCGTGGCGCCTGCCACTGCGAGAGGACCTTCTGTCGCAAGGTCCCATCTTTCATCCTGCTTTAGTCGTTGGCTTTAACGGCGTGGCTATTGAAAGCCAGGTGCTGAGACCGGGGTCTTTCGGATTCTGTGATCTGAGGGCGCGGAAGTCTACTTCCCGGAAGATTTACCATTGTACGTGGAAGGCTTGCATCTCTGTGTGAGATGAATTGGAACACTGTGCATACGTGATGTCCCGGATTCTGCTGTTCTTACAGAGTCGAGTGCATCAGGCACTCGCATTGAGTACAATTCACCTTAATGAGGACATTGTTCTCCCATCCTTGTGTCCTCGGCCGGCGAACCCAAAATGGGCTGCGTTGCATTCCTTGAACGTGCTTCAAGCCCTACAGGTGTACCGATCTGCTACGGCTCAGTTTCGGAGGTTGGATTCACTGTTCGTGTTTGTGACTGGTCCTAAGAAAGGGTCTGACGGTCTGGTTGGCCACCGTTTTCTAGGTGGATCAGGCAGGTCATGCTTCAGGCCCTAAAGGGGCAGGCACCCCCTTTCCGGGTACCGCGCATTTGACCAGGGCAATTGGTGCCTCTTGGGCTTTCTGCCATCAGGCGTCTGTTTTACAGGTGTGTAAGGCAGCGACTTAGTCGTCGGTCCACACCTTCACAACGTTTTTTACAAGGTGGATGTGAGTGCATCTTCAGATGCCTCCTTCGGCTGCAGTTTTGCAGGCGGCTGTTTAAGGTTGAAGTTCCTCCGTTGAGGAGCTCTGGTTTGTTTGGGGTGAAGTTGGTTTGCCGTTTTCCCACCCCTCAGGATTTTTTTTTTTTTTTTTTTACACTGCTTGGGGACATCCTTAAGGTTAAGATGCTCCTGTGTCTGTCAATGAACAGAAGAGAAAATAGGATTTTTGTACTCGCCGTAAAATCCATTTCTGAGTTCATGGATGGACACAGCACCCACCCCTCCTTTGTTTATACTGTTTGTTGAACTTGGGCTGCAGAGTGGGGGATGTACCCGGGAAACCGCCCCCTGGGAGGTACTGTGTGGAGTACTTAACATGCTGTTTTTCTGCCTAGTCAATCTCCTAGGAGGATAATACCCTAAGGTCAAGATGCTGCTGTGTCCGTCCATGAATTCAAAGAAATGGATTTTGCGGTGAGTGCAGAAATCCTATTCAGTTTACTAAATGTTTTTTTATTTTCCTAAATTCCAGCTCCCCAGAGTAAAAATATAGCATTAATGTACTATTGCCAAAAAAACACTTTACATTAATTCTACACAGGCTTGCCTCATTCTTCATAGCTGTTTACACACACGGCTCTATTACTTTTGCCTTACTTCCTGGGCAGACTTTAGGTCATGACACAGGAAGGAGTTGACCAGGGTAGCTGATACAGGATATGGTGAGGGATGGACTGACTACATCAGGGTTGCCAGACTCGGTAAAACCAGGGACAGTATGTTTCACTTCTGGATCCTTGCTGCACTATCCCACTACACTGGTCCCTGCTGTCTTCTGGGACCTGTCTCCCAGAAGACAGCAGGGGGCAGAGACAAAGGAAGTGGCATAGATACCCGCGGATGGCTCTATGCCCAGAAGTGGAAGCAAATACCTGTATTACACAGGTATCTGCTCTCCCACCCCCCCACCCCCTGAAAGGTGCCAAATGTGACACCGGAGGGGGGGGATGGTTCTGAAAAGCAGAAGTTCCATTTTTGGGTGGAACTCTGCTTTAAATTATTTGTCATGTTTTGTATGTTTACAGTAATTATTTAATATTACAGGTTATTTTATTACGTGGAGTATATTTAAACCCAAAATCTCAAACGTTTTAACATGTTAATGTAAATTTCAAAAGCCATTTTAATGTTTTAAATATTTGTGTAATTTATTGAAGTGGTTGGTAAACTTTTATCTACAGGTAAGACTATAATATGGCTTACCTCTAGATCAGGGGTCTCAAACTCCCGGCCCGCAGGCCAGTTGCGGCCCGCAGACCGAGATTTTGCGGCCCACTGACAAGCCCTTCCCCCGGACAGTGTCATACTTTGCAGCGCAGCGCGGTACCCTTTCCCTGCAGCCCCCCCCCGTACTCATCTTTGTGTCCGGCAAAGCAGGGGTGTGCGTCATGTGACGTCAGCAGCGTAGGGCGGCGCTGCCGTCACGCGCCCGTCCGCACTGAAGTGAAGTTGCTCAGAAGAGCTGAGCGCCCTCGCCCTCGTCAGCGTTCTTCAAAGTAAGCTGCTGCTACTGTAATGCCAGTGCTAGCAGATAATGCCAGTTAGCAGATCACAGCTATCACAGGGGAATAGGGGGAATAGGGGGGCGGGTTGGGGGGGGGCGGGGGCGGTTGTTGGATGATTGGGAGGCTAGCACCCTCATGTTATTACCACAGGGGGGGGGGTGTTGCTGGTGAATGATTAGGGTGCTACTGTTCATCAACACCCCCCAACCCCCCAGCAGTAGTACCCCCATAATCTTTCAGCTGATGCTATTATCACAGGGTGGTAGGGGGAATGGGGGGTGTTGCTTGTGGATGATGGGGGTGCTACTGCTGGGGGGGTTGGGGGGGTGTTGATGAACAGTAGCACCCTAATCATTCACCAGCAACAGCCCCCCCCCTGTGGTAATAACATGAGGGTGCTACTGCAGTAGCATCCCAATCATCCAACACCCCCCCCCCCCCCCCCAGCAGTAGCACCCTCATCCTCCGTCAGCTCATGCTATTACCACAGGGGGGTAGGGCGATTGGGGGTGTTTCTGGTGGATGGTGGGGGTGCTACTGCCCTGGCAATAGCATCCCAATCATCCAACACCCCCCCCCCCTACCCCAGCAGTAGTACCCCCATCATCCGTCAGCTCATTCTATTACCACAGGGGGGTAAGGTGGATGGGGGGGGGGTGTTGCTGGTGGATCTCGATCATCCAAACCCCCCTTCAGCAGTAGCACCCCCCAACATCTGTCAGCTCATGCTATTACCACAGGGGGGTAGGGGGAATGGGAGTGTTGCTGGTGGATGATGGCGGTGCTACTGCTGGTGGGGGGTGTTCTTAGTGGATGGTGAGGGGCGCATGATGGGGCATTATATGTGAGGGGCACATGATGGGGGCATTATATGTATGTGAAACCATATTCGCTCAGCCCTGATAGGCTGAGCTCTTGTTCCACCCACAGAAATTTCCTATCAGGGCTGAGCGAATATTGGCTCACTGCCCTAATAGACTGAGCGCTAATCTATGTGATTGGCTGGCAGTGCCGAAAGAAGAATGGAGAAGAGTGAGTGTGTGTATGTGACTGCAGCCAGGGTCATAGGGACTGTCCTGGAGAGTGAACATTAGGGGCAGCAGGGGCGCAATCTGACATTTTGGTCCAATACTTGATGTGGCCCAGCCTCACCCAGCTTATACCTCCAGTGGCCCCCAGATAATTTTGAGTTTGAGACCCCTGCTCTAGATACTGTGAATATCTCCTAATCTTGCACTGTTTAGGAGATATTCACTGTATCGGCATGGCAAACGTTATCACCACATTTTACACAGAAGAAACAACTGCTGTGCCCTTAACTTAACGGCTCCACTATAAATCTCATCAAATTAACACCATGAAAAATTTGTTAAGATGCGTATAGATGGCACTCCATAAGGATACCAGTTTTAGAGTAATTATATATAGCCTGTTGGTGGCCAAATAACTAAATCGTAAGAAAGTGCTGCAAACCTATGCAATATTTAGGAAGACCTGAGCCAATTACGAAATGCGTCACTTTCAAGTGGATTTAGCGATAATGGTTTGTTTGTTTTAATACATATGCTTTTTGGTACTTTGTTTTGACATAATGGCTGCTTTTTACTGCTCCTAAATATTCACAAATACACCATTGTGCACATGGATCAGAGTAATCTGCCAATCACTTCTGATACTTAACATTATTTCAGGCTTTACTATGTTTTTACCAGATTGGTGCAATTGGCTCAGTGATAGGCCACCCCCTGGGGACCTGCCATGGCTCCAATTTGAATGGGCCTTGGTGGACCCATATTGCATCCCAGGTCTCCTTTGGTTAGACCAAATTAGGCCCAAAGATCTGACACCATTGAATGGAGCAGTGGGCCAATCGTTGGTTGTGGTTGCTATATAAATCGCCATTCACGCTTGGCCTCATTTGTAGCCGACCCTAGATTCCCTTCAGCATTCCACTCTATCCAAGATTTCTCCCACTGGACAGATACCCTGACCCAAGAACTCCCCCCCCCCCCCCTTTTTTTTTTTTTTTTTTTTTTTTTCACCTTTCTGCAAGGAAAAATATGCCCTACCTAGAACAGAGTTCTATACATTTTTACAGATTAAACCCTTCTATTCCACTCACTACCACAGGGAGTGACAAATGGCACTAATACTTTTGAATACATGTGTAGGTTCTCCTCCAGAGATGAGGGCACTATTTCAACGATATATCAATCTAAATTAACGAAACCTCCCCATAAAATTGCCAGCAATGCTTAATTGGGAAGCTGAAATGGGTCTAGCAATGGCCCCTGTGGATTGGTTAGATATGGTGTCAAATATGCACAAATGTACAAAATCTATGGCAGTAAAGGAGACGGTGGTAAAACTCCAGTCTAGAAGGTGTAGAGTACCATCTGGTGTGAATAGATTTTGGTCCTGGGGAACGGCTTTAAAGGTTCCCCGATGGGAGGCACACATTTCCAAATATTTTGGAGCTGTAGAGTTCTTTAGCCCTTATGGCCGAAGATTGCTACAAAGGTTGCTTAGATTGCTGGGATTCACCATTACCTGACTTATCAGATGTGCCACTTTTTCGAAAAACTCCCAGAAGCTGCCCTCCAGCCCTCACCCTATTCTGTACAGTACACTGGGCAATGTCGCTACATTGGCATTTGCCATCAAGTTTAAAAACTCATGGATGCAATTTGTCTTGTGGAACAAATCCACCACACGATTATGGACACTGGTTTGGCATACATATACAATTGTGTCCATATGATTTTTGTATTTGTTATACCTCTTCAATTTCCTCTTAGACATATATGCTAGTTCCAGATACCCGATATGACCACCACAGGACAATGAATAACCTTATAAATGTTGTATGTAACCATCTGCCACTCATTTTTGTGGCCCATTTTAGCTTGAATCTGAGATGGTATTGGATAATATATGCATGGCTATGTGTATTATCTGTCTTTCTCTAATACATTTGCATTTATTCACTGTTTTCCAGGAAGTCCTGAAAGGCCCATACCTTGAAAAACTACCAGTTGCACTGGGAAGATTTTCTCACTTTCTAGGGGAGAGACACTGGTTTGCTGGGGACAAGGTAAATGTTCTACAGTATTTAAATTTTAAAGTAGTTAATACAGTGGTTTGTAGTCATTCTTTATTTTTCTAACCATATGAGTTTTTGTGTATAATTATAGCTATCAACATTTTTATTTTTTTTATTTTCCCCTCCCAAGCTCACATTTGCAGACTTTCTGATGTATGATGTCTTGGATCAACACAGGATGTTGGACCCCAACTGCCTGCAAAATTTTTCTAACTTGCAGGACTTTCTATCTCGGTTTGAGGTGAGACTGATCTGTAGTCACTGGATTTTCTAGTGTTGTGCTAACTGAACCACTCATTGTACCACAAACTGGTTTCCATCACTGGCATCTATTAGGGAGTTGCATATGATTTAAGTCTCTGGAACCATAAATATAGATCAAAATGTGAGTAAAACCACAAGAGCTGAAATCAATAAAGGTACAATGCTATTAAATGCTTATTTTAATTGCTATTAAAATCTGCACGATATCCCTAATAAACTATTAAAGTGTCAGTTTAGTCAAAATACAACCAAGTCTATCCCCACCAGCATTCTAAGCCAATTGTACCTTGCTCTGTATACTTGCCTATTCTGAAGCCGCTCTAGTCCGGTCGCATGATCTCTCCAGTGACTGCTTCTCTGTAGAGAGATTGCCGACACCTTCAAATGCCTGTGAGATGTGACCCATAGGCTTACTATGGGTTATCCATTGTTGGCTACCCCTCCTCCTACAGAGTTTCCGCTGACTTCTGATCGTGGACTGAAGCGCCCTCAGAATAGGCAAGTATACAAAAATGTTCTCTTTACAAGGTTGGGTAGAATAGAATTAGACTTGAGTAGGTTTAGCCATAATTAAACATTGACAAAGCTTCCACTTTAAGTATTAAAAGTACTACCTAAACTACTTCCCACCTGTAGGACATCATGGACGTCCTTGGGTTAAAGTAGTTATACCGGGATGATGCCTGCACATCGGTGGCAGCCCGTCCATAGGGACGCACGGGCGCTGCCCCCCTCCCGCAGTCACAAAAAAAAAACGGGACCTTTAAGAACTTCGGCTAAAATGTCATTTTGACATTTTAGCCAAAGTTCTGGCGGCCGTCTAGAGGGCGCTGCAGCGCCACCCCCTCTCGCAAATAACTCACATTCAATGCATCGAATGTGAGTTATTGTTGCCAGCTGCCTGGTCTATTCATATAACCGGACATGGGTCGCCGGTTATCCGAATAGCGGCAGCTGGTTGGCTGAGGGGAACTGCCTATCAAAGCCAGCGGCTCTGATAGGCTTTTCCAGTACCGCCCTCCGGCTCTCGGAAGTCTATACTCTGATGCAGGCAACCTGCGGTCCTTGCATAAGACTGACGGCCATTTCAGCCAATCAGGTTCCCGGATTCTGGGGATCAGAAACCTGATTGGCTAAAGCTTCTCCACGGCGGCAGAAGACATCGAGGGAGGACATGGAAGCGTCCAGGGAAAGGGGAATCATGGGGCACAGTGGCGACAATTGATGGGGCACAGTGGTGACAATTGATGGCACAGTGACTGCATATGATGGCATGGCACAGTGGTGACAATTGATGGCACAGTGACTGCATATGATGGCATGGCACAGTGGTGACAATTGATGGCACAGTGACTGCATATGATGGCATGGCACAGTGGTGACAATTGATGGCACAGTGACTGCATATGATGGCATGGCACAGTGGTGACAATTGCTGGCACAGTGACTGCATATGATGGCATGGCACAGTGGTGACAATTGATGGCACAGTGACTGGGTTTGATGGCATGGCACAGTGGTGACAATTGATGGGCACAGTAGCTGCCTTGCATGGCACAGTGGTGACAATTGATGGGCACAGTGGTGACAATTGATGGGCACAGTGGTGGCGTTTGATGGCATGGCACAGTTGGTGTGTTGCATGGCACAGTGGTGACAATTGATGGCACAGTTGCTGTGTTTGGTGGCATGGCACAGTGGTGACAATTGATGGCACAGTTGCTGTGTTGCATGGCACAGTGGTGACAATTGATGGCACAGTTGCTGTTTGGCATGGCACAGTGGTGACACTTGATGGCACAGTGGCTGCATTTGGTGGCATGGCACAGTGGTGACAATTGATGGCACAGTGGCTGCATTTGGTGGCATGGCACAATGGCTGCATGTGATGGGCACAGTGAGGCTGCAATATTTTTTTTTTTTTTCGTTTGCGCCCCCCAAATTTTTTTAGCACCAGCCGCCACTGCTGCACATACAGGCATCATACCGGTATTAAATTTTTCAGCCAGCGATTCTATTTTTAGCAGAAGTGATTGAAGTGGCTAAAAAGCCACCCAATCACTCCTACGGTCGGCGGAAGGGGGTCTTTCCTCCTGCTGCCGATTTTCCTGGGCACTGCCATCCAATTATGGAGCCCTGGAGTGATGCGACCAATGGCTACAAACAGGAGCTGACCCTGGAAATCGGGAGCGAAGAGTATGTAGTCACTTTTGGTTCTGCCTGTATACTTGTCAGTTAACAGCCTGGAAAGCAGCCGATCAGACTGATCTGTCTGGCTGCTTTGGATGCCAGAAGTGAAATTTGGGATCTAATGGACCCTAGATCTCTCCACAAAGAGGACCTGCCATGGCCCATGCTGTCACAAAGGAATGTTCACCCCTTGTGATGGCAATAAAGTTAATCCAAAAGTTTTGTATAAAATATAAAAAAAGATTTGTTTTGTCTATAGGACCTGATTTTATTTTGTTTTACATGTAGGAGCGAAATGTGAGAATTGGGCCAGATATGAAGTGGTTAAAATGATTTTAGTGAAACTCAACTTTATGTAATGTGGGAAAATAGTTTTTAATGCCCTGTATTGTGCCCCATTTGGGGGGGGGGGGGGAGAGGTTTTCCTCCCTTTTTTTCAGAAAATAAGGGAAAGTCAAAATTTTTGGTGTCAGCTGCCAAAGACTAGATTTCTACTCGCTGGAGAAATTGCCCCATCAGGGACATGGACAGTAATAGAAGCTTGATGTTCTAAACCAGGGGTAGGCAACCTCGGCCCTCCCTGCTACAAATCCCATCATGCCTCTGCCTCTAGGAGTCATGCCTGTGATTATCGGGGTCTTGCAATGTGTCATGGGACTTGTAGTTTCAAAACGGCTGGAGGGCCCAGGTTGCAGACCCCTGTAAAACTTTTCCTATGCCAGCTAGAAAAAGTTTTGGTTGGTGCTCCAGTTTTAATTCACAAACCTCCTGAAACATTTATATTGGTGCACACACTAAACTATTCACAGCAAACATGTTCTGGAATCCACAGAATTGGTTTGATATTCAGGGCCGGTGCCATGAACAAGTGTGGTGGGAAATAAAGCAGATACAGAGATTGAACTTTTATACATTATGATTTGAGGCCCATATTTATATTTTAGTGCTGGTTGTGTAGGGTGATATAATATTGAATCACAACTTCTTTTTACATAAGGGGTAATTTTAAAAAAAAAATGCTGATTTATTGGATAGAGCGGTTTTAGGGGATACTGTGTATTTCCTGCATTGTTTGGACTTTTCTGTAGTGGTTATCCCAGTAGAACCCTTAGATGTCTATACTGTGTAGAATTTATAGCACATCCAACATGATTTTATAAGTGAAGGCCAGAATAGAATTCCTTTATTAAATTACTAGAGCCTGGAGATTAATACAGTTGCAACTGGTGGCAATGTCGCTGGCTCCTTGGCAAAAGCAAAACATACTGTACAAATACAGTGCTATGCAAAAGTCTAAGCCAGGTGTGGAAAAAATGCTGTAAATTAGGAATGTTTTCAGAAATAGAAGTGGTAGTAATAAAAAAAAAGTAAATTGATAAAACTAACAAAAGAGAAAATCAAATCAATATTTGGTGTTCAAACAGAATCGGTTCTTTTAGAGAACACTTTTTCACAGTTTTTGAAGGAACTCGGCTGTTAACTAAACTCTTTTTTTTACACAAAAGAGTACTTAATGATATTGGCTACATGTTTGGGTTCTTTGTCCCGCTGCAGAATAAATTTGCAGCCAATCGCACGCTTCCCTGATGGTATGGCACGATTGATAAAGTATCTTATATTCTGTATATCTGTATTTCTCACCATTGATCCTGACCATCCTGATTTGGAGGATGGCCACCATTGATCCTGATTTGCAAAAATGCAGCCACAACCTTGTGAGGAACCTCCACCAGGCATCTGCCATTTTTATGCTCCCCAGTTATGTCTTCATGCATAGGACATGGAGAGAAGACTAGGTGACTCAAGAATGCATGGAAAAAACTGGGGTGCAGAAAATGACAGCAGGCGCTTTGGGCTAATGAGTAAAATGTTGAAATATTGGCTGTAGCAAAAAACAGTTTGTTCATGAAAGGCTCAAGAGCAGTACTATTGCACTGTGGAGGTTCCTTGCTAGTTTAGAGCTGCATGTCTTCAATTAGAGTTAGAAATTTTGGTCAGGATCAATGGTGTCCTCAATGCTGAGAAAATGCAGGCAGATGCTTAGGCATCATGCTATAATATCAGGGAGGTGTGCAATTGCCCCAAATTTGTTTTGCAGCAGGACAGCGACCCCAAACATGCAGCCAATATCATTAAGAATTATCGTCCATGTAAAGGGCAAGGCAAGGAGTCATGAAAGTGGTGGTTTGGCTCCCACAGAGCCCTTATCTCTACATAGTCTGTCTGGGATTACATGAAGAGACAAAAAAAATTTGCAGCAGCTTGCATCCACAGAAGATCTGTGGTTAGTTCCCCAAAATGTTTGGAACAACCTGCCTGCTGAATTCCTGCAGAAACTGTACCTAGAAGAATTGATGTTTTGGAGACCAAGGGTCGTCAAACATTTGATTTGGACTTCTGTTCATTAGATTATTTTTATCAATAAAAAAAAATTACTTTTGCACAGTACTGCATATTAATGGAAGATGCACTCCAAAAGGCAAATTCTGCTCCCAACAGAACCTTAGGTGATGCTGGCATAGGAAGTAAACCCCCACCCAGGACATGGTTGGCAATGATTGACAGATTTTAACCACTGTCAAATCTCTTCAAAACATTTATTTTGTTCATGGATGGACACGGCAGCATAATCTTGACAGTAGGTATTGGCCTTCTTTCAGGAGAGGACTAGGCAGAAATACATTAAAACATCAAAACTGTACAGTACCGCCTAGGTGGGCAGTCCCATGGGAAAAAGACCTGACTCCCTATTGGCACCATTGGTCTTGGAGATTTTTTTTTTTACTACTTTTTTTTTTTTTTTTTTTTTGATCCTGCGATTGTAAGCAGACCTTTAGCTACGCGCTGGGTCGGACACAACATGCCCATTGCTCCAGGGGTGGCCTGTGAGCTATATGCTCTGGGGCACATATGACTGGGCTACTACTGTCCTTTGGCACAGTGTGCTGTGGCCGACAGCTACCCCGTACTGCACGGATGGTGGGTCTGTCCAAAATGCGTCCAGCAGTCCTCGCAGGAAGGGTAAGTAGTGTTCCACCTGTTTTGGCAGGTTGGAACAGCCAGGCATTCTTGGAGATCGACTAGGGGCTCTCAACCTTTCTTCTTTCCCTTCTCCCTATGCTCTGTGCTGGCTGGGCCTGCTGTGTACTGACCGGGGGGGGCTCTAAAGGCTGCGGGGTTTTCAGGGTTCGCTCGCCATGTGGGGTGTTGTCTGGTGCCATGGCTCTCAGCCATTTTCTTTTTACCCCAGAACATTCGGCGCCTGGCACCATTTTCTTGTAGCCTTCCTTGTTTTTAATGCTGTGGAGCGGCTGCCATTTTCTTGTAGTCCGCTTGCTTTTTTTTTTTTTTTTTACTGGGGTGGCTGGTGGTCATTTTCTTGTAGTCCTGGCTTAGTTTTTGCCTCTAGCGGTGAAAATGTCCCTTCTGAACGGTGCAGAACCCCTTAGGCCTAGGCATACGCCGCAGCCGCACAGGCATATGGGGCATAGCGGACGGCGGTGAGTCCTCTGGGGGGACCTCAGGTCTGAGCAGCTAGGGGGGTGGACCGTTTGTACCTTGTCTTGGTTCCTATGGGTGTCGGGCAAGTGTGAGTTTGCATGGGCTTGTTGGAGCACTTATAACCGTGTGCGGTATCCCCAATAAAGTGGAGTATACAGCGAGGGCATCTATTAAGGTGTGAGTCCCCTCTGGGTCCCACAAGCCGACCCGCACCACTAGGATGTTTCCCCACCTTGCTTATTTGATACGTTATATACTAAGAATGGGAACGGTTGCAGCGTTGCAAAAAATGCATGGCAGTCTGTTGTCCTTTTCCAAGAAGCCCCCCTCAAAAGGGATATCTCCACCGATGGGGGGGCCCGGTATCCAGGGAATTGCCACGATTCTGGTGGAAGGGACCCCTATTTTTTAAGGACCATGCAGACGGGAGGACCAAGGTGCTGGCCCGGTCCTTGTTCATGGTATTGGGTTCAGCATTGCGGCCACTGTTGGCCATGACCCTGGCGTCACTGACGCTTCCTTGATGGGCAAAGATTTGCTGCACCATAATTTGAATAGCAACAGGATTCCCCGGTCTGCATGATAGTGGACCAGTTGGTGCATGGCCTTGAGTATATCTGTAATGCAGCCTTGGATACAGCTCTCTGGATGTCCAGAACCATCAGTATCTGTAGTTGGGCTACGCAGCATGATTTCACTGAAATGCTGGTCTGTGGACCAGACGTCCAAGAAGGCTCTGGCGGATTTGCTCCTCCAGGGTTGGAGGCTTTTGGAGACTCGCTGGATGACATTATTAAAAATGTCATTTGGGGTGAGAGCACGATGCTCCCACAATTCAAAAAGGTAAGGAGCCACACCTTAGGCCAGGGCCCTTCTCGTTTCCTCTCACAAGCATTTTTTTTTTTTTCATTCCCCGAGCCTGCCGATGGGGTGCCTGCTGAGGGACTAAAGTATCCGTTTCTCGCAGGCAAAACATGCCTGTGAGCAAATCTGTGGCAACATGGATGTCTTGCCCCCACCCGACCTATGGGGTGGGGGGGGTCGCCCTCGAGTTTGCAGCTCGGTGGACCTCCCTGCTTCAACCAGTGGGTTTGTGAGGTGGTGTCATCTGCGTACAAGATGGAGTTTCTCTCTTGTCAACCAAACAGGATATTTTTTTTTTTTTTCCTCCCAACCTTTGTCTCCTTCTGGCCTGCTGGGCAACCTTGTTTGGGGCAGTGCAGGACCTGTTGATGTACAGGGGGATAGTGCCTTTGCTGGAAAGGTTTCAGGGATTCTACTCCAATCTGTTTGTTGTCCCAAAGAAGGGAGCAGTCGGTCTGGGATCTCATGACCCTCAACAGCTTTGTGAAAGCACAAAGGTTCAGGATGGAAGCAATTCGCTCTGTGGTCGTTGCACTCTATCCTGGGGATTATTTCTACCTTACTTGGACAGCAGGGACACATTTATTGCAGTCCCCATATGCGCCAGGCATCAGGTTTCTGCGGTTGCAGTCTGGGATGAGCACTACAAAATGGTAGCTCTCCCGTTTTTGGCATGGCGTCTGCACCAGGCGTTTCTCCAAGGTGCTTCCCCCGACCATGGCTTTGCTGAGGCAGCAAGGGATTGCAATCTTGGGCTATTTGGTCGATCTTCGTCTGGGAGCAGCTTCCGCCTCAGAATTGGGGGAGAATTTGGAGATCACCAGTCAGACTCTTCAGGAGTTTGGCTGGGTACTGAACCTCCAGAAGTTGGTGCCACTCAATGCCTGGGCTCGATTCTGGACTCCCCGGAGGCAAGAATTTTTATTTTTATCCCTTCGCAAGTTGCAGACTCTTCGGGCTGTGGTAAAGCGGTGGGCGTCACACAGGTGGAGGTCACTGCATTTTTGCATGCGAGTTGGATTTCATGTTAGCCACCTTCGAGGCAGTACTGTGTGTTTCATTCCACACTCTAGTCTTGCAAATGGTGATCCTGTTAACATGGGACACATCTTCATTGTCCCTGGATTATTAAATCTGGGTGAGCTGGCTAGTCAGGGATTCCCTGATCTGGTGGCTGAGGCCTTCGGCCCTTCTGTCCAGGAAGTCTCTTTTTCACTGGACGGTAATCACGACGGACGCCAGCCTGACCAGTTGGGAGGGAGTTTGGGCATACAGTCAACACGAGCTCGCTGGAAGAATCCGACCTGCCGATCAGTGTGCTCCACATGTTCAGAGGCTGCGAGAACGTTCAGTCAGGATCCAGTTGGACAACGCCACGGCGGTGGCATATGTCACCCATCGAGGAACAAGTCGATCGGCTGAAGCATGCTGTTGCTCACATCCTGCAGTGGGCAGAGCGGAATGTGCTGGTTCTATCGCCCGCCTACAGTCAGGGCGTCCGCCTGCCAGTTTTCTACGCACAGTCAAGATGCTGGACCATGGTTGCTACACCCGGATGTGTTTCAACTCTGCATCCCTGGTACGCTGCCTGGTGGCGGATGTTCTTTGGCAACTGCCCATGCGAGAGGACCTTCTATTGCAAGGTCATACATTTTATCCTGCTTATGGTCACTGGCCTTCACGACATGGCTATTCACAGTTGGATACTAAGGGGCCGAGGCCTGTTGGTTTCGGTGATTTCCACCATGTTGAGGGCATGGAAATCATCATTTTTGGAAGATTTACCATCGCCCATGGAGAGCCTACATCAGTGTGGAGAGGTAGTGGAATCCACGTACATATTCGGTTTCCAGGATCCTGCTGTTTACAGCTTGGAGCGGTTAAGACTTGTTTTTAGCTCCATTTAAGGGGCAGATATCTGCCTTGGCTGTTTTCTTTTAGCGGCTCACTGGGGTACGTTTGTCCAAGGGGTTCAACATGTGGCCCCTCCGGTTTAATCACTGCTGCCTTCGTGGGATTAAATCTGGTATCCTTGGGGTTTCAAAAAACACCATTTGAAAACATCAGAGATTCCCCTGTTGACACTCTCAGAAGGTAGCTTTTCTGGTGGCTGTTACCTATACCAGAAAGGTTTTCCGAGTTAGCGGAAGTCTCCCTACTTGCGCCTCCACAAGGATAAGGCGGTGCTGCGCCAGCAGCCTTTGTTTCTTCCTAAGGTATTTTTCGGTATTTGTGAGGACATTGTGCTTTCATCCTTGTGTCCTTGGCCGTCGCATTCCAAGAGGTTGCTTGCTTTCCTTGGGCTTGGTGTGAGCTCTGCGGGGGTATCGGTCTGCCTGCTACGGCTCTGCTTCAGAGGTCTGACCCCCTGTTTGTGTTGGTTGGCCCACAGACAGGCCTGTTGGTCTCGCCGGCCAATGGTTTTTGGTGGATCAGACAGATCGTGATACAGGGTGGGCGCCCTTCCATTCCTGTCATGGCGCATTCAACCGGGGCTTTCCGACATGTCTTTTGTCTCCCAGGTGTGTAGGGTGGCAACCTGGTCGTCCATCTACACCTGCTTGCTTCAGCTGCAATGTTTTGCAGGCGACTGTTTAAGGTTGCAACTCCTTCATTGAGGCGCTCTGGTTGTTTTGGGGTGAAGTTTGGTTGCTGTTCCCACCACTTTATTTTTATTTTTTTTTCTTCAAGACTTGGACGTCCCTACTGTCAAGAATATGCTACTGTGCTTTTTTTATTTTTTTTTGTTTTTTTTTGCTTTTTTGACGAACTGAGCTGCTGCATGCAGGAAGGGGTTGTACCTAGGACTGTACAGTACCTGGGCAGGACTGTACAGTACCTGGGCGGTACTGTACAGTTTTGATGTCGTTTTCTGCATGTTTCTGCCTAGTCCTATCCTGCTAGAAGGCTAATGCCTGCTTTCAAGATTTTTGCCTAGTTTTAAGCTTTACGTTCTGTGTGTGTGTTCACTAGTACGTTCTTGCCTTCAATAACACAGTTCACGGCACTTACAACAAGAGTACATTAAGGTCTAATCTAGAAACATGTAAATGAATGTTCATTGAGTTGCTATGCACTTATCTCAGAAATTGACTGGCTAAGGGGCTTGTAAAAATATTATTTACACTTTACAGGAGTATTGTTACTGTTTGTTTTTTTGTATGGATATGATCTGT
Organism: Rana kukunoris; assembly: GCA_029574335.1. Lineage (NCBI taxonomy): Eukaryota > Metazoa > Chordata > Amphibia > Anura > Ranidae > Rana > Rana kukunoris. The sequence goes on along the minus strand of CM056050.1, from coordinate 417,023,667 downwards.
TCTAATGCAACTTTTTTTTTCGCAGGCTCTGCCAGCTATTGCTGCATATATGAAATCGACACGCTTCATGAAGACCCCAATTAATAACCGAATCGCATTTTGGTCCAACAAAAAATGTTAACAGGCTTGCCTATCTTTTAGGAGAATCTTGCTATAATTGTATCTTTCTTCACTCCTAGCTTGTGTCATTAAATTGCTTTTTGTTAACACTGTTCTCCTTTTGGGGGAAAAAGACTACAATTAACATTGATTAGTTGGTGCGTTAACCTCACATTAATATCCCATATTTTTCCACACTTGTACGGAACAATAAAACTTAAATGTTCATTTATAATGCTGAGTGGATATCTCTTTTCTCCCCTTTTTATACGCTGCAGTATTTCACACGTGACATTAATTTTTGTTCTCACTCGTGTGTTCTCTATGATTAACCAATTGCTAAATGATGGCTACAGCACGGTCCGCTAGTTGTGGGGGACCATCGTATGACAGCCTCCTGTGATTGCGCCCACTGTGGGGCATAGGGGCATTGCGCCCACTGTGGGGCATAGGCAGCGCACTCTGGCTCTTTACCTCAATCTGCGATCAGCAGTGTCCTCTGGATCACAATCGGTGCCACCTTGCCCCATGATCAGCTGTGTCCAATTATGGCTGATCACGGATGTAAATGGTATCCGATTATCGGCATTCCTTTCCTCATGCTGACGGCATGAGAAGAGCTGATAACGGCTTCTTCTTAAAGGGACATGTACACTGATCTAACAGTGCCCTAATTGGTAGTGCCGTCTCAACAGTGCCCACCAGTACTGCCCATCAGTACCCACCAGTGCTGCCCCATCCATGCAGGGTCATTAGCGCACATCAATAAAGTAGAATTTTTTATTTATTTTTTACATGCATTTTATCTGGCTTCAGACTCCCAAAGCCCAGCAGAATGCAATGCAGGTTTTTAAAGCATACAGCTATGCTTATTAAACAAGCAGTGATTTTAATACATCCTTAAGTGTGTGTGTAACCTGGGGGACAGGTAGGTGGTACAAAGCTCCCTGGGATGAGCTGTCTTCGAGGGACAGATACTAAATCCAGTGAGGTAGTAACAAACGGTGCAATGTTTATTGGATATATACAGGTGCTGTACAGTGTGAAAAAACAGAACAAAAATGGCCACACAAAAACCTAGCAGTGTCTCAGCACCAACTACTTAATATATATACAGGCCCTAACTACCAGGCTGCTTAACTTTTTACCAAGCTTTTTGCTCTTGCAGACCAGTGTTGTCTCTTTCCTAGGAAGAGCGCAAAGGCTGCTCAGGTGCTGAAATTGGCCTGGGGGAAGAAGACCAAGACCCAGAGACTGGACCACGGCACGGACCCATGAACGTATGAGGTGTCTGGAAGACGTATAAACCCCGAACAGGACTTTTTCTGGGACACTCTGCTACATATCCTCCCCCTGGTTTCAACCCTGGGGTTGAAACACCTGTGGCATAACAAGAGTGAACACAGGACAGGGCATCTACATTCCCAATCTCAACACCTGGCCTGTGTTTTACAGTGAATGAGTAATCTTGTAGAGCCAAAAACCACTGGTTCACAAGTCTTAGTCTCCTTTTTTGAGCCATCCATTTCAGGGGAGCATGGTCCTTTATGAACTCAAACTGGTGCCCTAACAAATTGTAACTTGGTGCATCGAAAGCTGCTTTTATGGCTAAACATTCTTTCTCTTATCGTTCATGGACAGACACAGCCTTCTCAAGTCTTGACAAGTGGGTTATGTTCCTGTTCACAGGAGAGGACATGTTGGATAATTAAATACATGTTACTTTAACAGAGTTGAACAGCCCTGCCCAGGGGGTGGTCCCTCGAGACATAAATCTCCTCCGTGCAGCCTGTGTGTGTGTGTGTGTGTGTGTGTGTGTGTTGTTTTTTTTGCCTAGCACAGGACGTATGGCTCCCTTTTGGGCCCAGCGCCCTGAGATGTTTTATTTTAAATTTCTTTATTTGAGAATAGGGATGAGCTTCGTGTTCGAGTCGAACGTATGTAATATAGTCGAAATACGAACAAAACGGGTCGTTAGCGCCAAATTTGAGTGACATGCCATGGCCCATAATTCACTTCGGCATTGCGTGCTGATTGGCCAAGCATGCACTATGACCCGCATGCTTGGCCAATCACAGCGCAGTCAGTACAGAGAGCCGTAATTGCCAAAGCCAGGGTGGCTTTGGCCAATTATGGCTCAGGGCTTTAGTACACGCCCCACACTATAAAAGGCCGCCTGCAGGACGGCCTCGTGTAGTGTGTTGTGGCGCTGGTTAGATATTAGTGGGAGTTATTTTTTTTTATATATGTATATTTTTTTTATTTTTTTATTTAAGCATCATGATGCTTAAATAAAAAAAATAAACATTTCTTTAAATAGACACCCAGCAGGTACAATAGTATGCCTGTGAAAACGTCATTGAGAACCCGGGTCTTGCCCCATTGACATTTATCGATTGGAATTTTTTTATTTTTTCTGGAGCAGTGATTTTTAATGATGCTGCATCACTGCTGTTAAAACTTTTTTTCCATTGATAAATGTTCCCTGGGGCAAAACTCGAGTTCTCAAAGACGTTTTCCGACAATAACTTGCATATAGGGCTTTAAAATTAGCACTTTTGAATTCGAACGTTCGTGTCCCATTAAGTCAATGGGGTTCTAAATGTTTGCAAATGTTCAGTCCGTTTGAAGGTTCTGGTGAGAACTGAACGCGGGGGTGTTCAGCTCATCCCTAATTTGAGAATCTTCTATCAACTGCCTGCTGAGTGACAGGCTGGATATATAGCTCCTTGTAGTCGCCTCAGTCCGGCCAGTGTGCGTGAGCACACTGTAGCTAAGGGCTGAGTCTGCCACAACATACCCCATGACTCCTGGAGTGTCCGGTGGGCTTTTTTTTTTTTTCCAGGGTCCACACATGAATGGGCTGTGGTGTTGTCTCGCTCACAGTGGTCCAGGTTGATGGCTACTCCAACACGGTTGTATGCCTATCAGGAATGCGCCAGCAGGTCATGGCATGGACGGGTAAGTACAGTCCTTCCTGCCTCAGCGGGTTGGTATGGCTGGCGTTAGGGGGTCCTCCTATCCTCCTTATCCCTGATCTGTCTTATTACCCACTGCTGCTACCGGTGTGTACCTGTGGGGGGGGTGCTTCCCTTTCCCACCAGGGGACTGTGGGGTGTCTGTGCCCATATTTTTCTGTGGGGGTGTGCTTTGCCTCGCCTCAGGGAGGCCCCATTAGGCCTTCTCATCCACATTGCAGCGTTTCGCCACCACCATTTCGGTGTGTGCATTGAAAATTCCTATTGGTGGGCATTTTTGTTGTGGTCGTGCTATGGCGCAGCTTGCTATTACGGGCGGCCATTTTACTGTGGCCGTGACCTTTTATCTCTGAGGTGTCCGGTGGCCATTTTGTGTGGTTTTGGCCTCTAGTGCTGGTTTCTACACAGTGCGCAGCACATATTGCCTAACAGATTTTTACCTCACAGCTTTTTCTTTGCAGCACATGCGGTGTACAGAGTGCAGGCAGCAGTATTTAACAGTCTTTTGCTGAGTTGGCGAGTCACCCTGGGTAACCCCCCCCCCCGTCAGCGCAGTAAGGACGTGGGGCTTTTTTCAGCTCTCGAATAGGTCCCTGTCTGTGTTATGGAGTCAGTATCTGGTGGTTGTTCCCCAAACATGCCAGAAGTGGCAGCTGTTGCTCTTGCGGTTCCCATGGGCGCTTTGTTGGAAGTCCTGGAATCATTTCTTGCCAGGGTGGTAGTGGTGTGCGGATGTAAAAAGTGCCCCCTCCACCGCCATTTGCTGGGGAATTCTCTGACTCGGGGCCTGGTTCTGTTAGCGGATGTGGACCTTCCTTGTGAGGAAGACTACTTGCTTGGGTCAGTATAGGACAGAGAACTTGTTAGTGTGCGTATCAGTGCTGTAAGGGACTCCCTTAAGCTGGATAGTGCAGCTGAGGCATCCGTCTTTTTTTGGGTCCCACAAGTTGGACCGCTCTGAAGGGTTTTTCCTTGTGTGTCCTTTTCTGACAAGTTCATTGATAGGGAATGGGAAAAGCTGCAGAAGCCTTTTGTAGTTCCTCAGTGCCTGAGGACCTCCTTTAAAAAAAAAAAAATTTGGCTCCCCCTGTTGCCTGCTTTAAATAAGGGGACTTCTCTTCCTATAGAAGGGACCCCTGCCTTCAAGGACCATACTGATATGAGGAGCTGACTTGCTCCATGTTTACCATGCTGGGGTCTGCATTGTGGCTGCAACCTTGGTGTCTCAGACACTCGCTGAATGGGCAAAGGTTTTGCATCAGACTGGAGGAGCACCAACTTCCTCCTGAATTTTAGACTGGCTGACCAGTTGGTCCAGGGCCTTGTAGATGTCTGTGATGCTACGCTGGATGCAGCCCCCTTGCTAGTCAGGGCTTCTGCTTTGGTGGTGTTGCACTGCCTGATTTGGCTGAAATGCTGGTCTGCTGGCAGATTTACCCTTAAAGGGTAGGAGGCTTTTTGGTACCTCGCTGGAGACATTATCAAGCATGTCACTGGGGGTAAGAGCACCAAGGGGAAGGAGCTGCGCTGTAAGCCGGGTCCTTTGTTTTCCACTCAGAAGCGGTGTCTTTGTCAGTCGGGACCTGCGGGTAAACACTGCCAGGCCGACAAAGGCTCAGCTGGGGGACAAAAACTTTCCTGGATGCGTAAGCTTAACAAGCCTGCATCCATGCCTGCATCCATACCTGTCACTGCATGAAGTCTTGCCCCCGCCCGACTCATGGGTGGGGAGACTGCTTTGCAGGTTCACATGCTCGGTGGATCCCCCTGACCAGTGGGTCTGCGAGGCGAGTTCCCTGCTCCGGGGTACAAGATGGTTTCTTTCTGATCCACCAAGCAGATTCTTTCCATCAAGGATTTGCACAAGTCACCAGAGGTTTCTGCGCTTTGCGATAGGAGAGGACCACTACTAGTTTGTGGCCCTTACTTTTGGAAAAGTGTCAGCACCAAGAGTTTTCACCAAGGTGCTTGTACCGATCTTGGCATTGCCATCGTGGGATACTTTGACGATCTTCTGAGAGCAGCTTCTGGCTCAGAATTAAATGTCTATAGCCAGCCAAACCCTCCAAGAATTTGGGTGTGTGTTAAACATTCAGAAGTCGGTCCTGTTACCGCCTTAGCATTTGGTATCTCTAGGATTGATTCTGGACTCCTCTGAGGTGAGAGTCTTTCTTCCCCTGGAAAAATGCAGACTCTTTAGTCTGCGGTGAAGCTGTTGGCATCCTGCAAATGGTTGTCACTCCGTTTTTGCATGCAAGTCCTGGGTCCCTCCAATTCAAAAGTGTAATAGGTGGTTGATAAATGTGATGGTTGGGGTTGTGGACAAAAAAATAAAAAATTGTCTGAATGCATCGGTCAGACGGCTATCTCTCCCTTATTTGATAGACCGAAGTCTCAGCAACAGGTTGTCCAGGATTTTGTAACCTCCCAGTCTCTAGAAATGCGTTGCACAGGCCTTTTCTGCAAGGCTGGTTCATCCTCTGTGCCGGCAAGATAAGGTCTGCAACATTACCCTTGTAACGTGGCTCAAGGAGGGTTGCCAGCCAGTAATGATCCGTCTTTTTGATGGCACAAATATGAGGATCCTTCTGCAGGCTTTGCAGGATCAGGGATGCTATGCAGTGTAGGTTTTCTGAGGCATTCGGTGCGGAGTTCTCTGGGTCACTGAGGACGACATGATCCACAGCCACGATACCAAGTTCATGGGTTTCTTGGGACTGTAATTGAACCCTTAAAGACTGCTGCTGAGTTCTAGGCTCCACCTCCATGCTGACACAATCATCCGCACCTTCCTGTGTGATAGGTGTACAAGCAGGAGCACTGTCTGGATAAAGGGGGACCTTAAGAGGTAAGAAAGTCCTTCTCTTCCTCGCTCTGCCCTGTTCATTATTCCATGCAGCGTGTGCGCTAACAGGTGGACAAGAAGAACGGTGTCACTGATGCATGCACTGTCACCATCCTTGTGGGCTTCTCAAATGGTGACAGGACCGTGAATGCATCCCTGATCATGGCCCACTGGTGTGTGTGTGTGTGTGGGGGGGGGGGGAAGCGCCCATTGACCATGTCCTAGTGCCATATTGGCACAGATACTCATTGATGGCCGGCTGCAGCATGGCCAACAAAGAGTTCCACCTGGTGGGCATGTCACAGATTAGAAAAAAAGGATAATAGGTATTGGTGCCTCCTAGTGTTGAAAATAAATATCTACTTGCACAGGTGATAGTGTTAATATAATACAAATAAAGAATGTAAAAATGTATATAAAAGTGTGAAAAATAACAAGTAAATAAGGTGCTATATGGTTACCGCAAAAATCTATATCGCAAACAGAAAAATTACATGGACTAATAATTGCAAACATCAAGGTGCTGAACTATAATTCATATAGTATAAAGTGCTTATCAATAGCTAATAGTCCAGATGCTTTAAATTTAAGTGCTGATTAGTTGACTGTAAGTTGCATGCAATAAGGTGCTGGTAATACGTGCCAAGGTGCCAAACTTAAGGGTATATATATCACTGGTGCCCTCTTCCTCCGTGCTCTGGTGTATCCCGCACTCACCAGATCAGAGAACCCCTCCTGGGGTGCAAATCCTTCACAGTGTGCGCCCTGTGTTGCGCTCTGGCAGAAGTTTTCTTTCCTCTATATGGCTCAATCTGGGATACACAGATCAGAACCCTTTCCTAGGATATTAGACATCCACAGCTAACGCAGGATGTGTCTTATCTGATCCTATTGATGGCTCCCTCCGGTAATGGCTTGGAAGAAAAGGAATTCCCAATAGCGTGATACGCTCCAGACGATGTCACATGCCGAAACCGGTCGAGCGCACACTGTCTGCAGTGCCCTTAAGCTACCTCCTGGAGGGCATCCTGCCCCACGTGGAGTCCGTGACCTCATCATAATCTCCCTCCTCATCACTGTAGCAAACCTGGCAGTATGCTGCAGCTGGGGGAACATGATTGCCAGATTGCTGTCCTTCTTGGGCACCCCCTCTCTCAGGGCTCACGTAATTGCCTTCCTCTAACTGGGTACCATCATCGGAGCATTTCAAAATGCTGTGCATCCTCCTGCAGCATATACCCAACACTGTAGTCAAAGTTCAGGGGACTCCTCAGGAGGACATGGTGGGGCTAGGGAAGTGACTGATGCCATTGAGCAGAGGGAAGAGGCCGCATTGGCAGCTGCTTTGCCAGACAAAGTACCCTGAGCCTGGGTGAGAAAGGATGAGGAAAGCTTGGTCATCCACTCTACCAAGCTCAACGCGGCCAGCTGATGAAAAAAAGGATGAGCGTGTCCCACGGCCACGTGCTGATGAGTATGCACTGTGTCCACGACCAGCACTGTTGCCTCTAGACGCAGAGCCTGCTTGCCCTCTTTTATCGGCTTGTGATTCTCTACCCCTACTTGTTGTCCTTCCAGACATACTAATGGTCTGCAGGGAGATGTACCTGCACAAAGTTGGGATGTATGTGTGTGTGTGTGTATATATATATATATACACTGCAGCTAGCAGAATCAACTGCCTGCCTGTAGCATTATTGTTAAGAGAACGCCAGCAATTGTGTTCAGTTAACTTTAGTTGCACACTGTGTAAAGGACACGTTACACTAAGTGAAAATACTTGCAGCTCCCTGTCTGTGGTATTAGTATGAGAACACCAGCAATTGTAGTCACGTTAGTTTTAGGTGCACACTGTGCAAAGGACACAGTATACTAAGTGAAAATACTGCAGCTAGCACAATCACCTGCCTGCCTGTCAGTATAGTAGGAAGAGAATACAGGAACGGATCTAGCTAAACTGAATACAGTGTATAAATATATACAACACCTGGGATGCATATATATCCTCTACACACTGTAACTGCAGAAAACTGACTCGCCTGCCTGCTCGCTCTATCTAACTTAATTGAAATGACACTCTCTCTCTCACTTTGTCTGTCTTTCACCAAAGCCGCAACACACTACACAAGGCCAACTTCCAGATGGCCCTATATAGTGTGGGACGTGTATTAAATCCCCAGAGGCATAATTGGCCAAAGCCACCCTGGCTTTGGCCAATTATGTCTCTCTGTACAGACGACGCTCTGATTGGCCTAGCATGTGGGTCATAGTGCATGCTTGGCCAATCATTAGCCAGCAAAGCACTGTGATGCCGCAGTGAATTATCTGCCGTGAAACGGCACTCGATTTTGGCGTGAACGACCCATTCGACGAACGATCGAACATACAATGTTTGAGTCGAACATCAGTTTGTCTCGAACACGAAGCTATTATGGAGGTACAGGGTGAGGCAATTGAGGTACAGAACTTGAATGAGTCATATACTCATACTGACATTTCTACACCTTCCAGCAGAAGGCAAAGTCAAACATCTACCTTACGCAGTAAGCGAAGCAGCAGAACAAGTTAAAGATTCAGATCAGACAAATTGCTTCACATATCTATAAAGTTCACAGATTTTTTTTTCCTTAACATCCTTGCTAGACACCTACTGTTCTTATTGCCCCTTTGATATCTTTCTCTTGCAATCTTGTAGGTTTTCCTTATCTCATATTCTAACAGTTCATTTAGCTTGTCCCTTTTTATCGCTCCTGTAACAGTTCCTGTTCTTGTCCTCCTCCTCCTTTTTTATGCCTCTGTTCTAACTGATATATTTCTTCTATGACTTTTCCCCTCTTTATTCTTTCTCCTTTTCTTCGGGCACCCAGCGAGATCAGGATCCCCCTTATGTAGGCGTTGTGGGCCTCACACAGGGTATCACCTGCCATCTCACTGGTTCCATTTATGCTAAAATATTTTTTCACTAACTTCTCTCCTTGTTTATCTAAGAGCTTCATTTAACCTCCAAGAATAAGCTTGTCTCTGGGTTTCAAGTATTTTGATTTCCATAGTCATTGGTGCATGGTCAGATATAGTCGTTATTTCAATATTAGTAGAAATCACCAAATCTAACATCCTATGCTCTATCATCCAGTAGTCTGTCCTAGTGTTTGTTCCGTGTACAGGGGAATAAAAGGTGAAGACCTGTACCCTGGGGGTGTTGTAGTCTCCATGTAAAAAAAAGTCTAAACACAAAACTCCAATTCAATAACCTTGTTTTAATTTGCATAAGAACAAAACACAAAAATATGAACAACAAAAATCCTCTACAATACTGTACAGGATACAATGATGTACAGTGCCTAAAAAGTAAACGTATATAGTAGACATTAAGAGTAACATTTTGGTCATCAAAGGGTGATAGTGCTTTCAGGGTCGTCTTCATCTTCATTTTCATATGAAGATCAATAGCCTTTTCTTTTTTCTGACATGGTGTGGGCAATACATGTACACAGGGCCATCATTAACTACTTCCCGCCCAAGAATGTCATATGACGTCCTGGACTTTGAGTGGGGATATCTGAATGATGCCTGCAGCACAGGCATATAACACATAAGTACACATAAAGGCACATAATAAAATTTATACTAATAAGGGAACTAATTATGAATTACCACTGTCTCCCCAGCCGAGGTTAGGGGGCAGTGCGTTATGCCTGAGCCCGAAGGCCCAGGGGCCAAAGCAGGTAAAAAAAAGGGGGGCCGAGTTATCCGCATAACAGGGAGGAAAAAAGCAAGAGAGAGTAAGAGAAAAAAAAAACACAAAGAAAATAACGAAAGAAAAAAGGAGGAGGGAAAAGAAGAAGAAAAAAAAAACATGCATCAGAAGGAGAAAAAGGGGAGGAATAGAGCAGAACAGCAAGCAAAAGCTCAGAGGAGAACCTCATCATCTACAAAGCAACAACAAGAAAATACCACAAAGAAATCTTCAAAGCCAAGAAAAATTATTTTTCCAAGGCTATCAACAGCGCACTAAATCGCCCCGGCAAACTCTTCAAGCTGGTCACGCAGACCACGAATCCAGGTTCTCTTGAAGCCCCCAATTCAGATACCCAAGAATTTTGCAATGAATTATCGGATAAATAAAATTGAGGGAACCTGGTAAAGCATTCAGAAAAACAATACCCCCATAACCCCCCCCCCTCATCCATTCCCACAACACCGATAGAAACTTTCTACATTTAACAAAGTTCACTCTGGAACCCATCTCCATCGATGCCACAAAAAATATCATCGGTACTTTGCGAAACAGCACAGCGCCTAATGATATCATCCCCACTAAACTGCTGAAGAAATGTGCCGACATCTTGGCACCACCTATCATGCAGCTTATAAACCAGTCATTTAAGGAAGGCATAGTGCCCTCCCTGCTGAAAGAAGGCACAATCCAGCCCATCTTGAAGAAACCTACCCTGGACCCTAAGGACCCAAATCACTGCCGTCCCATAACAGGCCTAAATGTCTTCTCCAAGGTAATAGAGCAAGTAGTGGTACAACAGCTGCAACAGCATCTAGATACGCATAATCTACTTGATCCATTTCAATCGGGCTTCCGTCCCGGACACGGGACAGAAACAGCATTGCTCAAAATATGGGACGACGCTCTTGAGGCCGCAGACGAAGGAGAATCTTGTCTCCTGGTTCTGCTGGACCTAAGCGCAGCCTTTGACACAGTAAACCTCAAACTATTACTGACTAGGCTAGCTGAAGTAGCCAGAGTCGCAGAAGGGGATTTACCATGGTTTTCCTCCATTTTGGAAAACCGATCACAAACAGTAAAATTGGGACATTTCACTTCTTAAAAACGCACGGTATCATGTGGAGTCCCTCAAAGATCCCCCCTGTCACCAGTGCTCTTCAACATCTATATTCGCCCTCTCTTTGAAATCATTAGTAGTCAACAACTACTTTATCACTCATATGCAGATGACACCCAACTGTATTTTCGCATCTACAACAAAAAGGATCATCATCTCAGTTTAGAGAATTGTCTCTCTTTGATAGAAAACTGGATGACTAAGAGTTATCTTAAACTCAACAGTTCCAAAACAGAACTTCTCCTGTTTCATGCCAGTCGCAAGAGTCAACTGGCAACAACCTGGACACCTCCATCCATTCTGGGCCAAATCATCACCCCTAGATCCAAAGTCAAAAGTCTCGGGTTCATTTTTGACACCTACATTACAATGGACGCACAAATAGGGTCAGTATTCAGCGGATCTCACCATCTGCTGCGCCTACTACGCAGACTTATTCCATTTATCCCCAAAGAAGACATAGCAGTCGTGGTGGGAACAATTGTGAACTCCAAATGGACTATGCAAATGCCCTCTATCTCAGACTCCCAAAGTACCAAATCGCTTGTCTGCAAGTCGTTCAAAATACGGCCGCCAGACTTGTGACTGGGAAAAAACCCTGGGAATCAAACTCACCTTCACTGAGATCTCTTCATTGGTTGACAGTAAAAGACAGAATTGCTTTTAAAGCACTCTGCCTGACTCATAAGTGCATCCATGGGAAAGCCCCGCAATATCTATGCGAAAAGATAGAAGCCCACAATTCCAATCGCGTTCTGCGATCCACCGACCAAAATTTGGTCAAGGTACCCAAAGCCAGATACAAGTCCAAAGGAGAAAGAAGGTTTGCTTTCCAAGGTCCCAGACTATGGAACGATTTACCAACCAGCATTCGGTTGGAGGAGAACCACCTGACCTTCCGAAGACAGATTAAAACTGCTCTTTTGAGGCCATGAGAGATAGGAACAACCAGCGCCCAGAGGCGATTTAGTTTGCATGTGTCGCGCTATATAAGTTTTTCATTCATTCATTCATTCATTTAGAAGCAAAGGAGGAGAAAGAGAGAGAGAGAGAAAAGAAAAAAACCCTAAGGCTGGAAATGAGAACAAATTATATCTAGAGCCCCAGACTGGACGGATGCAAACTAGGGAGTGTATAGGACCACCATGGGGCCCATATCTTAAGAAATTTAGCATGAGAATCGTGGAGAAAGCTAGACATCTTTCATGGATCATAGGGTATTGAAGACAAAGAAAAATGGATAGCCGCACTCCAAAACCTGGGTGGTCTTTTATTCAATAGCAGCATGTACAGCCATGAATAAGCACTGATCCAGTGCGAAACGCGTCGGCTGTTCCTTGTTTCTACTGCTGTGACCCTATTTTTGTACATGCTGTCTATTGAATAAAAGACCACCCATCAGGTTTTGGAGTGCGGCTATCCATTTTTCTTTGTCTTCATTTTGCTTAGTGCACCGCCAGCACCCTCGGTATCCTGCACCACCTGTAACCATTTAGTGATCCCACCTGGAGCGGTGACTCCTTTCTCTCGATCATAGGGTATTCTTGACCTCTGAAAATGGAACAGAAGTTTTTTTCCAGGCCCTCGCTATTGTCCGTTTGGCAGCGATAAATAGGTATGTGGCTAATTTCTGCTGATATGAGAAGAGGCCTGGAATTGGGCAATGAAGTAACGCATGCTTGGCGTCCTTACGGAAGGGGACATGAAACAGGGAGGAAAATAGACCGAAGACCCTCGACCAAAATCTAACAAGACGAGGGCAGGACCACCATGTGTGCAATTCATCTCCTCGTTGGCCACAACCCCGAAAGCACCTGTCAGTACACAATGGGTTCGATTTGGCAATGCGAGCTGGGACCCAGTACCCGCGTAGGAGGACCTTATAAGCTGCCTCCAACGTGGCAGTGTTGAAGGAACATTTCGCTATGCTGGACCAGGCCTTACTCCAGTCTGCAAGATCTATAGGGGATAAGTCACGCTCCCATTTAAGCACATAAGTAAGGGAAGTAGAAGAGTTACTAGAAGCAAGTAAAGAGTAGATCATAGAGATGGTCCCGCGAGCAACTGGACAATGCAGACAAATGCGCTCAAAGGCAGTTATTTGATACGGGAAGGAACCAAGGCGCCGAAGGGAGGTTATCCAGTGACGCAGCTGAATATAGCGAAAGAATTTGGTAGACGGAGCATCATGGGTCTCACGGATCGAAGACCACAAGGGAAAGGCTCGGGAGTGAAGAAAATGATGAACCAATGAGAAATATGTGGGCCACCAAGAAAATATGTGGGGCTGTTCTGAGCCCGGTGAAAACATGGGATTATTCAGGAGGGGGAGTAGAGGCAGGAATGGAGACATAAGTTTGCCCGAGCACTGAATCGAGTCCCATAATTTCAAACTGTGAAGCATAAGAGGGCTAACAGAAGGAGGATGCAACCATAATAAAGCTGAAATAGGGACCGGTGCACAATTAGGCACCTCCAGCAGAACCCAAAGGGGGACATCGGACATTGCATGGAGCATGGTAAGTTGGGAAATTTGAGCCACCCGATAATACTTAGCAACATCCAGAAAGCCCAGCCCGCCTCACAATCTATGGGCATAGAGGGTAGAGCAAGAAGCCCTAGGGCGCTTATATGCCCAAATAAAAGAAAGCAGCCTGTTCTGAAGCAACCGCAGATAAAAAGCAGGGACACTGTGACGGTCGTCGAACATATCTCCGCCATCCATTCCCTTCTTCTCCCATAAAAGAAATCACCCAATATTCCCGACTAGGAATATCCCTGGAATCGCTGAATAATCCACACATGAGCCATGGCTTAATGCTGAATGTAACAGGACACACTTTATTGAAAGTACACAGCACACTTTATACAGGATTTGGAACATCCCGCCCCCAACAACCGCTTTCTTATTGGTCCATTGTAAAGTATGCAGTCTTCAATCTGGTCCTCTTAAACCATGCAAATGAGGACTTGAAAATGTCTCAGCAGAGATTGGTCCCAAAGCTTGAATAGCCTGAATATGTGTGTTCAGACAAAAGCCCCAGGGGGTCAATCAATGTACACAATAGCCAGCCACAGAACAATGGAACTGTCTGGAGAATTGAGACAGGGCAGAAGTCATTCACACCCGATAATAGAAAGGCTTTAGATAGGGTTATCACACAATGGACAATGAGTATTTCTTGAGTCTATTGACCTGGCTGAAGTTCAGAATAAAATCTTCTGTAATACATGAATTAGGATTTCAGTATTTCATGGTCCATGACATTACTCCCCCTGGGAAATTGTTCAACATCCGCAGTGGGACCCAAACGGGTCACTCAAGGATGTTGGGCAAGTAGTCTTAAGGTTCCAGGACTGTCTGCCAGGATAACCCATCCGCCTTCCTGCTTTGAGGCCCTGGCCCATAATCGGACGGCAAGAGGCTCGCATTCAGTCCTCTCCAAAAGCCCCTGTCCCGGCTAGGCCTGTCACACATCTCCCCTTTTGGCAGGGGACTAACCCAGTAGGAGACACCAGATGGGTTGTCTCTGAATTCAGTCAGTAGTTCCAGTCCCCCAATGCCGGTATCCATACAGTACCCCAAATCACTTGCTCCAAACCGAGCATTACTCACCCCGCCATCCTCTGCCTCTCTCAGGGAACACGTCTGCCGCTGGGGAGAAGCCTGGACTGGCCCTTCTCCCTGGAGTCCTTTCAGCCGCTGGAGAGATGACAGGGTGGCTGGGCTCAGTCCATCATGCTGTTGGGGGTCTGGGCCAACTGGCCACCATTTATGGGATATACCAGTGGAGACTGAAGTCCCATCCACTGGTATCCACTCAAGCTGTAGTGGGGTGCAGCCGCCAGTAGCAGCCTGTCCTGCTGCCAGTGGTTCCGCTGGGAGTAAGAGCTTTACCACCTCAGCTGGTTGCTGGGGAGGGGGGCCAACCGCCCCGGCTCCCTGGAACTCCACAGTTGGTCCCGGTGCTGGGCAGAGATGGCTGGCACTCTGCCCTGTTGCCAGCACTTCTGCTGGGGATGCATAATCCATAACATCCTCTGAACAGTCCATACATTCTGTAATCTGTGGCTGGGGAGTGATCGCCATCTTCTCACCCTGAGCCTCCAAAACTGCCACAGGGGTGGGGCAGAGGTCTTGAACCCTCTGTCCGGTGACCAGCGCTTCAGCTGGGGAAGTTCCTTGTAACTCCACAAATACTGCTCTTGGGGCTGGGCAGAGCACAGTGAAGTGTGGCCCTGATACCAGCTCTTCTGCTGGAGGCCCATCAGGTTGTTCTTCCTCAGCAGAGAAGTCTATCAGATCCCCTGTCTCTGCAACTGGTGTCTGGGGATAGAGGTTCACCATCTCCTGTCTTTCATTTGGTGCTGCTTAACAGGAAGAGTCCGAAAATAAAGAATCTTAGGAAGGATAGTCATCTTGACCGCATGCATACGGCCAAAGATAGAGTGGGAAATCGCCAAGATGCCATAAGAGTGGTGACAGAGCGCAAAAGTGGATAGTAATTGGCAGAAAAAAGGGAAGTATAAGAGGATGTCAATTTGATACCCAAGTAGTCTAGCGAGGAGTCAGCCCAACAATAAGGGAAAAAAGATTGAAGGTGCAAGACTTGGGGACTCGGAAGAGTAACATTCAAAGAAATAGTTTTATGCAAATTGATTTGGAGACCTGAAATGATAGCAAAGTGGGCTAAAAGTGCCTGGAGATTCGGAAGGGTGACAATAGAATTGGTGAGGGTCAGAAGGGCATCGTCAGCGAACATATTAAGTTTATAGTCATGCCCTGCATAAGGGATGCCCTTGATGTTAGGATCAGCTCTAAGGGCAATAGCTAGTGGTTCGAGGGCAAGAACAAATAAGACTGGGGATAAAGGGCATCCCTGCCTTGTTCCCCTAAAAATGGGAAAGGAGGGTGAAAGGCACCCAGCATAGCGAACTGAAGCAGAAGGGGACGAATAAAGGGCCGTCAACCAAGACAAAATCGAGTCTCCAAAACCCCATCGTTGCAGTACGTAACGCAGATAATCCCACGGGAGGGAATCAAAGGCTTTATAAGTGAAAGAAGAAAGCCAGGGATTCTGCGCTGCTGTAAAAGGGTAATCAGGTGGACAACTTTCCGCACGTTGTCCCCCGCCTGACGGCCAGGCACAAAGCCAACCTGGTCCCTATGAACCAAGGAGCGCAAATATTTGTTAATACGAGAGCACAAGATTTTCCCCAACAGTTTTACATCTTCATTTAGTAAAGAGATGGGGCGAAACGCCTGGGGCTCATGGGCCTCCTCAATGGTCTTAGGAATCATGGAGATATGAGCACGCAATGAATCAGGGGAGGGCAGCGCACCCTGCTTCATACAATTAAAGTAGGCCGCCAGGTGAGGGAGCAAAAGTGAAGAAAACTTGCAATAATATAGACCTGTGAAGCCATCCGGTCCCGGGGCTTTCGAAACACGGATGCTTTTAATGGCCTGGGCCACTTCCAGTTCAGTGACGTCAGCGTTAAGAGACGCACAGGCTGCTGAGGAAAGAGGAGGAAGATAAAGATCACGGAAGAAATCGTCTGCAAGATCATGAGGAAAGGGGGAAGGTTGGCTGTTAAGTGAGGCTAAAAATCGGCCAAAGCCGCAGAGACTTTGTTCAGATCCGAGATGAGGTCACCGCTTGCAGAACGAAGGCGAAAAGGTTTGTGGCAACGAGAAGTTGCATTGAGTTTTTTTAGCAAGCATTGCACCCGGCTTATTCGCACAAGAATAACATTTGTGTTTAGTCCACCGCAAAGCCTTCTCGGCTTGATCGGAGGCCAATAAGTCTAATTCTGTAGCCAGAGTGTCCCTAGCCGTCCTGTTAGCCAGCGAGGGATGTGACTTCGACTCTGCATCAGCGGAGACCAGAAGGCCCGTAAGTTCTAGAATCCGTTTTTCTCTAGTGCGTTTACGAAAGGATGCTAGCTGTATACAATGGCCTCTTATGGTGACCTTATGAGCCTCCCATAGAGAAATAGGCGAGGACACAGTGCCTACATTTTCCTTAAAAAAGGTCTGAAGATGAGTATGAATCTCAAGAAAGGCATCCTGAGATGTAAGAAGCGAGTCATTTAATCACCATTGAAAGGTAGGGTGGGTCAGACCTGAGAGAGTGAACAAAAAAACAATAGGGTCATGATCCAACCATGCAGAAGGGGGATTGTAATCTTATGGACATTAGAAATAAAATGTAAAACTATTGTGAAGCTCCCGCCATGCATCCACCAGGCCATAAGATTGCACAAGGGATCTCATCTGTTCCTCCACAACCGGGTCATGGGAGGGAGAGGATCCAGATGCGTATTTCCTGTCCATCAAGGAATTCAAAGCCACATTGGAGTCACCCATAAGAATAAGGGCCTCAGAGCTGTGTTGGGA
Source organism: Rana kukunoris (assembly GCA_029574335.1). Classification (NCBI taxonomy): domain Eukaryota; kingdom Metazoa; phylum Chordata; class Amphibia; order Anura; family Ranidae; genus Rana; species Rana kukunoris. The sequence goes on along the minus strand of CM056050.1, from coordinate 417,006,489 downwards.
AACAACTTTAAGAAGGTGAGAAAAAAACTTATGTTGAAAACGGTTGGGGGCGTAGTACCCAACCAGAGTTACATTCTGGCCATTTAAAGTGCCTTGAAGTAGTAAATATCTCCCAGTTGGGTCTGCTATTTCCTTGGAACATGAGAACAAGATGTTGCGTCTAAAGGCAATTAAAACCCAGATATCACTATTTTCAACCAGTGATTCTGTGCACCACAAGAACGATCATAGCAGCAGTTTCACTGATTGATTGCTCTTATAGGTGGCGGGAGGGGACGTCCCCCCTCTCGCCACAATCCCATGCTTCTCCTGGCTCTCCCATGCCATTGGGGACCCGGAGAAACGATCGGCCGGTTGGAAAGCATAGAGATTTCTGGTGATCACATGGTCACCAGTCATCTCTATGACCGTCGCGTGTGTCCCCGGTTCTTAGATATTGCCAGTACATTGAGTGGCGTGTCAATGGGTAAATATATACCCCCCTAATGGAGCGTCATCATGGTAGAGATGAATGGGCGTGACATGCGCAGTAGCGTCTCTGTCGCACGCCGTGATGACATCATGTGTATGGGCCTATCGCATGTGGATAGTATTCGGTGTGTCAATGGCCCTAGATAGCCAGCCTATCAGCCCTAAGAGAGCGTGTGTCACAGGGGTGTTCTGCGCATGCGGGAGAGGCCTCCTTGTGTCACTGGGTTGGCTGAAAGATGTGGGGGCAGGTATTAGAGCGAGCCAATGACCCTGGATGGCCAGCATATCAGTGGTAAAGGAGCGCGTGCGTCACAGAGGTATTGTGCACAGGCGTGAAAGGCCTCCGTGACACGGTGTCACTCAAATGGCTGAGAGGTGCTGGGGGCGGATCTTAATCTTTTTTTCCCCTTTTTTCCCCGCTTCCTGAAATATCCATGCTCCTGAGGAAGCGCTATTTATAAGCGTGCAACATGTTGAGCAAAGTTCCCCTGTCCCTTTGGATCACCACTTGGTTACATATGATATAACCTACCTCATAATTATGCTTTTTAATTTTTGGGCAGTCCCACCACAGATAAACCATCGTTCCCAACACCTTACATCCTTGCCAACACTCCGCAGACTTTCCCAATTGGTAACTGCTGATTTTGGCAGGAGTTGCGTACCACCTTGTTAAACATTTATAAATCATTTAGACCGTTCTGGTGATGTGGGTTAAGATAGTGAATTTATTTATATGTGACCCCAATTCCCTTTCTCATTTAGTTATGAAAGACGGAAACTCCGGACGCTCCGATGCCAGCAATATTTTATAGATTCGAGATAAATTACCTCTTGTGTTTTCTGCAATACAAAGCCGCTCTAACGGTATTAAATCTATGTCAGATCTTATTGGCTGGGGTAAGTGCTCATCAAAGTGCTTCAATTGGAGATACCGCCATTCAATTATCAATCTAAATTCCGGTTTGTTTTTCAACTCCTGAAATGGTAAAATTTTACCTCCACTAATTATGTCTCTTAATTGTGCGTTCTCACTTTTTATCCAATTTCCTCCTAATGCTTTTTTACCGGGTGGAAAATAATCATTAGCTTTCAATAAAATTAAAGGTGAATTAAATCTCCCATTACTTTTTTGTTTGAGTAACGTTCCACATTTTTAGTGCGTTTAATGTCAGTGCATGTGTATTGTTGTCTAATTTTCTAAATTGTGGGGGGTTCCAAACTATATTTTTTTAAATGTAACTCACTCATTGTGTTCTCTAATTTCACCCACATTTTTTCACTTTGATCTCTAGTCCATTCCACTACTCTAGATATCACCTTATAATATTCTTTAATGTCTGGTACCGCTATCCCGCCTTGTTTTTTCCCTTGTTTAAGTACCGCTAATGAAATTCTTTGTTTCCTATTTCGCCAAATAAATCTCCTTATAATGCTTGTTTATGCGCTGAAATAGGATTGTGACAGTGCCATGGGTAACATTTGGAACTTATATACAATCTTTGGTAATAATACCATCTTCACACAGTACTAATCCTCTATCCATGATAGGGGTCTGTATATTACTCTTTTTATTTGATTTTTAATTTCATCCAGTAGGGGTATGTAATTAATTTTATACATTTTATTGATCATATTCGCTAGTTTTATTCCTAAGTACTTAACTCTTTTTTCCAAGGGAATGGGAATTCATTTTGTAAATCAACTGCTTCCTGATTACTTAAATTAATGTTCAAAATCTCTGACTTAGTCAAGTTTATTTTCAAATTGGCCAGGGGTCTGCACTGTAGGGGGTGGTCTGTGTAACATCTTGAGCTGTGGGGGGGCTGTGTAATGTAAAGGGGTGCTGTGTAATGTAAGGGGTCCAGTAGTGCAGGGTGCTGTGTAATGTAAAGGGGTCCAGTGATGCAGGGTGCTGTGTAATGTAAAGGGGTCCAGAGGTGCAGGGTGCTGTGTAATGTAAAGGGGTCCAGTGGTGCAGGGTGCTTGTGTAATGTAAAGGGATCCAGAGGTGCAGGGTGCTGTGTAATGTAAAGGGGTCCAGTGATGCAGGGTGCTGTGAAATGTAAAGGAGTCCAGAGGTGCAGGGTGCTGTGTTAAACTTGGTAAGCTGGCAGGGGTATAGGGTGCAGCCACATCAGGATCGGTGACCGGTGCTGTCACATTCAGTTGCCGTCAGTGGCCAAACGTCCCTATGCTCATCTTGGTACACCCTGCACTCGGCTGCAGTAAGCAGCAGCAGACATCTTGTTACACACAGCCTGAGCTATATGGGCTGGGTGTTACAAGATGTCTGCTGCTGCTTACTGCAGCCAAGTGCAGTGTGTACCAAGATGGGCGTTGCAGCATATATTTTTTTATAAATTCAGTGAAATTTTTCGCAGCATTTCAGTGCCAGACACCTGTCAGTGCAATCAGTGCCCACAAGTGCCACCTATCAGTGCCACCTATTAGTGCTATCAGTGCCCACAAGTGCCACCTATTGGTGCCACCTATTAGTTCCCATCAGCGCCAGTCACCAGTCAGTGCCCATAAGTGCTGCCTATCAGTGCCAGCCACCTATCAGTGCCACCTATCAGTCACCATCTGTCAAACTGCCACATGACATTAAAAAAAAGTATCGTATTCGGTATCGGCGACTACTTGGAAAAAAGTATCCGTACTTGTACTCGGTCTTAAAAAAATGGTATCGGGACAACCCTAGTTTTAATACTTTTGATAAGTTATGCCGCAAACACACGATCATTTTTTTGTGGTGAAAAAAAAACGAAGTTTTCTGTGAAGTAAAAAACGACGTTTTTGAAACGTCACTTTTCAAAGACGATGTTGCCTACACACCATCGTTTTTTTCACAAAAAGCGAGGTTACGTTCACCACTCTTTTCGATTGAAGCCCGCTTCATAACTAGCTTCTGGGCATGCGCGGGTTGAAAAACTTTGTTTTAAACTACGTTTTTGCTAAACACGGTGACTTTTTGTGAAACAAAAACGACGTTTTGAAAAACGACACAAAAAATTCAAGCATGTTGGAATTTTTTTTTGGTCGTTTTTTTGAAGACAAGACACAAGATCAATTTAAATGACGTTTTAAAAAACTTCGTTTTTTTTCATCGCAAAAAAACGACCGTGTGTACGCGGCATAAGGCATTGTAATCCTCGGATTTGTGATATAAAACATCACATTGTCAGTGAAGGCTGCCAACCTATGTTCTTCCTCACCTGCCCTAATACCACATATATCAGGATCATTTTGAATTGTTGCCAAAAGGGGTTCAAGAGAAAGTATAAATAAAAGGGGGGAGAGGGGCACCAGTTTTTATCTCGAACGGGGAGGACGGCATGCCGTTGACTTTTATATTTGCAGTCGGGGGATGGTACAGTACTTTGATCCACTGAATCATTCTTGGGCCAACACCCATTATTTCCAACGTTTTTATCATGAGCCCACAGTTTTTTCATTTGCTGGAGGAGGAGCAATGTTTTCACCCTGTTGTCCCTTCCCTCTCTTCCGGCCATGAATCCCACCATGTCCGGAAGGACCAGTAGGGGTCATTATGCCTTTCACCCTTCCTGCAAGAATTTTAGCATATAATTTAGTATCCGCCTTAAGAAGCGATATCGGTCTATAACTGGAACATAGCGTGCCGTCCTTCCCCTCCTTCGGGATTACTGTTATTGATGCCAGGAGGGCCTCCCTACTCATATCATACTCTACCCCCAATTTATTCATATACCGAGACATCCTTGGCGCCAGAATTTCTTTGTACTTTTTAGGTAAAAAGTTGTGAACCCATCAGGTCCAGGGCTTTTTCCCAGGGCCGATTATTTTAAAGCATTGTTGATTTCATCCTCCGTTTTTGGTTTATCTAATATTTGCCTTTCGTTTTCGGATATTGATGGTAATCTGGCATTTTTTACAAAGTCATTTATGTGTTCTATTTTATCTTTTACTTGTTCTTCCTTCTGATTTACTGAATATAGAGCCTCATAATAACTTTTAAAACTTTCTACTATCTCTTTAGTAGTGTATGCCAATTCCCCATTCTTCTTTTGAATTTTTTCTATAAAGTTTCTAGATCTTTTCTTTTGTAATATTCCAGCTAAGTGTTACACAGAGACAGCAGTCACCCCCCCTCCCCCCACAGTTAGAACACACCTAGCATACACATTTAACCCCTTCCTCACCCCCTAGTGTTAACCCCTTCAATGCCAGTCACATTTATACTGTAATTAGTGCATATTTATAGCACTGATCGCAGTATAAATGTGAATGGCACCAAAAATGTGTCAAAAGTGTCCGATGTGTCCGCCATAATGTCGCAGTACCAATAAAAATCGCAGATCGCCACCATTTCTAGTAAAAAAAAATTAATAAAAAATAATAATTCTCTCCCCTATTTTGTAAGCGCTATAACTTTTGCGCAAACCAGTCGCTTATTGCAATTTTTTTTTTTACCAAAAATATGTTGAAGAATACGTATCGCCCTAAACTGAGGAAAAAAAAAATATATTTTTTTAATTGGGATATTTAATATAGCAACAAGTAAAAAATATTGTATTTTTCTTCAAAATTGTCGCTCTTTTTTTTTTTTTGCGCAAAAAATAAAAATTGCACAGGCGATCAAATACCACCAAAAGAAAGCTCTACTTGTGGGGAAAAAAGGACGTAAATTTTGTTTGGGAGCCACGTCGCACGACCGCGCAATTGTCAGTTAAAGCGACGCAGTGCCGCAAGCTGAAATTTTACCTGGGCAGGAGGGGGGTGTAAGTGCCCAGTATGCAAGTGGTTAAATCCTTTAATTCACCTCTCTTAATTACCAAAGATTGATATAGCTCCTGTTGTCCTCCCTGCAGTTTTTTATGATCCTGTTCCAACCTATATATTACATCTATTAACGTTTGAATTCTATACTTCCTCTCTTTTTTCTTTTTTGCCCCAATGGCAATTAATATACCCCTAATATAGGCTTTACGGGTTTCCGAGATTTTCCGTAAATGGTTGTCTTTGGAGTCCAGGTGTAGTCATTTTCATTCTTAAGGGGGCGTGGTCGGATAGAGTCAAGATTTCTACATTAGATTCAATAACATTATCCAGGACCCTGTGGTCTACCAGAATATAGTCTATTCTAGAATATGTCCCATGCACAGGAGAGTAAAATGTGTAGTCTCCTACATTAGGGTGTAATACCCTCCATATGCACATTATTTTTATTATTATTATATGTCCATTATTTGGCACACATGCATTTTATGTTTAATCTTTTTTAACTGAGCATTATTTGTCTCCTGTGCACTGGAAATACTGTCAACCCCCGGGTCCATACAGAAATTCATATCTCCCATTATTATAACATATCCTATCTTAAAGTCCATTCATTTCAAGACCTTGTGTAAGAATTTAATGGGTTCATCGGAATATATGGGGGAATATATATTTACCAACGTGCATGTCGTTTCACATAGTTTGCCCTTCAGGAAGATATATCTGCCTTCTGGGTCAGTCAACATATCTTCCAAATTGAACCTCATAGCTTTGGCAAATCTGATAGCCACTCCCCTCGCTCTCCTTGTTGTGGAATCAGCATAGTACCATTTAGGAGAATTTGCGGAATACAATTTCACGTTTGTGTCGTGTGTGAGGTGGGTCTTGTGCAGGGACTGTTCTAAACACAGGAAAAATGTGCCACTTTACAGGCATACTATAGACACCCCATAGGTACAATATTTAAAGGAATGTTTCACTTTTATTGTTTAACTTTAAGCATTATTAAAATCACTGCTCCCGAAAAAATGGCTGTTTTTTTCATTGATACATGTCCCATGGGGCAGGACCCAGGTCCCCAAACACTTTTTATGACAATACCATGCATATAAGCCTTTAAAATTAGCGCTTTTGATTTTTCATGTTCGTGTCCCATAGACTTTAACGGTGTTTGCGTGTTCAAACACATTTTTTGCCTGTTCGCAAGTTCTGGTGCAAACCGAACCGGGGGGTGTTCGGCACATCCTTACAGACGACCAATGTTAGGGGGGATTTACACTGACCACTAATAGAAAGGAAGATTTACACTGACCACTAATGTAATGAAGAATTTACACTGACCACTAATGTAATGAAGAATTTACATTAACAACCAATAAAGGGGGATTTCTACACTGGCCACCAATGTATTGGGGATTAACACTGACCACAAATGTAATAGGAGGATTCACAGAAACCACCAATGTAAGGAGGGATTTGCACTAACCACCAATCTAAGGGGAGCCTTCACACTGGCCACTAGTGTGAATGAAAGAATTGTACACCAAGCACCAATGTAATGAGAAGATTTACACTGACCACCACCGTAACTGAGCCATTTAGCCTGCATTCAAATTTGTGCGTGTCGGGAACGCATGTAAATTTGCTTTCCTGACACCACAGAAACGTGCTGCCCACAGCTTGGGACTAAATCTTTAAGGGACTAGGGAATATAAACTGGGATAGTTGGAAAGTATGAGGCAGCTGCTTTGGGCCTCACAACAATGATGGGGCCCAGGGCAGCTGTCCCTTTTGCCCTGCCTTAACCACTTAAGGACCGCCTCCTGCACATATACGTCGGCAGAATGGCACGGCTGGGCACATGCACGTACAAGTACGTGCTGTGCTAGAACCCAGCCGTGGGTCACGGGCACGCGCCCGTGGCGTGCTCCCGTGACCCAGTCTGAAGCTGGAGTGCGGCGATCGGTCCCCAAAGCTGAAGAACGAAGAGAGCTGTGTGTAAACACGGCTTCCCTGTTCTTCACTGTGGCGGCAGCATCGATCCTCTCGTCCCTCTTATAGGGGGACACAATCGATGACATCACACCTACAGCCAGCGCTGCACCTGAAAGAAAAGACAAGCGACACCACCTTATCCCAACAGCCTCCACAACTATTCAGAACACCATATACAGAAACAGCCAGTCATCCCCACACACACCCCCCTTTAAAAACCAACCAACCGGTGGGGGCGAATGTAAGTGCGAAACCTGCTCGATTCCCATCTACCAATCCGCTTAACTGCTGCCGCATCCAAACCGCACCTAGCCGCCTCCGTAGCCCCCCCCTATCCGAAAAGAATCCAAACCCAGCACCTGCAAAAACATACGAAAAACAGAAATAAATTGAAATTTAGACAACGGAAGCCCGACCGAAGGCATAAGGAAGGACCCCTCCACCCCCGGATGCACCACCAAAAAAAAAAAAAAACGCCCCCACGGGACACATCAAAGAATCCGGCAAAGAGAAAACCTGCACCGACCTGCCCTTCCCCCTCTGATCCATCTTGGATTTCCGCAACCACAAGGACACCCTATCCTCCTGGCAACACACCTCCCTCAACTCAATCCCCCCTTGAACCTTCTTAGAGGGGCTAACCAGCTCGCCAATTCGAAACGCCCCAAAAAACGCCAAAGAAAACCCGCGCTGCTTCGTACCCAGAGGTGCACACCTCCGGTAACCGAGCCAAAATACCTTGAAGAACCTCAAACGACACTGGCCGTCTAGTGTCCCTACCCGGCCTAGCCCACCCATAACCTTTGAGCGCCTGCCTCACCCAGAAATCTTTTGTAAAATCCGGTAGGCCCTGCCATTTAAAAAGAAAGGCCAACCCCGCTATCTTCTTCCCCAGTGCCGAAACGATAACCCCTCCTCCATGCTACTGGAAACAAAGTAAAAAAAAACAACAACCTCACCTCAGGCCCAGCAATATCCACACCCACCACGCAACCCAAAGCCGCCCATTCCTGCCAGACTCTGTTGTACGCGGCCCACATCGTCTCACTCACCGACCTCCTGATCCACTCGGCCCCTATTCCAACGCAATCCTCCACAGGCAGTCGGGACATGGTACCCCTTGTTTCTCCGACTCCAGCGCCAACTCTCGGAACCTGTCCCACTGGAAGCGAGATAAAGCATCAGCTATGACGTTGTCAACCCCAGAAAGTAAATAAAAATATTCAACTGTAGGCATCTCAACACCAACTGTCGCAACAAGCAAACCACCGGCGGGGAAGCAAAATATTATCTTCGTGAAAGCAAACCTTCCGATCCCGAAAGGCCTCACCCCACAATTCCACTGCTAATACCACCGGAAACAGTTCCAGCAGCACTAAATTTTCCATGAAACCTGCCTCTACCCAACACTGTAGCCAAGGCCCCACGCTCCACTTGCCCTGGAAAAAAGCTCCAAAACCAGTCGAGCCCGCCGCGTCTGTGAACAGCTTCATATCAAATCTGCTGACTGGCCCAGCCATCCACAGCGCTCTACCATAGAATGACTCCAGAAACGTATGCCAGACCAACAAGTCCGTCCTACGTGCCTCCACCAGAGGAACAAAATGATGTGGAGAATACTCTTCCCATTGGCAAAATGCGACAGGCAAAATTGAGCTTCCCAAACAGGGACTGCAACGCCCGTAACTTTACCTTGCGCAAATGCCACATTCCTAACCACCCATTCCAAAAAGGAGCTAAACTATTCGAACAAAGTGCACGACATGCAACAGCCCATAGGTCCACAAAAAAAAAATTCCCCCTTCCAGTGACACCCCAACAGCCGAAAGCTGTCGGGATGGACCGGCAGCAGACGAAAAGCCGCCTCCACATTGGCTTTCGCCATCAGCGCTCCCTGTCCATAATGGCAAACCCAAAACACCGCTGCATCAAAGGACGTATAGTTAAACCGTGCATGTGTCCAGGTCTATGGCATCATTCACCGATGAATAAGCCAAAACTTGTTCGGCCCCTTTTTGGGGACCACCCCCAACGAGGACACTACCAAATCAGGCAACGGCACTGAGGCAAACGGACTCCCCCCAATGCGGCCCAGCGCTACCTCCTTCCACAGCTTCTCAGAAACCACCTCAGGATGTAGCAATGCCAATCGCAAATTGCGCGGAACGGGGGGGACTACCAATACCAATTGGTCCAAGGTTATCAGGTGTGTACCCCAAGGTTCGGTGTTGGGTCCCTTACTTTTCAATATATTTATAAATGATATTGGGTCTGAGATCCAAAGTAACATTTCTGTCTTTGCAGATGACACCAAGCTATGCAGTGGAATAACGTCCTTGCAGGATGTCTCCAATTTACAAGGCGACCTCAATGCTCTGTCTAATTGGGCGACTATGTGGCAGATGAGGTTTAATGTTGATAAATGTAAAGTTATGCACTTGGGGGCTAAGAATATGCACGCATCATACATGCTAGGGGGAGTTCAACTGGGGGGATCTGTAGTGGAGAAGGATCTGGGGGTTTTAGTTGATCATAAGCTCAATAATGGCATGCAATGCCAAGCTGCGGTTTCCAAAGCGAGCAAAGTCCTTTCTTGTATTAAGAGAGGTATGGACACCAGAGATAGAGATATAATTTTGCCCCTGTACAAATCATTAGTAAGACCTCATCTGGAATATGCAGTCCAGTTTTGGGCACCAGTTCTCAAAAAGGATATCGGAGAACTGGAGAAAGTGCAGAGAAGGGCAACTAAACTGGTAAGAGGCATGGAGGAGCTCAGCTATGAGGAAAGATTAGAAAAACTGAATTTATTCACTCTTGGGAAGAGGAGAATAAGGGGGGATATGATCAACATGTACAAATATATAAGAGGTCCATATAGTGAACTTGGTGTTGAGTTATTCACTTTAAGGTCAACACTGAGGACAAGGGGGCACTCTTTACGTCTGGAGGAAAAGAGATTTCACCTCCAAATAAGGAAAAGTTTCTTCACAGTAAGAGCTGTGAAAATGTGGAACAGACTCCCTCCAGAGGTGGTTCTGGCCAGCTCAGTAGATTGCTTTAAGAAGGGCCTGGATTCTTTCCTAAATGCACATAATATAACTGAGTACTAAGTTTTGTAGGTAAAGTTGATCTGGGGTAAATCCGATTGCCTCTCGGGGGATCAGGAAGGAATTTTTTCCCCTCCGGTAGCAAATTGGATAATGCTCTGCTGTTTTTTTTTGCCTTCCTCTGGATCAACTGTGGGTATGGAGTTGGGTGTATGGGATGTACTGTGTTTTATTTTGTATGTTTATTTTTTTTATGGTTGAACTGGATGGACTTTTTTCAACCTGACTAACTATGTAACTATGTAACTATAGCCATGCCGCCTTCCTGTCAGGATACCTATTGAGAAACGGCCGCATCCTTTCCACCATCACCGGCATCCTCCCTCTTGTTCGCAGACTCACCTGAACGACCCCTTCCGTGTTTAAAACATCTGGACAAAGTGTGGGAACCTCCGCAGCCAGAACACTCATGCTTGAAACGGCACATGCTTCCAAACTTACAGCTGCCTGCATTGTATTGCCAACAAACCCCTTTTGCCTTAATGGCCGGTTGTCCTGGGGACTGTGACCCACCGCCCCCCCCCCTGAAAAAACTGGTTGGGTGCCCTCGCCGACGTCATCTAATGAATCCACAAAGCCATGTCCTTGTGATCCCACCATAAGTCCGGGCTCCGCCTCGCTCCACCAGACCCGATCACGAACCGGGGGGGCTGGGTCCTGCCCTGCTGCCGCTCTGCACATCTGCTGCCTCTGTCCCGCCTACGGTATCCCTCCGGCACAGAAACCGTCAGCAACGATCTCTGTCTTTATGCGCGATTTGGGCCTAGTGGCCGCACCGTATCCAACGGCATGGCCGCTCTAAGAGCCGGTGGGATACCCGGGCAAGAGGCGTCACCACTTTATAGCCTCCTTCCCTCCTCCCACACACCGCTCAACCTATGGCACTCTCCTCCATCCAGCCCCCTGTTTTCCTCGTCATGCCAGCCCTCCACCCATGCTCTTCTTTTAATTTTGCTCCGGGCTTCTCTGACCACTAAAAGAAAGCTCTATTCGTGGGAAAAAGGACATCAATTTTATTTGGGTACAGGGTGTGACCACACAATTGTAAGTTAATGCAGTGCCATATCGCAAAAAATGACTTGCCATGAAGGGGGTAAACCTTCCAGAGCTAAAGTGGGTAAGCAGGATAAAAAGACCTATTCCATGGTGAACAGGATTTTTAAACAAAATGTATTGCATTGGTACATATCAGCCCAGCTCTCTATGGCTTTTTTTTTTAATAATAGCTTTCTTTTTACCATCGAAAAAGACCAGAAAAGCAGCAAGTTGCATCTTATAGACTTCAATGGGGTTCAGTTTAAAGTTCAGGGTTTCCAGAGTTTCTGCTGTATTTGCTAAACCTGGCTTGAACTAAATTTGGCCAAGTTCTCTTATACCTACGTCTAGAACAGGGGTCTCAAACTGGTGGCCCTCCAGCTGTGGCGAAACTACAAGTCCCATCATGCCTCTGCCTATGGGAGTCATGCTTGTGCCTGTCAGCCTTGCAATGTCTCATGGGATTTGTAGTTTTGTAACAGCTGGAGGGCTGCCAGTTTGAGACCCCTGGTCTAGAACTAAAGGCCCACGAGCCAAATCTGGCCCTCCAGGCCATTTCATGTGGCTCTCGCACCTCTCCTGCAGCTGCAGGAGAGCTCCAGCCCTCTTCTGGTCCTACTCCAGATCCTTACTTTCGGCTTTCAAGTAATGCATTTAGCTTCTTCCCAGCAGCAGTTTAAGGAAGGGGGGGGGGTGCACTGTGATGTAAGGGAGAGAGGGGGACTCAACTTCTAATGGTGGGGTGGCTCTTGATATCTAATATAAAGGGGAGGGGATGCGCTGGACATTTAATCTTACAAATACAACCGGCCCTTTTGAGGGCAATCATAATGCTGATGCGGCCCACAATGAAATTGAGTTTGACACCCTTGGTCTAGAACATAACAAATAAAATATATTTACACAATCACTACACAGACCATTTAAAACACTTTTTAATATTCAACTGAGAATACTTAATGCCTTTAATTAGCACATTTCTTCAGTTATCAACTCCATGTTAGCTTTGAGGTGACCTACTTCTCACTGCTGCTTTTCTAGTTTCTACACAGCAAAAAAATTACAGACAGTTCTGACCTTTCATCCCATCTGGATAAAACACAGGCATTCTCTGTTCATAAAGGATTGTTGCCTAGTTGCAATGTTGCTTTGACAACTCAGAGAATGTTAATCAGTGAAGAAATCAAATGCTTTAACTGTTTAGGATCTGATAACTTATTAAAGCGGTAGTAAACCTAAAAACAAAACAAAAGTCATACCATAATGTGCTAACAGATGTGGTGATCCACTTTTAGATTGAGCTGCATTAGCAGTAAATGGGACCTAGCAAGATTAAGCAAGATCCACTTACACAAGGATGGCAGAAGATCTCTCACCATTAGATACACTTGATATATCTTCCTTCCAGCAACTGGTAGATTGATCGCTGTCTCAGTCGACTGGATGGCGATTGGCGCTGTTAGCACATCTTTAGTAATCAGGCAGAATAACACACTGCAAACTCCCCTCTCAAGTGTACACTTTTAGGAGAGTCACCGACAGCAACACAGACTCTGGAAGTGCTCAGGAGACAAGGACATGGGACCCTTTTTTTTCTCTGGCTAACAAAATGCCAGTATGTCTCTCCTCTCCCTATCACAGGCCTCCTGAGCTGCTATCCAATCCTGTCCTTCCTTGTTTTTTGTTGTTAGGGGTGGGCTTTCTTCTTAGCTACAGCAGGACCCAATCTGCCTTCAATCCTGCAGCTGTACCCAATAGAGTCTCTACTCTGCATATATTACAGAGGCAATACTAAGCCAGTGCTGTAGCACCCCCTTCTAAAAAAATGTTGGTCCCCCAAAGAGTGAAATGAGTGCAGTTAATAACATAGCATTTGTACAGTAACCTTACACATGAACAACTTAGGCCTATGATCTTAGGCTGATTTTATGAAATGTCCTAACAAACGCATTAGGTAATGGAAACTGCCAATAAAGTGTGTTGGGAGAAGGATTGGGGACATCAGTCACTGTTACCACCATAGAATGTGCCTGAGAATCAGGAAGTCTACGAACAGTGGGGATAGCTTCTTCTGAGCTTGTTCCAGGGGTGTTATATGTTAATCTGAGTGGGGGTCTCACTGTTCTCTTAACTCTCTGTTCTTTGGGCTCAAGATTAGTCTATTCACAGGATTCTGCATCAGGTTCAAGGTGGCTTTCCTCCACCAGTTCTTTTTCAAGTTCAGAGGAACTCCCATCCGGAAACCTTTTATCTGGGGTACAAATTCTGATGCATCAGGCCGGAGCACACTCAAGGGCCGATTAGCAGTTGATGTGGAGGGAGTGGCATCAATGGGCTTATATGGCCACAACCATCCTACCTACAGATCATCATCACTGTCATTTTCTATTGTTACTGGAGAGATTAATAAAAGACCACATAGAGGAGTTCTTGCTGGGAAAAAAAAAAAAACTTTTTTAAGCAACAGACAGCATGGATTCATGAAAGACAGAAGTTGTCAGACAAATCTGATTTCTTTTTATGAAGAGGTAAGTAAAACCTTGGACAGAGGTGTGGCAGTGGACGTGGTATACTTGGATTTTGCGAAAGCGTTCGATACAGTTCCCCACACATGGCTCATGTGTAAGGTAAGGTCTACAGGATTGAAAATATCAGTTTGTAAATGGATAGAAAACTGTCTAAAAGACAGAATTCAGAGAGTAGCGAGTGGTTAATGATTCTTACTCTGAATGGCCTAAGGTTATCAGTGGTGTACCCCAAGGTTCAGTGTTGGGACCCTTATTTTTTAATATCTTTATAAATGATATTGGGTCTGAGATCAAAAGTAACATTTCTGTCTTTGCAGATGACACCAAGCTATGCAGTGGAATAACGTCTTTACAGCCGACCTCAATGCTCTGTTTAATTGGGCGACTAAGTGGCAGATGAGGTTTAATGTTGATAAATGTAAAGTTATGCACTTGGGGGCTAAGAATATACATGCGTCATATATACTAGGGGGAGTACAACTGGAGGGATCCGTAGTGGAGAAGGATCTGGGGGTTTTGGTAGATCATAAGCTCAATAATGGCATGCAATGCCAAGCTGCGGTTTCCAAAGCGAGCAAAGTCCTTTCATGTATTAAGAGAGGTATGGACTCCAGAGAGAAAGATATAATTTTGCCCCTGTACAAATCATTAGTAAGACCTCATCTGGAATATGCAGTTCAGTTTTGGCTCCAGTACTCAAGAAGGATATTGGGGAACTGGATAACGTGTAGAGAAGGGCAATAAAACTGATAAGAGGCATGGAGTAGCTCAGGTATGAGGAAAGATTAGAGGAACTGTATTTATTCACTCTTGAGAAGAGGCGATTAAGGGGAGATATAATCAACTTGTACAAATATATAAGGAGTCCATATAGTGAACTTGGTGTTGAGTTATTCGCTTTACGGTCAACACTGAGGACAAGGAGGCACTCTTTACGTCTAGAGGAAAAGAGATTTCCCCTCCAAATACGGAAACGTTTCTTCACAGTAAGAGCTGTGAAAATGTGGAATAGACTCCCTGCAGAGGTGGTTCTGGCCAGCTCAGTAAAGTGCTTTAAGAAAGGCCTGGATACTTTCCTAAATGTAAATAATATAACTGGGTACTAACACTTATGGGTAAAGTTGAGCCGGGGAATATCCAATTGCCTCATAGGGGTTCAGGAAGGAATTTTTTCCCCTGCTGTAGCAAATTTGATAATGCTTTGCTGGGGTTTTTTGCCTTCCTCTGGATCAACTGTGGGTATATGTGATTGTACGATATTATTTCTTATGGTTGAACTTGATGGACTTGTGTCTTTTTTCAACCTGACTAACTATGTAACTATGTTGTGGCCTCATCTGGCAGTAGAGGTTGAGATCTAGTAACTGGAACTTGCCTGGAAGAAGACAGTTTGGAGACTTCATTGTCTCATTTCTCACAGGTACCCTGACAGTTTCACTCAGAGACAGTAAATGATTTCGATGCCAGGTCTTCAGGAGACCTGTTTTTCCATCAGGCCTGTTTTGGTATACAGGAAGACCAGGCAGTTGCTTACAGATGACATATTGTTGAGAACTTCACCAGTCAGGTAACTTATGCATTCCAAAGAGACCCATATTCCTCATCAACACCTTGTCACCTGGCTGTAAATCATGAATCCTAACTTTTAAATCATAATTCTTCCGGTTCCGCTGACCTCTAACACCAAAAGCTTCTTGTGCCTTCTCATAGGCTATCTTTAGGTTCTTTCTGAGCCTATCCACATAGCCCCTGTAGGATGTAGTGGAAGTTCTGTCTATTACAGTTTTTCTCTATTGGTTTGGCTCATTTCTTGAAACAGAAATTACATTCTCAAAACAACATGGACAAATCTCCAAACCACTTGGCAATTGTTCACAACTGAATGGCATTTCTCATTCATTTCATCAAATTGCAAATGTCTCAGTACATTTCTCAAATGATTTAGTACAAGTGACCTACATTTAGCACAATTTCCAATTGAATAGATCATGTTGATCCAAACTGATTGTCATTTCTCAGTCTAAATGGTTGTTCTCTCCAAAACGTGTCAGCGTCATTTCATTGTTTAAGTCGTCACATGCACAATAGTCTGTTCAATTGTCAAAATTATTCAGGAACACAATACCCTGAATACCATATATGAATCTCTTGGAACATTTGATAAAATCATTACAGCAATTGACAGTCAGGTAAAACTAGAACTTGAACGAAGGAGGAGTTGGTCTCAGATGACCAATCAAACAGTATGTTTAGTTACCTGACAGGTACTGTCCATTACTGTATTGTGAATGCTGCCAAACATGTATATATAGAGATTGACCATGCAGGACCAATACAATGTCTGAACATGGAGGTACCTGGCCAAGTAGATGAACACGGGCAACTGCCTGCCCAAGGAAGAGGAAGAGGAAGAGGAGGAGGAGTAAGGGTGCGTGATGGTGGAATGGGGGGAAGAAGCTGAGGAGCACGAAGACACCATGCTGTCCCTAATGAAATTTGGGCGACAATTATAGACCATGTCATCAACCATGCCCTCACAATCAATGATGGAATTATATAATGTATAGGACAGGACACTGTGCATAGAGCAACAAATATGTTTATTTACTCATTTGCATATTCATTTAGTGTGTGTGTGTGTGATAGGCCTACAGTATTACAGTATCTTACTTCAGTGGGATGTTACGTATGATACTAACCATGACAAGAAAAATATTGTAGAAAATAAACTATGGAATAGTATGGAATAGTTTATTTTCTACAATATTGATAATACAGTTTACAGTAGTATTCCAGTATTACAGTAAAAACTGCAGCTTACTGTATGATGCAATTATCATAATCCTTATTTTGAAGAATATAACCTACAATACAGTAAGTAAAAGGGTCAAAGAGCTGCAATTACAGTAGTGCCTCCCATGGAAATCTATCTAATAATGTTACTGTAAGATTTCAGTAATTTCATAATTTTTCCCCTCCCCTTTCTGTCAAATACCCCCTGTATTACCTCTGCATAGGGTACATGTACCCCAGGTTTGGATCCACTGGAATACTGGCCAATAGTATATTGAACTTGTGCAGAACATAGAACATTCCTATGTAGCTGTCTGTAACTGTATTGTATGGGGATGAGGCTGGCTTCAACCTGGCCAAGGGCCAAAGACGTGGCCGTAATTTTATTGGCCACTGGGCCATGGTGGATGTCCCAGGCCAGCGAGGGGGCAATATAACTATGTGTGCTGCCATTTCTTAGAATGGTGTGGCCACTCACATGCCCAGTCTTGGCCCATACAAAACACAGAAGCTCCTCATCTTCTTGGACCACTTTCATTTAGATTTGATCCCAGAAAATGAGAGAGGTCTCATAGGGCCTCACCTACCACAATATATAATTGTATGGGACAATGTGAATTTCCACCGTGGCCCGCTTATCAGGGCCTGGTTCACTGCTCATCCAAAAGATGGATATTGTGTTCCTACCACCTTACTCTCCTTTCCTCAACCCTATTGAGGAGTTTTTCTGCGCTTGGAGGTGGAGAGTGTATGAGCATCAGGCTCAAGATCAGAGGTCCCCGTTCCATGCAATAGACGCTGCCTGTGAGAATATTACAGGAGATCAGTGTAGGCGATGGTTGCGACATCTCCCTTGTTTCTTCCCTCAATGCATCGCAAGGGAGGATATACGCTGCAATGTTGATGGGAATCGGTGGCCAGACAGTCAGCAGCATGTGGATGGGCAGGAGGGTGAGGACAGTACCCAGGAGAGGGAGGGTGAGGACAGCGACCAGTGAAGAGATGTTAGGGCTCTTTCACACGGGTGGCCTGTTCAGGTCCAACTGCCAGTTTTTTAGGCGGACCTGAATGGGCACTCTGTGCTCCTCTATGGAGCTGCGGATGTCAGGGGTGACATGCCTGCTTACATCCGACCCGCTCTGGTCCGCCAAAGTGTGATGGAGGAAAACCTACTTTTCCATCCGTCTGGCGGATTGGATCCGTGTTCATCTGATCCCCCCATAGGAGAGAGCGGATAGCTGGCAGGGCAGTCCCTGTACAGTGTGCGAGGTCCTCCCTGTCATCCGCCGGCTTAGCGGGGATCAATGAGCTGAGCAAGTGGAGGTTCACGGGACGGATCATTACTGATCCGCCCCATGTGAAAGGGGCCTTAGAGTAGTTGTGAAACTCAAGCTTTATTTACAGCATTGTAGGCTAAATTTACAGTAATTGTCCTTGTTTTTTGTTTGTGTGTTTATATTTCCGTATATTATGCTGTGTAAGTTTTCTTTTTAGTCTCATGTATGGAAGTTACTTTGTGTATGAATGATAATGGTTACAAGACTGTAAAGTAATTTTTCCTTGGCAGTATGAGTGCAATGTGTGATGTCAAACCTTGGAGGCTACTCTTACCCTAAAAACTTTTCTTATTTTTCAGTTTTATACACAATTGTATTCAGTTAGCTAGACAAAAACTGTACAGTAACCATTGTCAATGAAGGACTGGGCTAAGACTGAAAGGCGGACATGAGGGATATTTCAATGGTCCTCTGCCATAGAGATAAAACATCTAAACATTTTGACTTGCAGTGCTTACACAATGCCAAAGGGATGATGCATTTTGGGGGCACTAACTATTTGAATGAAAAAGACATTTAGTTTTGACACATGAGTGAACTGTTTTGGAAAAGATATGAACTTTTAAAGGTGAACCATGGTGTTGTGCCGAACCATCCAGGTTATTTTGGCAAAAGCACCAAAGGAGCTGAGAATGTCTGGTCTGTTTCAAGAAATGAGCCAAAGCAATTGAGAAGAATCTTTGCCATTTTGGAGGCACTGACTCTTTATATGGGAAAGGAATAGGGTTTTGAAGCATGAGTGAACAGTTTTGGGAAAGATATGAGCTTTTGCAAGTGAATTATAGTGTTGTGCTGAACTGCAAGACTGTTTTGCCAAATGATCTTAGAGTTTTGAGAATGTCATTTCGGTTTCAAGAAATGAGCCAAAACAATAGAGAAAAACTGTAAGACACCTAAGGCCAAATCCACTGGCAGACAAGCTTCTTTTCCAAACATCAGTCTATATATGGTGAGTAACCTATTGCGTAATTTTCAGTACTATTATAGGCATGAACCACAGTGGAAATATGCCTGCTCCAATACTGTTTTCTGTCAGATGGAAGGGTTCCAAGCATGTCAAGGAGGGTACGATTAAACCTCTCTGGTTGAGGATCCCCTTGAGAGTGGTAAGGTGTCTTTCTTGATGCTCAGAAGATCCAATAGGTATTTAATGAGCCTGCTTTCAAAGTCTCTTCCTTGGTCAGAGTACATTTTCTGAAGTAATCCATAATGAACAAAGAATTTCTCCTCTAACACTTTGGCGACTGTGGCAGCTCGTTGATCTCTTGTTAGATAAGCCTGGGCATAACGGGTAAAATGATCAGTCACTAACAACACATTCCCTTGACCACTCGTGTCGGGTTCCGGACACAAGAAATCGATGCACACAAAATCCATAGGACTTTTACTCTGTGGATGGCTCATTGGGGCAGCTCTGTAAGGCGAAGTTCTTCTCTGGATGCAGCAAAGGCAGTGGTGACAGTAACTTTCGATTTCAGTTTGCATACACGGCCAGTAGAAACAATTCCTAACTAACTTAAATGCTCTGTCAGGTCCCAAGTGTCCATGTTGATTGTGTAATGCATTCAGCACTGTCCCCCTATGCTTCTCTGGGAGGAACAGCTGCCAACTCTCTTCTGGATCATCTGAGGGGCCCCTTCGGTACACCACCCCCTCTGAGAGCTGCAGTTGATTCCACTCCTTGTGAACCAATCGAGCCTCCTTTGGGGAGTCTGCTGTGAGTAGTAGTTTTGGGCGACCACTCTCCAAGGCTTTCAAAGTCAGAGAACAAAGGGGATCTTCTGATTGATCCTTTCTCAAGTCTTTCTTGGAAAAGGTAGGCAGTCCCTCATCCCTCACTTGGATCAAGTCACAGTATAACTTAGGGACCCCAACAGTGGTGACTTTAATGGCTTTGACCCCTGTCACTCCTCGGGCTTGGTACTCAATCCCTTGACACAAAGCCTGAATGCCTTCTGTCGTCAGTTGAGTCCACCCTTCCTTATGTGTTAGCGGGTCAAAGGGTCTCCTTGACAGAGCATCAGCATCCTTATTTCCAACTTCAGGTCGGTACTTCAAGCTGAAACAGAAACTAAAAAGTGCTGCCAACCATCGATGTCCTGTGGAATCCAGCTTGGCTGTGGTAAGGACATATGTGAGCGGGTTGTTTTCTGCACCATACAGGTATTTATAAGCTTGTCCATGACAGCTCATTTCAATGTCAAAAATTACAACTTGTGGGTAGGGTAATTTCTCTCAGATAGAATAAGGCTTCGACTCACATAAGCAACAGGTCTCAGACATCCATCATGTTCTTGGTACAACACACCACCTAGTCCTTCTCTGCTGTCATTATCATAGGGCTGCGGGTGTCAGTATAGGCTAAAACTGGTGTATTGGTCAAGCTCCGTTTCAATTGAAGGAAAGCTTGTTCGCATTGATCAGACCACTCTCCCTCTGAGACTTTCTCGGTCCACTAGTTTGCCAAACTACTTCTGAGACCTCTTGCTCTCCTTCATTGTCTCCAGCCCACAAAAGTTCAGTGAGAGGTCTGGCTATTTTGGAAAATCCCTTACAAACCTCCTGTAGTAGGAGCAGAACCCAAGAAAAGATCTCAGCTCTTGCACATTTATGGGCCTGGGTCAAGTGGTAATGGCTTCCAACTTCTTGGGGTCATTGGCCACTCCCTCCGCTGAGACAACATGCCCAAGGTAGGTGACTGATGACTGGTAGAACTAGCACTTCTTAAGGCACAGCTTCAACCCCTCTTCATAGAGTTGCTTCAGAACCTTCTCTAGACGCTCCTCATGTTCTTTCAAAGTCCGTCCAAAGACAATTATGTCATCTAGGTACACTAACACTTCAATTGAGTTAATGTCACCAACAGTCCGTTCCATCAAGTGTTGGAATGTAGCACAGGCTCCAGACAGACCCTGTGGCATCCGTTCAAACGCAAAGAACCCCACTGGGAAGATGAAAGCGGCTTTCTCCTGTCATCTGGATGCATGGGGATATGATGTTACCCACTTCTCAGGTCCAACACGCTGAACCATTTAGCTCCTGAAAGGCATTGCAGGGCATCTTCTATTTGTGGAATGGTCTACTGGTTTGGGATGGTTCTTTTGTTGAGAGTGCGATAATCGATACAGAGCCGCAATGACCCATTTTTCTTCCTCACCACCACAATGGGAGAAGCATAGGGACTTCGGGATTCCCGAATAATTCCCGTCCTCTTCAACTCTGCAATATGTTTTCTAAGGTCATCCAAATCAGCTAATGGAATTCGTCGAGACCTTTCTCGAATTGGCCTATACTCTTGTAGACGAATATGACGCGGTTCACTCTCTGTGCATCCCACGTCAAACTCATTTTTAGAGAAAATTTTCCTCCACTTTAAGAGTTGTGTTTTTCCCCGTTCTTTCCATTCAGATGTCATAGGAAAGCCTTTTGGATAGAAATACTCCTCTGGTAACTGTTCCTTGGCTTCCCCCACTACACTGTGTTGTGTGATGGGTGTGGCTGGATTTACCTGCCCTATCATCATTCAGGTCCGAAGCTTCACTGGAGAATCAGTAACATTACGAACACAAAGGCCACGTACACATGGAGGGACATGTCCAATGGAAACGGTCCGCGGACCGTTTTCATCGGACATGTCTCCTCTGGATTTTCGTCCGGCGGTGTGTACACACCATCGGATCAAAATCCCCGCCGGCAGACAGCGCGGTGACATGGCGGTGACGTTGACGCCGCCACATCACCGCACCAGGAAGTAAAAAACTTCCACGCATGCGTCGCATCCATTAGACGCTTGTGCGGGCAGATATGTCCGCTGGTTAGTGTACTAACCAGCGGACATATCCGACGGACATGTCTCCGGCGGACAAATTTTAAAGCAAACTTTAAAATTTGTCCGCCGGTCAGACATGTCCGCTAGCCCATACACACGATCGGATTTGTCCGCTGAACTGGTCCGTGGGACCAGTTTCAGCGGACAAATTTGATCGTGTGTACGCGGCCTGACAGGAACCTTTCCATGGGTTCTCTGTAAGGCCTTCATAGAAATTACTTCCAGAATCAGTTCCAAACCCGAATTTGTCTGTGGGTCACCTTCAAGGATAACATAAGGACCAAGTTGGTCACAATTCAGTTTGACTGAAGCCCGCAAACATGCTACTTCAACTGGCTGCAAGACCTTTTCCGTCTTGTCCAACTTTCACAATTTTCCCACTCCTTTTGCTGTGGCCTTTTGTTCCTGGACCAATCGCTGGTACACTGAGCGCAACATTGTATGTACACTTTTAGGTGCATCCTCACCCTCTGAGACCTGAGGAGTGAATAACCATCGAACCAAGTCTGTGTTCGTCCCCACAATCATGGAACTTCGATTATGGGATCTGGGGACATACAATGGCCAATGTGTCGAAAGTCTCTTTATGCCCTACAACAGTTGGGCCAAATTCAAGCTTGACTGGAAGATATCTGTCATAGGGGAGATTCTTAGTGCCTATACCCAAGATCTCTAGACTTTCTAACTTTTGCAAGGGCAGGTGTTTCAGGTGGTTATCATAGGCATCACAGTAAATTAGAGTCACTTGGCCACCAGAGTCTACAAAGGCTTTTGTGTATACACTTTCCACCTGAACTGGCACTATAGGAGAAGGACCCACCAGCTTGTCAGGAAACTTGCTTGGCTGGTTAGATGCAGCTTGCTTGGCTGTTTGGGCTTTAATCCATCTTTTGGCCTGTGCCCGTTTCCATTGTCGTCTAGACTAACGGTTTTGGTTTTGGTGTGTACCGATCTCCCATGATCTGGTACCCGTCTCTGAAAGTAGCTTGGGCAGCCTAACTGAGGCTTTGGGTGAGGCTTAGTACAAATGTTTAAGTCTTACCTGCCCTTCATTTAAGACTTGTGAACTGGAGCAAATTGACTTAGATAGGCACCTGGCTGGCTCCCCCACCAGGGCCCACTGGAGTTTCCAGCCGGCTTATGATGTACTCTTCGAGGCTTTGGTGGGCTGGGACAGTGATGTTGATAGTGACCAATACCCCCACAATTATATCAGACCACTGAACTAGAGGGTTCTCCAGCAGAAACATTCTGAATTGCCTCTGCCCTGGTTGGTTTCAATGTCTTTTCCCCCTCTGGTATGGCAATTATGGCAGACAGTGATGTCATCAACTCCATCATCTGTGACATCTAATGCCGCGTACACACGATAATTTTTCGGCATAAAAAAAGCTATTTCGAATATTCGTATTTTTTCAATTTTTTTTTAGAACAGATCACATCCTAGAGATCCCCATCGACGTCTAAAAGCATTGCTGGTATGATTAGAGACCTTGGGCCGAGTAGCTGCAGCGATCATTTTATATTGCCGAAAAATCGCAATGCGATTATTCGGCAATAGCGATATCGCGCGATTATTTTCGAGAAATTCGCAATATTGTTTTTAGCTAAAATAACACATATATTCGATTTCAGAGTGTTACTGTCGAAATTCCGCAATCAATTTCTCATTCATATTTTTGCGAAATTACGATAAAATATCAAGAATATTCTGAGCCAATCAGAGTGCTCCTTCCGCATTTGCCGAATATTCGCAATTATTTTGTATTGTAATATATCACGAATATTCTGAGCCAATCAGAGTGCTCCTTCCGCATTTGCCGAATATTCGCAATTATTTTGTATTGTAATATATCAAGAATATTCTGAGCCAATCAGAGTGCTCCTTCCGCATTTGCAGAATATTCGCAATTATTTTGTATTGTAATATATCACGAATATTCTGAGCCAATCAGAGTGCTCCTTCCGCATTTGCCGAATATTCGCAATTATTTTGTATTGTAATATATCAAGAATATTCTGAGCCAATCAGAGTGCTCCTTCCGCATTTGCCGAATATTCGCAATTATTTTGTATTGTAATATATCACGAATATTCTGAGCCAATCAGAGTGCTCCATTCCGCATTTCTCGAAATTTCGCAATTATTTGGTATTATAAAATATCACGAATATTCTGAGCCAATCAGAGTGCTCCATTCCGCATTTCTCGAAATTTCGCATTCGCATTCGCAATAGCGAAAATTCGCAATCATTTCATTTCCAAAAAATATCACGAATATTCGTATTTAGCAAATATATCTCGAATATTCGACTATATATTCGAGATATATCGCGAAATCGAATATGGCATATTCTGCTCAACACTAGTCATGGCTAATATACAATTAAAACACACCTAAAATATATATGGTTCCCAAAAAAACACATGTGACCACTGCTGACCACTGGCGAGGGAGGACCTATAAGTAAAAGGCACAACCTAACCTAATTCAGTGTCAGAGGACCTATAAGTAAAAGGCACAACCTAACCTAATTCAGTGTCAGTGTCAGTGTCTACCTGAGTCCAAAAATCCAACAAAATACATATAAATTAAATACATATACTTTCAACAAAATTGTAATAATAAATCATCACTAAAACACCAATGTGTAAGTATATGTGTGATGTGTATAAAAGGATGTGTATATAGATGCGTGAATTCACCTTCCGATCTTTGTAATTAACTGAACAGGTGAAACTGAGATACATGTAGGTAGTAAAAAACAGAATAAAGATACATCCTGATCATGATGACCAGAAAATATGTTGTATCAAAATATATATATATATATATATATATATATATATATATGGGTAAATAAGATTTCATAATATACTACATGAGCTGTTACACTATAGCGAAGATGAAATAGAAAGAAAGGTGAATGGATATTAACCCAATATACATGGACACAGTGTAGTGTATAGGTGAAATAATAAAAAAGGATGAATAAATTGTAAAGGTATGGTGCAAAAAACATAATGTGAAGTGAATGAACACTGTACCCCTACCATTTCACGAAGGAAGTGTAAATAGTATTTTTCAGAGAAAAAAACACACACACCATAGAACAAATTACTCTGACGCAAGGGGCATGTCACAACCACCCCCCACAATCACCGGGCAAGGGTTGTGGGGATGAGACCCTTGTCCCCATCAACATGGGGACAAGGTGCTTTGGGGGGCACCCCTGTGTCTATTTAGTACCGCGTTTGCAGTGACGTTGCTATCTAGATGTGCCAGAGGGGTTGAGGCTGTTACTGGGGTTGAGAGGTAGAGTACATTTATATAGCATTTTTGTATGAATAATGCACAGCTGACAGACACACTGCAGTCCACAATACAATAGCAGTTTAATCAAGCACAAGCGAATGCACATAGGCCAATTAGCACTGTCAGGCCGCGTACACACGATGAGACATGTCCGCTCAAACATGTCAGATGGACCGTTTGCAGCGGACATGTCTCATCGGTTTTTGGTCCGATGGCGTGTACACACCATCGGACGAAAATCCCCTCGATCTGAGGACACGGTGACATGGCGGTGACGTTGACGCCGCCACGTCACCAAACCCGGAAATAAAATGCTTCCGCGCATGCGTCAAATCCATTAGACGCATGCGCGGACAGTTCTGTCCGCTGGGTAGTGTACTAACCAGCGGACAGATCCGACGGACAGGTTTGTAGCGGACAAATTTCAAAGCATGCTTTGAAATTCGTCCGATGGACAAACCTGTCTGCTAGCCCGTACACACGATCAGAGATGTCTGCTGAAACAGTCCGTCGGACCAGTTTCAGCAGATAAATTTGATCGTGTGTACGTGGCCTCAGAGCCCTGATTGGACAACGTGATGATTACTTTCTTCAATCACCGCTTAGAGCTCATAGCCCCGCCCCACTTCTTGTTGATTGGTTGCTAGAGATTACTGTACAGTAATACTGCTCACTGATTGGTTGCTAGAGGTTCATATATATATCATGCCCCTCTGCAGTGAAGAGATGATGTGTCACACATCATCTCTTCACTGCAGAGGGGCATGATATATATATGAATGCTGCCTTTAATTACATATGAATGCCACAATCCTCAGCTTTTTACATATGAATGCTCCCATTATTTACATATGAATGATGGTTATTTACATGTAAACACAAGGGGCCAGATTCTCAGCAGCGCTACGACGGAGTATCTCAGATACCCCGTGGTATCGCCATTTTTTTTGCCTCGTATCTATGCGAGTGATGCTTAGCATCACTTTGGCATAGATACGCTTCTACATCCGACAAGTGTAATACCATTACACTTGCGGATCGTAGTTGTAATGACAACTCTGGCCACTAGGTGGCCTTTACGTTGTTTTTTCATTTGCATATGCAAATGAGGCTAGTACACCGATTCCCGATCGCTTTTACGCCGCCCCGTCGTCGCGTACGTCGTTTTCGTCTGCGTAAGGTTACCCCTGCTTCTATGAGGAGTAACCTTACAAAGTTCCATCGGATGCCGTCGGGTGCCGTCGGATGCCATGTTAAGTATGGCGTCGGGTCAGCATCGGCTTTTTCCATCGTTTACGTCGTTTTACTAACTCGTTCGCGAAAAGGGCATTGCGTAAGTGACGATCACGTCGTTTTGACGTCGGTTTCAACGACGCTTTCCGACGTGAGCTGGAGCATGCGCACTGGGCTTTTTCCCCGGGCGGCGCATGCGCAGTTCGTTCGACGCGGGGGGCGCGCTTAATTTAAATACAAGCCGCCCCATTTGAATTACGCGGGCTTACGCTGGGCCATTTTCGCTATGCCAACGCAAACTACGGAGCAAATGGTTAGAGAATACGGCACTTGCTCTAGTACGATGCGGCGGCGTAGTGTAAATGGCTTACGATACGCAAGCAAAATTCTATGAGAATCTGGCCCAAGGTGTGCAGGTGAGTCATCTGTACACAACTATAGGGCAATGCTAGGAAGTAGTAGTAGTAGCACTTCACACTGAGATATGAGGACACAGCACAGAACTAAAACTTCAAGGGATAAGGCAATTTAAAGTATTGCCACGTACACACGATAATTTTTTGCGGTGAAAAAAAACGACGTTTTCAATCATGAAAAAAAAAAAAAGTTTTTCAAACGTGATTTTCCAAAACGGCGTTGCGTACACACCATCGTTTTTCTACAAAGCTCTAGCAAAGCGTGGTGACGTACACCACGTTCGACGGCACTCTTTTCCATTGAAGCTCCGTCTCATAACTTGCTTCTGAGCGTGCGCGGGTTTAAAAATGTTGTTTTCAACATCGTTTTGCCCACACACCATCACTTTTTATGACACAAAAACGACGTTTTGAAAAACGACACAAAAAATTCAAGCATGTTGGAATTTTTTTTTGGTAGTTTTTTTGAAGACAGAAAACGACGTTTTGCCCACACACGATCAATTTAAATGACGTTTTAAAAAACGTAGTTTTTTTTTCATCGCAAAAAATGATCGTGTGTACGCGGCATAAGAGTCAGCTGCTTTGGGCCCCACTACAATGACAGGTCCCAGGGTAGCTGCCCATTTCCCCCTGCCTTAAAGACAGCCGTGATTGGAAGATAACATAGTTTTACCTTCCTCTTGATACAGCCAGGTGACCTAAGTTGGAAGTTGCAGCCACCCTAACGCTTCCTTTTTACACCTGCTGTGGTCCTGCCCATCCATACAAGGATTTTGGACCCAGGTGGTCCGGTTCCTCCATGAGCGCATGGGCTCCCCCCTGTTCCTCTGCCCCCGTCAGTGTGTTTTGGGGCTCCTTTCGCTTCCTGAGGGAGAGAAATATTTAAATACATTTCTGCAAGAAACGTTATTCCTTGCCAGGTTTCAGATCACCAGGACATGGATTAGGGGACCCCCCCCCACATTGCAACAATGGATTAGAACGGTCAATATCACTCTACCCTATAAAAAGGTACTCTATATCCACAGTAGCTACCCTGCTAAATGCCATAAAATTTGGGACAGATGGATGAAGGACACCACCACATGTGATGCAGAGGGTTAGACGGGCTTCTCATTTGTGACCCTTCGTCCCCCCTCTGGGAGCCTCATTTCCTCCTCTTTGGTCCTGTATTGTCCCTGCTATCCTACAGTTTGTTTTACTATATACATGTCTAATTTTCTGATCATGTCATGCTACCATGTACGTCAACTGGATTGATTCATATGTGTAGTGCCTGTTGCACTTCTCAAGGTCATCATCAGTTACTCCTTCCACCATCATGCACAGAGGAGTCCCCCTAACTGTTTGACCACAGTGTCAGGTACATGCTGCAGGGGGATTTGCAGTTTTGAAGGCTCTGATGATGGTACTCAGCTTGAGGAAGGTAGTAACGTGAGCCCAGAGAGAGGGGGTGCCCAAGAAGGACAACAAACTGGCAGTCATGTTCCCACAGTTGCAGCATACTGTCAGGTTTGCTCCAGTGACGAGGAGGGAGGGGGTGATGAGGTCACTGACTCTACATGGGTGCCTAATAGGAGAAGAGTGGAGGAGAAGGAGGCACATCTCCAACGAGGACAGGATGCCCTTTTCCTTCGATTTCCCTTCTAAATGTTTTTTTCTTTGTTTTCTTTGTCTGAATTTCTCACTTTCTGTTCCTCCTCAGTAAGCTGTTCAGTAAGCTGTTCTGGCTGACTAACCACCGCTCGGATGATGGAGCAAGTTTACTGAGGATAAACAGGAAGTGAGAAATTCAGACAAAAGGAAAAAAAAAAAACAAAATTTAGAAGTGAAATCGAAGGAAAAGGTAAGTGAACCAGCAATACACTAGCCTAAAGGAACCTATTTAGAAAATAAAAAAACAAACCTTTACAACCCCTTTATGGGCAGCCAACCGACTGCATCACACCACACAGCTCCACATGTGCAGTTCGCTGGCGACTCTTTGGTACGGGACTTTTTGATACGTGTGCAGCAGATTGCACCGTTGCTATTTGCAACATATGTCTGAAGCGTATTAAGCGTGGCCAAAACATCAGCCGCTTGGGCACCACATGCTTGACCAGACATGTGTCGAAGTTCAATGCAGTCAATTGGCAAGCGCACTTAAAAGACCCACACCAAAGAAAAAGGCGGACCTCTCCTTGCTACTCATCAGCTGGGATCTCCAACCCCACTATACCTATCAGAAACCTACACTGAGAGGAATGAAGATGTAGAATTAAGTGTGCCACTGCCAAGTACTTGCAGGCAATCTGCTATCGGTACACCAACGTCCGATTGTAGCAGGCAAATTTCCCTGCCCCAGTTGCTACACCTGCGAAAGAAATTCGCTCCCAGCCATCCACATGCCCAGCGGTTGAATGCTAGCTTGGCTAAATTGTCACAGGATTCTAAATAGACCAGTACTGTGTGCCTACACAGAGGAGACCAACACTGTATGCAGTGAAATAAAATGTGTTTATTTACAAAAACAGGTGAAGACAACCAGTGCACATATAACAACAAAGCCTATATATAAGTCAAGGGGGAATGCCGAAATCATAAACAAAAACCAAGCCAAGGTCATATACCAGGAGATCACAGAAGATGGGTGAGGACGGACACAACGGAGCAGGGAGCGGATGGATGGACAGGAATCCAGGGGGAACAGGATCCAAGGTAAAGGGGAGAGCAGGAAGGGCAGTCCAGGATAAAGATCGGGTCCAGAAAGCAGGCTCAGGGTCAGAGTACCAGGCTCAGGATCAAGGTTGTAGACTGATACCAGGGCGAGTTCTGCTTGAACTTGCCGGGTATAAATAGAGGCGTGCTGATTGCATTCAGGTCACACCTGAACGCAGGAAAGGCTGTGTGCTCCAGATTACCAAGAACCCCCCGCTGGTGGAGGCCAGTACTTCAGCCAAAATAATAGGCAGATTTAGCAGCAGGGGGGATCATTCCTGACACACCTGCTGCCTTTTCAGTTGGTAGACTCCTTCTGTGAATTTGTGTAATGTGTGGTATCTCAATGGCTGGTTCCCAAATGCCAATTTTTTTTCACGGAAAGCGATTCCGGCTCTCTACCGGCATGTGGAAGACAATGTCATGGCCTCACTGGACAGGGCGGTCAGGTGCATATTACTGCTGACTCATGGTCCAGCAGGCATGGACATGGACGTTACCTATCTTTCACGCCGCCTGTATACTGCTGTTTAGAGTATATAGTGCCTGGGGGCCCCACGCCTTTCCATTATTTAATTTGGGTGCGGGGTTCCCCTTAATATCCATACAAGAACCAAAGGGGCTGGTAATGGGCTGGGGGGACCCATGCCGTTTTTCTCAATGATTTTCATCCATATTGCCGGGACCAGACATTACATTAAGGCCTTTAGAAATGTCATTTTTTCCAGGGACAGTTATAAACACGGGAAACACGTGCCACTTTACAGGTATACTATAGACACCCCCCAGGCATGATATTTAAAGGAATACTTTACTTTTATTTTTTCACTTAAACCACTTGCTTACTGGGCACATAAACCCCCTTCATGCCCAGGCTAAATTTCAGCTTCCGGCACTGCGTCGCTTTAACTGACATTTGCGCGGTCGTGCGACGTGGCTCCCAAACAAAATTGGCATCCTTTTTTCCCCACAAATAGAGCTTTCTTTTGGTGGTATTTTATCACCTCTGCGTTTTTTATTTTTTGCGCTATAAACAAAAAAAGAGCGACAAATTTAAAAAAATATATATATTTTTTTACTTGTTGCTATAATCGCATTTTTTTTAAAAAATTTTTTTTTTTTTTCTCAGTTAAGGCCGATACGTATTCTTCTACGTATTTTTGTATAAAAAAAATCGCAATAAAAGACTGGTTTGCGCAAAAGTTATAGCGCCTACAAAATAGGGGACAGAATTATGATTTTTTTTTTACTAGTAATGGCAGCGATCTGCGATTTTATTGGGTCTGCGATATTGCGGCGGACATATCGGACACTTTTGACACAAATTTGGGACCATTCACATTTATACAGCGATCAGTGCTATAAAAATGCACTAATTACTATATAAATGTGACTGGCAGGGAAGGGGTTAACACTAGGGGGTGAGGAAGGGGTTAAATATATTCCCTGGGTGTGTTCTAACTGTGTGGGGGGAGGGGGCTGACTGGGGGGAGGTGACCAATGCTGTGTCCCTATGTACAAGGGACACAGATCAGTCTCCTCTCCTCTGACAGCAAGTGGAGCTCTGTGTTTACACACAGAGCTCCACGTCCCTGCTGTCACCTGCTGTGTTCCCACCGATCAAATGTACCCGGCGGACATTGCGGCCTCCAGGTACACGCGTCGGCTCTTCAGCGATGCGCCGGGGCAGTGTTTACGCGCTGCGTGCCACCCAGTCACGTGAGCGGGTAATGCACTTAAAATGACGTCCAAAGATGTCCACTTGGCACTTGAGAGCCGCGCTGTGGATGTCTTTTGTCTATAGCTCAAGTGGTTAATCATCATTAAAATCACTGCTCTCGAAAAAACTGTAGTTTTTGAAACTTTTTTTTGCATTGATACATGTCCTCTGGGGCAGGACCTGGGCCCCCAAACCCTTTTTATGACAATAACTTGCATTTTAGGCTTTAAAATTCGCCCTTTTGATTTCTCACGTTCGAGTCCCATAGACTTTAGCGGTGTTCGAAAGTTCGGTAAACTTTTGGTCCATGTTCGCATGTTCTGGATGCGAACCGAACCGGCTCATCCCTATTCAGAAGAAATTGATCAAGACTTTAACCACTTGCTTACTGGGCACATATACCCCCCTCCTGCCCAGGTGAAATTTGATGTCCTTTTTTCCCCACAGCTTTCTTTTGGTGGTATTTGATCGCCTGTGCGGTTTTTATTTTGAGCGTCAATTTTGAAAAAAAAATACAATATTTTTTACTTGTTGCTATAATAAATATCCCAATTTAAAAAAAAAATCATTTTTTTTCTCAGTTTAGGCCGATACATATTCTTCTACATATTTTTGGTAAAAAAAAAAATCGCAATAAGCGACTGGTTTGCGCAAAAGTTATAGCGCCTACAAAAAAGGGGACAGAATTATTATGTTTTATTATTTATTTTTTTTACTATAAATGGCGGCTGTGACGGTAGTTGAAAATATCCCCGTCAAGCATTCCCTTCTTCTTCCATAAAAGAAAATCCCCCAATATTCCACGAGTAGGAATATCTCTGGAATCGCCGAATAATCCACACATGAGCCAAGGCTTAATGCTGGATGTAAACAGGACACACTTTATTGAAAGTACACAGCACACTTTTATACAGGATTTGGAACATCCCGCCCCCAACAACCGCTTTTTTATTGGTCCTTTTTAGAGTCCCATCAGTTCCCCATCAGGTCCACCTTCCATGCAAATGAGGACTTGAAAATGACACAGCAGAGATTGGTCAGAACGGTTTGAATAGAAAGACTGATGTGTATTCAGACAAAAGCCCCAGGGGGTAATTACTACAATGAAGCAATCAGAACAACAATTAACATGAGTCAATTATCTAATCGGGTGGCCGGACGGGGTGGCTAGGCGTCTCATCTTTGACACGGCTATTCATCTGCAGAACACAATGGAAAGGTATTTCACAAGCCACTTAGCATTGAAAGGTCATTGTCCCTTACTGGCAGCATGGCAATCTGGTTTAAACAGGTTTTACAGAGGCCTCTACAAAGGGGAAAGTAATCCAATTATCCAGGGCTAGAGGCAGACCCCATAGAGCACATGGTTGCAAAAAAGTCATGAAACCCTTTAGAATACAAAAAGTCACCTTTTACCCACAACACACAGACATTAGAATAGCAGGGAGAGAATTAAACTGAAGTATATAGGCAATTGCATAAAAGTCCTTCACAATGGCCCCCCCTTTTCTCCCTGCTCCGGCAACTCGGTTGGACCTTTCCTGGTCCAGTAGAGTTGAAGGGTTCAGAGCTTTTAGTCCAAGGTTAACTCCGTTTGGCGTGACAATCCATCGGCATTCCCGTTTTGCTTGCCTGGGCAGTAATGAATCGTAAAGTCATAGGGCTGTAAGGCCAAGCTCCAGCGTAGCAAACGGGCGTTGTCCCCTGAAACCCGGTTAAGCCACACCAAGGGGTTGTGATCGGTGATGAGAGTGAAAGCCCGGCCATAAAGGTAAGGTGTGAGCTTTTTGAGGGCCCATATCAAGGCCAAACACTCTTTTTCAATGGTGGCATAACTGACCTCCCTTGGCAACAGCTTCCGACTCAGGTATGCCACCGGGTGCTCTCCTCCATCCTCCCCGATCTGGCTTAGTACTGCCCCCAGTCCAAACATTGAAGCGTCTGTTTGGACAATAAATCTTTTGTTAGGATCTGGGGTAATCAACACCGGAGCATTAAACAGAGCAGTCTTTAGTGCTTGGAAAGCCACCTCACATTCCGGGGACCACAGGACTTGTCGCGGTAGCTTCTTTTTGGTTAAGTCGGTCAGGGGTTTGGCCAGGGCGCTGTAGTCGGGTACAAAGCGTCTGTAATAGCCGGCTGTGCCCAAGAAAGCCATGACTTGTGTCTGGGTGTGGGGAGTGGGCCACTTAGCAACGGCCTCGATCTTAGCCGGCTCCAGCCGTTGCTTACCACATCCTACTCGGTGGCCCAAATATTGTACCTCCGCCATACTCAAATGACATTTGGCGGGTTTTAGGGTCAGCCCGGCCCCTTTGATCCTATCCAATACTATCCCTACGTGCTCTAGGTGCGCTTCCCATGTATCGCTCTGGATGGCGATGTCATCCAGGTAAGCGCATGCGAAGCTCTGGAGACCCCCAAGTAACTGATCCACCATCTGTTGGAAGGTGGCCGGGGCGTTGTTCATCCCGAACGGCATAACCCGGAATTGTTATAGGCCGAATGGGGTGATGAAGGCTGACTTGGGTCTGGCCTCTTCTGCTAGGGGGATCTGCCAATATCCCTTGCATAGGTCTATTGTGGTCAGATACTTCCCTGCAGAGATACGGTCAAGCAGCTCTTCAATCCGTGGCATCGGATAGGCGTCCGTAACTGTCTTGTCAATGAGGCGCGGTAATCTACACAGAAGCGGGTTGTCCCATCCTTCTTTGGCACTAAGACTACCGGCGAGCCCAAGGACTTTCTGAGGGTTCGATTACGCTAGCGAAGCATCTCATCTATTTCCTTCCGCA